>JAZDUH010000182.1:9152500-9752500 GCA_036419115.1 Scarus forsteni | reverse complement strand
ATCTGAGCATTTCCAAAGGGGAGGGAAAAGAACCCAACTGCTACTCTACAGAAGCAATTTCTTTGTCTTCTAAATTAACTTCAATAAAATCTTTGCTTAATAGGCACCATAAACACGGATATAAATGGTCAAACACACCAGAACATGGGACCTTCAAGGGTCTCCAGCAATCCAGAAACATCTAGTTTCCAAATGTAGCGACCCACAAGCATTTGATCAACACAGAAAGTGGGGACTTTAGTTGTGAAGTAACCGTTGGACATTAAGTGTTCATCACTGAATGTACAATTAACAGCAAGTGAACACAGTTACAGTTACAGTTTGTTCATCAGCATCTCTGTAAACATGATAAGCCAAGGTGGGTTTCATTGAGCTATACTGGAGGTCTCTAAGCTGCTGTAATAGGCATGTGCAACACTCCAGCATTAACTGTGTTAAAACCTAAATAGACAAAAAGATACCTACAAAGCCATGCAGAACTTCAAAGAGAAAACATGTTTACCTGACAGCAATATTAAATTGGAACTGTTAAGAACTTACACCGGCCATTTCAAGAGGAGATGGCAGTGCTGCTGGTGTGCAGGTCTGCCTTGCCTTTTGTCAGAGCAAACTTGCGAAGGACAGGGACTAACTCATAGCTGTTGTTTTCTCAAATTACTTTTTTGTGCTATTATTGTTTACCCTTTTTGGTTCTACAAGGTTAAGCTATCGACAGTTTTATCAGGTAGTGTCAGAAGGGTCAGTATCAGTTGGGGGTGTGTGCCCTCACACAGTGTCAAGCTCTCTCCTGTACATCCAAAGCAATTTAGTACTGTGAATTGAAACAGATGTGACGTGTCATGGGAATGTGCATGTCTGGAGATGTAATGACGGCAGACCATCTCTGTAAAGTTTTGTGTGCGTGCACTGTGAAAAAGAATTGAGGCAGTTGAGCTTTGTGTGCACTGAATAACTATAAACATGTTTTACCAGCAATAAGGATACTGAAACACTCAATTTGTGGCAAAAGTTATAACACTGGGGTATTGATGGGGTTAACTGCTCGGCCATAACTCAAAATGCAGTTTCTAATTTTGAAGAGCGTGTCTGGGAAAGAAACACTCTGTCCTTGAGCTTTCTCACTTCTGCCAGGTGTGCCAACAAAGCAATACTCTGCACCGTCTTCCCCAAGCCCATCTCGTCCGCCAGGATTCCATTGATTCCCTGCAGGGAAAGAAGAAAATAAATAATTCAATGTTTCTGGGAAAAGCATTGCTGCTAAACAAAATGAAAAAGGGGCTTAAAATTTGTTATTAAAAAATATCCCTGGAAATTCAGCTCTTTTATGCAACACAGTTAATTCTACCTGTTCGTAGAGGTTGGCCAGCCAGTTCATGCCCTTCAGCTGATAACCCTTCAGTTTTCCGTTGAAGATTGTGGGCTGAGGAATCTCCTCACCAGCAAGGATGGAAGGGTTGGAGAGGCTGTAGCTCTCTCCAAACCCAGAGCCAGCTCCTGAGGAGGAGCTACAAGCTGTATGTAGCGATGCGTTGCGACTGTCCTTTGCCTCCTCATCGAACATGCGAGTCTTCACAGAGAGATTTGGCACATTAAGAGAATTAGCACAAGATGTTTTGGTGCATGTGCTGAAGGAGTGCCTTTGAAAGCAATAACTGCAAAACTTACTTTCTCTTGGTGAATCTGGTAGGCTTCTTTGGCATTTCTCAGAGCCTGAGACTTGTAGTGTTCACTATCTAAAATAACATATAATCATATGATAAGCTAATAATTCCAACTTTATCACACATTTATTCAAGTACATCAGGGTTAAATCATGTAAAACAACCAAACATAATACAGCTGGTATGTTTGACATTAGCTTTTAACTTAAACAAAAGTCAAGCGTCAGTAATTTATGATAAAAAAAGTGCACGTACCGTAGTCCTCCTGTCCCATGTTGACCATCACACCTCCTCCAATGTCAATCTGTCTCTGCGCCGCAGTGTCCTCAAGCTTACTCAGAATTTCCTCTTGAGCCTTGTCTCCTTCTGGACCTCCCATGCTCGCTTTCCCGCTCATGAAGTGAGCATAAAGCTCTGTCTGGGTGATGAGGAAGTTCAGTTTACGCTGCTGACGCTTTGCCTAAAAGAGAAAAAAATAGTAACAGACCAGAGCACAAGTTTTAATAAATCCATTCCAGATGTTCCTGTTAATATATTTAATTTCACTCCATCCCGATACCTCTCTCATCTCTTCATCAAGTTTGCGTTGCTCTAGTGCCTCCTTCTCCGCCCTCTTCCTGTGCTCCTTTTCCACTTTGTCATATTTCTTCCAGTACAGCATCATCTCCTTCGTGAGGCGGCGAGCCCGAGGTAACGTCTCCTTGCAGTTCTTCTGGGCCTGGATAGCTGCTCGACGAACTTCTCTCATGCACTGATGGGCCAACTGAGACAAAAAAATAATTTAAATAAAAGGCTATAGATGTCCTCGAACTATCAGAAACTTGAGTTGTAGTCATAGTGACAGACAAATGTGCAACAAACCAAGTAAATATATATATATATATATATGTATATATATATATATATATATATATATATATATATATATATATATATATATATATATATATATATATATATATATATATATATATATGTGCAAAATCTGTTTACCTTTTTAGCATTTGTTAATACTAAGTTCTTCGCAGAGGTCTTCTGCTTGAAAGTCTGTAAAATAGTCACAGGTTGGTTAACAATCAACGTAATACTGCACTGAAAGCAGTCAAAAATTCATAAGGTATAACAATTTGACAGTATTTCTGAGATGTGGTGGACACAAACCTTGGGGATCTCTTTCTTAGCAATGGTCAG
Organism: Scarus forsteni; assembly: GCA_036419115.1. Taxonomy (NCBI): domain Eukaryota; kingdom Metazoa; phylum Chordata; class Actinopteri; order Labriformes; family Labridae; genus Scarus; species Scarus forsteni. Next base: position 9,749,648 of record JAZDUH010000182.1, on the reverse strand, counting down.
CCAGACCTTGCGTCGCCGTGCATTCAGCTGCTCAATGGTGAGATGTTTCTTCTTCACTACAGGCAGTGGAGCATCATGGGAAAACTTTGCAAAGATCTTGGTGACATAAGGACGCCCTTCATCCAGAAACTCCCCTTCTCCTCGTTTCTTCTTTTTCTTCACCTTTTTTAGTTTGGCTGAAAGGTAAAGATCAAATATTTCAATCAATGCAATATTTCTTTCCAGTTTCTTTTAAAACAAACAATAAAATCTTTTATCTAATGCCAGACTGGTTTTGTTATACCCTCACCTTTAAACTTCTTCTCATCTTTGATTTTCTTCTTCTTGGGACCCAGTAGGTGGCGCTGTTGCTCATAGAAAGGGTCATGAGTTGAAAGGAGGCCAGTGCTGTAATACTGATATTGGTGAAGCTGTGGGGAAAGCAAACAATTGTCATTGACAATAAATGTAATGACACACCTTAAACATAATTCAAGTAACTTCAATAAACTGAGCTGAATAATTAACAAATTCCCCACAAAGTGAATGTCAAATAAACCTTTTCAATAAAAAAAAATCAGCCTATACCTCTCGTTCAGAGTGAAACTTGCTCTGATGCTGCCTGGTGAAGCGATGAAGCCTCAGCATGTCGTGCAGCTCCTCCCGAGATAAACAGAAGTCAGAGTCATCGGAGTCTGTGTCTGAGTCTGTGGTGTCGTCCATCAGCAGGATATTCTGCAGAAGACAGGAAGAGACATGTGTCAAGTAGAGGCTGATGTCAACTACAGTGTAACAATGAATGCATTTCCTGAAGAATGCGCAATCGAGTTGTCCAAAACTAGATTTATTTGTACAAAGCAGAAAACTTCCATCAGGTACCTTAAGCCATTTCCTGTTCTTCTTTAGTTTGGAGAAATTGTAAAAACTAGCTTTGTCTGCCTTTTGGTCTGTTGAGAGAGCAAACAATGAAAAATACACGTGCATATAAACCCAGTAAATAGCCAAATGGCACCACGGCAACCTTGAATGTGTAATAAAACACAAGTTACGCTCCAGTGTTTATGGTGAGTCCAACCTTTATTACCTTGCAGCAGGATTCCGTTGAGGGGCTTCCCCTCTGACAGCCCATCCCTTTCCTCACATGGTTCAGTCTTCACTGTCAGCGCTGTATGCTGAGTTGAGGTGTCCAGGGAGAGCCCTGACCCCAAAGCCCCATCACTTTCATCACTATCGTCATTGTCATCACTGAAATACAGAAAATATGTAGAAATGAGCCAACTCCGTGGCCAACAATGACAACATATACTGTGCTGACTTTACATCCAAACACAGGCTGTCGTCAGTCTGAAAGCAAACCAATTACTCCAACTTCACTCTGCCTGTACCTGGTTACGTCTCTGTTGAAGATAGTAGAAGTCTGTCGCAGGAAACTGTCCAACCTAAGAGATCTTTCCAAACGCTGCAGGTAAAGAGGTTTGGCCAGGCAGGAGCTCTCCGATGATCCAACCTCCAGTCGGCCACCCTGCCCTGACGCCATGCAGCTCAGACAGATCTGCCCAGAAGGGCAGTAACTTTTACTGAAGGGAGAGGTGTGAAGAGGAGAAAAAGGGAACAGGCAGATGTCTCAAGGTCAGAATGAGTAGTAAAGTGCACTGCTTACAGTAGGATAACTAAGGCCCTGTTGTTGTACACCCATTCACTAAAACCAAAGTAAGCACAAAAGGTAAGAAATCACTTGCAAGGACTTTACTTAAGATGTGGGGTTCTTCTTCACTTTTCTATCACCTTGTTTCATTTTGCACCTTGTCATTTGCCATGCTTAAACAAAAGGTCATTTAATCCAAATATCAGACTAGCCTTTGTCTAATATGCAGGCATGCAGAACTGTTGTAGCATAAGACCAGCAAAAACAAACATGAACAGTGAACTTACCTTCTCAGTGAAAGATGGCATGGTTCTTTGTTCCAAGAAAAATATTCCTTCAAGGTTAAGACCCTAAAAAAATAAGAAACCAACAGTTATAACACACTGGTAAGAACATAATGTCTGTATTGTGCAAGTGTTTTCTCATGTATGATTTGTTTAGAGGAAGTTTGCTTTGTTTTCCAATAGTGGGAATTTGAGTCTTACAAAAGATTGACTGATTTACAGATTTAAATATAATTATCCAATAAAAAGTAACAAAGGAAACAACTCCATGTAACACTATCACAAACAAATTATGTCTTATTTACTTTTATGTTTAATTTTAATTTAGACCTATATCTGGAAGTTTGTTTACCATTCTGTTTTAGCATGCTCATCTTAATACAATGTATGCCTACATTTTAAAACTCAGTTCCACCCAAACAGATACATATGAGATTCCCAGAGGAGTTGAAACAGGGAAATCAAAATAAATCCTTCAAATTAAACTTATTTTTTAAAAATACAAGTTTGCATGCAGTATATTATCAGTAGGTAATAGCAGACAATTGTCACAAAAGTTAATTGTGCTTCTGTGTATATTTATTGCTGATATTATAGCCTTATAAATTAGTACTGAATTTGGGGATTTTTATACAAATCTGTTGTTGAATTAGGATTAGATTTTTAATTTGTCAATAACAAACAAGGACAAATTCGAGTCTGCAGCTTATTTTAATCACTGTCTGTGGCTCTTTAAAGCACTGATAAAAGCTTGGAACTACAGTTACTGCTAAAAATACACCTTTCAACAATGCAGTTGTATCGGTATAAGTATTGGTACTGTTATCAGCTAAAGAAAATTCTGAAATATTGACATTATATATTGGAGAAAAAAGGCTAAGCATCTCAAATATAAGAAATGAGAAAGCAAGAATAGTCACGCTGTTGTAAGTTTTGGTTAAGCTTAAAACTACCAACTGAATGCCTCGTCTTACAAGATTAAGTTTTGTACAGTACTGTGATATATCTGGATGTTCTACTACACGCAAACAATATATCAGCTGTGAATATCAGCAGAAATTGTAAAGCTAAAGATATTGACAATAATCTAATATTATCATACCGTAATGTCTATGACATGAGGACATACTGCCTCCAGGACTACATTGCAGTACCGTGGTCTTAAAGCAGTTCATTGAAGATTTTTTTTGTAATCCAGTCTAGATTATTGTTTGTGTTGTACTTATTCTGGATAACTTATAATTGAGATTAATCTTTTATTTGGTGATGCACATTTTTTTTGCTACTATCCTAAATGCCAGTATTTCTGAGCTCATTATCATTGATCCCTACATAAATACAAGTGTTTTTTGTCAAGGGCCCAAACTTTATTAAAACTGACCTGTTCCTTCAATGGTTATGGTCTATTTGTGTTAGAAACAGATGAGATGTAAGGAAAACAGCATTAGATTATGTTATAAAGTATATTTTTACCTATAAAAATGAATTGTTGAACTATCATTGGGAATTTGTATATTCTACCAATATTTCAGTCAGTAAATGAGGTATTAAGGGCTTATTTGTACTGTGAAAATATCATCTGCAAAAATGTGACGTTTTCGTATTTTCCAAGAATGATTTTTAGTTTTATGCTGATAACGACATTGATAATATCGTGCATCCCTACTTTGCCATTTTTCATTATGCTATAATGGACAGGCTTTTAAACTGTATTTTGTATTCATGTGTGTATTGGTGGTTACACTTGACTTTTTTCCAAATAAAATTACTCCAAAATAGACCTTCACTCGTATTAATTGTGTTGGCATTATCATTTCACTTTAAGGATGTTGGTTTTGACAGTAAAGAGTGACTTCTTAAACTCATTTAGTTGCACCCTGTCATTTCCAATCACTATTGTTTATTCACCTGACTTCTAAACCAAACTTTATTACCTGCTGTTCTCCAGGATGGAAATAAGGGGAACAGTTTGGCCTTTACAACAAAACAGAGCCTCTACATCTTGTACAGTAGTTAGCTTCCTTGACTATCTGTTCCGTTATTTTGTGTTGTGATTAGCCTGCTAGCATTTCAGAGCTAGCCGCTGCTGCAGCTAACGCCACAGTGGGCTGTAGCTTTAGCCTCTGAGCAGTGTTGCCTTGGATCAATGATAGTACGGGGTCAATGTGCTGGTTGGGACACTGACAGGTAACTGGCACACATAATCTCACGAAATATACAGTACAGAGTATGTGGCTGTACACAAGCCCTGCAGCCTTTTTTGGGCTAATGCCTCTGCTACCGCTGCTGGGATGTAGCTTTTCAGCAGACTACTTAGCTCTTCATACAAACAGGCGTTTTGACACAGACGTCCTCTCGCACCATTAATATGAAGTATTCAAATCGGCCCTGTCTCTTTAAGGCCATCGCCTCCCTGCCTGAACAATGTATTAAGATGTGATATTAGCACACATAAAATGCTTTATCAGGATAGCCCTGGTGCAGCGGTTGCAAGGCCCTCCGCCCGCGCCTTCAATCCCCTCACTGCGGACAGTCGCGGGGCTCGGCTGCCTGCTGAACTAACGCTGCCCATGTTTTAATTCTCTCCCTCCCGGCCATCTTCCCCCATTGCTCCTTCGCCATAACTATCACCGCGGAGTCTCTCACCTCGGCCCCGTGTCCCCCTTTTCGCCTCTCTCGTCGCTGCTGCCGACTCTCGGTTCTCTGACTCCAAAATGGCGGTTAGAGGCGCCGAGCGAGTCCGTGAGCTTTGAGTCGGCAGCAGCAGCAGAGAGGCGGCCACTTTCTGTTACTGAGAGAGCAGAGACACGACGCCATGGCGAGGGGACAGCAAGGAGCAGGCGCTTTAATCAATCACCGAGGAAGAGGCTCAGATTGTACTGCTTCTGAGGGCATGAATGTGCTGTGAAAATAAAACTTGTTCTCTTACAATAACGGCGAGTTACATATCTAATTCACATGCAACATTGGGATTTATTTGGTGTGCTTATAGACAGTCATCGATGAGTTTCCGAAGTTGACTAGTTTCGTCTGCTCGCTGCGAAGATTACCGAGCAACGTCTTACGTCATCATAGGGGAACTACTTTTAAGGTATGGTGAGGCAGTCAAATATAAAAAAAATAAACTCTAACACATTTATTGATTTACCCATGGAAAATAAAATGCAGGGTTTCTGACATAATGTGCCATGAGACAGGCCGAGGAGTGCCTACGGAATATGTTATGTCTTGTATTATAACTACAAATGTATTATAACTTATGGTGTAATATTTAAATCTTTTAGGACTTTATATACTTAACTTCAGTATGACACTGCAAATTCAGCAACTTCAAAAACCCTTATAAAACCTTCAAGAGTTTTGAGTTAACATAAAAGGCAGGCGAGATCAGGAATCAAAACACATTGTTCTGATTTGTTTAAAATGTTAAATACAAAAACGTGAAACCCATTGATACTAAATGATTCTATAGCTCTAATTGGATCACCATTGAACATCAAATAAATCAAATACTATACCTTTTACAATCAGCTCGAAGACAATGTCTGATTCCTTCTTGTTAAACTAGCAATATTATGTTGAAATCAGTGGTGAAAGAATCATTTTTTCTAACCTCATGAGCTGAAATATGTTTACAATATGACAGGTTTAAGGTCAGGTCAAAAATTTACTTTTAGATAAAGTTAAACGAAGTGTTTAAATGAAACATGACAAGGAATAAAAATCCATTTATGGAGAGAAATTCTTAGTTTAGCAAATACTTAACAAATAATACAATTTTTGTCAATTGTAACTAGGCTTTAGATAATAAAATTGTAGAGCTTTATCAGGTGATCATTTTGAAGATACCATACTGCATGGGTATATGGTGGGCCTTGAGGTTTTGGTTTGATCTTTGGCGTGCCACTGGCAAAAAAAAAAAAAAAAAAGCTTAAAAACCATCCATATCACGTTATTTTAAATTCATAGTTGTTGAAGTAGTTGTGATAAAAATATCTTTTGTCTGGTATTGTTTTATTTAATTTTCAGAGTTACAGCAGTGATATTTAGATAGATGAGATTGTCAGAAAAATAATATCTTTCCTCCACCTTAGTTTGTTAACTGCAAAAGACAAAGTCACCCTAAAGCAGGGATGGGCATCTTTGATTACTACAAGGGCCACATTATTGTTATTCTCAGTTTCAGAGGGCTAATCATTGCAAATAAAAGGATATTATTCATAAGGCAATTGAAATAACTGGAAATAATATTAATTAAAAGAACTTAATATATGGCATTCACCAGAAGCTGTATTTTTTTCTCAAGCTATACACCAAACAATAAGCAAAATTTATTAAACAAGGGATTGAATCATTTTACAAGTGTTTTCTCTATTGGACAAACTTGTACATTCTGTTTTTCCTTGATTGGCTCATTGATTGTAATAGCAAGTCTTGACTGTTAATCATTATATATATTTGTGAATATCATGTTATGAAGTGTAAAATAGGGCACGGGGACTCCAAAACAGTTGTGTGATCATTTAAAGCTCTACAACTTCCACAGCAAACCTTGATTTGCCACAAGGCACAGCAGATTGCCCCTGCATGCCATTTGAGAAGCATGGGAACAAGATTCCTTCAAGCATCTTACTGGCACAGCCATGCAACTTCATACTGTTCTCTAAACTGGTGGGACAAGGCCAAAAAGTGGCCTACAGGGCTGTCTGCAAAGTCTTCTTTTTTCTATTCATGTGGCTTTATCATGACAACCAGGCAAGTCCATGAGATTTCTGATAAATGTATAAAAATTGATTAAATATTTCTAAAGCATATTGCTTTCACACACAAAAATCCAGATTTCTGGATTTCTTATCTTAGTGTAATTACATACTTTTGTGTGAAAAATTAAATTCTGCTCTGTGATCATAAATCACCTTAAGATACTGGCAGAATTCCAAAGGCACACTGTTTAGCATAATGATGATGACAGTTACAACAGTGAGGTGAATATCCATTACACTTTAGACAACCACAATGAACAGTCCATCAATACTGAGAAGCTTTAATAAGCCACGTCTGGATTGTGAAACAGTGAATGAATGCCCCTCATGGACGATGAGCACAGAGCCATACAGCAGAGCAGGTAAAATGAGTAAAGCAGTTACAGAAATGCTCAGAGTGTTGGGTTGTTTTTCCAAAAGATAAAACTGGTGCATGACCCAGAGAGTTAATAATTGTTTAGTGCATTCATATTTGATTACAGCTTTCTTTTCTGCTGTTACACCCAAGGAGATCAAGCATCTTCTATCCCCTGTTCAGCTTTTTATTTGCAACATCCACAGATTATTTTCTTTCATTGCCAACTGCTCCCACTGTTCACTACACATTACTGTACAAAGTGCTAAGATCTTAGAATGAGCCTAAAATGCAGCCTGCAAAATAAGTGTATTATTCTAGTAGGCACTTCCAACAGGCAATCAGTAAAAATCTGTAATCACTGAACTGGTCAGAACACGGATGGTGCAGTTTCACAGAAGTATAATGAGCAGCTGTCACATCTTCACACACTGGAGAGGTCTTGGTCACAGCCAGCTGGATTTCTCCTCTTCAAATTTGAGCGGGTCAATAAAAGGCTTGTCAATTGACTTGATCATCAGTTCCCCGCAGTAAACGCACTCCGATGCAATGATGTCATCAATGTCTGATTTGATCTGCTCGCGGCTTGAGCCTGTGTTGCCCTTTCCGAGGCTGGCCGTGTCTCCCTCTTCCTTTGTCAGTGTGCGATGGCGTGAAGATTGGGTTGTTGAGGCCAGCTTTTTCTGCAGCTCCTCTAGACGAGTCTGCTTGTAGACTGACAAGTGAGGAGTCACTTCCTGGAAGAAGGGAAAAAAGTACACGTGAGATTAATTCGACAAGCTCAATTAGTCTATGTGCACGTGCATTTGAATGAAAGTAGTGTTGGGTCAGAACCTGAAGCAGGCAGTCATAGTGAAACATGTGGCCACACAGAAACAGATAGAAGGGTCTGTTGAGCAATGGGAAGTCACAGGCAGCACACTTTTCTTGGGAATCAACAACACCGTATTTGTTCCTCATTTCCTGGATGTCTTCTCTAATGCGTTTAGCGCTTTCTGTGGCCTCCTCCATTTCCTGCTTCAGTTCCTCGATGTGCTGATTGTACTCCTCCAGCGAGCTGCAGATGGCCTCCTGAGAGGGAATAGAAGATTAATAATATTAATGTGGGGAATGAGGAATATGCACAAAGAGTACAGAGCACACGTTACTTGTAAAGCGAAGAGAGAAACTCTGCAGTCAATTAAACTTTGTGTTATAAGTTGTGCTGAAGTACTGTTGTCAACTGGGGGACTCAGTTAGCAAGACTACGGACAAACTACTGGATGGATTTACATGAAAATTTTACCAGAAGTGTGGTTTGGCCCAAGGACGAAGCCATTAAATCTGAGCCGGATTGACGTAACAAAAAAAAAAAAAAAAAAAGTTTATGATGAAGTCCCATTACTCAACACCAGGCCATCTTTTGTCCCACCCACAGCACCATCTGATTGGTTACACACTCTGGTTACACACAGAGTCAGTGGTGATCAGCCAATCAGCAGTGAAAGCTGGGGCATGCAGAGTTCTGCTCACAGACACAGGGGAGAGGAGGAAAAGTTTTGCCGATTGAAAAAGACCAGCGCTACTACTGGGGTCTTGGTTTCTCAGCAGACTCTCCTGAAATCATAATAAACATCCCAGTCCTCCACAACTCACAGCTACTAGTAACATTACTATGAGCCCATTAATGTTATAGAAACAGCTCTGCTCGCAGTCCCTCCAAGCGTGCTGTTTACTCGCTCGAAAGAAGGTTGCTGATAATGTCAATATGGAAATAGTCTGTCAAAGCAGAAGTCTGTGTGTGTGAGTGTAAAAATCAACCCCTAAAGTCCACATAGAGTGAACATGCCGTGCACAGAAGCACCATAGCTTTGCAACGACCGAAAGGCTGGCGACATCACCCACTGGAAGCATCTTGGCGCACAATGCCAACATCTGTACAAGCTGCAGCACATTAGTTCAGTCAAGTTACAAGGTCACTCTATTGTATCTATCTATATATGATATTTATGTCAACAATAATCACACTTCTTGCAGATTGATTTTTTTATCATTCCACAATGTGCATATAAAATATAGGAATTCCAAGTTGGGTGGAAATTACAAGTGAGCTGCTTGGAGGAGGTCTGCAATCTCAGAGAGCTTTTCTAGTTTATTTATTCATTCGCGTTCAGGGCCTTTCTGAGTTTGCATGTTTTCTCGGTGCATGCATGGGTTCTTTCCAGGCACTCAAGCTTTCTCCCACAGGCCAAAAAACATGCTTGTAAGGATGACTGGTGACTCAAAATTGCTCTTAGGTAGGAGTATGAGTGTGAATGGTGGTCTGTCTCTCTATGTAGCCCTGTGATCGGTTGGCTACTGGCTTATGCTGCGTTCACACCGCACGCTACTTGTACTACCTCAGCGATCAGTCTCCATGCAAAGTCAATGTACAGCCGCGATGGGGCAGGGCTAACCCTCCCGCAATGTGACAGCTGCTTTTCACACTACCACATAGCTTGTCGCGCGATTTCAAAGTACAAAAAGTTGATTTTTTCAGACAATGTCGTGTGCGGCTGTGCGGCAACAGCCAATCAGCAGGTGTGTGCATGTGTGACGGTGCCCGTGACCGACAGTTTTTCCATCTGGACTACAGAGGAACAATTTATGTCCGTGTGGGAAACATTAGTCAGTGAGGACATTAGTTCCGCCTAGACGGACCGCGGGAAACTCACAGATAATGGTGCTGCAGGGCATCAGCTGCAGTGTTTTGTGTTTGATAAGGGAGTGAAAAGGATACAGCTGGAATAATGTCCGCTTAGACATTCTATTATATATGATTGCCGTGAAACTCTTTATTCTCAACTCACTTTATTGTTGCAGCACCATTTCTGGAGAGGCTTTCTGAAATTATACCAAGAGACTAAACCATTAGGAACTAAACAAACTAAAAAGAATCCTTCTTTCCACACCTTAAAATGGTCAATGGTGACAAAGTCTGGGAAGAAGGGCAGAATGTCTTCTATCTTGAGCAGGTTGCAGCTGGACAGACAGTTCATGGCTTTCTTCACATCTTTCTCCTCCTGTACGACATGCCGGGCGATTTTTAACCACAGTTTTTTCCTCAGCTCTTCGTCATCGTCAGGCAGGTCTGCGCAGGACTTGGCCAAGTCTACATCCACCTTTGGGGGTTAGAAAAATAGTAGAACTTACAAACCCGTAAAAATCTGTTCAAGGTTTGAGAGAGCAGGAAAAATTTGCAGCTGAGGTTGTGTCAGCGAGGAAGAGGATGTAACAGCATAAAAAAGATGTCCTTTTTCACAATAAAATCTGAGTTATGTACTGCATCTTTGGATGCTATAGATCTCTAAATACTGAAATTCATGTGGTCTTCTCCCAGGTCAATTTTCAGTTTAACAAAATAACACACAACTCTTTGGTAGACCAGAATCTCAATATTTGTGAGACTGAATGATGAGCAACATTTTTAGGAAAAGGAAGATCAGATGCTTATAACGACTAACCTTTTTGTTAAAACCAGACAAGAAGACAAGTAAGACTTTATCATCAAAATTACACACTGAATGTAAAACATACATTCTAAGAAAGTTACCTTTTTGATTAAACACGATCTTTCACCTTCCCTGTTGATTAGTGATGAGATAAAAATCCTAAAACACTATGCATATTAATCTACTCAAAGAAATTAATAAGGGGCATGGTGAGGTTTTAGAATACCTCGTCTGGACCATAACAACATATGACAAAGAACAGATAATGAGGGCTTTAACAGAAAGTATATCCAATATTTCCTCCTCCTGGCTCATGTATTTTCATAGCTTAATCACTGAGGCAAATATCAATAATTTAATTACCAAACTGAATCATCTCATCACTACTTCATAATACCCTCTGGCAGAACACATGGCCTGAGTTAAGGTGGTTTAAATGGTGTATTAGTTCAAAGAAAACAACAAGAAAGGTCACCTCTTGGCTTAATGTTACTTCGAATGATTGTTGGCATGTCTCTGATGAGGGAATCTCGAGTTTTTCTTTTTCGTGTAAAGTTTAAGAGAATGTGTTGCCCTCCCCCAGTCTGTCATCCCTACTCTTCTGTCGTTTTAAAGAAGGTACTGGCAACAGCTTTTCTTTAAGGAGCACATAAACTTAGACTCATTGTGTTCTACATCAGATTTTTTTCATCTACTATTAAATTTTGACACTTGAATATAAATATAAAGTTATCTTAGCTTTTTTAATGCAGTACTGATAGTATGTACTAGTTTTTTAAGTCTGATTAATTTCATATCTGGCTTTTTACATGCTAGTAAAACCAGGGTGTGTATTGGCAAGAATCTGGCTACGATCCACATAAGGATACATGAGTGACATTATAAAATATCACAATAATGTACACAGGACTATACATAATGTTTTTAAACTTAAAGTCTTTTTAATTTCATAATGAACCCGAAATATTGTATGTAAAAATAGGGTTTCTCATTAGTTCTGTTACTATAAAACATGGTCTGTAAACATTTAGAAACTTTACAGTCCCAGGACAAAACTAAGAGCAGTAAATGTAGCATGAAAAGCTAGAGTTAAATGGATGAATGTCTGCTGCACTAACATACAACCTGCATGTCCAAAATTTCCATAAATTATTGAATATTTAAGTGCCAATACATATCACTGTAATTACTGACATGTTTGATTGTTGGTAGATGGTCTGTTTTTTTTCATTTTCTTTTGTAAGAAATTCACAGCTATGACTAAATGTTTCTGTCCAACATTTTGTTTTTAAATGCTAGGGGTGTAAGATACACCAATATATTGCAATACTTGAAGAATATTAAAAAATGTTAATCCCTCATAGTAGATTCAGTTGTGTTTTTATCAGTTTTTATGATTAATTGATATAACAGAATGACTTGCAGGCCCCATTGAGAGCGTAGGGTCATCAATAGCAAATCACTCTTGTGCAATTTTGCAATAAATAACCTTGGAAAAAAACAGCAATTTTCTTCCAGCATGATTCAGCTGTATCATGTTCCATACTGAGTTGTAGAGTCACGAGTTACCCTCTATTCTACTGACTTATTAAATCTATTTACTTACTTGTAAAGCTAGATCTACCGCCTCTTCGTACAGTTCCATAATCCTATAAACCAGGACACATGCTTGGAGGTATCCGTGCTCTGCACACAGCCTCAGAGCGTACTTCAGGTCGTAGTGGATCTCTGAGGCATGTGTGCCTGCCTGCTCCAGGTACCAGAGCAAAGAGTCGGGCTTGTACTTGGCGTAGAGTGACAGCAGGTAGTTGTGGATGGCCTCCTCTGTCACAGTCAGCTCGTACACACAGAACTCCATGTAGCGGATGGTTTCGTTGATCTGCTGGGTGCTGCCCATCTGGCTGTAATTCATCAGTGCGGGGATGAGCTTCTTTGGGTCCAGACGCTTCCCCATCTGGATCCATGCGTCCACCACTTTCTTGGGAATGTGTTGCATGAGGACAGGGGAGAACTTGTAGAAGAGCTTTTGGTCACAGTGCTTTGAGAGGACGTCCAGAGCGGCGCTGAAGTCGTCATGTTGGCAGTAGTGGGATATCACTCTCTCGTAGTCCTGCATGACGACTGAGAAGTAAACCATGTCATCTACGTTGCCGTGGCTGGCCAGCAGGTCGTAGATGGTGCTGCGGTTGTTGAACAGGCACTCCTTGTGTTTGGAGTTGCTGAGGAAGAGGCGGAACTCCTCTCGAGTCTCCTGGAAGATGATGCTGTTTCCATCACTCTCTAGCTTGCCCAGGCGGTTCAGGTAAAGCTCAGCTAGCCAAGTGACCAGCAGAGTTATCTGCGTTCTCTCGCTTGGTTTTAAATTATTCAGTTTCTTGAGCAAGAACTCCTTCAAGGCTTCCTCTTGTTTGGCTTCAATGAACTTGAGTGCTATCTCCTCAAAGTAGTTCTGAGTCAGGGCATAGCATTTAGCGCTCTCTATGTAGCGCTTGTTTTGGAAGCAGTGCTCCGCCTCCTTGGCCAACACCATGTCCATGCACTCAGGCCGGTCCCTGCAGTACTCCTTCGCCAGATCGAATTTATTCATGCTCATGTACATCTGCCACACATCCCTGGCCTCGCGCTGGACGTGGTATCTGAAAACCGCCCGCTCCGTGTAGATCCAAACTAAGCCGCCGATTGGGTCCTTAATCATCTTCTTCAGGGTGCCAAACTTGTCTGGAAACACATCTTCATAAACCACCTGTCCATTCAGAGTGCAGATGGCCTTAACACGGTCATGGAGTAGCAGCAGGAAGTGGAACTGAGTCAGCACAATGGAGATTGGCTTGTTCGAATTTATGTCAATGTCTGGGGTGTACTCCCATACCTATGTTGAAAAAAGGAAAGATATACAGAGGAAAAAATGTCAAAAGGTGTACACAGATTGACAGTTCCCAACTTTTATGCACCACTGAGTGGTTCTATGTAAGCCACTAACATACCAGCAGTTATTGTCAGCACACAAACAACCAAACACACATGATTGCGTCTTATAAATATAACTCACCATAATGAGGGATAAGCTGGATTCTTGATCTGTTTTCCCCAATAAACTACATGAAATATTGTCGGTGTATTGGTTCAATCAGTGTTTGTGTTAATTGGTGACTTAGCTGTGCATTTAACTGTGTTTGATTCGGTTTAGTTTTATGTTGTACACGTAATAGTTGTGGATATTTTGACATTCAAGTCAAAAAAGAGACATAAACAAGGACTCTGCTTTCTGCACTTTCTAGAACAACAGTATCTGAAAACCCAGTCTGCTGAGAGTCACCAGATAGCACATTAACTAACTGACTTTTAACACTGGAACGTTGCATCCTCACTTTAAAGGAAAATGTCTTAAAAAAACATCATGCAGTGACTTATCATCAATCTAAGCAGTGCTTTATCCTTGGTTATTTGTGGTAGGCTCTCACCCTTGAATTGTCTCCCTGCACAGTTTTACCTTATGCAGGTAGATGGCAGAAGGTTAACAAACCAAATAGCATTTGACTGTTTATTACCTCTGCCAAGGAGGTTATGGTATTGCTGGCATCTGTTTGTTTGTTTCTCTGTTAGCAACATAACTCAAAAAATTATGGACAGATTTCAGGAAATGTCCGGATTAGGACAAGGAACAAATAATTAGATTTTGGGAGTGATCTGGAACAGCGTAAAATTGCCATGACTAAAAATGGGATTTTCATGAATAACTACTGAACTAAAACAGATATCATTGGGAGTCCAATTGATAATGGTGTGTTTTCATGGCCAAGAAATCTAAATATTTAGATGAAATAAAGGTAGGACTAATATTTGTGGTGAAAATCACAATATGGATGATGACTGTGGCGCTGGAGGAGGTCTACGCTCTCCGAGTGCTTTTTTAGTTTGAATGTATACTGAGCAAGAACATTTGTTTAAAACTATCTCACTTCCTGGTCTGATAAAAATTAAATTATAGAATTATAAATCTGCCAGTATTACAGCCAATATGTATGGTATATTCAGCAAAAAATGTAATATCTGCTGATCCAGCATACTATTTTTGGCAATTATCTGCAGATACCAATACGGTTCCAATCATATCATTCATAGATTTGAGGGTTATTTTCCTAAACAAAAACACACTTTAATCTCTGACAGTCAAAAAATTACTTTCAGATGATTATTAGCATATTTTTGTTACTGCTACCACACGAACTACCAACACCAGTCTGAAAACTGGTAGTCAAAAAATATCTTTGCAAAATTACCTGCACATCACTCAATAGGGAGTCCGGCCTAACATAGTCCAGCTGGCCATAAAGTACTCCATTTCCCATCATCCAGGCAAAAGCTTTAGGGGAAGTGCGAAGCTTCGAGGTGTAGAATGTAATCTCGCTGTAGCCCATGTTGGCTGGGAACTCCTGGAAACTGGGCAGCAGGTCTTGATTCTGAGTGAAGATGGAACTGAATCCCTGCTGCTCCATGCCCTCAGCAACCTTCCCCACAAACTGGAACAGGCGCTTTCGGGTGGTGGCGATGATGAAGTACTTGTTCTCCAGGCCACGCTCCACTTCAAGGCAGCAGACAGGTGCAGGTTTACTGTCCTCCTCCAGGGAGTGGACCTGATAACATGTTGTTGTTAAAATGCATTAAATGAGAGAATGATGCTTAATATTTTTTATAATTTGCAGGATATCTTAATAGTGAAAAAAAACATGGTTTCAAGTGAGGTGCAATTTCCCTTGAACCGCAAAGACGGCCACAGTCCCTATCTATCAGCAGCAATCAAACTAATAGTAAAATCTTGGTATGTCATCCTGTAGAAAACCTACCTTTACATATTTTTACCTAATTTTGAGAGAAAATAAGGTTTAATCACAATCTATGGCAACAGAACTACACTAGCTTCACTAGCTTCACTTTGCTTGGTAGAGTTTTGACCTACACTTGCAGATGTAGCAACAAAATGTGTTAACTGACGGTTTTCTAAAGTGTTCCTGAGCTCATTTAGTGTAATAGCCTTTACAGTGTCAGTTTTTCATGCAGTTCAGACTAACTGTGCCTACACACCGAATGCAACTTGAGCGTCCTCAGCGATCACTCTCCATGCAAAGACAATGTAGAGCCGCGATGGGGCAGGGTTAACCCTCCCGCCCTCAGCATGATCACTTCACTGGTCGATTGTCGTCAAAGTAAAGTCGTCAAGGACTACAGAATCATAATTGATGTCCGTGTTGAAAACATTAGTGAGTGAGTACATTAGTTCCAGAGACGGATTGCAGAAAACCAACAGACGATGCTGCTGCAGGGCGTCAGCTGCAGTGTGTTGTGTTTGGTAAGTGTGTGAAAAGGATGCAGTTAGGCGTATACATCCTATTATATGATATATGATATGTCAAACTTGAGCGGATGTGATGTCACCGAGCCATGGGGACGGCCGACTGTGACCAAAATGAGGTATTAATGGACACGCGATGTGACTTCAGTGGGCAACGCGATTACGGTCGCAGAGTTGCGTTCGGTGTGAACACAGCTTTAAGGAATGAAGGTCATGGGTATTCAATGTTGGTTTTCAGCCTTGCTACTTATGTGCAGAGACTGTCTCAGATTCTCGTAAGCTTTTGATGGTACAACAGACTTTAGATGATGAATCCCTAACTTCTAACGTTGAGAAACTTCTTTAAATGTTGAACTATCTGCTCATGCAGTTGTTCACAAAGAGGTGAACCTCGCCTCATCCTTCCTCGTGAACAACTGAGCCTTTCAGGGGTTCTCCTTCATACTATAAATCACTACACTCATCTGTTTCCAATTAACCTGTTCACCTGTGGAGTGTTCCATACAGGGTTTTTAAGTCTTCCTGAACTTTTCCTGTCTTTTGTTACTTCTGTCCCAGCCTTCTTTAGACGTGTTGCAGGAATCCATTTTAAAATAAGTGAATATTTGCAAAAAATCAAGTTTATCGGAGTGAAGATTACATGTCTTGTCTTTATACTGTATACTACTGGATACAGAAATATTTGTTTAACACAGCATCAAAACATCACTGAATTGATAAATTGGGATTTGAACTTAATGTTTTTATACAGAGGTTTTCATCCGAGAAAAGGTGGACTTAGGGTTTAATTACTTATAACGCAATCAATAAGTTACCTTAAAAGTAACTTGTCAACAAAATGTTATGACAAAACTTCAGCCTTTTAGCATACCCGACTCTAACCTGAAAGTACAACGCACAGGCTAAATGCTTAACAAGAACCACTTCACAAAGTCTCACCTGTCTGAAGAATTGATCTGGATTGGTATTGAACAGGCTGCCCTCAGTTGCAGAGATCTCGGCCTCAAAGATGATGCCTTGACTCGTGCCGACCAGGATGGGTCCGGTGTTGGTTTCATTTCCAAGCAACTTATTCCAGCCTACGCTCTCGATGAGGTGGCCTCTCCAGCGGGACAAACTGCGTACTTTCTGAGTGTTCCTGTTGAGGTACAGACACTCGCTGGTGCTGAGGCTGATCAGCAGATGAGAGCCTGAAGTAGGAAAGTAAGGAGGGAAATTCTACTATGAATAAACAGTAGCATGACAATTCCAATAACGATTACAGTACAACATGTTGCTTAATTTAGTTCATTTTAATCATCATTATATATGATGTGCATGTGACATGTTGTAACACAAGTTAAAAAGCAAAACAATAAATTTAAAAATCTAAGTATGATTTACTGGATAGAAAGGAATAAAGTTGTGTTTTCAGACTGCAGCGATCGCAATCCATTCAAAAAGAATCGCACAAATACACAGGTATATGTAGTCTTCCAGGACGTCTCAACAAAGTGAAGTGAACACATATCTGGGCCCCAAAAACAATATCAATGACAACATCTAAATAAGAATTGGGTTTGAACTTTACACACCAGTGGGGTCAAGGAACAGCTTGTGGACTTTGCTCTCATCTTTCCTTCCTAACTCAGTCTGATTGGGCTGATCAGGCTTGGCCAAGTCGATCCTGTATGACAAATGAACATTAGGCATTAGTCAGCATTTGTTCACAGTCTTAAAAACATGTTGAAGCTACTGGTCACAGTGACAGTAACACAAAAATGGCTGTAATTTATAAGCAAAAAAGGACAATGAGTCCAAGTTTTTGGCTTGATCTTCTCTGAATTTTAGCAACTCAAAGCTAAAAATAGGCATCAAAGCAAAATCCTGCATCCTTTAGAATACATTTAAAGGTTATTTCATTAGTTTTTAAATCTCTTAATGGTCTCGCTCCTTCCTATTTATCCGATTTGCTTTAACCATATGAACCCAGTAGAGCCCTCCGGTCTTCAAGTAGTGGTCTTTAATTGTTCTCAAAGTAAGAACTAAAAAATACAGTGAAGTCTCTTTTTGATCTTTAGTTCCGTTTGTGGAACAGTCTACCTGAGGACCCGAAAGCAGCACCTACGGTTCATATTTTTAAATTTTGTCGATGCAAATCAGAACCTGTCTTAAACTCAAGACCTACCCTTTAATCAGGCTTTTAGCTGATTATATTTGTTGTTATTTGTTTTGATATTTTAATGTTTTTAAACCTCTCATTCTGTTTTATTTCTTCATTTCAGTTCACATTTAATTTGGGGGATTTTATTCTTTGTTAAATGCTTTCCTTTTATTATCCTACTTTGCCTGATTTTATTATGGACCAGGTGTTAGGCTTTTTTACCATACTTTTATTTAAATTTTAAAATGTATTTTATTAAGTTATTTAAGTTTGTACTTATTTTACCCTATGGTATTTCTATCTAATATTTTATCAAGATGTTTTATTGTCATTTTAATCTTAGCTCTTGTGTTTCCTCCTTTTTTTTTCTAATGTATTTTTGGGCATTTTTGTGCCTTTATTGATAGCAGAGAGACAGTGGATAGGCTTGTGAAAGGTGGTGAGAGAGTAGGGGAAGACACTCTGCAAACTGGCCACATGCGGAACTCGAACCTGGATCTGCAGAAGCATGTACATGGGGTGCCTGGTTGCTAACCACTCCGGCAAACCAGCACCCCGTGTTTCCTCATTTTTAATTCAAGATAGCATTTCCTCAGTCCTCTACTTTTGTTTTCTGTCAGAATTTCCATTTTATGTCTTTGTGTGTTTGAGTAAGTGAGTGAATTTTACTTATCGTTATATTATTTATTTTATTTCCCATGTAAAGCACTTCGTATTACAAAGTTCTGTATGAAAAGAGCTATACAGATAAAGTTTGACTGATTACCGTCTGTCACAGTGCTTGGGATCTTCAGTATATTTTTTTCTTCATTATACCAGTTTTAGGCAAATGTCCTCAAAAGATAGCTCTGTTCTGACAGAATTAAAAACTTCTGTTGGTATGTTATGTACTACAGATATGTTGGCCCTGTATAAGAAGTTAATGTATGAATGACCCATTATAAGGTGAAGCTTTAAGTTTGTGGAGTTAAAAGCAGGACCTTTAGACTTCAGGCCTCAAATAAAGCTTCTTTATTCTGTCATAAAACTTTCAATAGGCCTTTTTTTTGTTTGACTAGTTTTGTACTTGAACAATTTTTTCGCCATTTTTTCTGTACTTTGAGAGGAGGGTGTCAGTACTCTGTGAACCTGTAAAAGAAGAATTAATCTAATTTTCTAAAATATGCTCCATAAAATAAGAATACATGTTCATCTCGTGCTCTTCACAGCTTACTGTCTGCCTTCAGGTTGTTACAGAGCGGTCTGTAGTTCTTAAAACGCAGATGAAACTTGGCTTTAACCTTAGTGATCAAAACACTTTGGATGTCATGTGCATGTTGTAGAACTATATGTGTCTTACAAAACTGAATTTCTACATAATAATCATAATCTGCAGTTGTATGACATTTGCTGAACCACTAGGGCACTGAAATACCTTTATCGCCCTATTTAAAAGTTTATTACGTCCTCAAAGGACGTAACACTTTCACAAACATTTCTATTTATTTTATGTTTAATTATTTTGACAGCGATCTGATCCATGTGGATCCATGATCTTTCAAAAGGATTTGTTAACACTAGGACAGAGGGCAAATTTTCACATTTTCACAAGGAACTCATAAATGCTGAACAGATATGTAGAAAATAGTCTGTGAATGTCACGGCACAAGACAGAGGCGATTTGATTTTACTAGTGATCTGAATCTGTGAGTCCAGGATTTTCTTAATGATATGTTAACAGCTCAAGAGAAGGCAGTTTCCATATTTTTGACAATTACTCACCCAACAGTGCTGGAAATACCTTGGCAGATGTTTGTGCTGAAGAGAGTTTTTTTTCCTCCTCATCATGAATTCTTTATTTTCATATGTCACCTTCACAATAGCCTTTTCAGGATTGAACCATTTGTACTATTTTGTGTTTGTCTGTATTCTATGTCACAGTGTCATTTATTCTATTTGGAGGGCCTCTTTCAACACACTCAATGGGTTTTTCTGGCCTGTCCTGCACATTGCCTTATAAAAATATTTGTGTTTTTCCTCCACTTTTATTGTACTGCACTTACTGTTTTAATGCTAGAGTTTTATTTCTGTTCATATGACCAAGAGCAAAACTAACTAACATGGTATAAAAAGTGATTTTCACAATCAGAACCTGATGAAAATTCTGGTGCAGGCCCCGAAGCCTTTAGGTTTTTATCAACTCTGAAAAAAATACATGTTACTTGTTTAAAAAAAAAAAGCACCTGCAATAATCCAATTCCTAACAATTAGTACCTTGTAAGCTTAATCTATCACCTACACTGGCTGAACAGATAATACTGATCAGATTGATGGTCAGTCTGTAGGTGAAACTGATCAACAGTCTTGTATTTATTGAGTATTATAACAGCGTCATCATCATGTAGTTTACCTCAACAGGGTGTCCTTCCCCAAACTCATACACAGCTGATTGTTGCAGACAGCAAGATGGTTTATCTTCTCTGGGGGAGTAAAATCAATCCTCTGTTTGTTGAATATCGGCTTCTCTTCCTCCAGCCTCACATTCACAAAGCCTGGTGAACAACATATATAAGGACAAGCCCTTCCATCACTGCAATGTCTCACTACGCACTTGTATGAAGTCAGTTTCCTCGGAGGCTCTGCCCAGAGGAGACCTACCTGAGTGTCCGATGTTAGCAGAGGACAGGCGGCTGCGCTGCTGAGCACTCTGTCTGGTGTTCTGAGAGTCCTCGTACTCGTCAAGAATGGAAGCCATGGCTGATTTTAGCTTGTTTTACCTTAGTACACTAACTGCGGAATTACTTCTGTGAGAATAAGACAGGAATGATCCTAAAACGACATGGCTACACTACTAACAAGCTACCACAGCCCCCACCCGTTTAACCGTCATTGAGGTGATTCCAATCGACGCATGCGCCTTGATTGAACAGCAAATTACAAGATACAATAACGTTCCTAATTGTTAATAAATTAATACATTTTAAATCGATCATTTACGCAGTAATAACATCGGCTAGCATAGCTTCCGAGTACACAACACTGGGTGGACCCGAAGAATCAGGTGACCAAGGAATCATGTGAGCAAATGTGTTGTAGTTCTCAAGTCTGACACCAGGGGGCGCCACCTGTCTGCGCAACGAGGCGCTGCTTCAGTTTGTGGATGACGATCCAGAAGAAGAAAACAGTGGATGCTACTTTGGTTCAATGACATTTGATTTATTCAGATTTTAAATTAATGTGTATTTTGAACAACAACAGCCCAAATAAACCATGCTTCATTTAGTGAATTCGGATTTACTGATTTTCGTCTGTCTTATATTATATTTTAGACTACTTCTATTTTAGTTAACTATTTCAAAATTGAAGATTATCCTTTGTTTATTACTGTTTTTATTTCTGTTTTTGTTGGGGGGGGTATTACAAAATTGAATATTATCTACTCTTTTAAGGGTCGTTGGCAGTTATTTGATACATAGTTTTGGGCACAAAGTTACAAAGAGTAAAACTACTACTAATAATAAGAATATAAAGTTAATAGTATAAAGGAATGCACACAAACAATCTTGTTTTAGCTTTGACTGGAGGATTTGCATGAAAAGTTCAGGTGTGTTGAGTTGAGACAGGCTGTTAACCCTTAGGTGTGTGTTGTGTAGTCATTGGCATTAGGTCTTACAGAACTATATTTTATGATTGTTATACAACTCTAAGAGTTAATTATCCAAACTTGTAATGTAAACCTAAATGTTAAGGACAGCTACAATGATATCCATTTCAATGTTTCTTTAATGTTTTCATTTCTCAATCTAGGTATTTAACTGACGTCCTGCAAAACTACAGAGAGTCAGATGAACATCATATCTCTGTTGATGAAGACAGAGTTCACTTGCTTTTGATATGAAGGAAATTATTTATTACATTTCACTGTTATTAAACCAGGTTAGTCCCATCGAGATCAAGGATCTCTTTTCCACGACAGACCTGCATGACCAAAACAGGCTGCAACACGCAGTTTTAACAAACACAAACACTTACATATTTTTATATATCAAGTTTCAAATTCAATTGGTAATATTTCAATGCAAGTATAACACAGAACTAAAGTCAGTTTCGGTTACTTTTCTCTGCCAGTGACAGAGCATTTACTGGTTATCAAAGTATATTTTATATATTCACTTGTATTTGTATTGTGATAAATGCATAAAGAGTAGCTTCACAGAAACAATTACAGCCAAATACAGCTCTTTCTAGCTCAAAATATTGCTATTTTAATGTTTTATGGCAGATTTTGTCAAGTTTTTGCAGAGAACATACATTTCTGTATACTTCAAAATAACTACAGGATGTAGCAGGGGCCAAATTGTCCATCCCTGATCTAGAGTGCTGGTTTCTGTTTTATTTTATTGCAAGCAAATAAAGAACTTTTCTTGGTATGAGTGTTTTTCTCTTTTAAGAAGTATTAGAATATGATATAAGTTAATCCCTTATTTAGAAAAAGGGTTGGAGGTAAACTATTTGTACTTTTAAAATTATGCAAATTTTCTTTTTCAGTCGCATTTAAATAATCCAAAATTGGCTTTAAATTTGTTTAAATTTGTGAATTCTAACTCTATGTCAAGCTAATTGAATTCTTCAGTATTATTGTGTTTGAGTTTTATTATATCATTGTTGATATAGCCTAATACGTTTTTATGTCAGATTTATATTCGACATTTCTGTTTATTTACACTTTTTTCCATTGAAAATATTTGACTATTTGCATCAGAAAGGCCCTCGGGCAGGGAAAAAGTTCCATGAATTAATCTCTGTGCAAGAGCGTTTTTCCATTTTTACGGAAAAAGAGTGTTACTGCAGTACAGAAGTACAAAAAGTGTCTGTCTGTCTATCTATCCATCTATCTAGGCTACCTAGACTATCTATCTATCCATCAGGTAGCTCTCTTCTACTTTCGTCCCTCGGTGGGAGTGTCTATGCAAATCAGAACCTGTCTGATCACTGAGGTCTCTGATATTCTCCTCTCATGTCCTCAGTCAGTCAGAACAGGACGGACAGCCAGACGTTATGAGCCTCGGTCTGACTGATATGCCTCCCGCTGCTGTTTAGACTCAGAGATCAGAGATCAGAGAAAGAGGGGAGTCTGTGCTCACAGGTTTCATGTGCGTCTCGACATGCCACCTAACATGGATTATTTCTACCACGAGTCCCGCGTCCCCTCCGCCTGCGGACTGACCCGGGACGACGAGCTGGAGCCCGGGGTGATCAGTTGCATGCTGGTGGGTGACGGAGCTGTGGGGAAGACCAGCATGATAGTCAGCTACACGTCCAATGGATACCCGACAGAGTACCAGCAGACTGGATTTGATGTCTTCTCTGGTAAGATATTTATTTATTTGTGATGCCAACCTTGTTGAACCATAATGCAGAAATAATTCCTGAGGAGTTATTTTTTATTATTATTGTAATGTAAAAACTTCCCCTAATCCTTTCCCATTGGCTTACATTTTATTAAGTGATATCAGATTTTATTGAGATTGTATTAAAAATGTTTAATACTAATACTAAGATAGAATATTCAGTC
Organism: Scarus forsteni; assembly: GCA_036419115.1. Taxonomy (NCBI): domain Eukaryota; kingdom Metazoa; phylum Chordata; class Actinopteri; order Labriformes; family Labridae; genus Scarus; species Scarus forsteni. Next base: position 9,726,105 of record JAZDUH010000182.1, on the reverse strand, counting down.
AATATATTGGCTTGCAAAAGACAACAAGCAAGGTTCTATGGGGAAAAATACAAGAACTAATGATCAGGAATTCCCCAGGGACTTGTACTAGCCTAGAGGATTTTTTAAATATGTAACACTTAAGATGAGCTATTATGGAAGTTATGAATGTGAAAAAGCATAAATTAACATTAAAGGTTGTAAACCCTAGAGTCAACGAACATATGCTTTAAATCATAGACTTATTCATAAGCAGGAGTAACTAGTTATAAGTGAATATCGTAATAGGCTACAGTGTTAAGTCACACGGTTACTTTTACAAGTAAATTAAGTTGTGTGCAATAGGGAGTAAAGAAGATTTTTGATTGTTTATTTCCACCATCAGTAGTTTATTGGCAGTATATTTGAATTTTTGTTTTTCTTTGAATGTTTACAGAGTGAACTAACTTGAGACCAACCTTTTGTTTTCAGGCCAGGTCCAAGTAGAAGGATCCCCAGTCAAAGTTCAGCTTGTGGACACTGCTGGACAGGTAATGTTACTGTTTTTCAATCTAAGAATTGTGTTTTTTTTACTCTTATTCATTGTTTTTAATCTTTTGCCTGGAATCAAACTCAATTCACTTTCCTTACTGATGTTGACAATTTTTTGTCTATTGATAATTTTATCTTTTCTGTGATATCTACACTTTACATAAGAGCCTGCCAGTAGAGATCAATAAATATTGGCGTTGGCAAAAAGTTAAATGTTGCTACATAGATGTGACAAGATGCTATATGACAGAATGTTGCTAAACATTGAGGGTGTGGCACCGTGATTTTTACTAGATAATCTTGTTTTGTTTTTTTTTATTTTATAGTGTTAAAGCTATTGTCTGTCCAAGTGACAAAACTAATAGCAACAAATATGACAGAGAGACAGAGATTGAAACATATCAACACATTTTCTATTATTATTAACTTGAAATATCAATTCTACTCTTTAAAAATACAGTGTCACACCACAAAATTTAATAGCAAAAACAAATTCAGTTGGAAGTCAATTCCATTTTTGTTTTTTAAATTTAATACATGAACATTTATGAACAGCCAGCTACATCTCATCAATATGTGAATTAACACAGACGGGGAAAAGCTGCTTGAATGAAATCAATGCAAGGCAATGCTCCATTTTGTTAAGTCTTAAATATTATAAGTGTTGAAAAACACATACTTTTTGTATATTCTTACTGTCTCCCGACTTCTTACTGTAAGACTTACATCTGTTAACCCTAAGATGTATTCTTGTAAGACTGCACTCTCCACTGGTGACACAAAGTAAGACAAAATATCATTTTAACATAAATAACTATACCAGTGTAAACTATATTAAAATGATCTATTGCTTGAGAATGTATTGTTACACCCTAAAGCAATGATATAAAACTGTTCATCAAGGAAATGATGTGTCAAAGTCAGTCCAATAGTTCAGAAACAGGGAGAACAAGGTCCATTCCATTTCCACAAAGTCCCCCCATTGCCTGTCATTGAACTGTGTAACTTTGGCAGAGAGTATGGTTTTATGGCTCTAGTTCACACACTAGCCATCAGCAAAATGAAGGCCAGTTAGCCTGTCTCAGAACTGTTTGATTCAATGACTGTGGCCAAGAGATGTTAGAGGATGGTAACAGGCAAAGAGCTGAATGGACATGATTCTGCTCTAAAAGAGTCTCCAGTGTTGGATCAATAGTAAAACTACTCTACAGTTACGAAGTTTTACATTGCAGGATTGAAATCCTGCTACACTGCCCGGCCCTAATTTCATCAACCAGGCTGACAAGTAATTTAAATGTGATAAAGAGGAATGAAAGGACTGTCTGTGCTTCATTGTTACTTCATCATATCTCTGATTCAGAAATAGTATTTCGCCATGTATTGATTGACTCATCTTTTCTTCACACTGTAGTGACTTAGTCATTTTCACTTTTCCATGTCAGCACAGTTTGATTGACACATCCTCTCTCTGGTTATGTTTCTTCCAGGAGGAGTTTGATGAATTCAGAGCTCTGTCCTACGCCCACACGGACGTCTTCCTCCTCTGCTTCAGCATGGTGAACCCCACCTCATTTCACAACATCACCAAGAAGTGGGTCGCAGATATCCGATCTCATAATCCGTCCGCCCCTATTGTTCTTGTTGGGACACAGTCGGACCTCCTGCTTGACGTGAACATCCTCATTAATCTGGACAAATCAAATGTGAAGCCAGTTCTGAGCTCCAGAGCCCGGAGCATGGCGGACAAGATCAGGGCTGTGGACTACATTGAGTGCTCATCACTTACTCAAAAGAACTTGAAGGAGGCGTTTGACGCAGCCATATTTGCTGCCATAAAGAACAAGACTCGCAAGACCAAGAAAAGAAGGTTTTCAGACAGGCGCACTAAAGCTTTCTCCAGGTGTAGCTGGAAGAAATTCTTCTGCTTTGTCTGAACTAAGCATCTGACTCTTAACCCTGTGGGTTGCAGAGAACAAAAAACTCTTAATTATTTATAATTTTCACTTTTTGATACCACATCTCTGATCTGTGACAGGTTAGCCTTCTTCATCTTGAATGTTTGGCTTCTTTTTATTCTGGGATGCCCATTAGCATACTTCATTAGCACAGTGAACATTCACAGCTGCAACACTCTCTGGAGGAAACAGAGAGGATTATGGGTCATTCACAGGCAGTGTCTGGTTTCACTCAGTGCGTCTGTGTTGTTAACAGCAGCACAGTGCTTTCCTGAAGTCAAGGCAAAAACTTAAGTCACACCATATCCACATGAAATAGCGTGTTACAGATTTTCTGTCAGTTTTAATTTCTATCAACTTATCTGAAAAAGATTTGACAAACTACTTTATTACTCATTAAATATTATGAGTCATAAAATGAAGAACAAATTAGGAAGTTTTTTGAGCTTCATAAATTCAGCTATGCATATGCTATATTACTGTTTTAGACCACATTTTTTAGATAATGTATTCTTATAAATGATAAAGCTAAAAAAATGAAAGACCTAAGTACCAGTACCTACTAACTCTGACTGCATTATCTGCAAGTGATCTGTATATGGATATAAATGCGCCCAAAGTACTGATGGGGTACATTTTAAAAATCAGTGAAGTTGGTGTGATAATACCAACACACCTCTAGACTCACCTGACGGTACGCCATAGTGGTCCATGACAGAAACATTAGTTTGCATAACATTTGAATGTCTCATTGTTTCAAGGTAAGATAAAACACATACAACATGCTAAAATCAAAGTATGTATATGCTCTTCTCTGCATATGTCAAAGCTATAATACTTGTTAAGTATAGTGCTGTGAATCGAAGCTGAAGAAGGCAAATGTATCATCGACATACAGACAGAAAGAAAGCGCAGATCGTCATGTAAATGTTGTCAATTTGCATGCTGGGCTCTGCAGCTTGAAATGCAAGTGAGCGAAAGAGAAAGTGTCCATGCTCTGTTTGAGCAGATGGGCGTTAGCTGCTTGTACTCTTGTCTGACTGCTGGGGCCTATTTATATTCAGCAGCTGCAAGTTCATGTTGCAGTGTGAGATGCCACTTTCATACCTGCATGTGAAGCCTCCTCCAGTTTTTGCTGTCTTGTCTACAAGTCATCATGTGGGCATTTTATGCATCACAGATTAAAAGTTTAACTGGAATCTTTAAAAAGAACAAGTAGGGAGGTTTATATTTTTAACAGCTCTGAAGACTTTCTCATATTGACTCGGGAACTTCATTAGAAATCCTTTTGTTTGAGCTTGAAAGGTAGCATGGGATCAGTAATCATTGGCTTTTTGTCCTTTCCTCCCATCAATCTGCATCTGTGAAAGTTAGCACTGCAGGAGTCTGGACTTCCACCCTGAAGACTCTCCCACCTTGCTTTTCTTATTCGCCCCCTCTTTGTTCGTATGCTCAATACACTCCTTATCTCCTCAAAAGCCCTGTATGCACAGAGTCAAAGGATGTGTAGCTGCATTCTCTTGAATGTAAGTGTGAACAAGTATATTTTGATATAAGCCTTTTGGATCTGTGATGTGTGTTTTAAGTGATTCATGTTTTTTTTTACGTCCCTGTTTGAGAACACTGATCCGAACGAGGGCTTGGCTTTATTATGCTTCTTGTAGAAGACACTTGAAAATAAATGATACTCTGTTTGTTTTAACAGCTCATTTTTCACGACATATGTATATGAAATGTTAAAGAAGGCATCGAGTTTAATGCATTTTTGTACTCCTCAGATGTTTGTCACATATATCTCTGTCATCATCTGAATAACCATCTCCTTCTCTAACGTGTCTTTGTACATGTCTGAGTAATACAAATAAATTATGTAAAAACTATAACACCTATGTTGTGTCTACTTTAAGAATCACTTCCTTGAAATGTTTTGACATAAACAATCATCTGTCAGGTCTGAATCAACAGCTTTACTTCCAAGGGTGAGTTTTATTTTGAAGGGATCATGAAGAGCACCAAAAAGTCGCAAGCAGTGATCTCCATGGGGAGTCTGAATTGACCAACTCACCACTCCAGGTACTTTTCCTGAACTGATACTTCATCCAAGGATATGATAAGTAACCCTTCAGTCTCCGGCTGAGCCTCAGGTCGACTGTTTCTAAAGCAATCCACATGGTGGCTGACGGGGTTTGGCTGAGCCATGCTGTGACTGATTGCTCTGTCTGATTGTGATGTTTAAGACGGACCCGAAGAGACGGATGAGTGGCATTTAAAAGAGAGTGATTGAGTCAAATCCAGTGATTGAGAATGATAAGTGGCAGTGTGGATGCTGATCAGTTCAGATGATTGTGTTTCATTGCTATTTGCTTACAAGATCTCAGCATTTAAACTGCAGAGATACAGGATATTGTGTGCTGGGTTTTGCTTGATATGAAAAGGGAGTATTTACTCACTTCCAGGCTCACACTTTGTACTTTGACTGGATCTTCATTTACTCGAAATTGTGTGGCCCATGACAAAACTTCATTCAAAGCTCCACCACCATTGCTCAAAATGTCTTTGCACTGTTTCTCTAATGGCATTGTCATAATGAAAAACAGAAAAACCTGATGACAGACCACTTTACACACTGTTGAATATGCAGCTTTAAGTCACCAAAACACTCCTGCCACTCTCATCACACAGGCACACATTGATGTCAGGCACAATCCTCCTATCTCCATTTTTTGTGCTATTGATCACCATCCATGTGGGTGAGTGGGTTTCATATTGCTTTAACTAAATTAAAAGATAGAAAGAAATACATTGTAACCCAGACAATCCATTAGTTCTTCTTTCAGTATCAGAGCATTTTTTAATTTCTTGAATGTAACTTTGGATAGGACTTTTAAGCCTGAAAGCAATGGTATGTTATAGTAGCTAAATCTTTTTGATGAAAGGAAGCAGAGCTAATTTAAAGGGATGGTTCAGAATGTTTAGGTTGGGTTGTATGAGGTTTATATTAAAGGTAAATAAATTAGTTAAAGAGATTCTGATCAGCTCTGCCCTTGCAGGGATAGCAGCCAAGAAATTATGCTAGGTTTTACTTCAGATGGGGCCAAGAGCTTTGCATTATTAACCGAATTTCATGTGGGTGCAAACTGAATTGTACTAAACACATTTCAAAAGCTTAACTTTTACGTTAGCAAGTCCCACATGGACAAGGGAATTTATTTGTTTTGTGATTGAATAGTGAAGACAGTTTTCTCTTATGATGATTAAATTAGCTCAGATGGGGAAAAAAAGAGGAAGACAATTAGTTCTTGTAGGTACCAAGAACATTACAGATAAAACAACAAATAAAATACAAAAAAGGAAAACCAAGGTTAGTTGAGTTGGTTAAACTTAGGTAGAGAGCATTTGTGCAGTAAACATTTATTGTGAGTGGCTAAACGACAGTGCTACAAGTGTTTAAAATCAGTTTTTGGCTTAAGATCTTCTCAATACATTTGTTAAAGGCAGGTTGAATGAGTCACAGATGAGCAAAAGAAAACAGACTCTCATCCCAATCCATCTGAAATCTGTTTGCCATTAGTCAGACCACCATCCATCACACAGCTATCCGTCAGAGCTCTGTTTGAGCGACCATTATCAACGGGTAAAAGCAGGATTTCCTTCGTCTTGGCCCGATGACCTCACATGTAGAGGTTGCAGGGAAGAGCTGATGTTTTGCCACTTGACACCGCCGACATGGCCGGACCCTCTGTGAACTTTTGGTGTGACCCTCAGGGAGCCTGCTAAGTAGAGTTTAAAACTTATTCATTGACTTTAGATGGTGGATAACAACAGAGCAGGTATGGCTTAAAGTATAGATAGTGCATCAAAACTCTCTACATACAATATTAACATGACTGTATTTATGTTAGATGATCATCAATCATTTAATCATCATGTAATCATTTTACAGCCCACCAATAAAAACAAAACAAGCACACAGAGTAAACAGAGGCCCTAAGTCAGCAGATCTGTTGCTATAAAGACTGCCATAAAAAACAAAGACAAGAAAATGAAGATACTAAAATACACTATTTTTTTAAGAACTGGTTTACAAGCAAAATTCCAGATAATGATATTGGGCACTCTGATTGCAAAGAAAACTAGAAAAGCACTTGGAGAGTGCAGACCTCCGCCAGCACCACAGTCCTCTCCCATATTATGATTTTTACCATAAATATTAGTCCTACCTTTATTTCATTTAAAGCTCATGCTTGTTTCTCCTTTTCCCTATGCCAGACTAGGATGCCTGTAAAGCATTTCTGCCCTCAGTACAAGTCATTTAGTTCCTTCATTGCCCCACAATAGCGTTCTCAAAATCCTCATTTTAGGCCATTATAAAGCCCTCGTTGAAACGTTCGGTCTCAAGGCTGACCTAAAGTTACCTCGCAACGTCACAGCCCTTTGTGCTCTGATTGGTCAGTTCTATTGGGGGTAGAGCCAGCCTGTCCTTCTTCTTCTACTGTATTTTCCGGCAGTCTCAATGCAGCGACCGCGTATTGAGTCCCCCTTCAGGCCAGAGCTGGTAATGGGTGAGTGTGAGCTAGGGACCTATATACCCCTGCTGGTGGATGTGTTCCTCGGTGACGGTTTTGTGGCTAACGGACATCACAGAGGTGGAAGTGTTTTATCAGATTACTCCAATAGCGTTTGAAATCTCGCGGACATCTGATGACCTATTTTCAGAGGCATCAAATCTTGTTCTAGGATATCAGAAAAAATACAATATCTCATTTTTTGAAAATTAAGGGGGTGTAAGGTCTTGTTTTCAAATTTATTATATTATATGTAAGTATTAAATCATGCATCAGCATGATATGTCTCCTTTAAATATTTAGATTCCTTGACCATGAAAACATACCATTAGCAATTGGATTCATAATGATATCTATTTAATTCAGTAGTTATTCACGAAAATCACATTTTTTGTCATGACGGATCCAGACGGTGATCCGGATCAACACCAAAATTGAATCAGTTCTTCCTTTTCCAATGCTGAACATTCCCTGAAAATTTTATAAAAATCCATCCATAACTTTTTGAGTTATTTTGTTCACAGACAGACAGACAAACTCTCCTGGAAACATAACCTCCTGGCAGAGGTAATAAGCTGAGTTTTAATGTCTGTTTTTGTTGAAGAGACATGCAGCACCATCTGATAACACACGGAGGAGAGAAAATGTTACTTTGTAAACCAGAAGGCTAGGCTAGTGTAGTGTGGTGCAAGTTATTCTAATAGCTAGATACTGTACCTGAAGCTTTTGGCATTTTTAAAGTATGACATTTTTGCTTCAAGCCTTGAACCCTTTAATGTTTTGGTCTATTCTTACTCCTACTATCAGTCTATGAAATAATAGTGAGAAAAAACTTCAACTGTCTCGACAGTTTGCTGGTAAGCTTATTAACTTCAGCAGGCATTTTGCTACTGAAGCTTAAACAATTAATCAGGTATTTTAATTCAAAGGCAGGGAATTACAAAAGTGATGACATAATTTTATTCATCACTACTGTATAACACTTATAAAGAATTCTGTTGTCTGTTTGAGCTGTTTGATGTCAAAAATAAGCAGATTTAGAAAATTTGTCATGGAAAATTTATTGTGTCACCAAGTCTGTCTATATTCTATGTGCAGGCCCCCACGCTACCTTAACTGAACTAATAAACACATGTGCTGGTTAATAAAAATATTAGTAGTGCAAGAATTGAAAATGTGATCTGATGAGGTGTTTTTCTTGCTTGAATCATTTGCTCCCAATATAACAAGAACCCACAGCTTTAGCTTTGACTCCAGCACAACATTCCCTGATTAAAGTTGCAGCAGGGACTCTTTAGCTGGTTAGGAAACAGACAGGGTAAAATTTTATATTCTGCTGTGACCAACAAAAATATACAAGGCTATTACCAACAAGACATACTTTTTGGAGCCCAAGTTCTTCTCATGACCATAACTAATGGTGCTGTGTAGGTGTCACATTTAGACAGGAGCTGCAATCTCTTGAGACAGCTGAACTTCTTTATTTCTGATATATTTGTCCATAAAAAAGATAACAGATGGCTTAAATTTAGTGAGAAGAGAACTAAGAATTTTACTTGCTATAAGAAAAAGTAACTTTGATCACAGTGGGTGCCAAATTTACTGAAACCAAAAGTTTCTAGGAGGAACTCAAACAGATATTCAATGCTGCAACCCACACCTGTTATGGCTCGGCATCAGGTAGGCTGTTAAATAAAAATCCAACCAGAGCAGTAAAACAAGTAGAACAATATCTGTTCTGAACAAATCCAATATGTAAATCTTGAATAACAAGATGATAAAGCTGTCTATGCCGGGAAAAAGGAAATCTTTAATGCTGAAATGTTCCTCCTTTGCATCTCAGAAATAAGTAAGGCAAACTGGCGCAGTCACTACTGGGAAAAAATGTGAGTTACAAAAGTCAGGGTGCTGATAGCCAAGGAATTACATCTGCATTAAAGCAAAACAAGCTGAAAAACATATTTTCCACAATCTCCAAGGAGAAATCTAGACTAAAAAAAAGTTACAAAATTGGACCGCCTCTGTCTCCTCTTTCCATGATCCTCTGAAGAAATATGAAGCTATAGGCTAGTTACAAAGAGGCTTTGTTAAAATCCAGTAAACTCATCTTGTAAGTTTGATTCTGTGGGGATTGCTTCACATCATGTGTGTCTTGTCTTGTCTTTTTCAGAGACATAAAGGACGTTCTGCTTTGTGTTGAAGCAGGTGAGCGTCTGGAGCTCCATGGTCATAAACATCTTAAAAGGGTCAAGACAGGTCGTGACTCTCATTGTCAAAGGTCACGTCTTATTTATGACTCTTTTCCGACCAAGTGTGCATTTTTCCATTGAAAGGCTGTTTAAAGCCACTGAGGGCAAAATGGAAACTATACAAAAAACTGGTGTGAAAATGAATTTAATATCAATTTGACAATATTTATTCAACTCTTTTATTATTATCCTTGCTCTCTCATCTCTTTAAGAATATTATACTTGTTAAGATATTAAAATTAATATCACATTTCTGCATTAGTGATGGGCAATACCAGACTTTTTCAATTGTGATACGATACCCTTACTTTTAACTTTGGCTGTAATTTTTTAAATACCGATATTAATACTGGTTCCAATCATCAACAATGCATTCATACATTTATGAATGTGACATTTTAAATTGACCAATAGGACATAAACTAATCATGTAATCTAGACTTTAGTCCAGTGGTCATCATTTACAACTGCACAAGGGCCAGTTCGTATAACAATGTGATAAGGCTCAATTCAAAATAATAATAATAAAAAACAGTGATAAACATTTTCCCTGCAGGTAACATTTTTATTCTAATTCTTTAATTCTTTCTGTATTTCCTGGCCCTAAGAAATGGGATCAGTCCCTGGAACATACTGCTGTGAGCCATATGGAGCAATAAAGATATTTTGGCTTCTTTCTGGGGTTGTCATTTTCAGCTAAAAATGGATTTATATCAATTGGATCAAACATGAGTCAATACTCTTGATAGTTTCCAATTCAAATTGTTTTTGGGGCTACACTAAAAACTGTAGGGATTTAAAGGTGATATGAGGAGAATCTATTTCCGGTGACTTAAAGACTCTGCTACCCATGAGCACACGCGGCGACGGTCGTAAAGCATGACCCAAGCCAAAGCGTGCATTTGTTGTGATACTAATGAAAGCAGCTTGGACCTTCTTCAGAACTCTGCATTACTTTACAACTTCTTTTTTCAACAACTTACAGGATGCAAAGCGACGAGGTAATGTATCTCTCTCTCGTTACGTAGCGGTAGTTTATGATGTGTGACAACAAACAATTTTTGGAAAACTATCGTAGTTTTGTAGCCGGCTGTATATCGCTACTTACAGCCTGGTGCTCTAAGACGTGTCCGAATAATATAAATTTGCTCTAGTTTCAATGCGGTCTTGTTCCCCAAGTTGAGTATCCAGTCCAGCCCTGTCCTACCCGACCGCGAAGCTAAGTAGTAGCATTTATAGATAACCTATTTAGATGCTGTAAAACTCATCTTAAAGTGTGTATTTCGATCAGGCATATATCTAAAAGTAAGACTTCTTTGTAATTACTTAGAAAGTCCTCATAGCATCCTTAATGACAAAAAATACCCTTAGAACCATAGCAAATGTTTTCTGCGACATTTTCTGAATTCAAAGATATTCTGGGACAGGATGAGCCGCTGTAGACAGGCCTAATGGGACCCCAGGGCTGCCAATTCATGATCGCTGCTCTATACAATCGTGTCTTAAAGGGAGTTAAGTTTTAAATTTTGGTTCAATTAAAAACATTTAGCAGTTATTCTAACACTAAAGACTTAAGTTACAAGGTTTTTGTGTTGATTTCTTTCATAAATCGATCATTTCCCCCTAAATGCAGATACATATTAAAAAACTGAACTAATGTAGGTCTATGTTGCATCAACTTATCAATATATTTAATCTGAACACAATAAATGCTAACTTATTTAAAATTGATTTAAAATATTTTTTACAGAGGTTAATAATTCAAAAATTGTATTTTATTTTTATCATTCTAACTTTAGTTTGCAACAAAACTGTCCTTTATGTTTGTTCAATTGCAGGTGCAGCTGAGCACTGTTTGATTCGTCTGGTTGGTCTCCACAGTTACAGACAGTGGTGCTGCTTTGGAAAGAGAGAGAGAAGAAAGAAAGAATTTCCCAGATTAACTTGTTTTTTAGATTACTCATTTGGTACTGATAAATTAGAGGAGTAATCAATACAAAAAGTATATGTCTACAAGTACTGATACTTTGATACTCAATATTGATATTCCTATCTTTACTGCGCATGGATCTGATTTCACTTGAGACTACAGAATGAAGCTAGAAATATGCAATTAGCACTTATATTTTATGTTCTCCTTCTAAACAAACTAAAAATTAAAATCAAACTTAAATGATGTATCTACCTCCTTGAATTCTAAACACAGTAATCTTTGTACAAATAAAACAAAATGTCCTCTTTAAACATGGTTGTACACTCATTCAGGATGCAAACACTGACACACGTACAGGCTGTGCAGTCACAGTGAACTCATTGAGCAATAGTAACATCCATGTCAGACAGGTTTTAGGTTCCCAGGAGTTTAGTGAACTCTTCCCTCTCCTCCCCCTTTCTCTTCTCATGGTTAGTCATCTTTATTTTCTCTCATCCGCACACAGCACTGGTCCTCCTCCAAGGATCTCCTCCTGCTTTTTTCTATATAATTGTGTCAGGAGCAGTCAGCCAGGTCTTCCTCTGGCTCAGGGCCAGTTTCACTCTTGCTGGGTTTCACTGGAGTTGAAGATTTGGCAGCCAGGCCTGGGAATCAGCAGGTGCACAGACAGGTCCGCCAGGCTGAGGATTACAACGATTGGCTCATCGTGGCTGCTCCTCGGTCATTGAAAATTGACGGTTTGGACTCTTTGAAGGAGCCTTGGCGTGACCATCAGCTTCTCTTTCACACAGAGAAAAAAACCCTCTCTTTTGTTGTTATTGTTTTAACTGCCTGAATGTTTTATTAGAGTCTTTGACAGGTGTGTGTATGTGTGTGCATGTGACACCCAGATCAGCAGTGGCCACATGTGACAAAGTTATAAAAACAGTGGTATTAACTGTCCATATACTGATGACATCAAAAAGTTTTGATGTTAAAAATGTTTAATCCTTGTAAAATGTTAAAATGAACAGTGGCAGGGCAACATGGTAGCGCAGCAGGTAGAGCATGTGCCTCACAGCAAAAAGGTTGCTGATTTGATTCCTGTGTTGGTAAGGGTCTCCCTGTGTGGACTTATAATGTTCTCTCCATCACTCTGGCTTCCTCCCACAGAAAAATACCGCTTTCACACTAAAATTAGAGGGTCAGCATGGGTTTTTTGAAGGCAGGTTAAGCCGCAAACAATCTGCAAGTGACTTTTTTCCCACTGCCAGCACACCTGCGTGAAATCGGCAGCAGACGAGCTGCATGGCTTTGTTTATTCCTCTGGTGCATCAAGCTGATGTCATCACGTTGATGACATCATCAGTGCGACAAAGTCCCTCAATGTAAACAATGGAAAGGAGCATGGAGGCTGTGGACGCAGTTTTCTCTACTTTGTGCTTTGTCCCTCTTTAAAAATGTACAAACTCGGTACTGATGATACAAAGGGGGATTGAGTTAGTTGCTGAGATAGCAAAGAGTCACAAAAGTTACATATGGGGCATGATATTATACTGTAGGGATGTTATGCTGACGTCATCCATAAATTAGCTGGTTGACCTGGGTCTGATGTTCTCACCGAAGCCAATCAAAGGTGAGCTGATTAAAACTCATGTCTCTAGCAGGGTCAAATGACGTGGTCCAAATGCCGATGAATCCCTTTCAATTTTGTCACCAGGTTTACATTTTTTTTTGTCAGTCTGAAAGGGGTATAAGAAACATGCCTGTTAGGTTGATTTGTGATTCTAAATTGCCCTTAGGTATCAGAGGGAGTGTGAATGGTTGTCCGTCTCACTATTTGGTCGTGTATCAGCTGGCTATCAGTCCAGGGTGTACCCTGCCTCTCATCCACTGTCATCTGGGATAGTCTCCAGTCTCCCACAACCCTAATAGTGATGAGCTGCACAGATAAAAGATGGATGGAAGTCTAGCCATTCATATCAAATTATATTAGACTATCTTTGTCCAAGTAAACATGTACTACAGGAAAATCAGTTTACAGTCATATGATAAATGTATTGTCTTATATGTTCAATATATGATTATGCCCATCTCCAATCCTTCGCAGCAACATGCCTGGCCTTCAGGTAGCTACTATGGACTTCTCTCAAGATGAGGTTTAGTCCAGTTGTCCTTGCTAACAAATAAACCAGAAGCTAACCAGAACATTTGTGCATCTCAGTACATTTTACACACACTCTTATGGGATTTGAACACGTTTACAGTACAAAAACAACAACTCATGTTTGAGAGGAGGACCACATTTTGAAACAGGCAAAAATTGAAAAGAATGTTATTTTTGTTATTTTATGTACCGCTCAAAGAATCTCCACTTCAAAAATATAAAGATTCAGTGTCATACTGACTGCAACATGTCACTCCTTTCTAACTTATTGATGGGAGTAGACTGCCTCTCTTTTATTTTGCATACAGCTGCCCAGGCGAGATCATACCTCAAGCAACCACTCCTCCAAGTAATTATTTGAAATCATGGGATTGTTTGGGGGTGTGATTGCTAATTTCTATCCATGTCTCTGTGTTGCGTGTCTGTAGTAAACATGTGTCATATGATGTTATTCTGTCCTTTACCCTTAACTCAGATGTCAGAGCAAATGACATCAAATCCTACTCAGACTCAATCCAGCTATGAGGGTGCCTGACAATTGTCCAATCCCATGGGTAGAAATTCAAACTGAGGGGGGTCTTCCCTAACCTTGCGTTTCAGCTGTATCCACCTGAATTTATGTCTGTGATCAGGCAGATCATTTTGCCAAGCTCCAATCTACAACAATTGTGCTGAACCAAAAGTGGCATGGCCCAATCAGAGTCTGTCAGAGCAGAAGGAGATAAGGGCTTTGGGAGACACTCCAACAGAAAATGAATGTTTGTGCAGGGGTTAGCATGGATGCTAACAGATTCAGTAGCAGCTTTGTCAAATCTAAGCTGTATGTCTATCATATGAAAAACAAATAATACAGAAAGCACTTCTCAATTGAAAGGATATTTTCACTCCACTTCAAACATGTTTATCTGATAGTTTGTGGAACAAATGGCCTTACGTTTTGTATTTCACTACTAGCACTACTACTGAATGTGATGACGGAATGATTGTTCAATCAACCGTACAGTTCAGAAGTTCTACCCATTTCCAAACACTTTCTATGGACTGCTGCCCTGATGGAGCAGTGACAAATATAAAACAGTCCATCTGGTGTGTCAGGTTAGGGGATCCCAGTGATTTATTTAATTTGCAAGTTGGGTGTTCTGTCCTCTGAGATCACTTGGAACGGCCCAAGTGTGAGTGCACTCTGAATTGCAAATGCTCTGTTTTGGTTTCTGGCTATTTCACTGATTTGTTATGATGTAATGACAATGCAACAACTTAACTTACCTCTGTGGAAAACTGTAATTATCCCTATCACATGATAAAATGTAAAGATCATAAGAAAATAAGTGAGAAGTGCTATTTAAAAAAAAACAAACATATAAATTCATATCTTGGCGGTACCTTCACATTAGCCCATTACCAACAATTCCCGTAATTCTCTTGTTTTTCCCTCGAAGACCTAATTTGCATGACAAAAACAAGCCTGTCAATCACATTAGCTGTACAAGTCTGTTGATTAAAAAAAACTGTCAAAATATAAACTGTCAGTTTCGGTGTTGAGCAAAGCCAGTGAGAATTGTCCCAGTTCCTGGCTGTGACTGTGCCTGCAGGCAACAACGTTTATTTCTGTCCCACAGTCAACAGCTTCAGTCTGCCTCTGTGAATCTGCTGTGCTCGTCATTCATGCTGTTGAGTAACCGACGGGGAGGTTAATATGCAAACAGACTCAGATACTCACAGAGTCAACTGCACAGTGAAATCAGAGACCTTTACCCATCATGCTGGACAGTTAAAATAGATTAAGTAACTCTTCTTTCTCTATTTGTCATCTGTTTTTGGCTTTATCTTAATCTGCTGTCATCATGACTTCAGAGTGACTCCTCATGATCAAAGAGGTGCACTGCCCAAGACTTGAGTACATGAGGCTTTGAGGGGAAGATGAGATGATTAACACTTCAAACAGTTAGCACTCGTTGTCACTGACGACCCAAACACATGTAGGACTATGGCAGCTCTCACACCTCAAATAATGTGTGAAGGCTGATGTGTAACGTCTGCAGCTTTCATGTGCTTTCACTGAATTCACAATCAAATTCAAATCATTTAGGTTTATTATGCAAATGGAGAGGAAGTGTGTGCATGGCAGAGGATACACTCAAAACAGTCAAAACACTTTGCAGGACTTTCCAATTTTTTAGCCTCCTTTAGAGGTGGAATATTACGGCTCCTTTGCCACTTTGTCAGCGTGATGGATGCCACAGAGGAGAAAAAGTAAGACAAAGTGATTCCCACTCTGTGCTGGCTATAGTGATAACAGGGCAGGGTCACTAGGGTCAGCAAAGAACCATGTCTGACTGTATTATTTAATTGAAGGTTCTGCTATTCCATGCCCTGTCAGGTTTCTGCAACACTGTAACACCATGTGACCTTAAACCAGGGGTCCATCCATCCAACAATCCATCCATTCATTCGTTATCTATAGTGCTTTTCCCCTTTTGTAGTCTCAACAGGTGCTTCACCCTATCTCATCTGTTACTGGGCTAGAGGCAAACACTCTGACTGGTCATCAGCCACTCACAGGGCCAACATATAGAGACAGTCAACCACTCACACGCATACATACAGTTTACAGTTTAGGGTAATAGTTTTACATAACAAATGTGTATTTCTTTTTTTTTTAAATGTATGTTTTTGGGCATTTTGTGCCTTTATTGATAGGAGGGAGACAGTGGATAGGCTTGTGAAAGGGGGTGAGGGAGTAGGGGAAGACACTCTGCAAACTGGTCACAGGCGGGATTCGAACCTGGACCGGCAGAAGCAAGTACATTGGGTGCCTGGTTGCTAACCACTCCGCCAAACCAGCACCCCACAAATGTGTCTTTCATGCAAACTTCATGCAGAGACCCCATCAATGAAGGGTTAATCTAGCAACCCTCTTGCTGTGAGGCAGCTACACTTCCTGCTGCACCAGCATGAAGCTCAGCACCAGAGCTGACCAAGCTATTCTCACTGAGGGTGACATAGTGAAAAATATAGGGATGATTTGGGCTATGTTTACACAGAGACTCTGTGTCTTAAAACGAAAAGATTTTTCCTTTGCATATTCAAACTGGATCTGCGTTCAGATGGAGACACTGGATAGGAATGAAACCGCTGTAGTATGCATACGGGTTCAGTAGATGGTGTACGAAGAAGAAAAAACAGTTTTCCTTAACCTGACACTCCAAACAGACGGTTCCATATATCCACCAGAGAAACATGTCACTAGTCCAACTATCAGAAGAAGAGCTCATAAAAAATGTTTTCAGAGGAAGAACTGTCACAACACACTGCAGCTGGTGAATGAATGATCGTTCTGTCACACTCATCACATACTATCCATATCAAGCCACAGACATTTTTGTCTTAGAGTGGACAGGGCCTGTTCGAGAATGAAGTTGGCTTTGAGTACACAAGCAATAAACAGCTATGCTTTAAACAAACTGTAAATGTAACAGATGCCTTAAAAATCAAGATGCAAAGGCACCTATATGCATGCTGGTGTGAGCAGCATCACTTTAAATGAACATAACATTATATATAGCATGTTTTCATGTGTTTGTTTGTCTCTGTCTCCAGTTAAACAATTTTAGTATAAAATGCTTCCCTTTCATTCACCCAATTGTACATACAGTGCAAATTGATTAATTGTGTAATCATGAAGTCCTGCCTCCCTCTTGTCTTCAGTGATGAAGTAATCTGACTAAACTCTGAGTGCTGGTTTACTCACTAAAGGTGTCACAATGTTATCAACACACTATTGTCCCTGAAAAACATATCTGCAGACCATTCACCATGTCAAATCACATGTGAACAACAGTTTTTATCTCCACTGAATACAGAACAAACTTTATGAACTAACAACACTTCTGTTGTATGAGAACAAAAGTGCTCACAGGAGCGACATAACCTGACATCATCAACACGAACAAGATAATTATTGATTATTGTGAGATTCAAATGAGGTCAAAATCCCCAAAAAAAGTTCAGACTGAAGTGTTGCCTTGAGTTAAATGGATTTAGGTGCCTAATTTCACATTTTATATCAGTTACAAGTAGGGCTGAACGATTTGAGAAAATAATCTAATTGCAATATTTTTCCCTAATATTGCAATTGCGATTTACTCTGCAATTGTTTTAATGTTCCTAATCTTATGTATTCTTGAACAAACATAAGCAGTAGATCGTTTTATGGTATAACCAATATGCCATTAATCAATCTAAGGATAAAAGATCTGAGAAAAAGTGGAGAAGTGAAGAACAGAAGCAAAATAGGTACGAAATTGTAAAAACTGGGTAAAAAAATGGTACAAAAGTGGATAAAAGGTTAATAGGTGCAAAATAGGTATGAAATTGCAAAAAAACAAAATCAAAAGTGACTAAGGAAAATTGATTATAGCAGCAAAATTGGGATTAAATTTCAAAAGCCATGTAAAAATTCCAAACATGGTCTGACAGTGGCCAAAAAAAAGATGAATGGGAGCAAGATAGGCATAAAGTTGTAAAAACTGGATTAAAAAAGGTTAAAATAGGCATGAAATTGCAAGAAGCTACATCACAATGCCAAAATTTTCAACCCATTTTGGGCTGTCTGCGATTTGAAAATTCCAACAAGCCATGTTGCGATTTAATCTAATTTGCAATTAATTGTTCAGCCCTTGTTACAAGTGGACCCAAAATGTCCTTCCTATATGATACAATTACAATCTCTAAATCTCTTACAGAAACATGGAGTAAAGCAGTTTAGATTGAGGCTTGATTGCTGATGCTGTTCATCACAATAGGTTTTCTGATTCATATGGCTCCATCATAAGGCTTCTTTAAATGAGTAATTGGGGATGATCACGAACCAGCATAAAGTGATGGAGTGATGGTATTTGCCCTTTTAGCTTACACTGGAGACAGGTAGCAGTGCAGGTTGTAAATGTAATGCTTATCAGACAGACAGATCTCATCTGGAGGCAATATGCACCTGCTTGTCTGTTTTTGCAGAGGGACTGATCTAGCAGCAACAAACATGCTAAGCACATTTCAAGTTGTGTTGTTGTCCACACTTGAATGTCACCAACCAGATCAGAGATTGGTAATTCTACTGCTTTCCCATTAAAATTAGCGGGTAAACACACTTGTTTCCAACAAGGGTTAACCTGCTAACAATCGATACGTGACTCCTTTTCCACTGCCAGCAGACCAGGGTCTAATTTCCAGCAGATGAGCTGCGTGGCTGCTTTATTTCCCTCTGGTGCATCAAGTTGTTGATGACATCATCAGCGTGAAGAAACACAGCAATGTAAACAATGGAAAGGAGCATGGAAGCCATGGACACGGCGGTAAACTGTTTTGCATACTTTGTACTTTTGTCCCTCTTTAAAAATGTACAAACGCGGTGCAGACCGAACAACGATCGAGTGTCGATGATACAAAGCCGGATGGAATTTGTTTCTAAGATGGCAAAAAGTTGTGAGAGTGATATTTTACCATAGGCACGTTACGCCGACATCATCTTGTAAATTAGTGGGTTCACTCGGGTGTGACATTCCCACTGGAGCTGATCGGAGGTGAACCGATAAAAACCCCTGTCAGTTGTAGGGTCAGTCGACTCGGGTCTAAATGCTGATAAGAGCCTTTCCCACTGCCAACAGGAGCCGATTGTTACCAGGTTTAAACAGGATTTTTGACCAGTTGGAAAGGGGTACTTGATGACTAAGGGGGGCAAACAAGACCTTTTTTCCATGCCTGATAAAACTTCCCATAAAACATAAAAAAGCCAACAATATTACACCTCTGATGCTACCTCAGGAGTCGTGGAAAATAGGGGGTCAACTCTTTCCCCCTATTTTATCTCTGTGTTGTTGACGAGCTAAACACCACATGGGCATAAGTAACATGGTCTGAAATGACAAGTAAGACTTAAACCATAAATAGCACTGGTTTAATGAAAGGGTAGGCTAATTGGTTTTTGTATGTCTGCTTTTTACATGCTTGTTTATTGGTATACCATATCATCCATTGTCATTACAACGCCGTAAGTACATTGTACTACATCAGTGGATGGTCGGATAAGTTAAACCAGTGTGTCAGAGTTTATGATTTACACTTTGTGCAAAGTGACAGTTATCCATGTTTATGGGAGAAAACAGAGTAATTTGCATTTGGGGAGGAGTGTGATGTTATTGGTCATGAGTCTGAACACTGGGTGTGTCCCCGTCTGGGAATCAAGGGGGAGAGGTGTTCTCACAGTGGTGTTGGCGGGGGGTAAAGAGAGGAGGGAGGCAGGGGGATGTTGTGACATCTACACGCAGTACACAAGGTGGCACTGAAGCAAGTGAGGGCATGATGCATGTCAACACAACCCTTACTGTCCCACATGTACACTCCTAATGCATGCACACATACAGTTCCACAGGTACACGTCATATGACACATAGAAGTAATAGAGTTATAAGAGAAAACTTGTACACATAAACTGTCCCAAAAACACTGAAGCAAGGCTCTTTGTGACTGTTTGCCAACACATTACGTGGCCTGGAGTGTTGATGACAGTAGATATCGTTGGTTTCAGTGAAGTTTCTGACAGAGTGATAAGGTGTGTCTGGACTTGTTCAGCAGAGAGTGACTTATTGCTGTCCGGTTAGTCAGAGCACAGTAAATCGGCTTACTCAGCCTGTTTGTGTCACCATCAAACAAGTGTGTGTCTGTGTGTGTGAGTGCCACCTTTTCCATTTAATAGAATTAGCAGAGCTACTTTATGACATTTAATTTCCCTGATGACAGATTTAAATGTGACACCAAGAAGAAAACAACACATACACTGGTATTAAAAAATAAAAGTGTTTATATTAAACAAAAAAGCATTGAGATGACATCTAAAGAACAATCAGATATCCATTTGCAAAGCTCCAAGCAAGAGCTCAGTCTGCAGAGGCACTGCCAAGTCATTGTCCCTAGAGGAGACAGAGGTGGGAGCTTCAAGCATAATAACAGCAAGAGACAACTGCAACCCTTTAAACATGTCAGCTGCATGTAAACATGTCAGAAGTGAGATATGTCATTCTTATCTTCTCATATGTATATCTATATCTCTCTATATATGTATGTATATATATATATATATATATATATATATATATATATATATATATATATATATATATATACATGCTCGAAGATAGTTCAAGCTAACTGCTGAAAACAGCGCAAGCCATTGTCATATGTAGCAGCACTGCTTGATATGGATTGGTCTATGACGAGTGTGACAAGCAGAACGATCATCCAATCACGAGCTACTGTTGTTCTTGAAGGTTCTGTCTCTGAAAAAAATTTCCATTGGCTTTTTCCCAAATGGATTAGTGAAATAATTCCGTGACGGATCAATGGAACTGTCCGTCTTGGGTGTCAGGTTAACAGACTTGTGCTGTGACAGACTTTTTCCGTATTGACACTGACAGCAACTTTGTTTCGAGTGACTAAATGGCACGTTTAGAGGGACTGCAAACAAGCAGAGCTGCTGCTTTATGTTTCTATAACTTTAATGGGCTCACAGTAATGATATTAGTGGTTGTGAGCTGTGGAGGGAAATGTAATGGCATAGGCTCGAAAAACTAGATGTCAGTTGCAAATAATGTACAATTCTTGTAATGGTGTAAATTAGTGGGATTTGACATAAACTTAAATGTTTTCCTGTGACCTCCGTCTGGATAAGATTAGCACCAAAAGGTGTTGGCTTCTTCCTTGGACCAAACCACACCTCTGGTAAAAATTTTACGTAAATCCATACAGTACTTTTTGCATAATCTTGCAACAGACAAACAGATTCACAGACAGACCCTGGGAAAAAATATAACCTCCCTGGCGAATTTAAATAAGAAGTTGCAAATTTAGAATAAAGGCAAACATTTTCCATAATAAAACAAGTAAATATATACATTTACATGTTCTTAATAATAATAAAAGGAATACATAGTGATTAATGTAATGTGTAGCATTCTGCAGACCACAGATTGTATCCTAATCTGGGACTATCCACACACAAAAAAATGCTTTTTTGAGTTTCCTTGGTTGAACTCTTAGACTTGACAGTCATTTTTTAATAAGGTAATGACTTTAAAATCTCAAACATTTAAGTAACACATGCATTTTACTCAAGTAAAAAAAATAAAAATGCAGAATTATTACTATGGAGAAAAATCATAAGAAAGTGTAACCACCAGCCTTGTCTTTGCTACAATCTATCACATCACATTTTGTGCAGCAGTACAGCCACTGGTTGTAATAACAAAAGTTGTCACATATCTTCAAAGCATCAGGTTGCGTGCCGTCTAAGCAGCTGCACATGGTTCAGTGCATGTCCATGACAGAGCTTTAGTTTGGTGATACAAAACCCGCTCTTGTATTTTAAACAGATTTATTGATCTGAAGTCACCCTCTTCTCTCTCTAAATAAGCCATGACATCAAAAGAAAAACAATTTTAAACTGAAAAATAATCATGTTACAACCAAAATGATCTGTCCCTCAGAGTGACCATGAAATGTTTTTGTTCTTGGTTGTTGTCAGTTTGAGAGTTTTGTTATGCGACTGTGAAATACTCTTCTAACATGAGGTATTAAGTTTACTGATGAACCTGATGGATGTTGACCGTGAAAATGAGTCATGTGTTTATGACGAAACAGAAACTTGCTCCGGGGCTTCCCAAGAGTCTGTATAATAACACAGGCTGCTGCAGGAACCCTTCAAGTTATTTCCAGTGAATATGACCCTCATCATTGGCACAGAGTACATCAAAGATATATTTTTTATATATATTTATTAGCCTACATGAAGTGATTTCATAGTTTTGTTTTAAAGACAGGGTTAGAAAATGCTTATAAACTCCCCCATGAATCTTTCTTGTGTGAAAATGTAGAAGACCAGATTTTCACTCATGTTCATGGATTGTCTTCTAACACTGAAAATTAGTATATAAATGATTTTAGAAGTAGGAACAAATGACCAAACCATACTTTGAGAGTAACATGGCTTAAAGAACAATAGTCCAGTCTCTGATCTATTGTTTATCTTGACTGCTTCATAATCCATGACCCCATCTATTGTTTGTTTCATGTGATGTCATTTTGCGTGTGGAGCACGTGGCGTTGCTATGTGCTTACAATAGGGGTATTTCTGATCCAGTCACAGAATTCTCAGAATTTACACCTCTGTAAGATCTCATTACTGAGCAGCTGTCCTGTACTTATCTTTGACGTATATCTGTGTGCCTACCTATTATCTGACATGAAGGACTGAGACCTGTTGTTACAAAAGATTCTGTTAAAAAGGGTCTTACAGTCACGATGATTCACAATTTACCATTTACACGTTAAAGATAACAAACTGCTGAGTAATGTCAGGTAAAGTCTATCCAATGCTGCTCCCTTTACTGTTACATACTTTAACCTCCACGCCTCATCCGGCATATGTTATGAATCCCTCACAGCATATCATTATTAAAAAAGGGCCTTATTTTTAACTTGCCACAAGCAACAATTTATTTGTTTGCTTGGTAGTTTGTTTTTTGTCCTTGTTTTTTTTTTTTGTCTGTTTGTTTGTGATACCACGGTATATTATACTTTGGTTTGATGGCCATATCTATGTACACCATGTTCTTTCCTTGTCACGCAATGACAAAGCAAATGCTGCTCTTGTGTCCAATGTTTTTTTATTTCATTCACACAGCAAAAAAAATTTGATAAGCTAAATCTGAAAATGTCACTTCAAGAAACCAGAACATATTCAAAATGTTAATACAACAAACAAACAATATTAATCCTGTAACTTACAGAACAGTCACACCCAGCTACTTTCAATCTTACAGGGTGCTAGAGATTTTTTTGGTTTGTTTTGAGCTTTCTTTTTGGCCATATATATCAAATCATTTCAGTCCTCAAACAAAACATTTTACATTGAGAGTATTGTTGCTGCTCCTTACTTGAACTGCCATATCGTAGTTCCAAAGTAGATTTTTACTCTTGCCAATTACATTGAGTGGCCATTTACATGGCTCCTTTTTCATCCTAGCATGGAGAGTTTTCATTGCATTTTTGCCTCCTGTTTACATGAGAATGGTGTCTGTAGTGCCTAAATCCACAAACTTTTGAAAATAGGGTCCAGAGTAGCGTGTTTTGAAAACATATTATGGCCAGCCTCATGTAGATGGGATTCAGTATTTTAGGGTGACACCCTGACATCATTGCATGCTCAGTACTCTTTCACATGAAGGCACCAGGAACAGCCAGGAACAACAACAGCTTCCGTCATCTACTGAATAATGTGTGCTGCTTTCTTATCCTGAACAACTATCCAGATAGATTTGTTGTCCAGCCAAAAAACTCCTGCGTCTTTGCACGTCCACTTGTCTTGTTGTTTTCCTTTCTCTTATGTGTGTTGTAATGCTGCTGTTTCTCTGCAAACCTACATCGCCATCGACTTGACTGGCATGCACACTACAGCTTTTCAGTCGCCAAGTGTCTTTGTGTGGACATGGATTGTGTTTGAAAACACATAGGGAAAAACCTTTGCGTTTCTGGTGAAAACGTTGCTGAAGGTTTTAGCATTAAACTAAAAGTAATCATGTAAAGAAGGTTTTTGTTAGTTAAGATTATGACACAGAACAAGGATATGCTTCCTATAGGTTTTTAGCCAAGAGAACCAGCATGATGCTAACTTCCACAATGGCTTTCAATAATCCCTGCAGCACTTTTTTCGTATCACAAAAAGGGAAAACGTATTCATTTGACTTCTGCATGTCTGCCTCTAATAATGGTGGTGGCTTTTTTCAGCCAGTTTTCTATGTACCTTCTTCTTTCTGGTATAAATAAGATAAACACCATATATCAAGCTTGTTGTTATATCTGCCATTAGCATTTATGCTAAAGCACCTACTATATTTCCAAATTAATGTAAAACATTTGTTAGTCTCAGGTTGACATGTTTAAATTGACCTTGAAAGTCCAGTTTTTATCAGGATAGCAAATGTGTCTTTTTGGTTACAGGTAAACCTGTTGACTGTGGTAGACCTTAAATTGGAGCTATTACGAGGCAACAGTGACATACAATAATTAGCGGTTGACAGGTGAAAAGAACTGGGCAGACCCACAACTTACAATAAAGGAATAATCAAATCAAATATGCCTTTATTTTCAAGCCAATAAAAGCACAAACAGCCAGGGTATCTGAATATGACGGTTAAGATATGGTTTGATTCACAAACAAAACCACATGTCCATTAACAATTGTTTCAATGGCCCTGCCTTTTTCCTCCAGAGACAAACAGAGAAAACGGATGCATGTTTGTAGCTTAAGCTCGGTGCTGTCAGCACCCTGGACAGACCTGTAGAGCAGGCTTCTTGTTCTCTTATCTGCTGCCAGCTGGTCTGACGAGAAGTCTGTCTCACTTATCTCACATGGAGCAGGTGACGCCGCGAAGGCGTGGCCCTGGATGAGCTGCTTTCATTTGTTTTATGGTACTTTTATTCACAATTTGCATTTTAACTGTCAGATTAAAAAATTGCACTGGCAGAAGTGAATGCAGCAACAGTAAGGTTCATCATTGTTGCCTGTGAGAGGGCAGATTGGGGGCAGCAGTGGACTTTCCTGTCCAGGGAGGAAACTGGCCTCTTAGCAAATAAAAACACATCTTCCCTTAAGGACAAAAACAATAAATCACTCTGTTAGCACACAATTAGAGCAGCACAAAGACAGTGTCCTTTAGAGGTTACATAAATGACAATGGTTTTCAGCATAAGGTTACACAACACAGATCCTTGTCAAGCAGACTAACTGAGATTCTTAAAGAATATTTTACAGATATTAAACATTTTTTCCAAAGTTTTGTAAGATTGGTTCTTGAACTTCACCTTGTTTCATTTTGAGCTGTGTCGGTGAGGCGGCTTATTTGTCAGTGTATTGTATTACCACAAAGAAACTTTGATGAGAGCTCCTTTGTGCCAAGACCGGTTCTGCAATGCCACACAGCAGACCGGGCTTATCCTTCAGCCTACAGTACAGCTCAGTTTTATCTTCACTTTTGTTTTGAGCACAGTCGAGGACTGTAAATTGGGTGGGAGGCAAAGCAGCGCGATGAACTTATTTTCTGGGACTTTGTACAACAGAGAATGGAACTGAAACGTATTTGGTCAAAATCCCTTGTTACTGGGCACCCTCCTATTTGAAGCAATTAAAAATAATCTGCAATTTTGATACTGTTTATATTTTTTGGATTTGAGAGTTTTATAAACTTGGTGAAAAAAGAGAGACAAGGATATATTTTGATCTATGAAGACAAATCAATATCTCAAAAAATGTCTTTGAATCATTTGAAATATTAAACGTTTGTTGCAGGGTGGCACAGCGGCGCAGCAGGTACTAAGTGTGCCTCAAAGCAAAAGACTGCTGGATTGATTCTCTGTAGGGACTGGCCTGTGCCCTCCTGTGACCCTGAGAGGAATAAGCATTATTGGTGATGGATGGGTGGACATCTGATGCAGGTGATGTTGACTATTTTAAATAGTCTTCTTAAAAGTACAACTTTTACACAAAAGATGATTAAGAAATTTGACGGTTTCCTAACTTCATGCCATTAGTCAATTTTATGGCTAGTTAGCTAACGTTATGGAAAAGCAAAGGAAATATTCCATTATGCTTTCACAACTAATCTCATGTTAGTAAGTTTGCTGTCAAGTAAAATACATGACAACTCAACATAACCAAAACATCATAACATTAACCATTAGCATATTAAAATCACATTCGATACACTTTTCGGTTGGTAAAATAGAGAAAATATGTATCATTGTCCACAAACCCAACCAGTGTGGGAAAAATTGTTCCTCTTCCCCTGTTGCTTGCTCAAATAATCTGTTTTTAAAATTCCCTTCAGGATGCCCCTAAATTGGAGACAAACACCTAGCACCAGGTGTTTGTTGTCATGTCTAAGCAATGATGTCTGGAGAGCCACTGTAAACATTAGAGCACAGCGCTGGAAAGCTGCAGCCACATCCACCTGAGAGAGGTGTTGACTGACACAGCTCATGAGGATTCACACTGAAACAGACAGTGAGCAGGGCTGAAATGAAGGGGGTTGTAGGCATGACAAAATTATTACCTTGCAAGAAAATAAGATAACTTCAAAAGACATCTGGAACAGGTATGAACTCACAAAAAATTAGTAAACCATATGACCTACAACTATGTGGTTTGTTGAGTGTATCATGAAAAAAACTGTCCTCCCATGGTGCTTTTCTCATGCCTGATCCTGATACTCTTTAGTTCTTTGGCAAGAGAGTAATTACAAAACTAAGGAGAAAGCAAAACCTAGACTTACTCAGGCAATCTTTGTAGTTTCAGCCAAGAATCATAACATAGACGTTAGACATAGACGAATAACAAGACATTGTTGTAAATTACAGCAATTTTGAGGGAAACAACATACTAATTTGACCATGGTGATATTGTCATAAAATACAAGACAACACTTTCAAGCTTGTAAAAAGGGTCTGATACAGGATTAGCCTGACCTTGTTTGGATAAAGAGGTGATTGGGTAGTTATAGGGTTATTGGAAACAATAAGGCTCTAAAGTTTGACTCCCAAAGGTAAGATCCAATGACAGACACTTCAGGTAAACTGATATTGTCCCTCTTAGGCCTGCCAAATGTCAAAATATTGCATGTTTTTCCTTTCTAGAAAGTACCAAATGTTAACTGACTGACTGCATGGGGAAAACAGCTTGCAAGTGTGTATGAATGGCACAAAGGCAGGAGGCACTTCCATGTGAGGTGTGTGCAAAGGCTGAATGAAGTGACAGGTACAACCCTTTTTTTTTCAAGATTCAAATACAGACGTCATGTTACACCTGCCAGTGTGGACCGGTAGGCAGAGTGGATAAACTGCCAAAGTTTTGAACAATGCCTGACTTTATCTTTCTATTGAATCTGTCGGGTAGAGAGTGCCACACAACAATAATCAACGCTTTAGATTAAACCAACTTCTGTTAGAGCAGATGACAAGCCAAGCATCAGCAATTTTCATACATTTAACCAGTTTATTTTATGTGTATGGTTGTTGGTGTTTGTCAAATATCTACAGTTTATCTCTATAAAAAAACACACACTAGCCTTTTAATACTAACAGAAGCAACTGTTGCAAAATTATTGTCTTTTTCAATTAACCCTTAAAGGAACACTACACTCAAACAACAATTTGGCCTCATTTTCTACTCACCCTCATGCTGAGCAACACTCTGGAGCACTTTTTTGATGTCTCAAATGCAGCCGGGGGTCCGGGGGGATTTTCGCTGTCAACAAACGTCCATCTAACAGGGGCAGCGGAGCCGAAGAAAAAGGTCCATAAAAGTCCACAAAAAGCGTGCCTATTTTCCTTCATACTGCTCATCCGCTGTAATCCAAGTGTCCTGAGCGGGTAACGTCCATAATTAATTCGAAACGAGGTCATTTAGTACATTTTTCGAGCCTAAACAGTGCTATAGCGTACTTCCGCAGTGCACATCTACGCGCGCTCCCTGCACTATGTAATCCGTCTGGATTGATCTGCCGCAGCTTACGTAGTGCAGGGACCCCGGCCCCCTGGCTGCATTTGAGACATCAAAAAAGTGCTCCAGAGTGTTGCTCAGCATGAGGGTGAGTAGAAAATGAGGCCAAATTGTTGTTTGGGTGTAGTGTTCCTTTAAAGCTGCTATGAGGATTGAGCAAAGCAAGCTGACAAAGGGGAATTTTTTGTCACTTTGTTCTTAAATAAACTTTTGTTGTTGAAATGTTTTTGAGGGTATTTCCCCAGTGTGCTGCACCTCATCTGACTCATACCTGGTGGCAATAATTGTAGCCCTTTCACACTGCCAAAAAATCCATTTAAACCTGGTAACAATCAGCTCCTGTCGGTAGCGGGAAAGGGTCTAATTGTCCGATTAGACCTGGTCTGATGACAGTAAGAAATGAGTCACTTGCTGATTGTTAGGGGGTTAACATCAGTTATCAGATGGCAGAGACAATTGGTGGGACGGAAGTAGTAACAAGGTCACAGGCTTATACATACACACACACGACGGCACATAATACACACACACCCTCTCCAACTCAATGCCTTCTTAGCCCCATCCTGCCCCATCCCCCCACCACCACCACCACCACACACACACACACACACACATGTGCAAGTCTTTGAGTTTTGTTCTGATGGGTTATTATGTTTGTTATATTGCTTATGTGCTGAGGTGTTTTTTCCAATCCCACACAGTGCCGCCTTACAGGAGCCTAGTTTGGAGTTGTTTTTTCCCCCTATTCTTCCCTGCTGTTCTCCTTTGTCTGCAAGCCCCGGGTGAGTGGACGCTGGCACGACTGGTTGCCACTGCTGTCAAGTACTTTTGCTAAATTAAATTAAATGTCTTGACAATGATAATAAGAATAAGAATAAGAATAAGAATAAGAATAAGAATAAGAATAAGAATAAGAATAAGAATAAGAATAAGAATAAGAATGATAATAACAATAATAATAATAAAAATTGAAAATAATTTTGCAGATAAACCTTTTTCTTAAGAGGCTTTGGTATTAGCATCTCTTGGTTTTACCAATCAGCGAAAAAAAAAATCCAATCATAAGCTTTAAAATTAATACCTAAAGTGTTATTGGAAGGGCTCTAAAAGTACTTTGTTCAGAGCTTTTGGACCTAAACTGGGTCCTAAGTCAACAAAATGAAAAAAGTTGATTTAGTGTCTTGAGATAAAAGATATAATAACATATTTTTAATTTGAGCTATAAAAATAAATGTTTTTGTCTTTATTGGATAGGGAGTGGTTGGGATTGAAATTGAAAGTGTAATATGGTTTCCCTTTTTGAATCATACATTTCTGATAAATTCCTCCAGAGTGTTAAGCCTAATTTTCATTCAAATGCATTTATTACTCTAAATCATTATTTTAATCACATAGATACACCTGTACAAACCAGTTAGCTTTTTTTGTTTGGACTGGCAGAGATTAAAGCAGTGAAAAATACCACAGGGACCACAAAATCTTTGTTTCCCAGACCTTTCTCCTTGGCTTGTGCATGTGTGCATGTGTATACTTATGTGTTCACCACTGAAAATTAAGTTGGGGCATAGATTAATTTTCCATTTCATAGGAGATAAGAAGAAAAATGTTTTCAGTGGAAATCAGTATGCTTAGTTTTGGTCAAAGGAGAGTCAGTGTGTTTTCCTTTTTTATCATAGCCTAAAATTGCATCAGAATCAGCATCAATATATTTCATTAATACCCAAGGAGAAATTAAAATGTTTTATCTGCTTTTATACACAGCATAGAAGTAAGAAAATCAAAATTTAGATATTAAAATAAGACAGTGTAAACAAGAATATAATATTTGAAGAAAAAAATATACTTATTAAAGAAACATAAATTAAAATATAAATAAAGTATAATATAAATGGGTAAAAGTGAGACTGTTTAGGAAAACACCAACAACATATACAATATCAGTATCAAAATAAATGTTCAAATTTCCTGGTGTTTAGACAAAGTAAATGATATTTAGAGTGCTGAGTTGTTAAGCCCAGTGTCGAAGTAAAGGATTGACTTCCTTTGGTGCTCTGTGGTGCATCATGGGGGGGATTAGTTGTGCACTGAATGTGCTCCTGTTTTTGGACAGTTTGTCATGGAGGGGAATTGTCAAAAGTGTTCTGTGGCTTAGACAGCATCCTGCTCTCTGACACTGCTGTCAGAGAGTCTAGCTGCACCCCCACAACATAACTGACCATTTTGGATCAATATGGTAAAGTGTGCCATTTTGGGAAGCATTTTTGTCTCAGGTTAGAAGGGCAACATAAAACTACTCAAACTTCCTTTTTGATTCTTTAGAGAAATTATGGATAACATCTGCCACTCTTGTTGGCTCATCCTGATTGAATACTATCATCAAGACAATAAGACATCAGTTGCATTTGATTGGTCACTACACTGACATGAAGTAGTCACTTCTCTAAAGCTGTGTTCACACCGAACGCGACTCTGCAACCAAAATCACATTGCCCACTGAAGTTGTGTCGCGTGTCTGTAAATACCTCATATTGGTCACCGTTGGCCATCGCTGTGGCTCGGTGACATCACTTTTGCTCAAGTTTCACCACGATCATATCATATATTACATAATAGGATGAATACGCCGACATTTTCCTAACTGTATCCTTTTCATGTACTTACCAAGCACAAAACACTGCAGTTTATGGCCTTGCAGCAGTATCGTCCGTGAGTTTTCTGGCAGAACTAATGCACTCACCGGACTAATGTTTTCCACACAGACATAGATTGCTACTCTGTAGTCCGGAATAAAAACTGTCTGTCATGGGTACTGTCACACACGCACACACCGTTGATTGGCTGTTGCCGCACAAACACACGGATTAACTTTTTTCAACTTTGACGACGAACGACGAGTGAAGTGATCACGTTGAATGCAGTAGTCTCATCGTGGGAGGCTTAAACTCGCCCCATCACGGCTCCACACTGACTTTGCATGGAGAGTGATCGCAGAGGACATTCACGTCTTATTCGGTGTGGAGGCACCTTAAGGGTCAAAATGACCATCTTAAAACATCATTGCTATGTTTTCATGTGAATAGATTGAATAAAAAATCCTTAGTAACAGATTTATCAGTGGATGAACAAATGCAAGATTTCCAGAACATCTGTGCCTCAAAAGTAATCAAAAGTATTCTGCGGAGGATATGTTTGGCCTAAAGCCCTCCATGGACTGAAAAAGAATGAGCTTCCAGACTTTGTTGTCCCCACACAGATCCGCTGAAAGGTTCCAAAGATATAAGTAAACCAAGTGAGTGTTACAGCTTTAGGGTAATGGCGAATCAATTAAGTTGTGAGGGTTAAAATGACCGTGTAGGTGGGTGTGCATGTGTGCTGCAGGAGGTAAAGGGGTCACTCCTCATCATAGCAGGGCTCCAACTCTTCCACACCCAAAACAGCTTTGGTGATTTCACACCAGGAATGCAATTTAATATACCACAATATCATATATCACAATTTTAATGTCATGAAATGTTGGAGTTTATGTCAGGAGCTTTAAAGGCTCAAACAAATCTCAAAATAAGTTTGGTGAAGCACAAAAGTTAATGTCTAATTAGCAGTAGATTATAAACTAAGGTAATTAAGAGTCCACCCTTCAAGCTGAAGAAAGCCTCTCTGTGCTTTGGTCCTGCCAAAGCTCCACACCACCTATGATTTACACTCTATGGGGCCTCCTTGTTTATGAAGCCTAATTCAGAAGCCCTGAGGTGTCACTTGTGGTCACTCCCAGGCTTTTCCACTTCTCTAGGTTCCTGACTGTTTCACACCTCCAGGGGGGACTATTATCCTGTCAGAGGGCCACTCTTCATGGCAGCGTTACGCTTCGCCCCGTGAAAGTCACACCCCTATGCTTGTTTTGTTTGCCTGTGGAGCATGGAGTTCACACACAGGTCTGACACAGAACTGCAGCTGGTCATCAGGATTAGAAATGGAGGGAAATGATAAGGCCTGGAGGGGCAATACAGGCCAGAGGAAGGTCTCTGAACTTTACGTGTCGAAAATGGAGAGCTGTTAAACTCCCGGCTGAATTGTTATATGTTAGTCACAGCCAGGGGGCATTTGAAAGAGGAAAACTTTTTACTGTAGAAAGTATTATTTACATGTCGAGCTTTACCTATGCTGATCTGGGACCTTATGATGCTTGGTACCAGGTTGGTTGTTTTTCTGCTGCTGTTGGGGTTTGTTTAATGTTTGGTAGCTTTTCTTCTAAGTTTTGGTTCATTTAAGTTTACATTTGTTTTAATGTATGTCTTTAATTACATATTGGAGCCATTTGAAAATGTGTATAGTAATAGTGCTGTGGAAAAGAAACGATTTAACTATTGTACATCTAAAGTGATCAGTTTAATGTGGTTCTTACTGGTCTTACTTTGAAACAAACCACCACCTCTTTAATGACGAATAGTCACCCAAATTTCCTGTTGTATTTTTTTTCACCTTTCCGATCTGTTTGAGGAAAAATGTTGCAATTTTGATCTTCAATGGAAGGAATAAAGTATGAAGAAATCTAGAAATGAGACAAAAGCACATTATGACAGAAGCACAAAGAGGAAATGTGTGTAAATCATTTATTGTACTCTGTTTCTGTGAAATAACTCAAAAGTTTTGGTTGTCCTCTCTCAAGAAATTGAGAAAAGAAAAGAAAAACGAGCATTGGGGAAAAAAACACCTTTGTTTACTGATTACAATAATACCTCATATTCTTGAAACAACTAACCAAACCTACTCATAATCACAGCAAGACAGAGTAAATAAAGTACATACGGTAAAAAATTATACACGTTGCAAAAAATGTATCCTGCCATCGGCCCAGTGTCTGCTGGGACAGGCTCAAGTTTTCCACCTTAAAAATCGTATGAGGATTTCTTCATAAATTTGTACAGAAAGCTCTTTATATTAGGAATCTGAACCTGAAGATAAATGGGTAAATCCAGATGACAAAATGAGCAAAAGTGCTACTTTTTTAAAATCAATATAACCCCAAAATGACAGCATAACTGCCCATAGTAACCACTGCTGCAAAATTTAATGGCTACAGTCTTGCTACCATAACAACCTGCAACCCAGCCCATATTTTCATTTTGGTGCAACAAAATAAATTTTGGCATAAAACATTTTAAAGACACTTATCTTAATGTTAGTTTTGCTTAACTCCAGGAAATTTTGTTTGACAAAGTAAGACTACTACACTTTTTTTTTTTTTTTTTACCAATTCTGCCCTTGAGCAGTGAGGAAATCTGTGTGGCCTTCTGGGTAACCAAAGTGGCCAGTCTCTGGCTTAGTTTTTTAAACCTTTTTTATTTCATTCATCATTTGCTTTATTCTTTCTTTCTACTGTGCACACATTTCCATACCAGCAGAACAGCATCTCTATCCATTTTTGGGTCCTGACCCACCAGTTAAGAGTCCCTGCATTACAGGGGATATAAGACACATGTGCTCCATTTAGAAAGTTCTCTATACTGTTTTGACATCAGTGGTAGAAATGTAGGGTAACTTATTATACAGTATGATCAGTTATTTATGACAACTATCACAATACAGCAGTTTTTTGAATTAGGCTTGAGAAAAATATGACATGTGCTTTTGTTTCATTAAATATTTGAAAGCCTGAGATAAATGTGATTACCATAATCTTTTAACAAGAAATCTGAATTACATGAATGCTCTGGTGGGTACTTTTACTGTTGGAGTGTTACAAACTGAAATCAACTCAACACTTCATGCACTGTTATTATTGTCACATTATTGGTGTGTGGGGTAACGTTTCTGAAAACAAGTTTGGTCTATAAATAGTCACAAGCAGGACGAGAGACAACCGATGAAAACGTGACCAAGTGGCTTTAAGACACAAAGTTAACAAAGTGATGAGGAAGTGAAAGAATATTTAAGGAAGAAGGTGTGGATGTTTATTTTATCATGTTCTGTAATTAGCACACACGCTACACTACAGTGACTTAAATCTCCAGTAACTTACTCATGCAGCTTTCTTTTCATATACAGGACATATTTAGGGAATTTTACCTTTAAATTCTAAAGAAAAAATAGCATGTCATGTTAAAATTTAGGCTCTGAAGCATGATCTGTTCACCAAGAGTCTGATAACACAGAGGCTTGAATAAGAGTGAGGTTGCCCTCTACTGGGTAACAAAGTAATGCTACTCAGAAATAATTCCCATGGAGCAGTGTTAGCAACTTTTGCAGAAAAAGGGGCCACATTAATGTTATCCTTACTGCCAGAAGGACAAAATTTCAGTGCTTGAAAGTCCTTAATTGAACAAATACATTTATTTATCATAACAAGTAACCTTATCAACATTTATGTGTAATTAAATTCAAACACCATTTGCAATGCTTAAGCAAATAGGCTAAACACATAAGGCAAGGCCATTTCAGGAACGAGTTTGATGCAAGTAAGAGAGAGTTAACTACTAATGAAGGTATACATCCCTCTTTTTTCTTGCTATTATGACATAAGCATAAAAGCAAGTTTCACTCAAACAGTAACAATCAATAATAGTTCTCTAATCTTGAATACATAGCTATTTTTAACGCTTAAATAGCACATTGTCACATTTTCAAGTCAAGTTTATTTATAGAGCACCTTCAAGAAGACAGTAGTCCATCGAAGTGTTGTACACAAATAGAGATAAATAAATACAACAATAAAAATAGAAAAACATTGTAATAAAACAGTAGAAGTATAAAAACTTAGGACTAAGGTGCCTGTGATTTGTATGAGCTCATTGATGAAACGCCAGGGAGAAAAAGTGGGCCTTTAAGGAAGATTTAAAAATCTCTATAGTCTGGGAGGCTCTTATTTCTTCATGCCATAAGTTTTTTGATACTTCAAACTGACTGGAAGTCTGCATTTATGGATTAGGAGGGCTACATGTGACCCCTCGGCTGCCAGATGCCCACCCTGCCCGAGAACAAGCACTTTGAACTGTAATGGCAAATAAAGAGGGACAATTTTCATTTTATTGTGATTTATTGCAATCGCTTTATCAAAACATACACAGAAAGAGATTCTTTTACAATATCTACAAAAGTGACAAATACTTTAATAAAATATGAATAAATAGACAAGGAAGGTTATCAAATGGCTTATATATCTTTATATGTAATACAACTTCAGTTGTGACTCTTTAGAATTTCTCTGATTAGTCTAACAGCAGTGCTCATTTTATTAAGTAGCTACATTAAAGTTAAACACTAAGTAAATAAGACTTGGCACATAGAATGGATTAATAATATGTGTGTTCAGTTGGAATAAAAAGGAAGAAAAACAAAATCAAAACAAAACAATGTAACTACCCTTCATCTGTGTGCATCTTTTGGAAAAAGGCAGCTTATGCTCATAACTATTACAAACATGTTGCCTGACGAGAAACATTGCGAATGGAGGACCAGCACCTCATGCTCTCAGCACTTTGAAAGAATCTCCTGACAGCTTTTGTAAACCTTCACCAGGCAGTCAAGCCTCGGCTTTGAACTCTGAAAAATTAAGACAGAAGGTTAATTAGAAACAGGTCAGTATGTGATCCAAAAGCCAGAGGTGAACAAGAGAATGAATAAAAACATGCTAAAAACATATTTCACTAAAATAAATGCATGCATTTGAGCATGTAACCTCACCTGAAACAACGGCACAACACTCGACACTGCATCTGGCTCAGAGGGATCCTTCAGCAGCACACACAGGTAGTAGATGATCTGGTGCTGAAATGAAGGATAAGATATAGATTCAAATATTCTTAAAACAGATTGGAGTTAAAATTAGTTCACAAACAAGTTTAACCATTGTTTACTGAAAAGAAACCACACCCTTTTGTCCTGTTTTGGCTGTTAACAGCCAGTATCTTTAGCTACTGTAAAACCACATCAGATAAACATTGTTTTCTTTTTGTTTGTTCAAATCTCTTCAAAAAGCTTAGCACTGATCAAACAAAAGTTGTAGCTTAAAAATGATGGATTTTAACCGCCTAAATGCCAACTCCACAGTGATGTCAATGATTTGGTGGAAAAACACAGAAAATGACAGATTTTCAGTATAAAAACGATAGGAAACAGGAGATTTTGTATGTGCTATCACAGTCAAAGATTAGTTAAAACATTGGCTTTGATGCATTTTTATTTCATATGCAGCATCAGATTTTAATATTTACTCCCCATTGAGTCCCATTTTAATGCCGCGTTCCATTAACCTCAGAACTGGGAAAAGGAAACTGGGAGTGACGTCATCTCCGACTTATCAGCGTTCAAGTTACAAAGTCAGAAAAAACATGCTGATCTACCAGGCTATTGTTAGCTGTTGTTAGCATATCCTGCGTTGTAGTTCACAAATACTAATAGTGCTAGTAAACAGATTATTACAGGAGCTTAATAGCTGTTTACACCGGGGGCAGCCATCTTTGATTGTCAACTCAGGGGTGGCCAGATTCCACTTTGGAATGGAGCAGTTTCCTACTTGGAACTCGGAAATTTCTACTTGACTACACTACAACGACACTACAACTGGAACGCACCATAACCATGGCCTTTTTCCACCAAATTAATGACACCAGCTTTGAAATTGGCATTTAAAGGGTTAAAATCTATTTATTAAATATTGAATATATTTGATCAGGGCTGAGCTTGATAAGGAAATTTGAGCAAAAACTATTTATCTTGATAAGTTTACAACAGCAAAAGTTAGAGGCTATTTACAGCTAAAACAGGTCCAAAAGGAGTAAACTGACAGGTTAATGGACTTGAGCTGATACAGCGCTTTTCAAGTCTTTTGACTACTCAAAGCTGATTTACACAGCAAGTCACACTTACCCATTCACACCCACTCAATCTCACATTCACTCACTGATGGTTCTGAGGAGTGACATCAGATACTGATCAAAAAATAACAGCCCATCAAAGCCAGTGTTTTTCATCTTTGACATGTCCAAGAGTGTGATAGAACGTAAAAAAAACTCCAGCCTCTGATGATTTATAATATTGAAAAGCAGCAGTTTGGTGTTCTCTTCGACCAAATCAGTGAAATCACCCATGGAGCTGACAAAGGGTTGATTTCCATAACTAAAATGAATATATGCATTTGATCAGGTCGGAGCTGGATGAAGAGGTTTGAGCAAAAAAAGTTGAAAAAATATTTAGCTCATATGTTGTTTTACATATTTTAGTGGCTGCTAACAGCCAATTAAGGACGTAAGTGTAGTACAAAAGTAAAATGTTTTAGATCAAAATTTCAAAATATAAGTAGAATAAAGGTTCCTCACCATAAATAATTTCACGCTCTAAAATAGAGTTAAAGTTATGGTCAGATTAGTCATAAATATTACCCCCTAGTGGCTGCAAACAGCCACATAGAGGCATGAGGGTTAAGAAAGTCAATACATTACTTCAATTTACCATATAAATAGCTTCATTGATGACAATATCCTTGATTTTGCTCATTTCAATAAACGTTGTGGTCTCCCTTCCTGAGGCATAGCTGGATGACACCTGGATGCCTAAAGAACCAATGACAAGCAAGGACTCGTGGTCGACCTTCATAAAGTGGATGTGGAGCATCATGCCAAACAAGGTCAGGAAGATGGCACCAGAGAGCACTGCAGTGTTCTGTGAGAAGGGAAACAAGGCCACATGCATGTTTCATTAAGTTTGATATGCTTGTAAAATTATTTTAACCAAACCAAAAATATTAAACACACATAAATTGTTGGTCAAAGATCAAATGAAGCACTAATACAAGTATGTCGTAAAATAAAAGAATCATGATATCACCGCTCCAAAAGACAGGCACAAAAGTATATTTCAAATGGGAACTACAAACTTTAGTTTCCCATGTTACACTTCTGCAAACAATCGTATTGCTTCTAACATTTGGTTTCATTTATCCATCCTGCCTCTTACCCACCCCTCTTACCAGGATAAAAACGTGGGAAACACATCTTCATGGTCTAACTAATGTAATCCATTGCTACAGTGAAAATAGTGTTACAAAGCACTACAATTCTAACCCCTGAAGTAAAAAACAAAATTCACAATTACTGAATGAAAGTTTCATTGCACTTATGACAAATGATTTATATTGTCCTTTAATTTAGTTCAAATTTTATAAAATCCAGCCACCAACATTGAGGGGGACCAACAGTACTGTTTTATGGGGAAAAGGGAAAATCATAAAAGATGGAGAGAGGGGGTTTGTGGCAAGCAGCAAAGATGTACATATTATAATACAAACATGACTCTTGTGATTTACTTGACCTGATTGTTGATTTTATTGTACCTAGGGCTTCGCTTGTTCCTGCTTTTGCTGTCTGTTAAAGCACTTTGTAAACATCTCTTTTTAAAGGTGCTCTATTACAAAAGTTATTATTTTTTATTTGTATTATGTAAAGCAGATTTTTGTTTTAATTAGTACAGTCTGGATGTCATTTATTAACATTGACACTGATTTGTATGCATCATTATTTAAAGTGCACTTATTTTAAGGTAGTTAAAATGACACCACCTGGTGGAGGGTAGTAAAAACTATCAGTTCCAAGGCACAAGCTCAGATTGACACCCAGATACAATAAGCACGTATTATGCTTTAATGAAAATGAGATCAAAAATTGCAGTTTTGCTGGGTTCAAAGGGCACATTCTGCGCTTAACAGTACGGCTGTAGCACTTGTTAATACTCTGTATGTTTTAGACTGACTGTAGGAGCTGAGCTGATGCATGCACACACAAAATGTTAAAATGTGAAGCATGAAAAGCACACATCTACAGAGGATTATGATCCCGGTCAGATCCACATGCTGTCTGTCGCCTCACCTCTGTGAAGAAGAAGACGACGTAAGCTGACAGCCACACGGAGCAGGTGTACACCATCACCTTACCGATGGACACTTTGGCAGAGCTCACGGTGAACTCTCTGCAGAAGTCTGAATGGTTCTGACAGTCCAGAGAGATAGCTTTGCCATTAATGTCGGTGAATGCTTCATCCTCCATCATGAACGCAGATCACAGGGCGAATCAGGAGACCGTGAGCATTTAGTAAACTTCCAAACAGGCAGCCTAGTGAGACCAAGATGCTCAAAAATTAGCACTGAGCTAGCCTGAACTGTGCAAGGTCAGGCGAACATGAAGCTGATAGACGTAGAATTGACAGACGGGATAAAGGAAAATAATCACGACTGCATGCGAGATTTATTACGCTACGTTAAAAGTACATTATCTATAGGGTATGTGCCTGTAAAAAAATGAAAAAAGTCAACTTCATTAAACGGAGTTGATAACGTCTAGCTGTGCGTCAAGTGTGCGTTCGGTATTATTACCGGTTTGTCCCGATCAACAAAACAAGCGGAGTCTGTATGAGCTCGTTGAAAAGGAGCAGCTGACAAATTTCAGTTCATATTTCCAGTTATCACACGACTAAATAAACATGTATGGTGACATAATGAATATTACCGCGAGGAATATGTACATAGGTTACCGTATCCGTCAACTTCGTTAACCATCGGTGTACGCCAAAGGAGGAACAAGTCAAGCCTATAGCAGCTGGAAGTTGCAGAGCATTGTGGGTAAAACCAGGTATCTCTGTAGTTTAGCACCAATATCCTCTGGAGCAGGCTCGAGCATATAGTTGACAGGTAGCCTTTGTTCATCTGTTTATAGATTAGAAGGTCAGATTTCGAAAGGTTGTACGTGTTCTATGAAGCTAACTATACAACCATTACAAGAACAGGATAAGGACAATCGTTTCAAGAGCTATTTCCACTTCCGTGTTACCCTTGTACCCTCAATTTCCCAGAAAGCCTTGCGTTTTGTTTGACTTTTGAACTCTGGATAAAAACAAGCCGATCAGCTGATGCAAAGGCAACAACATCAACAGGGGTCTGCCACAAAATCGCCCCGACGGCTAACTTTGTGTCCAGCATTAGCCGTGTGTGCCGGGCCGAGTTCGGGATGAGGCAGCACTTTGCTCCAGCAGCAGCCGTCGACTGTCCCACTGAAGGCTCGCGCTAGGTCAGTCTATTCAAACGAAGGTTGTTTGTTTCTCCATCAATGTGTGTCTTTGTGCTCCTTATGGTAAATAACATCTGTTTCAGGGTTTATGAAGGTGCGCTTTTAACTGTATGACAAGGGTGTCGGGCCAGGTTCAGACACCAACTTGTGAGCTTACTTGAAACGTAATTAAATGAGAGCTACAGAGCTGCTAATGTTTGTTAGCAGACTGTTGTGCCATCACATATCATGACGAGTCTGGACTAGAGAGTTTAAAATTAGCAGCCGGAGATGCCTCAGTGTGCTGAAGTCTCAGTAACAGAGCAGGTAAAGGCACTCTGACAGCGTCCATCTGGGCAGCACCTTAGAGTCTGTCCTTGTATTTAGATCAGAACGCTCAGTACTTATAATCACTGTTTGATCATTTATTCTTTTTGGGTGTGGCTCAGCTATAGGGCAATTAAAACATTTATGTTCAAGTTTCAATAATTAAACACAGAGTTAATAAGTATGTCTGTATGTTTAAGTAATGAAAGTACAAATGTTTTCTCTCTGAAAATTTACCAGAATGAGTCAAACTGTATTATTGATAATAACATTGATTATCAGTCATTTTGAGGACAACACGTCAGATGAAACACTGACCTAAGGTTGGGGAATATGGCCTCTTAGAGACAGAATCAGAATTTCTGGTTATTGCCAAGTTCATTTACATGCACACTGAATTTGACTTGGTAAATTGATGCAAAAACAATCAACGGATTACTAAAGTGAAAAATAAAGAGACAGGAGGAACAAAATGAAGTAGAAAATAGTGAAAATTGAACTGATAGATAAAAACAACAACAACAAAAAACAACCCAACAATACACAGAGGGTGCAGTGAAGGAGCCGTGAATGATGCCCAGTGATTTTTGTGACAGTATAAATATGATATGCATATAAATACAGTTTGCAGGGGATAAATTTGGCTGAATGACAGCCTGTTTCTGTGAGGGTAGGCGTGGGGCTGAAGCTAGTACAGCCAGATATAGGTCTATTTAATGAATACTTTCTTTTTTCTAATATGCTTTTTTTTTTTACATTTATTTTGTAGTTGTTTTGCTTTCGTTTTCATGCTGTTACAATGAGTGAATGAATGAGTGAATGCACAGCTACTGTAACAATTTTAAGCCTGTGAAGGATTATTAAAGTATCTATTTATCCATCTTTTTGGCACATTTTATCACATTTTCTTCATTCATAGATTTTTTTTAATCTTGAACTGACGAGAGGGCTGGTTTTAGAAAACGTGGAGATACAAAGCAAATCACAGCACAGGTGTGAAGATTCAGTATATCAGGATATATCGCAATACTATGAGTAAGGCCACATTTTAAAATAATTTTAACTGAATAGTCTATTCCCTTAAAAATACAGACCTGAAACCCCAAAATATTTCTATAAATCTAGCATACAGTTTATAATCAATGTATTTTTGTGTGTATTTCCATGTGAGTGTGTGTGTTTGTGTGTGTAGGCATGGTATCAGCACATTGTCATCTGTCCACTGTATAACTGAGAGAAATAAAGTTACAAAGTTATGGAGAGTCAAATGAAATTAGGAGGCTAAATTAGATTGTAAAGCAAAAGTCTCAAATTTCCAGTAAAAACAAACCAATAAAATATTGCACTTTGAAAGGTTGATACTGTTTCACTTTGCAAGATATCGCAGTATACTGGTCTGTTGACTGTCTTACACCACCATTTTCCACAGAATTTTATATTATATGGCAGAAAATCTACTCAATTTTACTTATTAATTTGAATATTTCATGTCAGGTCCTTGAATCTCTTTAGTGTAGAAACAACTCTGAGTTCTCCTCACTGGTAGTAGTGTCTGTAATTGGTTGTCCTGTGTCGTCAGGTTTAAGATGAGTGGTCAGGGTCCCGCCGTAGACAAAGGGATGAACACTATCCTGGGCTGTCAGGAGAGCTACGCCTGTGGTGGGTCAGATGAGGCAGCATTTGAATGTGATGAATGCGGCAGCCTGCAATGTGTCCGCTGCGAATTGGAGCTCCATCGCCAGGAGAGGATGAGGAATCACGACCGGGTTCGGATTGCACCGGGGCACGTCCCTTTCTGCGACTCGTGTAAAGGTGACAGCAGCTGCTCTGTCAACGGAGGACGCCTCAGAGCCGTGGTGCGCTGCCAGGGCTGTAAGATCAACTTGTGTTTGGACTGCCAGAAACGCACCCACAGCGGAATCAACAAGAGGAAGCACCCTCTGACGCCTTACCCTCCTGCCAAGACCCCTCAGGATAACAACATTGGTCCTGGGGAGTCACAGATGGAGATGCTGAAGGCAGAGCTGGAGAAAGTGTGCAGCTTTCTGTTGGTGGACGAGAGAGAGGAGATGCAGGTAAAGACCAAGTGTTCATTTTTGTGTATTTTTATCACCTTGTCAGTTTACTGTCACTATGATGGGGTAGGTCTTCGATGGACTTATCAGTTCAGACTGGGGATGAAACATGTTATATTGATGCTGATAGATTAAAGCACTGACATTAACTATCAGTGTCATGAGATCTGAAAATATCCCCAAATATTTACAGTTGATATATTCGCTGTTGTATCTGCAAAAGGCACAAAATTACC
Organism: Scarus forsteni; assembly: GCA_036419115.1. Taxonomy (NCBI): domain Eukaryota; kingdom Metazoa; phylum Chordata; class Actinopteri; order Labriformes; family Labridae; genus Scarus; species Scarus forsteni. Next base: position 9,683,475 of record JAZDUH010000182.1, on the reverse strand, counting down.
ATGGTTTTATCTCCTTCCAAAAGTGTTAGTCTTTCCCAAGCTCTGACATTTGATGTCTGAGCTGCAGCTGGTTTTATTGTATTTCACCAAAGAAGAATGTGTTCTATGTGTTATTAAGAAGATTAAAGTTACTGTATCATGTTACTTACTGTTACACAGCTCTGTTTTACAATTTGTGGATTTACCTATTATAGGGATGCAGGTAGGCATGGATTCAACCATGGCATCAGCCAATATTGTCAGTTTTTACAAGCACTGGCCTGTGGTGTATTGATTTATAGACGACTTTATGAATTTAGGTTGTAAAAATGACTTTTTTGGACAAACTTTGATCTGTTTGTTTTTCAAACATGAGAGGAAATATGAGCATTGTGGCATTATTAGGACAATGTCAAAAAAGGCATCCGTATTTCCTGAATTATTATTCCAAACATAAATTTAACATCAGCCTTTATTTTCATAATTGGTGCATCATTACTGATAATAAAGATGTGATCTTTATAATCCTGAATTACGTCAAGTTTTACATCACTGAATTTGTGTTTTAATAGAACATGTGTCATTTAATTTAAGATCAAATATGGTTTGTCTTCTTCTTTACCTCTCTCTAATTTAGACCATCACAATCACGATAAGTTACTTTTCTAAAAGGGGTCTACTCAGAAAGTAATTTCATATCCGTGCACCTCTATTCAAAGCCTTAGTCTTTACCTATGAGACACTAAAACCTTCCAATATTTAAGGATTATAACCACATTTAGTCCAGGGATACTAAAGATACTTAAGAATTCGTAATTAAGTCAAGCCTCAAAAAGAAATCTCGTGGATTTTAAGGCCTCAAACTTTTTACCAATGAGAAGTCTGAGGTTCAATATATCATTTATACAAAGGCTGTCATGGACAAATATATTTTGGGTCACTTTTAAGGCTGCAAGAGAAAACATCTGACGCAAATAATGGCAGCATCATGATGCCTGTGCAATAAGCACTGAAAAGATTTCAAACTCTATGCCGCCTTCTTTGTGTACACATCTCACTTTGACGAGTCAGCATTAAGAGAAACAGTTTTACCAAGTTCGTGCAAGCTCTTAAGTTTTTCGTAAATGAACATCATGTAAATTCAGTGATTTCACATTGACTAGTTTGTGATAAAAGGGGGATTATTTCCAAATAAGTGCATTAATGTATAATTAAAGATCATGTTTTCTGTGCTTTTCTTCAAGAGAAGGTCAGCGGTCCTGTATAGGACATAATAATAATAATAATGCACTTGACATAATAATGACAAGTGCTGTTTATTTCAGGAGATAATTATGAGGGTCGAGTAAAGGATGACGTAAAAAAGGTGCAAATCTTCATAATCGATATATTTCAGGTGGAGAATGAAGACGACTTTGTGAGCAGACTTGGCTGCAGACCAGACGAGCTCCTCAAGGTGGTGTCCATCTTTGGGAACACCGGGGAGGGCAAGTCCCACACTCTGAACCACACATTTTTCCTTGGAAGAGAGGTATTCAAGACCTCGCCCACTCAGGAGTCCTGCACCGTGGGTGTGTGGGCAGCCATGAACCCCGTGCACCGTGTGGTGGTCATTGACACAGAGGGGCTGCTTGGAGCTGGTAAGACACCAACACTGAATCAGCTTTCTGTCATGGTTTGAAATAAGAAATCACTGCAACTTTCTTCTTCCATCAGGGGCAAATCAGGGTCAGCGCACACGGTTACTCCTTAAAGTCTTAGCCATATCTGATGTGGTCATCTACCGGACTCATGCTGACCGTCTCCATGATGATCTCTTCAAGTTTCTTGGTGATGCGTCGGATGCTTACCTGAAACATTTCACCAAGGAGCTGAAGGCGACCACCACCCGCTGTGGTCTGGACGTCCCGTTGTCCACTCTCGGCCCTGCAGTTATCATCTTCCATGAAACTGTCCACACCAAGCTGCTAGGATCAGGTACATGGAGATCATCTTCTAATCAAGAGTGTCCAACAGGTTTTCTTCTCTCCCTCGTCCTCACTTCCTATTTGTCTCTGGTTTCTAGACAAGCCATCTGAGTCAGTGGAGCGTCTTCTCCAGGAGCGTTTCAGGAAGTTGAATCTGTTCCCAGAAGCATTCAGCTCCATCCAGTATCGTGGAACTCGAACCTACAATCCACCCACAGATTTCAGTGGATTGCTGCGCAGCCTGGAGCAGCAGCTGGATAACAACACCACCCGCTCTCCACGCTCCGCTAGTGTCATCTACAAGGCCCTGCAGGTAATAATGTTAGATACCTCCTCTAGCGTTTTTGCATTTGTAGTGATATCAGAGCATTTGGGTTGAGAACTTAGTAATAATTGTTTAATACGAGGGTTTCTCATCTTTTCTCTCCCCGTCCTTTAGGCCTTGAGTGAGAGCTTCAGTGGAGATATTCCTGATGAACACATGGCCAGTAACTCATTCTTTCCTGATGAGTACTTCACCTGCTCGAGTCTCTGCCTCAGCTGTGGGTATGTGCTTCTCATGCCTGAACCTCAGAGTTTTGACTGAGGTGCCCCAACAGTCAAATTTTAAATTCTGACTCTAGAAGATCACGGACAGGGCTTGGACATGGTAGGGTTAAGACAAACCCACTCACAACTTATTCCCTTTCCATTAGCAAAAGCATCTTGTAGTCTTTGCGTATTTGACTTCATTACAATCCAAAGTAGACTTACAAGCTACCCGGGTGTGAAGTAATACTGTTGGCGCATTAAAAATAATAGTTTATGAACAATACTTACAACATAGAGCAGGGATCATCAACCACATTTGTACAAGGGCCATATTTTTTTCTTGGCATATGCTATAGGGGCCAAAAATAAGTGATAATGATTACAAAACAATTAAAATGAAATATTTTGGTCCACTAACAATACTATTTATCAGCCCCATTCACCAGCCCTGAAGCACAAACATGGGGTCTCAAGTAGTTTTTGGTATTTAGAGACAAAATCTATCATTGAAACAACACGGTTTTGGCCAGCACATGGTCTCATTTTGGTAACACAGAAGATCATAAGGGTAGAAAAAAAAGAAAGACAGAGAAGAAAAGAAAATTAAAAACTGAACTTGTTTCAAAGTCTGAGAAAAAGGTCAAAATTCTGAGATTAAATTTAGAAGATAAAAAAAGTGGAGAATGAAATAATCAAGTCATATGTTTTTTGAGAATTCAAAATCTAATTTCAGTCATAAAAAGTTTGATCCTCAAATAGATAATCATAATACTCAGAGGGCCAGACGGAAAGCTTTGAAGGGCCTGATGTGGCCCCCCCGGCCGCCAGTTGGTGATCACTGACATCGAGCTTCACAGTAAAATCTACAATTGGAGGGAGTTTGTTGTTTCTTTTAAAATTCCATGACTGTTTCCACTTAAATTCACTGTTTTGTACTGCAGATGATTTAAAGAGGCCATGTCGTGCTTTTTTTAGATTTATATGCACTTCAGTGTGTTTCATGTTTCCTCTCCCCATGATAGAACACCTCTATGACCAAAACAAAAAGTCTTTGTCATTGGGGTACTGGTTTGGCGGAGTGGTTAGCAACCAGGCACCCCATGTATTTGCTTCTGTCGGTCCAGGTTCAAATCCCGCCTGTGACCAGTTTGCAGAGTGTCTTCCCCTACTCTCTCTCCCCCTTTCACAAGCCTATCCACTGTCTCTCTCCTATCATTAAAGGCACAAAATGCCCAAAAAATATATATAAAAAAAAAAAAAAAAAAAAAAAGTCTTTGTCATTAAAAGCTCCCCCTTTCTCCAAGCAGCTGCCTCAAATGTCTTGTTTTCCAGCTTCCCTAAATAGACCTACCGGTGTGACAGCCTACCATTGTTTTGTCATCAGTGTAGCTCATTGGCTTGCATTAGCAGGCTCAGTGCAGAGTGTAGACTTCAACAAACCCTTAAATGATAAACCCAAATGTACTTACTTTATATTCACAAACACACTATTTCTTTTCCCAGTTCGGGCTGTAAGAGAAGCATGAATCACTTGAAGGAAGGCCTCGACCATGAAGCCAAACATCGTTGTCGCTACTCCGCCCAGTTTGACAACCGCATCTACACCTGCAAGGTAAAAACAAACCCAAACATGCCACGCATTCACATGGTGTACTGTATGACGCCTAAGTGTCCGTGTTGAACTTTTTCAGGCCTGCTACGAAGGAGGTAAGGAGGTAATAGTTGTTCCAAAGACGACAGCCTCATCTGACTCACCATGGTTTGGTTTGGCCATTTATGCCTGGTCAGGGTGAGTCTGCCTGCCAAGATAAAAAGACATGTAATGTCCGTCCTGTTGGTTGAAAGAATCAGGAATACTTTAATTATAGAAGAAAAAATGAAAATATCTGTTCTGATAGAGCTGTGCGTAATAACTCATTCACTGGTTTTGCACAATGCCATTGGGAACAGCTTAAAGTTATTTGTGGAGAGTTGAGTTGATTATGTAAAAGACTGAAATTAATGTTGGTGCTTATTTTTGACCAGCAGGAATATTATTAATTTCTGCAGAGTTATTATTAATGTCTGAAATCCCTGGACCATCAGCCACATGCTGCAGAATCAGACTTTTTTTACACATCATCCACAACAAAGATTCTCAGTGATGATACATTAAATTGTTAAATACTATTAAGATGAAGGATTTAATTTTAAAGCATGATGACATAGGCGCAGGACTGAACCAGCAAAGAGAGAAGTGGACGTTCTTTATTTACAGTGGATGCCAAAGAAAGTATAAACCATAAGTGAGGCTTTGACAAATGTAATACTCAAGGTAGCACATTTTCAGAATAGATTCGTGGTGATTTAAATTTTTGCAAAGTTCTGTTTACTAAATTTTGCAGCTGTTAATCATGATAACAAGTGAAATACTTTTGTGCTATTTTCTCTCTGTGGAAGTGTCACATTGCACAAAGCTGGCCAACAGAGATGAGTAGTGATTATCAGGAGAAAACAATAACTCCTAAAATATAAATAATAGACTGCATACAGATAAATATCTGGTGTTTGAAAGGTTCTTGGAATTGAATAAAAAAAATTATGTCTTGCTAGTTTTGTGGGCTTAAATTAAAGGAATGGAAGGAATTTCAAAACCCTCCCCTCATTACAGAGGCTGTTGTAATATATATATATATATATATATATATATATATATATATATATATATATATATATATATATATATATATATATATATATATATATTTATATGCACACTGATAGCAATATTTTCAGCCATACATTGAGTCTTGTGAAAATATAATTCTAAGGTTTTCAAAGACCAAGAGGCATTTTAATCAATCATCTTGATAATGAAACATAACTTGTTTTTTCACAGGTATGTGATCGAGTGCCCAAACTGCGCAGTGATCTACAGGAGCAGACAGTACTGGTATGGAAACCAGGATCCGGTGGAAACTGTGGTCCGGACAGAGATTCATCATATCTGGCCTGGGGTAAGACCACAGCAGAGGGGTCGAGAAATGATTTTAACTTAAAGCAATGCAGACGCAAGCCAAGGTGTCACATTCAGATACATGTTTGAGACGAAAAATGAATTAAAAAAAAGTGCTGGTAACTATTTCAGGTTTCATTTTTACTGTATTGATGTTGTAGTATGTTTATTGATATTTCTCTGCTTTGTGTTTTATAAAAATACAATTAAAAAAACACAAACACAAGAAAATGTTGCTGAAACTAAAATCTCGTGTTTTAGACTCATCCTGTAAGTACAGTACACCTGACTCCTTTGGCGGCACTATTGTCATTAATCACTTGGACATAAGTTATTGTTGTTATCCTGGGGCAAAATTCACTTATTGAATTATATTAAGCAATATCATTTATATTTTATAGTAGAAAATTATCTTTTCTCATCCTATCATTTCATATTCTATACGACAATGACATGCTACTCAATGTAATCCAGTTTTTATATATGTCATTGTGACATATTAGGCCTTTTCACACATGCAACCCTGATTTTGCTCATTCAGTATCATTGGACATCCCTGGGTCCTTTTGTGCATATTTATAAATGAAAGCAGTAATAAAAGTATATTTGACAAAAGAATAACTGCTATACTTCCGCCTATCTCTAAGTCAATGTTTCAGATCACATTTTTGTTGCCTGGAGCATGAATTTAAATAAAACAGTCAAAAAATAAACAACATAAAATACTGTTCTTTGCCCTCATTTGATTCATTTATCAATGACCTTGCTGTACTTTGACAATTAACTCTTGATCTTAAAACAAAAAACGAATAAATAATAAAAAAAGTAAGGCAATTCTAAATGTGCTTTTAAATGTGATTAATCTTGAGTTTACTATCAAAAGTTAAAGATTAGTTGCATTAAAAAATCTGTTGCCAGCCTTAAAAAAAATGGAAAAACATTTAAAGTACAATACATAGAAACATGCTGAAAGGCAAAATGACAAGCTGCATTTGTTTTTAGGTCAGTGTAAATCTATGCGCCTTTTAGTAAAGATTTTAAACTTTAAAAACAGAAATACTGTAGGAAAAACAAGCTAAAATAGGCCACTCCAACAGCACAACTGTATTTCATATGTATATGTGAAGAATTGAAACTTGTAGACTTATTAACTCTCTCACTCTGTCTACTTTTCAGTCTGATGGCTTTTTGAAAGACAACAACAATGCTGCTCAGAGGTTGCTGGATGGAGTCAAATACATTTCTCAGTCTGTGTCTGAACTCAGCGTCAAACCTGCCAAAGCAGTCACCTCCTGGCTTACTGACCAGATCGCTCCCACGTACTGGAAACCCAACTCCCTTATTCTGGTAAAAAGGCATTAAAAAACAGCAGAGTGTAAAACAAAGTGAAAACATTTCTTCAAATTGTGGTACTTAAAAGTGGAGCCAAACATTTTTTCTTGTCTTTGTCAGCGATGCCATAAGTGTGCTGAAGAGTTCCAGCCCAACGACACAAAGCACCACTGCAGAGCCTGTGGAGAGGGTTTCTGCGATTCCTGCTCTTCAAAAACACGACCTGTCCCAGAGAGGGGCTGGGGCCTCGCACCTGTCAGAGTCTGTGATGCTTGTTTCCAAAACAGAGAAATCCCAACTGGTACTAGAAACTTGGTTCCCTTGTGCATCTATACAATGTTATCTGAAACATTGTACAAAAATCCATGCTTCTTTGTTTTTTTTATGTGGTCTCATGTAAATGTCCCTCTCTGCAGAGCTGCTGGATGCTGCCTTGGAAGAGGAGGGGGGCACCTTAATTGCCAGAAAGGTCGGGGAGGCGGTTCAGAACACATTTGGTGCTGTAGTTGGTGCCATCGACATACCTCTTGGTGAGTAGTATAAAAAGATACATTATCAGAACAATGACTATAAAACTAAAGTCTGAATGGAATTACTTTTCCATCAGGCTGATGTTTAACGGGTTAAACCAACAAACTTCTCATGCTAGTGTAAAATAAAGTGGAATTAAAAGCCTTTAAAAAGCTTTTTGATGGAGGTTATTAGAAGAGTATGCAGAAGAATAAAGATGACTATATACACTTAACAGCCACTTAATTAGGTTCACCTATTAAACTGCTCATCGACGTATGCCAATCAGCCAATTACATGGCTAGTTCTATGGGCCAAAATGTCTCAATGATATCAGAGGTCAGAGGAGAATGGACAGGGTGGTTCAAGATGAAGAAAGGCAACAGCAACTCAAATAACCACTCTTTACAACCAAGATATGCAGAAGACAATCCTCAGGTGCACAACATTTCAGATCATGACAAGCGGGTGCCACTCCTGTCAGCTAAGGACAGGATACTGAGGCTACAGTTCACACGTGTTCACCAAAATAGGACAACAGAGGATTGGAAAATGTTGCCTTATCTGATGAGTCTTGATTCTTTTTTGACATTCAGATGGAAGAGTCAGACTTTGGCATAATCAACATGAAAGCACAGCTTTATCCTCCCACCAGTTCAGGCGAGTGGTGGTGGTGGTGGTGTAATGGAGTGGTGGATATTTTCTTGTCACCCTTAGGAGCACCTTAGTATCAACTCAACATTGTTTAAATGCCACAGCCAAACCTGAGAACTGTTGCTGGCTATGTCCATCCCTTTATGATCACGGTGCGCACATCTAATGGCAACTTGGAGCAGTTTTACACACCATGTCACAAAACTCAAGTCATCTCAGACTGGTTTCTTGAACATCACAGAGTTCAATGTACTCCAGTGACCTCCAGGGTCCTCCGATCTCCATCTGAGAGCACCTTTGAGATGTGATGAGTCCCATCATGGGTGTTCAGCTTTTAAATCTGTAGTGACTGTGTGATGCCATCTTGTCAATGTGATCAAAAATCTCAGGGGAATGTTTCCAGCACCATGTTCTGAAGGCAAAAGAGGTCCAACTTGGTACTTTCAAACTTGCATGTAATAAAATGGGTGGTGAGTGAAGAGTATACCCTTAACTAATCAATGAAAAAGATGTAACGTTAACCTATCCAGCTGTTTAACTTGTTCATGATAGCTCACATACTGCATTGTGACGGATTTTTACCTCCGCCAAGGAGGTTATGTTTTCGGGGGTGTTTGTCTGTCCGTCCGTCTGTGAACAAAATAACTCAAAAAGTAATGGATGGATTTTGATGAAATTTTCAGGAAATGTTCAGCTTGGGAAAAGGAGGAACTGATTCGATTTTGGTGTTGATCTGGATCAGCGTCTGGCCGCCATAACAAATAACTACTGAACTAAAATAGATATTATGAATCCAATTGCTAATGGTATGTTTTCATGGTCAGGGAATCTAAATATTTAGTTGAAATAAAGGTAGGACTAATATTTATGGTGAAAATCACAATATGGGAGAGGACTGTGGCGCTGGCGGAGGTCTGCGCTCTTTGAGTTTTCTTTGCCAGTGGCTTGGAAGTACTAAAGCAATACACAAACCCATCAGACAGCTCTCAGTATTTGATGTCCTGGGCATTAGCACAAAGTGAATAACTGCAGCATTTGCGCCCATGGATTTGTAAGTCTAGAATTTTGCAATAGTAAAGTTACTGGGTTTCTCCGCAAGGAGAAGTAAAATGACCAAATGCTTACTGAATAGAATAGAAGAACATCCAAAATCATATCCCATCTCTTCCTCACTTAGGCCTGGTGAAGGACGCAGCCCGCCCAGCCTACTGGGTCCCCGATCAGGACATTCACTCCTGCAACGAGTGCCAGCGGGAGTTCTCCCCCCGCCTCTCCATCCATCACTGCCGGGCCTGTGGGCAGGGCGTGTGTGACGACTGCTCTCAGGAGCGCCGGGCTGTTCCATCCCGCGGCTGGGACCATCCAGTGAGGGTCTGCAAAGGCTGCAACCAGAAACCCGGGGAGCTCTAGCAGGAGGAGGAGGTCTGGGACACTGGCCTGTAAAACTGAAAACTTGAAATGGCGTTTTCATGAAAGGTTGTTTTCTTTTCTTGCAACTGGAGCGGCTGTGGCAGGTTGGACTCTCATCATTGTTTCTGAAGATCAGATCCTTACATCACTTCAGTCCCTGTTTCACTTTAATTTGCCTGTAATTTACACTGTGAATACGAAGGTGTATAAGGGCCACTCTTCAAAATGACAAAACAAATTTTGTGGATTATAAGGTTGTTTATTTATGAGAAAACCAAACTTTGAACTTTTAGTATCAAAACCTAATGTGTATGAAAACTTAATTTGTAGGTTTTAACAGTCTTAAATTTTGACTTCACAAACTCAAAATGTCTCAGATCTGCTTGCTGTGCTGCAAGTTCTTCTTTATCTGGTCCAAACTATCATGTTTTGTTCTTCTGAGTAGCCCCAACTGACAGCAACGTTTTGCAAAAGTCAGGATACTGATAAGAATTTGATGGTTTCAACAATGACTACAAGAATTTAATTTCCCCACATAGAGATGAGTTTGTCTGCAAATGCTTTTTCTTTTTTACTGTATGGGAGTTTCGTCAACTCAGATCCTGCGTTTGGAGCCTGAAAGTGCACTTTTATAGTGAATAAATCTCAAAGCACACGCAGTACGCTATGTATACAGAGGTAAATGTGGATGCTACATGTGTGTGTATCAGAGCCAACCAATTTTTACCTCCACCAAGGAGGTCATGTTATTGCAAGTGTCTGTTTGTTTCTCTTTTAGCAGCATAACTCAAAAAGCTATGGACAGATCTGGATGAAATTGTCAGGAAATGTCCAGATTGGGACAAGGAACAAATGATTTTATTTTGGGAATGATCCGGATCACTGTCTGGATCCAGGAAATTTTTTTAAAGGATTCTTATCATTGCGAGATAGGACCATTTTTTACATTTGTGCATATTTGTATCTTTTCATGGTCAGGAAATCTAAATATTTAGATGAAATAAAAGCAGGACTAATATTTATGGTGAAAAGCACAATATGGGTGAGGGCTGTGGTGCTGGCGGATGTCTGTGCTCTATGAGTGCTTTTTTAGTTTTGAAAGTGATGTCGAGAAGGAAAGGATTGAGGACAAGTAGAGAGCACAAGGTCTAAAGATGGACTTTTGTGGAGCAGTGGCTGCTACCTCTGTCCAGAGATATGTGTGGATGTAGAGTCTGAGCCAGCATAGGCGGGATTGTGATGGGAGTGGCTTCACTGACAGAGTTCATCCATAACTGTTTCATCCATTTGCACTTTATCTCGCAGCGTCTTGTCTTACTTTAATAATAGAACAGTCAGATGAAATGCAGCATGACCGTTCAGGTTGAGGTTGCATCAGAAACATATCTGAGAAAATAGGATTTGAGTCACATATCAGCAAAAAAGTCTCAGTGTGTATGTAGCCATAGTATCTAATAATATGCGTATTCGTTGTATGTATTGAAAGGAAATGGTGGTGTTTTAAGATTTACTCACTCTAGGACCAGTTTCAAAAGTGTGGAATTTTCAGGCTCCCATATGATAAAAAACCTCCATGGTTACTTTGACACTCGTGTTTCATGTGAACAGCCTCTAAAACTGAAAATGATTTTGTCCTCATGTGAACAGGGCCTTAGTAAAACTAAAAAGTACTAGCCTGTCAGGCTCTCCACTGCAGGCATGTTTCAAGGCAATCGAGTTCATTAAATAGTATACAGGGGTGCTGGTTTGGCAGAGTGGTTAGCAACGAGGCACGTCCCATATACATACTTCTGCCAGCCCGGGTTCAAATCCAGCCTGTGGCCAGCTTTCAGAGAGTCTTCCCCTACTCTTTCACAAGCCTATCCACTGTCTCTCTCCGATCAATAAAGGAAACCAAAAAGCAATATGCTATTATATTTTGTCCAATCTCTGTATTTAGAGGTTGATTTTTACCACATTTATGACTTCACATTTGAAAAATCAACATCAGTTTTTGCCCCAAATTATACCACTTAACATTGTAAAATGATACTGACTTTGTCATTAAAGTATGCCTTTATGCACTAATTCTGAATTTGGCTTCTTGGAAATTTAAAACTTTATAATAATTCTAAAAACAAGTATTTATTTAGAAATGTGCAGTTTTTTTATAAAGTTTTAGAGTGGCCCAGATACACCAATGCACCGAGTACCATACCAGTCAGTTTGAAACCTTAATATCAAGACATTTCAACAATGTTTGTTGAAAGCTAAAATTATATTTACTCATTTAATCCTTAAAAATCTATATCCATGCACATGAAGCCCTTACCCCTTTGACAATCCCTCCCTGTGTGAGTCCAGCACCTTTCATAATCCAGACTTCACCTGTTAAACATTTATTATCTGAAGTTCTCACTGAGCTTCTTAAACTGACTCCAGGTTTGCACTTTTGTTCTCACAGCTCTGTCTGGATGTAGCATTCAGTGCTCACTTTGGAGATGAGTTGAAAACTTGAAAAATGATCCACTTCGATTAAATCTATCCATCATTGGTGCTGTAGTTTCCCCTCTGCTTTTCTTTGGCTTTAGAACAATTAAATGAATCAGAAGCCAATGATGTACTGTAGCACCGAGATGCATTCCAACTTATATCGTAACTAATAGTATTTCCTACTTAATCCGTAATGGTTGTTTGTGCTTTTAAGTTGGCAGATGGTTCTAGAACAGCCTTAATATTGCTGTCTGGATTGACTGTTTGGATTATAAATAGATCATAATTATAAGGGATTAAAGTTTACTTTATTAGGGATATTTTTAAATGGCCTCGTTTTGTCTTTCAGATGTCAAAGCTAGTATCATAAGAAATCTGACTGCAGTGTAATGAAACGGTGTGTTTTTATCGAGTGGCTGGCTCACAGTAGCTCCTGTGGTTCAGAGAAAGACTTCAGTGCGTCTTTGAGGCTGGCCCCTCAAACAGGTATGGAGTAATCCATTACTCTGTCGACTCAGGCTGTTTAGCATGTTAGCAATGTTTGATGTTGCCTTTACTGCAACAAGACTGTACTTGACAATTGTCTGTTAATACATGATAAAGAGGTGTTATATCTGACACTAATGTGTATAAACCTGAGATTTTTCAGACTGATCAGGGGGTTGAACTATGAGGTGAAAGGTGAACATCAAGGCTTTCTTTGAGTAATCCACCTCGACAAAGCTTGATGCCCCAGTAAGAGACGACCGATACATGAAGCTGGTTACGAACTTTAACTTGAATCACATTCATACAGGCATAAAAAACAGATCATTTTCCTGAGCTGCACATGAACACAAACAGCAAAGGTTTTCAGCCCGACTTGACCTTAAAATTCTTCCTATAGTTCCCCTAAAATTTACTGATAGGAGAACTGCCTGAAAACCTCCTGCTGTGAGGGTTCAAGCACGGCAACACAAGTTATAGTGTATTCAATTAGCAAGCTATTTAGAACATTTTGCAGAAATTTTATGGGTTTGCACGTTAGGGCTGGGTATTTCCAGCAACTTCACGATACCATATGTATCCCAATACTAAGGCCACGATACGATGCGTATCCCGATACACGTAAATTGTGAACATTGACTATGCTTTAAGCAAAATTCTTGACAAGTTTAGTTTTTTCTTATAAGAAGAAAAAGAACAAGGATGAGTTTTAAGTGGTTCTACAACTTGAGAGACATAAATTCAGATCCTCAAAGATGGTAGACCTAAGTTCATATTTAGAACATATGCTTCATTATGTAGCTCGTCTTCTACCATGAACTGTGCCACTGTTAACATTATCCAAAGTGTATTTACAACAGCTGTCAAAATATTTAGGCCGTTATTGATTCTGTAGAATCCGTATCGATACACGTATCCCAAAGCAGTGCGATGTGATATTTTGCCGTATCGATATTTTGAGCACAGGCCTATTGCACGTGCACAAAAGGCCTCAGGACACTCTGCTTAAAAGGGATAGTTCAGTAATATTTGAATGGGCTCCCAGAACAAGCTAAATCTACAGGTAAGGCAACTGCTGTTGGCTGGTATTATTTTTACGCAATTTTGGATTTAGCATAAATACAAGCCATTAAACTTGTTGAGTTGAATGTACAATAGGTTAAAAAATTCCAGAATGCTTCAATTTTTCTCTAGGAATTCTCTGTTTGGAATTTTGTGATGCAGAAAATGGCTGTGTGCTCTTCCGCAAATCTTCTACGTTTATAAACCAGAGAAAATCTTAGAAAGAGAATTAGCATGCCGATGAGAGAGGGGACAAACTTCTTTGGAGTCAATGAGCACAAGCAGAAGAACACGAAGCTTTTTGCTGCATCTTAAAACAGTGTAACACACGGAGAACACCTGGAGGAGGAACAAAACGCTCTGAAATGTTATGCCTAATCGTACTTTGTACATAGTTTTGCGTCTCCTCTAAGTCAAACTCACATTATTATGCAAAATGACTGTACTCATCAACAGCAGTGTACCTTAGTGGTAGTCTGAGCTTCTTTAGAGTCGAACACTCCTGGGAGCCCTTTCAAAAATTTCTGAAATATCCCTTTAATGCTGTAACCCTGCTCAAAAGTTTTGTGTCACTCTCACTCATGTTTTTGTGACATATTCACGTGTTTTCTCACATCGTGAGAGCTTTAAACCTGCAGTGTGTCTTCTTCCGTGGTGTTTTCATCACCTCATTTTATCTCTTAAGTCGAGATAAACAAATTGAGTGGTCGCTCCCATGTGTGGACAAAATGTCAAAAGATGCACTAAAAACCTTCTTCTACTTAAGTATGCACCCAGCCTTTAGCAGTAAGCCTGAACAACCAGAAAGGTTCCTACCCAGTATCTCAGCTTCAAGTTTTGTTAAGCCAGCTAAACTCGAGGAAAGCCTTTTTGTGTTGACCTTGCTTAGTATACCCTCCTGGAGAGTGTTCTTGGTTCTGATGTCACATCAGAAGGCTGAAATCACAATGAAGGAGCTCATCATTTTCATCTCAGACGGATGTTCAATAAATAATGCAAAGAACAAATCAATCAATGCTTTTATGTTCTTGTATGCTCATACAATATGAATTAAACTGCAGAAAATCACAGTGTGTGCTGATTCTTAAGAAACTGATTTACTGAATACATTTGACAAAATTACATCACAGACATCATCACACAGAAAATTAAGAGCACTTCAAGAAAGGTAACACACAGTACTATATCTCTCACTTGAAGTCCCCTTTGCACTTTGCACTGCCAACTTCGTCGGCACCAACAACTCAAATTTGACCCTGAGACGTAAAATTCAAGTTCACCCAATCAAATGCATTCGTTTTTACTCTAAACTTCACAGATTTGGTAAATCATGACAACCCCCCATCATGGCAGATTTGGTTCATCTATACAACCTCCTTTATACTTTTACCAGAATAATCCTTATTTTTAAGATGATGTGTTTGTCATTAACAGTCTGGCTGCTGCTCCCCTTCATCCTGGTAGTCGGTGTTGTATGGGTAGTAGTACAGGTCGTGTTTGACAGCCATGAGCAGGCCCGGGAGCCCCCTGCAGCCCCCCAGCTTAGAGGAGAAGACCACACTCGGGATCAGGTCATTTGCTGCTGGGTGAGGAGATGGGATCGTCCTGAGAAGGTGTCCGTCTTTAAGGCTCCACAATCGAGTGTAGCAATCCTGACCGACTGGATGGGAATGGAAATTGAGTAAATTAACCAACACAATCTTAACAAGGTCAAGGATTGGTGTTTTTTCTTTACTGTGTGATTTTAGAGGGAGGGTTGTCGTCTCCTACCTGCCAGTAGAAGCCCCTCAGGCTCATTGACATGGATGGGAAGGTGGGCGTGCTCATTGTAGTGTCCTTTGTACTCCTGCACCGGCTTTGTCACTCGCACATCCCACAGTTTAATCTGCACACAGTGAAGGAAACAGCTCATAGTTAAAGCACAGGAAGAATCCATGGGTGAGACTAATTATTTAAGACCCTATTAAGACCATAAGTTGAGGCTAGATAAAAAGAATCCCTCTATTCTTCTGGTCCATAGCTTAAAATGTACAACAACAGACAAGGAGACTTTTAAACTAGATAAACACTCACAGGCTGGTTCATTTTTCAGTTACTCTGACTTTTTTTCTTAATCACAGCATGTAAAATTTAGCGTATGTTTAAGTTTTGTTCATCAGTGTCAAGCTGAACGGGTAATAACTTGATCTGGGATTCAAAAAATGACCTTAGTTCCACCTAGTTAGGGATATAAAAAGGGTAGAAGATAAAAAACAAAATCTTAAGTGGCACTTTTTCAATTACTTTTTTTTTCTTCCCTTGTCTGCATTATCTTTTCAGCTGAACACTGTCTGATGGCAGCGTTGGAAAGACCAATGCATTTTTTTCTAGCAGTGAGAGATAAGTAAATATGATTCACTGCTACAGTGACCATCACCAGCCTACTGTAGGCTACTCCATCAAATCAAACTTTATTTAACCCCTGATGTGAGCTGAAAGGGAGGGCCGTGCCACACCACAGTGTAAAAGAAGGGGAAATAGTGACAGACAGGACAGGACAAGACAACTGGGAGGAGGGCAAACAGGTAGAGCAATTAATTTGAGATAGTAGTCCAAGCCCTGTGCTGATATAAGTTCTTACAGGAAGTAAAGGATGTAAGAAACCAGGGACACCAGAGATGTGGGGTCTTGATAGAAGGGGGTGGACTCACAGGGGTGAAATATGAAGGAGCATGCGTCACAGGACGTGAGAAAATGTGTAAGAGTGACCAACTCAGCATGTTCTGATGGGACCAATCGTTTCTTTACAGTTAGTCTCAACAGCAGCTTGAGTGTCTGTACACACATGCATGTGAGGTGGTCACCGAATACCCAAGTAGCAGCCCATACACAGGGAGTCCACGGCCAAGGGCTCCCTCAGAGCCACCAGGGCACCCGAGACCCACCACACAGCCCCCAAAGCCGCAGGATCCAGAGACAGCCCCAGAACCCAAGGGGTACTTTTTCAAGTACTTAAGCACTGCCACTCAAATCTTTGATAACTTAAACATATCATTTCAATAAAATTTTTTTTTACTTTAAAAGAATGAATTATTTCACAGAAGTTTTTCAACTGACACCTCACCAATTGCCAGAAATCATCCTTGTATCTTAAAACACTGCTTTCACTTCTGTTTGTTATGATGGAGGATTAGGGCCACGTAAAAACAAAGAACGTTTAAAAAGGTAAAGTTAAGAGATTAAAGTCATAAAATTAAGAGAATTAAAGGGACTGTGAGGAGAATCTGTTTCCGGCGACATAAAGACTCTGCTACCCATAAGCACGCGTGGCGACTGTCGTAATCACTATGGCAGCATTTTTGTAAATATAAGTCTAACAAAACTATGTATACAGCTGATCTAGAGTAACACACCCCAGTCAGAAGTGCAAATAAATTGATTATTACAGGAGCTAAATAACTGTTTACACTGGGGACATCCATCTTCGATTGTCAACTCGGGGGTGGTGAGGTTTCACCGAGTTCCCAGAAGGACATTCCGACCTCGGGGACGTTCCAGTTGTTGTTTCTTACTCAGAACTTGGAAATTCCGACTTCCGAGTACAACTGGAACACACCACAAGCCAAAGCGTGTGTGTGTGTGTTGTGATGCTAATAAAAATGCAGCTCAGACCTTCCTCAGAACTCTGCATTGCTTTACAACTTCTTTTTTCAACAACTTACAGGATGCAAAGCGACGAGGTAATGTATCTCTTTCTAGTTCCGTAGCGGTAGTTCTTGATGTGTGACAACAAGCAATTTTTGGAAAACTTATCGTAGTTGTAGCCGGCTATATATCGCTACTTACAGCCCTGGCGCTCTAAGACGTGTCTGAATAATATAAATTTGCTCCCAAAGTTGAGTGTCCAGCCCTGTCCGACCCGACCGGAAGGCTACGGAATAGCATTTATAGATAACCTATTTTGATGCTATGAAACTCATCTCAAAGTGTGTATTTCGATCAGGCATATATCTAAAAGTGAGACTTTTTGTAATTATTTAGAAACTCCTCACAGTCCGTTTAAGCTAAAAAGGTACAAGAATGATCTCATAAAGTCACAAGAATAAAGTCAAAGTTATGAGAATAATCCTTAAAATTGTGAGAATAAAGTAAAGAGAATTATCTCATAAAATTAAGAATAAAGTCATAAATTTAAATTAAGCGAGAAGACAGACTTAATTCTGAAAGGCTGTACCAGAGGAGCAGCCATCCACCCAAGTAAAGAGGATGAAATGAGAGCGTCTTCTTAATTTAAAGTAGCTTATAATTATCGAAGGTTTTGACAAGTAGCCTTCTTAATGACTTTCTTCTTGTAAATTTAAGAGATTATTCACATAACTTTTTCACTTTATTCTCCTAACTTTTCGGCTTTATTATTGTAACTTGATGCAGTTTTGTTGACTTGATTCTGGTAACTTTACTTTTTTAGACATGACCCCGTTCCTCTGCTGTAGTTTGTCGCACTTCATAATTTTTTTTTTAATACGTTTTGTTTAACATTATTGCCCCTCTCTTACATTTAGCCAACAGCCAAGGATTTACAGCTCCAGGTTTGTGACAAAACTAAAAAGGTATCATTTACGATCTGAGCAGCCGGCCTCACCTGCCCCAGCATGTCAGCAGCCAGCAGGTAGTTTTCATCCTGCAGGACGCGCACAGATGTGATGGCTGACTCTTGGTGGAAGCGGCTGGCCTTTGAGCTCTGATCTCTGCGGACACGCTGACGAAGATCAATACTGAAGATTTCTCCTGATCTGCAACCATTAAACAGCACAGGCACCTACAGGAGAGAGAGGGTGTATTTCTGTCTTTGTCAGATCATTTCATTCTTAGCTGAGACACTCAGGGCAAGATCTTAAATTATAACTCAAAGTAAGAGATGACTCACTCTGTGGGCAAACTGTTGAGCCAAGACATCACTGCCAGTGCTGTACGTCTGAGTTCGACCCGTCTCTGCATCTTTGACTATCACCCTGCGAGACAAACCTGTGTACACAAGAGCATTTAATTTGAGACATGTTGATGTGTTATGTGGATATGTGTGCTCACTCTATCAGCACTTCTATCGTCTACATGTTCCAGTATCCAAACAAGTCCTCTTTGCTTGTATGGCACATTTTGAAAAAACATTAAATTTAAGTGCTGCACAGTAATAACCAAGCAGGAATAAAATAAAGTACTATAAAGTCAAAGAAAGAAATGCGAACAAATACAACAAAAAAATGAAATTACAAAAAAAATCATAAAAATGTAAAAACCATTAAAACCCACACATCATTTTTTCTAAATAAAACACAACTTAAGAGAATAAAAAATGAAAACAAGGGAACAAACTACTCTCTTATGATCTCTCATGTGACTTCAGAAATAAAATGTTAATAAGTTATTGTATTTTTTGGGCAGGTGGAACATAAATAAGACATATTGCAGCATTAAGACAAGATTTGAAAGTTGGTAAGGTGGAGGTGATCTTAGTCTGAGAGTAGACTTTGAAAAGAACAGATTTAACAAGGCACAAATCCATCTAAAGATTTAAAATCCAACTAAATCTTAAAATGAATTATCAAAATAACAGGGAGCTAATGGACAGAGGTGAATATGGAAGTGATCTGTTGATGCCAGGTAAAAGACAAGCTGCAGCGTTTTGGACCAGCTGTGTGATGAAAACCTGAATGATGCTGACATGAAGTGTGCTGCAGTAGTCCAAAAGGGAAGAAATAAAGCATGAATCACTCACTCTAAATCATATAACCGATGTTATTTTGGGTAAAAGCTTTAGGTTATACAGGATAGATAGATACTCTTACACCAGGACTGATGACAGTGGGTTTAAAATAAGGCCGTGAGCTCAGGTCTGTGTGAGGGACATCATCAATGCTGCGTTCCATTAACCTCTGAAATGGGAAAAGGGAACTGGGAGTAACATCATCTCTGACTTATCAGCGTTCCAGTTACAAAGTCGGAAAAAACATGCCGATCTACCAGGCTATTGTTAGCCGTTGTTAGCACGCCCTGCATTGCTGTTCACAAATATCACATGAAGAATGTTAATATCACTATGGCAGCATTTTGTAAATATAAGTCGAACAACACTATGTATACAGCTGATTTACAGCGACACACCCCAGTCAGAAGTGCTAATAAATGGATTATTACAGGAGCGTAGCAACTGTTTACACTGGGGACAGCCATCTTAGATTGTCAACTCGGGGGTGGCCTGGTTCCCCTGAGTTCCCAGTAGATATTCAGACTTCGGGGGGCGTTCCAGTTGCAGTTTCCTACTCGGAACTTGGAAATTCCAAATTCCGACTACAACTGGAACGCACCATAAGTCCACACAAATAAGATGTTTCCTGTTTTGGTTTCATTAAATTTGAAGATGTTTGTGGTCATGCGGGATTAATGTCAGTGATATACTCCATGACAGTTTTAATATCATGTAATAATGTATATGGCTACGAGAGGACAATTTAAAAGCTTCTTCAAAATAAACACAAGTTCTTGACTTCATGTGAGAGGGTCCTAAACACAAGGGGGAATTTTAATGGATTGATTGATACATGTATTGTGCTTTCCTACCTGCAACAGTTTTGTGTGACATAAGAGAGCACTAACTGTTCAATATGAAATTTCAGCAAGCCAAGCAAACGCAGAACCGTACAGAAGCCATTGGTTATGATTGTCGGATTTGCATCTGAATATAAATTTACAAATAAAACATTGCTGACTGAGACCGACCGGTGCTGAAGGTCTTGTCAAACTGGGGGTTGAGACACCAGGCACACGACCACGCTGACGAGATCTTGAAGCTGCACAACATCCCGGGCTGGTCTGATGAGAGAGGAGGATGTTAATACAACAGAGAGGAAGAAAAACACGAACACTTGAATATGTTTTTTAAATGCTATTCACCTACAACCATATGTGTACATTGCAAATTATGTATTTTTATTGTTCAGGTTCATTCTATGGGAAAGACTCTGATTAAATCTTTTGAAGAAAACCCAAATGTGCTTTTAAGAGAAACACAATTAGGTTGTGAGTAGGGCTGAACAATATGGACAAAATTTCATATCTCGGTATTCATGCCAGATATCTCAAGATCTACACGATACAATATGACTGCGGGTTTGGAGAAAATTAAGCGGTGCATTCAAGGGCAATCGTAAATATGAAATGTTTTGTGACTTCCAGAGCTGTACATGCAGGGCGAGCACGGGGAAATCTATATTGTTAATACTGTTGCTTTTTCGATGTTAATATCTTGAATGTTCATATCTTAATATCGATAAGATAACGATGTATCTTTCAGCCCTAGTTGGGAGTAACCAGACAAAATTGTTAACAACACAACCTGGGTTGGAGTTACTGAAGAGGGAAGCTGGGAGTAGACTGACGCAGCCGGGGGTGTCCGCTGCTCCGACCAGACACAGCCTGACGATCAGCTCAGTCAAGGACAAGATGGGAAAAGACAGAGTTCACACTGTACGTCCATAAGTTTCGAGTTATTTACATTCACCAAAATGACAACACATAAGAAGGATACAAGACGTGGGAGTCTGGGTAATTGACCGAGGCCCAGCAGATAGAATTCACCTGAAACACATTTAGAGGAGAATTGACACTAATGTCCATCATGCAGATCATGGAGACAAACCAAATACTTAGACTTTGACAGACTTTATTGTCATTCAGTATGCAGCAGGTGTGTACAGAACGAGATTTCGTTGCATAGGCTACAGATAGCAGTTTTCAAGTACACTGTGAGAAATAAAAAAGTAGATGATATGGTGCAAGTTATTGTAGAAAAATATAATACAATATAAAATATAATAGGGGTCGTGCAAAGATGCAAGGGAGGTATAAAAAAAGATGTATGTGAATATTAAATATCAGATATGTACAAATGAAGGGAGGAAGGACATTGAGTCCAGTAACAGTCAGTATGTAGCAGTAAGATTTTAGGAGTTTAGCAGTCTGATGGCTTGGGGGACAAAGCTGTTGTAGAACCTGCTGGTCCTGCACTGAATGCTGCAGAATCTTATGCTATAAATATCTTCCAGTTCTAAATGGCTTTAGTGGTTTTTTGAGACCTTTTGAACAACAGGGGGGTCATACATTTAACATTAATTACACAAATAATTATGAACTGTTGGTATAAAATGTCTATATGCCCATAAATTTAATACAACTACTCAGGGTTCAAACATCTTTTTAAAGGTTCAACTCAACTCTATCTAGCAAATGTGTTGTAGCTGTCTTCACAAGGGAGACAAAATTCATGAAAACAGAGCAAAGGTTCCTGTTTGAACATGTGTCACCTTTGAATAACATTTGTATTTTATCCAGCCTGGTTGAGTCCATGTAAATAATTGTCCAAACTGGCACTCAATACAGTTACAACTCAATCATTGAAGTACCAATGCTGAAATTCAGTCATTTTTGACAATTTCAAGCCCCCGTAGGAATTCTGCTTACCTTCCTGTTAGTGAAGTAGAGGTTGTCGCACATCTCCACAGACAGAGAGCCTCTGCTGCTGCTGCTGAAGTTCATGATGCCGTACTTGCAGCCTCCATGAGACACATCGTTGACTGTGAATACTCGCTCACATGCAGAGTCCCCCTGGGGACGATAACTTACATTTAACAAACCAACAAACTCTAAATTACGAAGAACATTTGTTTGCCCTCTGTGAATTTATTACAGCAGCAGTAACAGAAAGGATGATGAAAATATTTATGTTTAATCCTACCACTATGAGCCTGAAGTTGTCCGTGTTTGGGCTGCTGTTGTCCGTGCTCTGGATCTCCAGTTTGTGGCGCCTCATAGCACTGACCTTCACCTCATGGACCAGTCTGAGGACACACCGTAACTATGGTAACTAAAAGAGAGTTCACGTACCTGCTATCATTTAACCTGAGCAACCTGACTGTGTGTTTGTCTGTTTTATATTTAAGGGAAAGTTTTCAAAAGATGTAAACATGGTGGCTTTATAATTTCTTAAAAGCTTATTACTTTTGGATTTAAGCAACATTCAAGAGGAACCGACACTCCACATACAAACTGATAATAATAATAATGAATTTCATTTGGATTGTGCTTTACATTTTTACAATCTCAAAGTGATTTAACCCTTTAACTCTGAGCTCAACTGTTTGGCAGAGGTTGATTAAGTCAGGAATATCTAACATGTCGAAAAAAGTAAGTCATTGTTGTGCTTAGGATACAGAAAAAACCTGCAAACAAAATAACTGATTCTCTCTTGTTTGGAATTTAAAGGTTCAAAAACCTAAAAGTTTTTATAATAATCACCATAATTATTCTTTTAAATACTGAACCACTTACTGATATGATGATTTATTAATATAAAATCTGTTATTCATCAAAAACATTTTTGTGTGTCAAACACAGTATCATCTATTTTAAGGTTTTTTTTTATTGCTACTTTATTTACAAACGTTTTTGCCTTTTCTGATGGATTTTGTCCTAAATATTTGTGCATTTTTGGTCATCACATTATCGAATGTCAGCTGATTTAACCTGTAAATCCCACACCAAGAAAATATCTGGTGTTTGGCTTGTTTGTAGTTTTCTCTGTTCCCTGAGATGTTGATCATATCAATGATTTGATTTGTTCTATTTTTTAAACATTAAATGTCCCTGAATTTATTAATGACCTCTGCCAAACAGTTGAGCTGGTAGTTAAAGGGTTAAAAACAAAAAACAATATAAAGAACAAAAATCAAGATAAAAGGTTCTAAAAGAAGGAGGACCTACAAAAGAAGTTTAGCTAATCATTGCTGATGATCATTCCAGTTGGGCTCTCTTTTGCTGGACTTGCTGTTTTTTAATATTCCACAGAGGTTTAACACACAACTCAATGAACGCACAGCAGGATGAGCCGTACCTGCAGTAGGAGTTCTCTGGCAGCAGGCCAAGATGTCTTTTCTGCAGCAGCAATGAAGTGTTCAGTCCCTTTCTTGGTGCTTTCTATTAAGAACATAAACAACAAGCATCATCATGAAACATGAATTAGATCCCTTTGTGGACAGGGAATGTGTTGTCATTTCGTGAACTGCATCAGTGGTGCAGTCTGATAGTGAGCGTTCTAGGAAATCAGAAGGTCAAAGTCACATGGGGATGTGTCCTTGGGTAAGTCACTTAACCTGAAGTTGCTCTCACTGCTGCTGTGGTGTGTAAATGGGTATGAAAGTGTGAATGTTTAGCTGATACTGATGGACAACTGATATAGAAATCACAATCATCAGTGTGTGAATGTGAGTGCATAAGTGTGAACGGGTGGATGTGATCTGCTGAGCAAAGCTGCTTTGAGTAGTCAACGAATAAAAAAGTGCTATCAAAGCTCAAGTCAATTAACCATTATCTACAGAGACTAACACAGAGAAAGGTGGTGAACTACCCTTTTTGTGAGGTCTTAATGTTAAGTTAAATGAGTCAGCGCTTCACACAGACTGAATATTAATTTCATTTCCATAGTAGAACAAAAACAAAGGGTAACATCAATGTTTTTACCTTTGATGGTTTAAAATACTTTTTTAGAGGTGACTGTTGTTTACACAAAATTTAACAAGCCCCCATGCTACATATAATTAAGATAATAAAATAAAGACATGCAAAAACCCATGCCGGCAGTTTTTTAAATGTTTATTCTACAAGCATTATATTGCTACCATAGCTTTGTTATTCTTGTTACATATCCTGAAAACAGATGAAATATAAGTTATTTAAGTCAAAGTGTAATCACAAATTCAAGGCCTCCTGTTAGTGACAAGGGGATTCTTAAGACTTTGAAATAACAAAAATCTGAATAAGTACTTTTAAGATGTTTAAGGATCTTCAAGGGCCTTGATTTATGTGGTAAAAAGACGATCTGTCCAATCAGTCCCTTGAAAATCATATCTCATTTTGACAGACTTACTTTTCTTGGCTTTTCGTCTTCAGCGAGCATCCTGTTCCTCTCTTTCTCTCTCTCCTTCTCCTGCAGCTGCTCTCTGGTCAGTGGATTACAGTTGTTGTGTCCAGGCAGCAGGCGGAAGTACCGGTTCTTCTCTGGGTCAAAATAGAAACCTGGCAGCTCTGGAAACAGAACAGACAATCTGTAGTCCCAGTTCTTGCTTTCATGGGACAGCTCTGTTTCAAACTGCCTTTCAATTATACAGAACAACTCTAGAAAAAGTTTATGACCTGGACTGACCTGGGGCTGCACTGCTGGCATTAGAAGAGGACGGTGAAGGAGAGGAGGTGGATGAGGAAGGTGCTGAGGACGATGAGGAGGATGTGGATGACTGATCTTCATATCTCCTCTGTGATGATCTGTAGTTTGGTCTTCCATCATAATATCCAGACCTGTGTAAACAAAACCACACCCGAGCTTAAAAGGTAGTTACACACTTGTCTGGAGTACTGATCATTTACAGCTTTCATCAAATTAAGAAACCCTATGTCCCAGTTTCTGATTAGCTTACCATTGTTCCTCCTGTGATGATCTCTGCCTGTTATCTCTATACCAGCTGTGCCGAGGACCAGCTCCACGTCTCCTGTGAGGTCGCTGGCCCTCACGCCAGTTCCACTTCCTCATCCCTGCAGTAAAACAAAACTCCTGACAGTGTTTCTATTTCAGTCACTTCAGTGTTTAGAAGGCAGCAGGGCTTAAAGAAGCATCTTGCTAGCTTACTGAGAAGGTTGTTTTCACTTGCTTCACTGAGCTAACGCTGGCTGAAAATCTCTCGGCTCTCTGGGGTCGGTCACCGACAAAACAGTTGAATGTTCAGAGAGCTCGAAGGAAAATGATTAAAAACGCGCACTGAATTGAAAAGGGAAATATTTTCTCTTTAAACGGATAAAACGTGGTCGATTTGACACCTCAACAGCTAACTGTGCTAACTACTGTACATTCAGTTCCTGCCATGATGTCCCATCTCCGCGCGTCATCATTGGCTAGGAGAAAACCGTACGTGATGATGTCATGACGTAATTTTTTTCCTACGTCACCCTACGTTAAAATAACAACTCGACTATGATCCCGCCTCTAAATCTTTCCAAACTACAGAATGGTTATGAAAACCTCATATTTTGAGTTGTTCAATGAAAAGTTAAAGGCGCGCTTCAATCGAATACACATGAGGATTACATGGATGATACCTGGATGTAATGTAATGAGCCTGGATCATGATTATGTCACAGTAGGTAAGTAACGCCATTGCAATTAAAATTCAAAATTGCAATTAAAATTTAAAATTCATTGTACAGAACTTTTTAGCAGCAGGACACAATGACACACAAAAAAAATCAAAATAATACACTTATCAAAAAGAATCAATGAAGCCTCAAATGACATAATTTATTAGAAAAGTTGAATAAGACAGTTAAAGCTGAAAATATGTAACAAGAACTGACATTTTTCAGATAGAATGTTTAAATTTTAAGATTAAAGTCATACATATGAAGAGTTATTTTCCAAAATGCTATAAAAGCCAAAATTAAAAATACATACAGTTTATTACTCAGTGTTATTATTTTTATACTGATTGTACTACCTGCCCTATCAGCTGTTGCCAGAAAGCTATATACTCCTGTTTAAACTGTATTTCAAAGTTCAGTTCCCCAGCCAACCCAATGGTGGGTCTGGGTCAATAATTTAAATACTTCCTAAATGAAAATGGATTTATAGCGTTTTGGAAAAGAGGTCTTCATATATGTATGTATATATATGTATGTATGTATATATATATATATATATATATATATATATATATATATATATATATATATATATATAATAGTGACACAAAAATATCAAAGTATATCATTATGCTGTAAAGTATGACTTTTATGAGAACAGAAGTCCTACTTTTGAAAACAACCCGCAGAACTTCAGATTCAAACAGTCCAACCAACTGATGGGATGATAGAAAATAGGAGTGGATAGGATGGAACTAGACAGTTTTTTACATTTCAGAAAGAGTCATAGTATTCTAATGTAACAATGATCATTTAGCTGGAATGTCATAATGATGCTATAGAAAGTTGATATCATTTATGGGAATAAAGTAAAAACAAAAACACACACGTTCATGATGTATAAAAAAAAACTCCAAACTGTTAGAAAGAAATTCTTCTTGTATTTAAAAAGAGTCATAAAAAATCAAATGAAAATGACTTTTCAAACAAAAGCCAAATTGAAAGATTAAAGATAGAAGTGGCCAAGTAATAGTTAAAACAATAAAAATGCTAGCCAATATTTGTTTATTTTAAAGTCATTGTCTTAGATAAAAAGTCTTAATCATGGGATAAGAAGGTAAAAAAGTATGAAATGAAAAGTTGATATAATGAGCTATTAAACCATCCCATGATGGTGATATGACTTTTTAATTTAGTAACAAGGACTTTTAAACACTCTATGATCATATTTAAATTTGATTTTAATCTTGAGCTGTGACATTTTTACCTCATATTTTGTTTTTTTCCTCATACTTAAGACATTAGAATTTAGATTGCTGCCATCAGTATTTTAATTCTTCCCCTTTTTATTATGAGGCATAAAGCAGCCAAAACACCAAAACGGAAAATGTGTAATAAAGAATTCATATTCCCAATGTGATGTTTTGCCGTGGATAAAGCCTAATGGATTAGTAGTGATAAATAATGGCCACGCTGTGAGGAGGGACATTGGTTTTGACAGATGTCTCTGAAGCCACGCCCCTCGCCCTGACGCTGGACTTGTATTGGTGGGGAGCACAGTGCCCACGACCGCATTGGCTGTTGTGTTTTTTTCATAAGGGTCCCCAAACTACACCGAGATTTGGAATATTACGTTACAGTCCAGCAGGAAAATGGCGACTGTCATTCATAATCCTCTAAAATCGTAAGTACATTCGAGACACAATTCGACCATGTTTGCACTGTTGGTTGCTTGTAGCGCAGGCGTTCATGATTTCCATGCTGATAATCGCACATTCCTGTAATAAGCATAGAAATAAGTGTTTAGCCCTGATCGTGGTCAGCGACCGTGTGTTTTCTGCAGGTACCGTCGCTCTCAGAGGAACATAAAGCATGCACAGTCTGCAGAGGAGACGTCTCCATCCCGCGCGTAAAACCCCAATATCCAACGCTCCTGCTCTCGGTTCTACTTTAATAGAAGTTCTCATGGTCCTTTTCTGTTGATAATAATCACGGTTGACAGAAGTTTGCATGCAGGGCTCTTTTGTCAACGCCAACGGGATGCATTTGCATAGATAATTTCATGCAGTTCATGTCACAAAGCGCTCATTGAGATTGGGACTATTGCTCCGTCAACGGCTCGTGTTTTTGCAGCGACGACTAAATGCATTTTACAGCACACACCACAACAAACCATTGGATGTAATTATACATTAAAGCTTGTTTTGCGTGCACGATGTGACTTGCACTCCAACAGTGCTGTCTGATCTGTTCTTAATGCAGTTTTGACAATTGTCTTAAAAAATGCACAACGCGCTTTGCGTTTAATGCAACTTGGAATTGCCCGACGTAGCGCAATACGCACATTTATTACAAACTGAACCCCTGGAGGATTTTCCTCTTGTGTTTGCAGCACATCCGTTACTTTAACCTTTGTCTATTCAAGTGAATGCATGTTTGATATCCTGCAGCCTCTGTTTATTTTTTTCCACTTATGTTGAGACAGTTATTGCAGAATCGGTGGCAAAGAGACATTGCTTTTTGCAAAACTCTTTTGATTTGATTTTTTTGCTGTATTAAATGGAAATGTAGGGTTGTTTCATTATTGATTAAAATGATTTTTTTCTCCATAACACATATTGTTGCTGAGCAGTTATCACCCTTATACAAACTCTAATTCCAATGGAGTTTTAGAGTGTAAAACGTAAATAAAAACAGAATGTAGTGACTCGCTGCTCTTTTCAACTCATTAGACTGAAATGCACTGCAAAGACAAGAAATGCAGTGTACTAATTGGTAGATTTATTTATTATTTCTGAAAATATTCACTCATTTTGAATTTGTAGCCTAACCTGACTCCCCAAATGGACCATTCAGTATCTTTTGTTCGTCCTTCTGAGAAAGAGCCCATGGTCAGTGTTTGTGAATGAAAGTAAATCTGTTACAGGATTGGACTATCATTCTGCCAGTCATATTCATTATTGGCCAATTAGATAATGTAGAAGGGGGGATTTCTGCAGCGTTGAAAAGGACAGAAAGTGGGCCACTAACATACAAACGCTCTGTAAAACATGTCATGACGTTTGTAGTGTTGTTTGTTTTTCATTTACTAAAGAAATGTTGTCAAGATCTGATCAAGCTGCTACTGAAGCTGTGAGCATCTGTGCTAATGTATGAATAGTAACTCCCTGCTGTCATCTTGCTCTTAGCTCCCAACTATTCCTGTCCCAAAGATTTCTGATTGGGCTATCCCACTTTGGGCCGTTCAAAATTTTTGTAGATTGTAGCTTTTCACGATGGATCTGTCTGATTACACGCGCTGAATTCACCTGCACAGCAAGTTATTTGATGCCCACAACATACTCTAAAAAACCTAGAGACAGGTCTTCCACTGTGTTATAGCACTTGTCCCTCTAACATTTCTCAAACATTTGGGAACTTAGGACCCTAGTTTTTGAAGCATTGTAGGTGGAATTCTTTCCCATTTGAGCTTGTTGTGCAGTTTCATAACAGTCCCAAGTCTCCATTGTCATATTTTGTGCATTTTCAAAGGGAGACATGTCCGAACTGCAGGCAGGCAAGTCTAGTGCCTGCACTACGAAGCCACACTGTTGTAACATGTACAGAATGTGCCCGGCATTGTCTTACTGAAATGAGAGAGGACATCCCTGAAAAAACCACATCACTTGGATGGCAGCATGTGCTGCTTTTGAACATGTATGTACCTCTTAGCGTAATGGTGCCTATACAGATGTGCCAGTTAACCCATGCCATGGGTACAAACACACCCCCATACCATCACCAGTGTTGGCTTTTGAACTTTGAACTGACAACATGACATGAGATAACATCCTTTATTTCCGTAAATAATTTGAACTCGTCAGACCGCAGCACACTTTGACACTTTATGTCAACTCATCTCAGAAGCCCAGAGAAGCTGGTGGCATTCCTGGGTGTTGACACATAGCTTACTTGTAGAAGATGTTGTTTTTTTAATGCAGTGTCACTTTAGTGATTGAAGGTCACAGGCATTCAATGTTCGTTTTTGGTTTAGCAGGGATTTCTCTGGATTTTCTCAATCTTTCGATAATGTTTTGGACTGTAGATGGTGGATCCTTCAATGTCTTGAAATTTTATGTTGAGAAACATTGTTCTTAAACTGTTAGATGATTTGGTGACATAGCTGCTCACAAAGTGGTGAGCCTATTAGTTTAAACATTTAATATTGTGTCTTTGTTTGTTTGCAAATCACTGTATTCTGCTTTTATTTTAATTTTTAACAATGTCCCAAGTTAACTGGAATTGAGATTTGTATATTTCCTGAACTTTAAAGACAGCGAAGTTCTTACATTTTTATGGTCAAATCAGGGCTTGTCATGGGTTCTGTAGTGATAGAGCCACTGCCTTGTTTGTCTTTACCATTGAAATATGTAAAGCAGGGATTCCATCGGATGCGTATCCGGTCCTTCTCCGCTCCGCTCCGTCATCTGACGCGCGTCAACTCCCACTGGATTCATCTGCGGAAGCATTGCGGCTCCGCCTTGCAGCGGGTCAACGAGCTCACAAAGTATTTTGTGGTTTTGCACCTCCAAAATCAAAAGCTCCTCATCCATGGTGAAGTGGGGTGAGACTGAACTTCTGACACCAGGTCTGTCTCGGGGCCCTAAATGATGTTTTTCCAGGTACAATACTTTTCCGTTGTTGACATGGTTCATTTTATTTTGAAACATCTACGGATATTTTATTTTGTGTTTATGCTCAACTTCCTGTCCCGCACGATATTCTGTGTGCTATATTGCTGCGCCATGGTCCGGCATCCGGCAAAAATAGAAGCTCTGCGTATCTGCTCCGTCTGCCGCAGGCCGGAGGCCGGCGGAGCAGATACGCAGCCGTGACGGAGCTGTGCCGCAGCTGGTGGAAGTACACGCATTGCTTATAATGGAAACGGATCGGAGACGGACCGGATACGCATGCAGTGGAATTTGGGCTTAATGTAGTCAATAGGGCTGGCACTATACGCTTTTCTCTCAATTCGATTTTTTATGATTTTTCAGGAGCTGATTCGATTTAAATTCTACGATATTGCCGATTTTTGCAATCTTTAGTTACCAGCGAAAAATATGAAAAATGATGTTGCCTACAGACTATTTCAGGAATAATACACATCACATGTGAGTCTGTTTTTAGGATTTATTCAGCAATAACTTTTAACTAGCTGTTTATACTCTCTCTTCAAAAGCCTGGATTGCATTTAAATGTGGCTTATTAACACAGACCAGAATTAACCATTTAAATATGGAAAAAAAAAAAGATTTGAACAAAAAAATGGATTTAAAAATCGTCGAACAAAAAATCCCGATAGTTATGTGAATCGATTTTTTCTCCCACCCCTAATAGTCAAAGACTGCTGCTCAAAACTGCTACTCTGTCTCTGTGCCTCATTCATGTTTAAACAGCTTTCTCATGATTGACTGAAGCAGTACCCTCTGGTGCACTAAAAAATAGAAACCAACATATAAAAGCCAAAAAACTGAAGTTCCTCAAGTGCCCCCATGAGGCTGCAGAAAAAATGAAGTTACATGTTTCTGTGTGGGGGACGGCAGGTTTAACAGCCGTCCCCCAAACTGCTCTGGCTACAGTCTTTCTGTCGCCAAACTTATGTGACCGCTCTGTGGCCAAGCTAGAAATTTACACATCCATTTGAGGCACCACTGTCAGCCCCAAGTGCCTGCAGTGCTTAATTTTTTATAAGCTGCACACCATTAGTTATGTTCACGAAACATCAAAACAACATCTCTTTTGTGGAAAATGTTCAGATAATGAGGGAAAAACACTTAAAATAGACTTAATAGTTTGTACTTTAAGAGCTTCTTTACTGCAATGCGAATTGCTCACAGTGCAAACCAACCGTGAAGTCCACTTTTTTAAAGCTTTTCTTCCTCAGTGTGTTCAGTTCATCCATAAGGGAAATGCAGTTTTTGTTGCTTTATGGAGAGCAGGTTTTATTAACAAAACCCTCAGTTTCACAAAAGGAAATGATGAAGGCAGACAAAGGAGAAAGAGGGTCACTCATTATCACTGTAAAACCTTTGGACAGTACTTACCATGTCGTTTTCTTGTTTTGATTTGTACTTACCTCTTAAAAACCAATCCCTCTATGTGAGCTTCAAAAGTAAACAAGACCATTAGAGAGATTCATGGCTGTTTAAGTTTTTTTAAAAAGTATGATTTACTCTTGACCTCTGTCATAGAGTTTGTTTGGCAACGGAGGACACTATTGGTTTAAACTTTGTAGGTGGAATTCTTTTTAATACTTGCTTGATGCATGACATCCAAGGTCACTGTCAGATTAAGCGCTTCAAACACATTTATAATCTGGAGACAGGTCTGAACTGCAGGCAGGCCAGTGTAATACCTGCACTCTTTCACTGTGAAGCTACACTGTTGCAGCATGTACAGAATGTGACTTGGCATTGTCCTACTGAAAGAAGCAGGAACAGCCCTGAAAAAGATGTTTGAATTGCCACATATGTTGCTGCAAATCTTTTATTTACCTTTCAGTATTATTGTTGCTTTTACAAATGTGCAAGTTACCCATGCCAAAGTCACTAACACACCCCACAGATGCTGGCTTTTGAACTTTGTGCTGATAACGATCTGCATGGTCCTTTTTCTCTTTAGCATGGAAGACATGACATCCAGAATTTTCATGAAAAAATTGAATGTGAACTCGTCAAATCACAGCACACTTCTCGCTTTGCATCTCAGATGACCTGAGCCCAAAAAAAAATCAGTGGTGTTTTTGGGTGTGGTGGTTATAAGTCTTTGGATTTGCATGGTCGAGTTTTAACTTGCACTTTCAGATGGAGTAATGAACTGCGTTGCCTGTCAGTGGTTGTCCAAAGTGTTTGAGAGCCCAGGTGGTAATATCGGCATTGCCAAATCCTTGCATGTTTACTGAGCTTTATTTTTGTTTTTGTTTTTTTGTTTCCTCTGTCCCAGCTTTTTTGGAACATGTTGCAGGCATGAAATTCAATATGAGTGAACGTTAAAGAAAGAAAAAAACGAAAATTCATCAGTTCATAAGAATTAGGGTTTGTACCTTGAAAAACAAAAAATGTTCCTAAAAATGTACAACTGAGTTTTATTTTAGTTTTATGCTATTACAATAATATGAATAAGCAAACAGATTTAGTACTGATTTGTGCATACCCTGACTTAAACATTTTTTTGTATTTTTTGAAAGTTTAAACTAATAAATTTAATAAACTGAAAAAAATCTGTGAAATCGACAGTTTATTTGTCAAGAGAGGCCTAAAAAGTGTAAGAAGTTGTGTCATCCATACAGAAACTATTGGACAAAACAGAGTGGCATTAGCCTGAGTTGAGATGGGGCATGAGTTGCAAAAAATTGCAACACCTGATAAGCTTGATGTCATACTTGCTCCCAACAATGCAATACCGTTAATGTTCGTGGTGTACAACTGTGTGGCAGCCTGAATCCTCAGGATGTACATCCTCACCCTAAAACAAAGGTGGAGCAGGGGGTGGAAACACAAACAAGATCAGGATTTATGGCTCCATACTGTGCCCAACTATACCAAACCAGACCACTCTGTGGACACACATACACATCCAGTAATAGTACTGCATTACAGCCATGCACCAGTTTGACAAGCATTAACAATAAACACAAATTTAAGATTTGAAAAATGTCACATTAAGTCTTTTAATATTTATGAATTAATTTCTACTCAAATATTCAAAGTATTTTTTTTCCTAATTAGTGGTCATGTTTTGCTTTTTTTCTCCTACAGCACTTTAAAATGGTCATATTGGCTTGATTTCCTTTCAGTCTTTTATCGTACCAAAAAATATGGGACACATACTGCTTAAATATTCACAAAGAGAAAAAGCAGAAAATTCATGACGCCTCTGAGCTCTTTGTTTACAACCCCAAAATATCCCACTGTACACCCATCGCATAAAAAAAGCTGCTTTAAGCTGCTGTATTCAACCCAAACAGATTATACTAGGGAGGATGTAGGTATACAGTTAAATTAATGTGTGTGTGTGTGTTTGGTGTGTCTGCAGTTGTGCATGTGGAGCACCAGATTAGGAGCATCCCAGTATTCTCCTGGGTCCATCTGTTGGGAGAGGGAGAGGTACGTAAAGAGAAGACGCTGATGTAGAGGAGGGAGAACCCATCTGCCCCTCATATATGGCACAATTTGATCAGATAGACTGGCCCAAACCAACCCCCACTCTGCTCAATATCTAGAAAAAGGGGAAACAATGTGGCTTTTTTTCTTTTTGTCTGTCTCCATGTACAAAAACAGCCGTGGGCTCTGAAATCTGCAGGAAATATGAAGCCTCTCCGTAAGGATTTTGTGACTAAATCGTACGCAGTCAATAGAGACTAGGTAATAATTCATCTCTGATAGATTATTTAAAGACCAGGAGTAAATATGTCTGGTTCTGCGGACTTGTTCAGCCATGTTTAGTCATGCATATTTACCTGATTTATTCAAATCTCATTTCTGAACAGATTTCTTTCTGATTGAAACCCTGGAGACGTGCACAAGCGGACAAGTATTCAAATGAGTGATTTATTATGTATGCAGAGGTGTTTTATTGGTTTATAATGGGGCTTTTTTTTTTACCCTGTTTCTTATCATTCGGTTGAAAGTGGCTTGGCTGTGTTTGCACAAGGAGGCAGAGGCTAAAATTTGGGGCCATATAACAGAGCCGGTGATGGTGGGGGTCAGGATGTATGTGTGTGTTTGTTACATGTGTAGGCGGTTGTGTTTAGCTGCCCGCCCTTCCCCCCAATTTGCGTGAGAGGCAGCGTGAGTGAGTGATAGAGATTTTTGGGGGGCTGAGGGGTGTGTTGGGGGTTGTCTGTCTGGCTGCATTTACTGCATACATTTATACTACAACCTCATGCACAGGGGGCGAACTCTGGCCTTTGTCTTTGTGAGCTCTGGGAATGGGAATGTCCGGGAATGGTTTCCAGGCATGTGGAATTAAACAGCCAGAAACATTTATTAAGAATAAGAGAGCTCCATTCTTTTCTTTCCCCGCTCACTGGAGATATTTTTCTATTATTCTACCCCTACAAGGACTGAAGGATGATGGGATATGTATGTAGGTTATGGCTGTCATACAAAGTAGTTTCTCCTTTATACAGATTTCCTCCAGTGAGCCCATGCTAGCTTGATGAGAGTTATCGTTCTGCCCACGTCCCCCGCTTTCTCTCCTTCACTCCTCCATCCTCCTCCTCTTCATCAGAGCAAAACAACAGCAGCAGCATCTGAATCCCCCCCCTCCACCTTTCCCATTCCTCCCCCCTCTACCTCCGCCTCCCGCACTCTCCACCTTTCCCTTTCATTCCCCTTTTGTGTGTCTGCTTGCGCACGCACAAATGTGAGTGTGAGTGCGCTCGTGCGTATGTACATCTGCACGTTTGAGAGAAAATGAGTGTGACAGGGTTTGAAAGGGAACACGTGTGCCCCGGGACATATCGGACCCCTCCTCTTCCCTCCCACTCTGCCTCCTTGGCTCCTCCTCTGTGCCGTCTTCCTCTCTAAGCTTCATCCGTTGCTTATTAAGTGGCACAAAATGTTTTTATTCTTAAGGTTGCTTACATTTTTTGAGCAGAAGTAGACCTACTCTAAAACTATACTTTATTCCCAGATTTGTCATAGGACAGAGAATATTCAGTTTTTAAGATTTGTTTTGTAATTTAAATCTTAAGACCTTTGACAGAATTGTTCAGACCAATAAAGTTAACAGTAATATGACCACAAAATACCCTTTGGAATTGTTTTGTCCAAATTGGGAATTAATAATCATTTTATTATTTATACAAAATATGATTAAATAAAAAAAAAAAACTTTTATTATTAAGATGAAAATAAAGCTGTATTGTTGAATTGGTTATTGTTAAACTTGACTCTAAAGTTTTGCATCGTGTGTTACAAAAATCTATAGTGGTATCTACGATAAAAGCAGGAACAGTTTAACTTTGTGTTACAGTTCCATTTTGGAAGTATTTCACAAATCCATCTGGAAAGAAGCCTTTCTAAAATGTTTTCGGGGCAGAACCTTAAAAAGCAACAGCTTGTGACTGGACGAATGTTCGGCTCTTAACACTCATCAGAGACCAGTCCATATGAGTAGCACACATAGTAGCTATACGTAGGGGCTATACATAGTGGCTAACGGCTAACAGCCGTTAACAGCTGTTAGCTGTAGCATCTAACTTGTGATAGCCACAATTGCTAACAACTAACAACATTTAGCCGCTACTGCCGTTGGCTAACAGTAGAGCTGCAACTATCGAGTATTTTTGGAATCGAGTACTCTGTCAGTTATTTCTTCGAGTACTCGAGTACTCTAACAAAATATACTTTTTTGTTTTTAAACAAATAAATCAGTTGTAACATACAATACAACATGTTAGGAGGCTTTCAAAATGAACAACGACAAATGCTGCTGTATATTCCTCAGAAAAGGGTTTTATTTTATAACTTTTCAGGAAATTTAAACCAGTACACAGCTTCAAAACAAAGCCAATACAATACCCCAGTTACAAAAGCAGTAATATCATTCTGCAATTATATTTGTGGGAAATTAACGTTGTTCTGGAAGAGCATTGTGTAGTTTGGATTTGAAATCATGATCATGTTCTTAAATCCTGTGTCCTCCTCCTGCATGGAAAAGAGGGCGCATGTCAT
The DNA here is from genome assembly GCA_036419115.1 of Scarus forsteni. Taxonomy (NCBI): domain Eukaryota; kingdom Metazoa; phylum Chordata; class Actinopteri; order Labriformes; family Labridae; genus Scarus; species Scarus forsteni. Next base: position 9,647,140 of record JAZDUH010000182.1, on the reverse strand, counting down.
CGTCAAATAAAACCGCTTAAGCTTTAAAATGCTGCCAGCGTTGCAGCCCTAACAACGTGCACTATCATGCTATAGCCTAAAGCTAAGCTAACTCTGTTTTGACACATCAGACACACTGCACTGTGTTTTCTTTTTAAATCCCTTGCTTGTAATGACCCACACTTGGACACTCTCTGCCGTTTCTTCCTGCAGACTCTCTCCTTTCTATCCCTCTCTTTTCTCTTCCTTCATGATTGGCACAAACCGCGGAGGTAACAGGCGTTGTGCCACAGAAATGGCCGTCCGTGTCAAACACCGTGCACTGTATAGTAGTCCAGATATATATTTATATGTATATTTATATAGCAGGCTTAGCGCCAAAATTTGAATTAGAAACAACAATCAAATAAATAAACATTTATACCAAACAACATCACATAACACAGCATAGCCAAACTTGACATGAACAACCTCTGATGATGTACAAGGATGTAAAGGGTTTAAAAGAATATAAAAGAAGTGAAAACTAGTTGTCAGTATAAAACAAGGATAAAATATGTCATGTCACCTGAGCAGTGCAATTAAGAATTATGCAAGTTGACTGCAGTAATTGCTCGTGGCTCAAAGGAAAATTTGTACCTATTTGTGCATACCATAGGTACCTTCTGTCTCCTTCCCGAAGGGAGAGAAATGAACTCATCCAACAGTGAGTGGTCAGAGCTAGGCAGGATGGCCTGTGCCTTCTGTAAAGCTTGTCTGTCAAAGATCTTTGAGAGGGAGAGCTGCTGCAGGCCAGTGATCTTACTGGCTTCGCAAATGATCTTGACCAGAAGATTTTTGTTTTTAAGTGGGTTTCCATAAAAAGAAATTAAACAGGAAGTTAAAACTGACTCAATAAAAGATTTATAAAACCATCAAAGTCTTATCAACATTAGAAGATTTTAGTCACCGCAGAAAGTATAACCTTTGTAGGCCCTTTTTGCAACTCGATGGAGGTGTTGAGGTCATGTGATGAGTTTTTGTCGATCACTGATCCCAAGTACTTATAGGACTCAACAATCTCCATGGCTGTACCCTTGATAATGGTTGAGTGAGCTTGTTGTGATGTTTTCCTAAAGTCAATGACCATGTCTTTAGTTTTATGAACATTTAGCTTGAGTAAGTGGCTATCACACCACTCCACAAAGTCAGCCGTGCTGGTCCATGGTCAACCTCTCCACCCTGGAGTAAACTGACGAAGACAGTCTCGTCAGCAAACTTCAAGAGATGCCTGTCAGTGTAGTGGCTCCTACAGTCAATTGTATATAAAATGAACAGTAAGGGGGACAGTACACACCCATAAGGTCAACCTGTAGAAGAAAACTTCTTTTGGGATTAAACATTATTTACCCTGACTACCTGAGGCATGCGGGTTAAAAAGTCTGCGAGCCAGTTGGTCAAACCACGATCAAGACCAAAAAGCGACACAAGTTCATGGCGTAAAATGAGTGGCTGAATCATATTAAAAGCTGATGAGAAATCAGTAAATAGAAGTCTAGGGTGAGTTAATATACTTACAAGATGCTTGTATAGAAAGTTATACAAAGTCTTTCCTCCCCTTTTAAAGAAAAATATTAGTACATTTCTGATTTAAAAAAATGCAGTTATTGAGACAGCTTCAGAAGCCACCATTGTTTTCAAACATGACAATAAACTTGCTTAATGTCTCCTTTTATTTGGAAAAATAGCTGAAAAAGAAGTTGCATGCTTGGTTAGAGCACATACATTTTTGAAAAATTGCACGGTGATTTTTAAGTCTTGGGCTTGTGACATCTGTTGGTACTTGTCCAATAACGTAGGGACGGGCAGGATGATTGACTCTGCAAGTGTCACTAACAGGCTCAGAGTTAATGGTCATAATAATAAAAAAAAATAATTTGGACACTATATACACTATAAAAATGTGAACATTTTTAATTTGCCATGCACTTTGTCTTTAACAAAATGTCCAATGAATAGAACATCCTCTTCCTCTTGGCTAAAGATAAAATGTAGTTTTGAATATAACATCCGTCTGCCCTAGCTTTCACTTGGAAACATCCTCTTTATCTTTAACTGCTCCACACCATCATCACATCACTTCTTCTGATAAGACTGACCGTCACACAAAGCTCATTCATGCTGGTACTCGAGCTTCTGAGACAAGAATACACAAGTGCACACATGCATACACAACAAATGCAGATTCCATCTGTATTCAGGAAGCTGTTGACCAAGAGGAATGTTTTCCACGGCATGCAAAACTGGACTTACATAAGCACCATCACAAGGATCAGCCATACAGACCACTAATGGGTACAAAAAAAGGAGCACAGTACAGTCTCTGATGGGTGAGACGGGTGAACCAGGACATGCAACAAACAGACAGATGGCCTCACACGAACACAGAGACACACACACAAACACACACTCTTAACTTTCACTCAACCAAACAAACCTTTTAAACAAATGCACAGCGGACACATGAGATTACGTAAGGAGTGACAAGGCTGCGGACACTTAGGGGCTGAAAAAGTGGAAATAAATGCAGGCAATATGCAGTGACACAGGGAGGACGAGAGGGAGTGAAGGAGGAAAGACAGATACAGAGAAATGCCTTCAGGTCCACCCACACACACAAGCTCAAGTTCAGGCAGCAAATAGTGAAAGCAGGGATGAAGTCTCTCTTCTGGGAATCTGAGTTATGTGACAGGAAATTTTTTGAAAGATCTGGATTTTTTTAATTTCAAGTTTAGTGGACCAAACACCAGCTGTATTCCCTGTCACTGTTAATCTTTGGGTAAATTATGTTAGCCTGCAACTTCCAAACTGTGTTTGGTAAATTCACGATACATACTTAGTTACTTCTCTGTGCTACTGTTTCACTAAGCAACTCTCAAAAGTGATAGAATAACTCATCCTCTGGCTCTGATATTATTAGTCTGCTTATTGCTGACCCTGTTTGTACAAAAATCAAACCATTTACCTTCAAGCAGCAACTTGATCTGTGAAAAAAGGGCTGTTTCCTTCTGTCCTTAAAAGAAAACAGTTTCCATTCGTCTATTTTCGTTGTCATGTAAACTGCCCCTCAGCCAAGGTTAGCACAAATATAGGTGGTGAAAGGAAGTACGCTGCTCACGAAGAAAAGTGTAAAACAAGTCTTGGAGTAGGAGTAATATTTAATAAAAATACAAAATATATTAATATTTCAAATTAAAAATTCCCTGTTAAGGACGTCCCTTTAAAGGGACTGTGAGGAGTTTCTAAGTAATTGCAAAAAAGTCTCACTTTTAGATGTAGTGCCTGATCGAAATACGCACTTATTGATGAGTTTTATAGCATCAAAATGGGTTATCTGTAAATGCTATTCCTTAGCTTCTTGGTCGGGTCGGGCAGGACAGGGCTGGACTGGACTGGATACTCAACTTCGGAAGCACGACAATTAAAACTACAGCAAATTTATATTATTCGGACACGTCTTAGAGCACTGGGCTGTAAGTAGCGATATATAGCCGGCTACAAAACTACGATACTAGGTTTGTCAAAACTTGCTTGTTGTCACACATCAAAAACTACCGCTATGTAACTAGCAAGAGATACATTAGCTCGTCGCTTTGCATCCTGTAAGTTGTTGAAAAAAGAAGTTGTAAAGCAATGAAGAGTTCTGAGAAAGGTCCAGGCGACAACAGAACAAACATATGCTTCGGCTTCAGTAACATGTAACATGAAACTGCAGCTGGAACGACCCCCAAAGTCAGAATTTCCTACTGGGAACTCGGTGAAATCTCGCCACCCCCAAGTTGACAATCGAAGATGGATGCCCCCAGTGTGAACAGTTATTTAGCTCCTGTAATAATCCATTTATTTGCACTTCTGACTGGGGTGTGTCGCTCTAGATCAGCTGTATACATAGTATTGTTAGACTTATATTTACAAAAATGCTGCCATAGTGATAATCACATTCTTCATACAACAACACAGGGCGTGCTAACAACAGCTAACAACAGCCTGGTAGATCACCATGTTTTTTTCAGACTTCAACTGGAACGCCAATAAGTTGGAGATGATGTCACTCCCATTTCCGAGGTTACTGGAACGCAGCATTATGACAGTTGCCGCGCATGCTCATGGGTAGCAGAGTTTTTGTGTCGCCGGTAATAGATTCTCCTCACAGTTCCTTTAAGCCAAAGTAGTAAAATAAACGCTTTCTGGTCTTAAACAATTATGAAGCTAACGCCACAGAGTGGTTAGCCTAGCTTCATCAAAGAGAGGTTAACAGCTGGGCCAGCTTTTTTGAAAGATACAGTAAATCATAAATTAGCAAGACATTGTTAGCTGAGTTATTGTCGATTCATTCTAGTTTAGCATATGTTAAAACTGACAAGTCTATTAGATTTTTGTATTTGGGAAAAAAGCAATGTTTTTCAGATTAAAAAGAGTTAAATTTGTTAATGTTGACCAAAGACATACAGTATTATCAGTTTTATTTTCCTTTTATAGCAATATTAATTTACCTTCACTCATGTTGAGTATAGCTTAATGAGCATATGCTACAATGTTTGAAAGTTTGCATTTAAGCTTTTTACGTTTTTTTTATGTAAAGCTGACTGTGCTTTCCCTCTTCCACTTGCTCCTTGATGTCCTCTTTTGTTCAAGAAAATACTTATGAAGTAGTGAGAAAGTTTGCATATCAAACCACAAGTACTCTACTAGTATCGATTAGTTCTCCAAAAAAATGTTTATCCGTGAAGTTCTATGGACTGTTTTCAGTCTCTGTCTGTCATTAAGCCAAAGCAGAGCCGTTTTCCATGTCACCCTCCCGTAGTGACCAATCAGTGCAATGTAGACCTATAGTAGTATAGTAAAATTGTTTAATTTTTAAATGTATCCATGGAATTATTTCTATGTTAAAAGACAAATGTAAGTATGGTGAAATATTTGCAAAAATTTTCTTTGGACTAAAACTTTGAACTAGACTCACTTCAAAGTCCAAGGGTATAGAGTCTGGAGTACCATAATTTCTTGACCTTAACATGCACTTTTTTGTTTTAAACTAGCTCTATTTTTCAGGTGCATGTAGTAACACGAGGACAAGCAAAATGCTTAAAACATTTTGTCTCCCCAACATTGAATTTGCAACAGAAAAAGCTGAAATATTCTCTCTCTGCAAAACAATCCTGTGAAACTTGTTGCCACTCACTGGCAAACACAGAGCGCTGCCATCTTGTTAGCAAGGGGATGCAAAATAGTTGCTCTATGATGAGTCAGAGACATCAGCATCTCTGTGATTTGTTGGTCAGAAATTGAGTAATTGCGCATGCATGAAGCAAAGGGTATTTCTGCATTCATTTGAGAGGAAAAAATCGTGTATTTGCTGTGCACATACTAAAATTTCATTATTAAAACTTTGATTAAAAGGTCATTTTTGAGTTGCCTAAGAGAGAGAAGTTTGGGCAAAATTTGGGTGCATGTTATATTTGAGTACATTGTTTTTCAGGCAAAAATTGTGAAAATTAGGTGTCTGTTATAATCCAGTGCATGTTAAAATAGAGAAATTACAGTACATGATTCATTATTGTGCTTTGGCTCAATGAAAAACATCAGTTCATAAACATATATGCATTGAAGGAGATGACTGGTATCAGTTTCAGTATTGAAAAAATATCTAGCAGAAAATGTCGTCATTGTATCAATTTGAAAAAGTCTCATATCGCCCGTTACTACTAAGAAGTCTCTGATGCAGTTCAATCCAACCTATTGCTCTTTTCCATTCACCCTCTCCCCCCTCTGCCCACCCTCATCTCCCTCCTCCTCCAAACACTGCACATCTTTGTGAGTTTCAGAGTTTGTCCATAGCACTGGTCTTTGTCCAGCTTTGGCATTCTTAACATATCTGTGAGGAGAATCCACAGAGTGCTCGTCTCTGCTCAGACACTCAGACAGACAGGGTGAAACTGACAGACATGAATGAAAACACGCTTACAGGAAATAATAACACAACGGGTGGGATATTAGCTGCCTTTTCCATTTATTTGACATGATTTAAGTCTTCAATGTCACTGCTTTTGTTGGCTTAAATGGAGAGGATATGAACTAATACACTAGGAATACCAACAGCAAATCTCTTATTTTGAACTTGTTCATTAAAGGTAATCTGGACTCAAAGACAGTTTTCTTGTCCAGCTGACTTTCTCTGAAGTTGAGCCATGTGTGTCCCTACTGGCAAAATGTCAGACCACATAAGAACTATCTTTCCTTCATCTTCCTGCCTGGATTTCAGCTGTAATGCAGACCAGCATGCTCAAATTTAATTTGTGTTTAAAGTAGGTCCATCTTGGGGTATTGTGTTTCTGTGTAACAAAATTACCTGCAAATATCTCACCTCAAAATCAGTCGAACAGGATGAAACCTGTCCTTTACTCTGGCAATGTTTTATTGTTTCCTGTATATTTGTGTCTTTAACAGTCCCACTGCATAAATGTTTGTATAAAGCTCATCCGTCTACATGCGGCATCTTTCACTTTTAAATCTATATGTAACAAACAAAGCAAAACCATTGAAGCAGTCTATTGCGACACATTACGGCAACATTATCCAGGATGAAACATGCCAGCTCATACTTGATTTGCAGACTGTACCAAATCATCAGCTGTCCCGCACATGTTATGCCACAAACTATCAGAAAATTCAAGCAGACAGGACTTTGATAGAAAAGAATACTACAGAAAGCAGAAATCGAAGCAGTATGCTACAAATAGCTGGATTGATTGAAGTAAAAGGGCTATAATGTTACATGTCTATCACAACACACACAGGGACATATCAATTACCTTGAGATATTGTGAATGTGTTGTTCTTTGGAGCTAAAAATAATAGGCTTTCCAATACCCAAACTCATTATCATTATTGATACCAAATCTAACACTAATAATACAGATTTTTGTCATCAAGTGTCTCTTCTGTAGTCTTTTCTATACCATATTTGACCTTTTTAGTTTGTTGTAAGAAGCCATTTATGCTACAAAAGATGTCAAAAAAGTAAACAATAATGTATTCTGTATTAATATATGCTGTAATGTTTATAAATGCAGAGATTTGGTGATAAAACAGTGAAACTTTGCTGTATGATGAACATTTTGCTGATACTACAGCTGATAAATGTGATATACTGTTTTTCATGAATGCATATGACATTTGGTGTCAGCTTTATCAGCAGAAATTTTGATATCTACTGACATCAACTTTTTAGGCTCTTATCTGCCAATACCAATATCATGCTGATATTATCATGCACATCATTTGGATAATAAGTTGGACACATAAATGAAATGTAAGCACTACTGATATAAGTTACTTAACATTGTTCTCTGTCACTCAGTGAGTGGAACTGCCAGATCTTTTGTACAACTTGAGTGGTCTGTACATACCATCTATATTATGACTTACTGTCAGTATTTCATGACTTCTCACTATACTGTATGAGAGCAATGAAAATGCCTCAAATCAACATATATTGGCAACAAGGAGAAGTAGAAAGTGTGATAAAGAAAAATGTAAAATGGTAAAATGTCCGACAGTGGTCTAAAGTGGTCAAAAGATGAAGTTCATTGAGAGGCGACCCTTTATGCTGAAGTAAACAAAAACATTAATCCTGCATTTGACCTTCTTAGAGGCATTTAGGATTGTAAGTTATTTAGAAATCAGAATAGATCCTCATATTGATGTCTGGCAATATGATACAATTCCATCACCATAATACAATTCTGCAAAAGCTGATCTGTTTTCCAGGAACTTTGCCCCTTTTACCTGCTATGATCTGTGTGTGTCCAGGCTCGGTGACCAGTTCTACAGGGAGGCGATTGAACACTGTCGTAGCTACAATGCCCGTCTGTGTGCAGAACGCAGCGTTCGCCTGCCCTTCCTCGACTCACAAACGGGTGTGGCACAGAACAACTGCTACATCTGGATGGAGAAGCAACACCGCCAGCCAGGTGGGTTACAAAGTGTAATCCACTCATTAGCCTCTGGTTGCTGCAATAGGGTAGATGTTTGTTTTGCATTCTATTAACCATAGGACACACTTGTTGGAGCTGTTAATGATGTCACGCACATGCAAACTGCATTACAGTTACTAACTGGTAAACTCTGGGTCACTGAAGATACTTGCACTGTGGGAGTTATGATTCCAACTTAAGGGGGAGTTCACAATGTGGTATCAGCTTGAAACTTTGACTTTCTGACCGTCAAGGTCTAAGGAAGCACACCGTTATACAAAGTAGTTTCGAATAGAACAATTCATATGTTCTCTGTTTAAGTTATTTTTCCTACTAAATACTAAGGAAAATGGGGTGGTTATTTGAAGTAAGTTGACGCAACCAGTGTCAGCTAAGCTTAACATGATGACTAGAAACATGGGGAAACAGCCAACCTGCACTGTTTGTCAGTGGGACTTCTGATTGCCATATTTTACAAAAGACAAGAGCCAAGATAGTTCTGCTCTCCAGCTCTTGCTTTCTGCTGACTCTCTACAACTTGGCACTGAGGCTGAAAACAGAGGGAAACCAAAAATCCTGCTCCTTCCAACAATCCACTTTCAAAATCCTGCTTGTTTAAATGTGACACAAGAAATAATCTAGTTCTAAATTTTCATTTTAGAATGGGTTATTTTACATCATTTTAAGGGGTTTTCTCTGTAGTGGTGGAATTAGTGATGGCTCGGAAAGAGTGGAGACTATTAGCTCTTGAGTCAATTAAAAGAAAATACATAAATATGGGAAAATATTTTTTTACCAAGAAAAAAGAAAGAACTTTACTGAGCCAATCTTTAAGCCTGTATCAAACAGTAAAATCCATCATTCAGATCAATCATGAGTCTTATCCTTACATGGCTTTCACATGTCAATGTTTCCTTGGGCAAGACACTGAACCCCAAGTTGCTGCCACTGCTGCATCAGTGGTGTGTTAATGGGTATGAAATGGCATGAGTGTGTTAGGTGATACTGAAGATAGCTTCCTTAGGAACTCCGAAATCATAAGTTAGTGAATAAGAGAGTGAATGGCTGTGATTGAGCTGATGTGGCCTGCAGTGTAAAGCTGCACTTAATAGTCAGAAAGACTAAAGGAGCACTATATGAGCTTATGTCCATTTTACTAGACCAGTTCACAACTCTGATCCTCAAAAATGCTACTTCTAGAGGGTGTGTCAACCAAGAAAAAAGCTAATCAGACCAACTTAATTTCAACCAGGCTTTTAACATGTGTAGTAATCCTGTTAAAGTTGACCTTTTTGAATGGGTGTCTATGTTGTTTGAGGTGTTTTAAAGCCAGCCTCCAGTGGACACTTGAGGAACTGCGCTTTTCTCACTGCTGCCTAATTTTTGAACAGTGAAAGTTGATGAATGTTTTAAATCCAGTGTTTTAGTTCCCTACTGGGCTTTTTCATCTCACAAGAAAACATTAAATAAGTTGTCAGTCACTGATCATCAAATGGTGGCCCTTGTGCCACATCAGGCCCCCAGAATATTATCACATTATAAAAGTGGAGAGGAAAATATGTTTTATTTCAAGGATACTTTTTGTTAATCCCCCAGAACTTAAAGCAATTGCCAAAACAACTAAGACTGATACATTATTATGGGAATGACATTATGTTTTGCAAAATATTTGTCTGACACTATTGGTAAATATTCAACCAAGATTACGAGGGTATGCAAGCCAAACTCCAAAAATGACAACATGACAGCACCAGAAGTCAAAAAAATCTTGGTCATCTTAATGTGGGAGACAGCATTATGGGTGATGGGACCTTATATCAGTTTTGATGGTTTTTTAATTATTTTATAGGGTGAATATGAATTAATAAAAACAGCACACTGATTAAACCAAAGTATCAATATTTCAGTACACCCACCGCCCAACTAACACTCACCAGGGTTCCCACAGGTCCTTAAAAAGTCTTAAAATGTATTAAATTAAAATCCAGGTAATTAAGGTCTTAAATTGTCTTTAATTTACTATAAATTTGCTTTAGGTATTACATTTTCAGATGGCACGTTTAATGCCGATGGGAAAGCAATGTGGCCAGCCGTAAAACATCTAATAGTTTGAATTTGCTTCATTAACTTACCGTGTAGTAAATATGACATTGAGCGGTGACCCACCGTAAAACTTCTTCTGAGCGATTAATAGGTGTTTTACGGTACATGCCATACAATTTCGACTGGATCTTGGAACACTGAGGGAGGTGAAAGATGCTAAGATGGGGAAGTGTTAGTTCAATGAAAAATGGATGGAAGACGTTTTAGTTAAAGCTATGGTCTACGATTTGGAAGCTTTGTACATTTTAATAACACCGTTTATAAGGCTGTTATGGTCCTATGGTCCTATCTACACAGTATAAAGACCAAAAAGAACGAAAAAAATCCATTCAGTATATCCGCTGAAAAGCTGCATTCTAGCTGACCAATCAAGCCTAGAAGCCTGTAAGGTTCAATTGGTCCGTGAGTTGGTCCGTGAGTCCATCAATCCCTGTCTCCCTCACTACGCAGCGTCATGCGTCATGGTCCCGCCTCCTCCCCTCTACCTCCGGTGAGCAGCTAGCAGCGTTAGCTACTGAACTATCATGGAGCCGGAAAAGCCTAGCGCCGAAACCGGGAAGCCGCTTCCCTCTCCCGCGGGGCCCAACGGAGCTCTGCCCGCGGGTCGAGGCCTGTTAGCGGGCTAACGGCTAACAAATGGCCTCAGCCGGCCATCAGACCTTCAGTATCGGCCGTTTCGCCCCTGGTTGATCAGGTAATGGCTTTGTTTACTACAGTGGGAGATGTCTGCTGAATAACTCTGGTTAGTCTGTGCCTGTCCTGGCTAATGACTTGTAGCGGAGCGGGTTAGCCTGTTAGCCGCTAATCGTTAGCACTGTAAGCTGAGCTGGGGAGGACAGGCCGAGAAAGATAAATCCTCCCCCACAATCGGCTCCGCTCTGGCGGCGCCAGACCCGCATTGCCGCCGGTCCAATTGAAATGGCTACTGCTGTGTGTTACAAGGATGTCTGTCGTGTTTGATACTTTCAGTTGAGCTGAGCTGTTTTTGATTGAGTTTGCTGCTGATATATTATGCTAGTCGCTCGTAGCTCTGCCGGAGGGGGCTTATATGAGGCGCAACGAGCTGGGGGCGGGATCTTGGAACACTGAGGGGAGAGGTGAGGGAAGGGGGGGCAGGCTGCGGTTTCAAATCGTAGACCACAGCTTTAAGAGATGGTTGACCCTGCCGACAACAACAAGAACGCCATGAGTAAATTCTGCAAAAAGACTTTTTCTTTAGGGACTATGGGGCTCATGACATTTTTGGATCTTAAATAATATTTTTGAGGTCTTAAAAAGCATTAAATTTGACTTTTAAAATGGTGCAGGAACCCTACTCACACACTCAAACAATGCCCATTTACAGATTAAACTCACAAGATTTCAGACTTAAATAAATGAACTTAAGGATGTTTTTCTCTCTTTTAGGCAAAGCCAGACTACCGGTAGCTGTTTAAATACTTCCTTGTACTAAAGGTGACTGTCACCTTAAGAGAATACACAGAGGTGGATATAAAACCTTGTTATCCAAACCTCTTCAGGAAATGGAAAACATAGAAAGGCATATATGTGGCTGGATGTAAACCACAAATTAATGATCTCCTGCTGCAATAAAAAGAAGTCATCCCACTTGCACAATTTTTCCTAAGAGGAGCAGTCACAAAGCTTTATGCACATCTGGGTCGCCTGTACAGCCAAAGGGAACAATCTGGTCTTTACCCAGAGACGGACACAAATAGCCCGCACTCCATCTTCTATGCAAAGCCCTTCAGGCCACACCCTATACTTTGTGGCAGACCTAACTCACATTATATGCATTTATTCTGGGTTTATCACCCCTCCCCCTTCCTCACCCTGATTTTTTCTCTGCTTATGCTGACAGATAAAAAAAATCATTGCTTTCTTGCCATCTTGATCTCCAACTGAGCTGCTGAAAGGGGGAAAAACAACAGCAGAGAGCAAGCAAATTACATGGTTTCAGGGCTGAACAGTAACAGGAAAAATTAGCATTATGATATATTTTCTGTCCACGGTAAAGATAGCAGTGTGATTTAAATCAACCAGACACTTATCATTAACAACTCTGATCATCAAGAATACTTCATTCTTTAACAACAACAACATAGATGATTTGAACCTAGTGTATGAGATTCAAATGCATTACTGTTTTTCAGCACCTCCAGAAAACACTGCCTTGTGCAGTGGAGCATCTACCTTATGCGCCTTGTAGCTGTGTCATTGTCTGAAGTTTAGGTCTGCTTTAACCACACAGAAGTGGCTGTATGGTGTTCTTCGGGCCATGTGACTAACATCAGATGTGTTTTCATGTTACTGTCATGCATGTTTACATTAGATTTGCAGTGAGCGATCAATGCTGTTCAGCCCTAGCTTGTATTCTGGGACAGATATGGACAGAGACCTTCAAGGCCCATTTTCACATCAAAGTATAGTAGCTGACATTCACCAAAGTTCTTTAAGTATCAACATTTTTGCAAAAGTGCATTCCTATGGTCAATTTAGCTTAATCAATGCAGGTTTAAGTTTCACCAGACATTGCTCTGGTGGAGTGTAATGTTTGTGGATGGATTTTAAATGTCTGCTAATGCTTTTTAGGTATGGTGAAGCTTAGCTTAGAGGAACTAAATGTAGCCTTGCACTGCTGAATGCTGTACAAACGCTTTGTGACGTCACTCAACAAATGTGATATAAAGCAGACTTAAAAACCACGCCACCATAAGCAGCAGCAGCTGGTCTCAGTATTCTGACACCATTCCTAGATGACAAAAGACTGCTGTCCCCAAAAGGGCGTCTCAGATCTTAGAACAGGAGTCTAGGCCAGAGGATGAGGCAGCTGGAGCAGACAGAGACAGATGCAGCTGTAACCGAGGTTATCATAGGTATGGGAATGTTTACAAGTGGGTTGGATCAAACATTGAAAATTTTATACACTTACATTGGACGTGATAAACATTAGCATTGCTTGTTGATGTTAACCTAATTCTGCATGGCCTGACTTAGCTCAACACTGCTTGATGTTGCCCTTCATGTGGCCAAAAGTTGACCAAACATCAAGCGTCAATGCAGCCCAATGGAGCTGTAACCTTTTCTGTCAATCAATCAATCAATTTTAATACTATAGTACTTTTCATACAAAAAATGTAGCATAAAGGCGTAAAAAATAAGATAAAAGACCTCAAAACCCACCCACCCTGCCATCTATACACAGTAATGGTAAAATGCATCATAGATGAAAGACAACAGTAGAACAGGAACATTGTTGTACCCAGTTTGCACCAAGGAAATGCTATATTACAGGTTTAAAGTAAGGATGTAAGGTTAAATAGTACAATTAACCCTTAGATACCCGATCCTGCTGGTGGGATCAAAATACCACTTATTTTTAAATAAATGACATTTACAAGCCATTTGTCCTATCCAGAAACGGAAAACACTGGTGTAATCATTAGATTAGAAAAAAAAAAACGGAAGAAAACTGACAATTTTCATGAGATCTCATCAAACTCGCTTTAGTTCTTACGTCTTCTTAGAAAATGAAACTTAATATTTTTTCTCTGGCTTAATTCTGTAAAAAACAAAAATATCTACACTTCTCACTGCTTTCAACAAGACCTGAATGATTCACATACTTTCTGAATTTGCTGTTTAGAAAATCTTAGATTTTTGTCCCACAGCAGTGTTTTGCAGGCTCATATTCCTGCTCGGAGCCATGCTGAACTAGTAAGTGCTGAGCAGTGACACCTGCTGTCAGTACCTTGAAAACCTGTTACAGGGCAAACTTTTCCAAGCAAACATCTGCTTTCATAAAGGAAAGAGTCCAGATTGCCTCTGAGTTTGTCTTTAAAAACATTAACATTAAGTGCAGCCCTCAGGCTTTAGGCTGTTCAGTAAGTGGGGGGCCATAGTGATAAAAGATGCCTCACCTTAAGTTTTTGTTACAACTTTGGCAACTGTTAACAGAGAGCTTCCTGAAGACCTGAGGGCTCTACTGGGCTATTAGGGTAAAATTAAATCAGGTAAATAAGGACTAAGACCATTAAGAGTTAAAACACAGTACAAGAAACTTGAAATGTATTCTGAAATAAGACCTTAAAATCTGTGTATTATGGGCCCTCTTTCTGGTCCACGTCAGCATCTGTGCAGCTGAGTTCTGGAAGGGCTGTAGATGGGAGATTTTCTTTTTAGATTTACTTAACCATGCTTGATTGAAGTTCAGAAGAGCTGTAGACATGTAAACATGCTAACTTCATCCAAGTTAACAAAGTAAAGCCACCCAAAATGTCAAGTAAGTGGTCATTAAGTGACTGAAATATGTCAGATTTTAACTTTAATGTGGATACAGATTCTTGAATGTAAGCTTTAAAGCATTTTTCATGAACCATTTGCCTTAGCCCTGGAATGGGGAACGTTCTCAGTATCCAGAAAACAAGACTAGTCTGCTGTGTGTATTTTTGTGTGTGAGTGTGTGGGGTCAAGGTCTCAATGCAAGTTTTGTTCAAATTGTAGGCCTGCCAATGGTTGTTAAAATTCTTCCTGTGTGCCTCTCTCTCTGCCTGTGTGGACGTCCATATATATGAATTTGTGTGCTTGTGTGTGTGTCTCTCCAGGCCAGGCGGCGGGACAGATGTACACATACCCTGCTCGATGCTGGAGAAAAAAGAAGCGACTCCACCCTCCCCTGGATCCACAGCTACGCCTGTGTGAGCTCCGACTAGGTAACGCAAACAAAACATAGATCTATGCTAGCAGAGTCATGCCACACATTGATATGCATGCAGAGTGAATGCCATGCACATAGCAGTATTGATACCATATTTATCTGGTAAGTAACACTGTCACTGTCACCCCCATTTGTTTTTTATTACACGGATATGTCATATATTTGTGCTCTGTGCTCCCCATGTATCACCACATAAACCTCAGTGGCCTTAATATTCCCTATCTGACCATCTGGCTCTGGTTAGCCCGTCTCTCTCGCCAGGTCTCCAGGTTCATTCTCTCCCCAGAATCAATGCCTCCTCTCACTGTTCTCTTGCACTATGCACACACATACACAGACATACACACACACACATGAAAAATGCACAAACACCCCCACACATGACTCTCCGTTGCAGCACAGAAGCACCCTTACTGGGCCTCTATAATCATTTGTCCATGAGGCATTAGAATGTAAGAGAGTCTTATGAGGTGGAAGTGTGTTGCTCTCTTAAGTGTGTACCCATGTGTGTGTATGTGTGTGTTTTTAGGGGATTTTAGCAAAAGGAATGCCCCAGGAACCTGATAAGGGGGAGAAATAAAAGCAAGTCTTTGTTTCGGCTTTGCCACACCATTGTTTCCCTCTCGCTGTCTTCCAGACGCAATTTAATACTCCAGGGTTTTCAACAAGGAAGGCTTTAGGTTTAAACAGAAGACAGAGTTATTTTAAGGACAAAAAAAGGGGAATAAACTCCCCAAAGCAAGAAGAAAAACACATCTAAAATCACTTTACATGTTAAATGTATAGGAGCAGTGGACAGAGAGAAAGAGTTTATTTTTCAGAAACTGAATTCTTGTCAGTTTTGCCCAGATATCTATCATAACACGACAGAGGAATGCGAGTGCTCCCTGTCAGTGCGTTTGGAAATGCTTTATGTTTATTTAATACTTCCTGAGCAGAGAGGTTGTCAGTGTGTGGAAAGATACACTGAGCTCTGTCACAGGGTCACTTTGAAAAGGTTTGAAAAGAGAAATGAGTTCCCCATTTTGTGAATTCTCTGTTGTGTTTATGTTCCGCAGCAGCCATTTTGCTTCTCTTTGTATTGTCTCAGCCTTGACATGCATGAACTAAACTGCTGTTAACCTACAAAAGTGAATAGGTTTAGCTGTGTTTTTGAACACATTTGAGCATGATTTCTTTTTGCAAGCTTTCTGGTAAAGATGTCTAGTTGTGTCAGTCTGGCAATATGAAATTGTTTTGCACAATATTAGTCAGACTAACATGTTTCCTTACATTATGACAGTCCAGTTTTTGTCCGACTGACACAAGATTTAAACTTTTTTTTAACTGTATGTGATTATTTTTACTGTTTAAACCATCTTAACCCACGATATGCTTTGATGTGATTTGATTTTGATTTTGAATTGACAGTTAAATAACTGACTTTAAATTCAGGCAGTTTCATGACTGTCAATCAAAGCTCAGAGTAAATCAATATTGAAATGTTGCACAGCTTTTATTCAAAACATTGGTTTCATAAGTTGTTCCCTGAATCTAAAGACTTTAATGTGCTGTAGGGGTATAAGTCTTTTATAATCAAACATGCGATGGATTTTGTAATTCTTTTGCCTATGTGGAGTTGACTTGACAATGAGTAAAACTGTTACTGCAGGCTTCTCTGCTTCTTTCAAAATAATTCTGGGTTATGATGCATAAGAAGGGTACTAAAAATTTCATTTGCAGAATCAGCATACTGAATTTGTCATGTCAAGCTCCGTCTCACCCAAGGTACTGGCTGGCCTGTTTGCTAAAGTTAACATGCCAGCATTCCATCTTATATAGCTAATTCAAAGCTAGTCCGCCCCTGCTGACAGACAGTTGATTACCTTTAAGCTACCATTGGCTAAAGGCACTCAGTACACCCTATTTATGCTGCTCTAGCCTACCTACCCTCCACTGCTTCTTCTGCAAGCTGTTTTGCTACCCTCCTCCACCCCAGTTCCTCCTCTATGCTATTCTCTGACTTGATGTCTTCTGCTCCACACATTACCAATACAGCAGGCTAAAACGCTAACTTTAGAAGCCAAGTCAGCTAGTTATTTCACTATAGCTGTGTTTAATGAAAGCTTGTGTGACAATCAGTACAGGTAGCACATTGTAGGGCCCGAAATAGGACGGCAACTTTTTATTTTTTGTTCTTTTTTTCTCTTTAGATTGATTTTTAATGTAAGAGTGTGCAAATCACAACTTTGACATGAATCAGTTTAATTCATGTTGTTGACAGTTTGGTTCTGGAAAGTGAACTCACAGAAATTCAGTTATGGGGGTAGTGGGAACACATCTGTATAAAACTATGAACAAAAATGTGACCTTAAATTTCTGTACATCTTCTGAAGTAAGTCTATCTTTTTATGTGAAAGGATATTTTTTGTATCAGCCATTTTACACACATAGGCCCTTTGTTCATTAAGGTGGGATGAACAAATTTTGATAGTGATGATTATCTGTTTGTAGTATCATTTTGTAGTAGAGGTTTTGATCTGTTTAACAAACAGATCTTTTTACTATAAAAAATGGGAGAGATTTTGGCATTGTGGGAGAATTATCCAAATATGCATCTGCCATGACTTACCCAATTAATGCTTCACTCGTCTTATCTTATGTGTGCCATGCCGTTAGCATTTGGATAACATGCTGCTGCAAAGTTCTGACTAGATATTCTATCCTTGATCAAGCCATAACATTTAATATTACCCATAATGCAACATCTCACATACTAAACTGGACCCTGTGTGTGTGAAGCTGAAGCTTAAAATTGTTTATGTATTGTTGTTTTTATATTTGTTTGTATGGGGTTACAACTGAAGCTTGCTTTCATGCAGTTTTGGTGTTGTGGGAGAAACATGAGCTCCACCTTCTTTGCGCTTTGTTCACCAAGAAGAGTCCAGAGAGGGGTGAGGAGGTCATGAAGGGGAAGGAGGCACGGTTTAGTCAAAGAAAAATGAGGGAGTGATTTAGCACAAAGGTGGGAGGAAGGGGGTCAGTTGAGAACCGAGGTGAAGGAGACATAATATATTGGTTATTGGGGGTGGGGTAGGATGCTGGTTGTGGCAGGTTGAGGGATTTAGGTGAGGGATACAAAGCGAGGAAGTGCAGCAGCTATAAATTCAATAAAAACACATCAGAGCCTCTGGAGCCCTGCTCCCTTCTTTGCTTCTCTCATCACATCCACACTTTCACTCTGTCTTTATCCCGGTGTTAAAGATCAAAGATGAAAAAAAAGAGATGCTTCCAGTTCATTTCCATGGAAATGAAAAGAGGGTGAGGGGGGGCAAAGACGCAAAAGAGAGAGTTTTCTACAAGGGTTTATTGTTTTTGTGGTTGAATTTTTGTACCTGAGGCTGTGAAGATGTTGACTCTGGCTTATGCTGTGGCGTGATCACGAATAGCTCTTATCATTCAAAACGGAGCAATAACCTACATCACTGATTCTGACAGGGGTGCTCTCTGTCCTTCTTGGCCTGTGAAAACACATCATATTGAGCCCTATCCCATACCAGCTCTGTCCTTCAAACTAAGCATCTGTTAGACTACTAAAATGAATATGTATGATGAAATAAATAATGAAAATGGATCACAGATAATTATTACAGACAGGTTTTGCTGTTTAAAGACACAAAAAAGAATCAGTTGAGAAAACACTTCTCATCTTATAATCATGAACTAAACAGGGTGTTTAACTATATTCTGTAAATGAAGCTTAGCATTATCTACTAATATGCATAAATGATTTCAAAACTCCTCTTTAAAAATGTTCTGAATTTCCTCTTTTTTACATGAATGCATTTTTATGGACGTTTAGCTTACAAAAACCTCAAATATTATTCTATTTGCAGAGAAAACAACAACAAAAAATGTATTTTTGCAGGTAAAGACTAAAGAATATAAAACACCTAAAACAAAACGTTACTTCTACTGTTATATTCTTAGGGGCCACGGGCCCTTTCCTACTTTGTTCCCCCCACAGACGTATGTAATCTGCTGATATACAGTCATCTTAATCATCCAAAACACAAGGTCAGGAAAAGACAACCCTAAAACAGCAGTTATTTGTACAAGTGAGGAGAGCAGCCTACGCAGACCTGTCACCTTAAATAATCCCTACATTGTTTTTGCCTTCATTTTTTCAGAAGCTGAACTGGCCCCCAAAAGAGAGGTCCCAGCAGGGGAGGCCACAGCCTTGGAGGCCCTCCTGAGGGGGGACAACCTGCTGGAGAAAAAAAACAACATCTGTAAGGAGGAGGAGACACTGCTGGAGATACAGGTATTCAATCAGTTTATGATTTAATTATAAGGATTGACAGAACTTAAAAATCAAGGGCAATAGGAAATGGATTCCAACCTTAAAAATTCAGATTCCAGAGAACACGAACATTAAAGCTAGGGTCGGTAATTTTGGAAAACTAGCATGAATTTGAATGTAGCATCTCCTCAGGGCTCAGCCTAGCCCCTTCCACCCCTCCTCCAAAATGACGCCTCCCACTCACATGCACGAGCGCCACTGATTTACAACCAGAAGACTGATTTAACACCAAACCAGCCCCCAGCACAACGTTTATGTTTTACACTACACCAAGTCATGTCTCAGTCAGGGGTAAGAAAACACCAAAACATTATCATGGTAAAGTTAAAAAAACAAACATGGAAAGTTAGTTAGTACCCACAACCCGATGTTGATCGGGGTATAAGTAGTTCCTCTGCCATTCTCCACATAGCTGTCAAGTCTCCCATTTTGGCCATGAAACTACCGTACTTTACGTATTTTGTCCTCTTTCCCAACGTCCTCCCATATTAGTATTCTCCCGTAAATCTCCCGTGTGACGATATAATAATAAAAACATTCCTCTGCCTCTCCAAACTGAACTCTGTCACTAGCCTGAATGGGGCGGTAATGCTCCAAAATGATGGATGCCAACCACCATAAAACCGAAGAAGAATAAAAAGCCTTGCAAGAACGTCCACCTGCAGTAGCCTGGGTGGCAGCTGTCACGAAATTAGAGCCAACAGCAGAACAAACCAAGAAAAACAAAGTCTTTATGTTAGCTTTTTTTACACCTGTCTTAAAATGTGAGGAATACTGGAGCTCGGTTGGGTTGTGGGGCACTCATGGGCTACAAAGATGTGATTAGTGGGTGTTTTCCCTTTTTTACTCCTGCTGTAGATAGCGGACATTTTTCAGTTTATTTCAAGGTCACATTATGAATTGATTGCCATTTGGTCATAAAGTTCATTTTAACCAGTGTTACAAAAACTATCTAAATCAGACTACTAACCCAAGCTTTAACATACTGTTCATGTTCACAGAAATAACAAAACAAACTCAGCCATTAGCCACATAAACCAGGTGCACCTCTGTTAATTTTCAGCTGCACAGTATCAAGTTTGAATAAAAACGGCAGAAATATCAATGATGTTTGAGATCAAAAGAATAATATTAGAGACAAAGTTTAACGAAAATTAGATTAACGTGAATAAATACAATTCATCATTTCCTCTTAAAATAAAACATTTATAATATAGCATCTTGTAAGGAAAAGGCATATTACTGTTTTTGATGACAGAATCTTTTTGCAAAGCTTTGATACTTAACCGCTTATTGTTTTCATCCTTATAATTTTTGGTGGTCAGCTGTTTCTCTTTATCTGATACAAGAATTGTTTGATAAACAAGTAATACTTTTAGCTGTTACATGTGAAAGGTACATACATTTTGTTTTGTGTTATACTTTTAACTGTTATGTCAAGCCCCCTCTAACTGTTAGTGTGTTTGTTCTCTGTAGAGAGTACTGGAGGCAGAAGAAAATGGAGACGGTTTCCACGAAGATGAGGACTTTGACCTGGACACTCCAAAGAGAAAAAACAGAAACAGAGGCAAAGTAAGAGAGTTTGTGTTTAAACTGTAAAGAAACAAGTAATGCAATTAGAACAATGCAGAGGTCACAATTAGGGCTGAACAATTAACTGCAAATTAGATTAAATCGCAATATGGCTTGTTGCAATTTTCAAATCGCAGAAGGTTCAATATTTTTAGCCCAAAATGTGTTGAACATTTTGAATTGTGATGTAGTTTTTTTCAATTTCATGCCTTTTTTCAAACCTCTATTCATACACTTTTTTCCCACTTTTGGACAGTTTTTACCTTTTTTTAACCCCGTTTTACAACTTTATGCCTATTTTGCCCCCATTCATCATTTTTTGGACACTGTCAGAACCATTTTTGGTATTTTTACATGTTTTTTCGAAATTTAATTTCAAATCTAATTCCCAATTTTGCTGCCTTAATCAATTTTCCTAAGCTACTTTTGGATTTTTTTGGCCAATTTTTCCCCATTTTTTTGCAATTTCATACCTATTTTGCACCTATTTATTAACCTTTTTCTGCTTTCATACCATTTTTACCCAGTTTTTACAATTTCATACCTATTTTGCTTCTGTTCTTTACTTCTCCACTTTTTCTCAAATCTTTTACCCATAGATTAATTTAATGTCATATTGGTTTTACTATTAAAAGATCTACTGCTTATGTTTGTTTAAGAATACATAAGATGAGGAACATTAAAACAATTGCAGAGTAAATCGCAATATTGGGGGAAAAAAATCGCCATTAGATTTTATCAAATCATTCAGCCCTAGTCACAATGCACTGACACATTTTCTTATCAGCAAATGAACAGGTATAGAGTACTGACACATAGAACTCAAGCAAAAATACAGTAGCCTCTAAAGTGGAAGAGTAAAAAATATTTCATTTCAAACGTACTCACGGCACTGAAACATGTGGTTATCTGTACTCCTCAAAAATACGTCAGAATTTGGCATTGTATTTTATATTATTGGAAAGCCTGGTCAAGTCACCTTTATGGCAAGGTGCAACTTGTTAGAATCAGCATTTGTTGAATGAACAATCCAGCTTCATGTGTGGGAGACCTTTCTGAAACTGAAAACAGATGTTCCAGTCCGCAGAGTGGCACCATTATTAGTCATCAGCCTTCAATCAATCACTCAAACTTTATTTATGTAGCACTTTTCCTACAACATATGTATCTTTGAGTGGTACCATTTCCAAACTTAGAATATTCTGTGAGACCACTGAAGTCAACTGAAGAAAGACTGCTAAGTGGGCGTCCCAAGGAGACAACACCACATGTTCACTGATGGTTACTCACCCTTGACTGAAGAACTGTGTACTTTCCTCCAGGGAAAAGAGGATTTTGGAACATTTTTGTGTAAAATATAATATCACTTGGTATTAAAGAGGAGAACTAACCAATAACTGATTCAGATAAATGTATTCTTACACTTATACCAGTTAATGTTTTTACTTAGTTCCCAGTTTATATGTGAATAGTATCAGTGTGAAATACTTTCCACAGAAATTACTCAAGTAAAAGTTTTAGAACATACTGTATATGAAAACCCTGAAAAATGTACAAATACAAAAGCTTCTCATCTGCAGTGACAAGGTGAATGTAATTGGTTTTCTTCCACCCCTGAATTTAAACACAGTAGCCCTTTTGTTAGTTACCTGTTGAACAGAGTTGTAAATTTTAAGTTTCTGTCTTTTATCCCAGACTGGAAGTAACGTCTGTTTTCCCTTACAGAACAGGTCCAGTCGAAGAAGAGCAGAGCCCGTAAACATGGACGACCAGGACAAGCCTTACGTCTGTGACAGTAAGGACTAAGGAGACATCAATCTCTGTGAATCATGTGATCATTGTCTGCAGTTTCCGTCATACATGTTGGTGTGATTCTATGTAAACAGATTATTTACTAAAGCCAAAGGAATAAAAACGGAATGTATTTTAATGTATCCTTGGGAAGGCTGCTTCGAATTCTGAAGTTCTGTCTGAAAAAATAGAGTATGAATCCAGCTGTGTCATCTCTGCTTATTCTGAGAACAGTCTTCTGCAGCATGAAAAAAAAGAGTTTGCTGTTAATCCAGACCTGACTAGCATGCCTATCGCGTACTTGGGCAGAATCCCTCAGGACTGGGGCTGTTTGCGGAGAAAACCTCGCTCAATCAAATGAATCTCATCCTCATTTTGTGTCCTGTTCTGTCTTTCCTTTTATTATTTGCTTCTGTGTCTTCTCTGTTCCAGATAGATACAAACAAAAGCATAACTCAAAAAAGGCTGAAGAAGGTATCTGAAACTGTCGCCATCTTGTTTTTTGTAGCGTCTTTATGATTGGCCTTTTTGCTCATGGGCATCTAGTGTGGGAATGGCTGACTGATTGCTAAACTTCTACAGAAATCTGCTGCTTTCAAATTTGCTTTCTTCTGCTCCTGAGTTCAGTGCAAGCATTGCATGTCACTAACGCTACACCATGTGCCTACATACTTGCTCATTGCAAGGCATGCATCAACTAAATAATGTTCGAATAGCAGCTGTTGTCGCACTGGGTGATGCATGTTTCTTAAGGCCTCACTAGCAGTGATGTGATCTACAGATGTAGCCATTGTAGAAGCATTTACAGCAGCTGGAATTTCTTGAAATTTTCACATGGATCCATTTTTAACCATGTGGTTGGATTGGCAGAGTGTATGAGGGCATGGAGGAGCTCTGTGGTAAAATATGTTAATCTGGTTGAAGTTGCTGCAGAATTGTCTGTATTTATAAAGCAGCAGAAATATTCAGAAAAGAGAGACTTCTATGATGGCTACAGCTATAGTGTGATAGTTAAACCCCAAAGAGCCTCTGCAGTTTTAGACCGTAGAGCCTAGTTTCCCACTGATTAGTATCGAAGATGTTTCCAAACCAAGCATCCTCTGTTATTTTAGAGTTTTGACTTCACAGCTCCAAAGAACCTGAGAGAAGAAAAGTAATGCACAATCAACTGATTTTATTTAAAACATCTGTAGACTCATGTCAAGGATTTTGTTCCTTATACACTGGATACCATTTTGAAATATGTGTGAGTAAGAAATTATGAAAAATGGCAAATACTGCCAAAGGAACCTTTTTAACAGCAATCACACGTTCTTTGTGTATACAATGTATATCGATAGTGCTTCTGCCTTACTGTTTTAATTTAAAGTCTGTGTAAAGCAAAATTAGACACACAGGGGCAAAGATTTTATCATAATATTATCAACATTTGAAATTTTTATTTTACTAACTGATCAATTGAGAGTTGATTATGAACCAGTGTTTGTTAAAATGCAGTACTTAAAAAAGGCATTAAACCACCACCCAATGTCTGGTTTATGTCACAGCTGACCTAAATGAACAGTACTGATATTCACCAAAATCATACTTTATGTTTCTGTAATGGTTAATACACCAGTTTGTAAAAGCTCTATAACAGCATTAGTATTTTTAATGCTTTAGTATAATTATTACTGTTGTCCACGAGTTTCCAAATTCACTGTTTTACAAAAAAAACAGAGAGCAAATAGTAAAGCATATTTTTATTTCTTGATTAATATGTCATATCAGTTATTTACTCACATTCCTGGACAGAAGAGATATTAAGTGGATGAATATTATGTTTGATTAATTTCTTACTTCTAGGTGAAGCCCAGTGAACTGGCTCAAATTTGTGTATAAAAAGGTGAAATCAGCTTGAAATTCCTTATTTCTGTTCATAATGTGTGTCCATAAACATTTTCAGTTTTGAACAAGTCTTTAAAAGATTACAAACATGTTTGTTTTCTCATTTTATGACAGGTGGTCTAATAAATTTGTCAAACACTGTGCACGACTGGCTGATCAGGGTTGTGGTCTGCAGTAGTCACCTGGGCTTCAACTCTGTGCTCACCTGTCGACAAATCACCCACTCATCTTCATGTCTTCCTCTCCTGCTAAAGAAACTGTGGCTGAATCCACAAACATGTATTTATAGTCCTTTTAGTCAAAACCATTTATACAATGTCGAAGTCTGTTTTGAAATCATCCATCCTTTTAGTGGGATACTTGTTAAATTACCCCTTAAGAGCTTTTTTGTCACTTTGCTTCAAAAAGCATGATTGGGATATCTCTGATGATTAACCAAGACAGTCCTGCTGCAAGTTAAAATCTGTAAAAATCAGGTAAATGCTGATTGCCTGTTCAAACTCATTGTAGCACATATAGATTGTTTAGATGCTTAGACACTGATCTATGCTGGGGTCAGACTACAGAATTTAAGCATGATTGTAGGCCAGCCAGACCATCAAAGTGCTTGGGGACCTGTTGGCCCATGAAATTTGGTCAGTCCTTGTGCAGGAGATCATGAGTAGACACTGCTAATGTGACTAAAAAACATTTAACTGTTTAAGAAAAATGAATAATGACTGTTGAAGAGTTAAAGAGAAAGAACAGTCAATAGATTTAGAAATCAGCCTCAGGAGGTGTAGAAACTAAGTGCCAGGCCCCAAGCTCATATCTTTTGAATGCTTTGCACAGACTTTAACCCTCACAACAAGACCGTCTTGTACAGATTGTCTCATTTCATATTGTTTTTCCATTGAAGACATTTTAGTAGTCTATAAGATAAACGATATGTTCACTGATCAACTGCAATAGCATGACTGGATGCAGTTTCATTTTAATTTTCTGAAAGTGTAAGGTAAGGTCCCAAATAGGCTCTACATGTGTTTTTCAAACTAAAATGACTTAATGGCAGCTAAGAGGGGGGCTTACATACTGGACTTACTCCAGTAGTATTTTTTCCTCATATAAACTAAGCTTGAAGCAGAGTTTTAACCAATGATCATCTGTTTAGATAATTCAATTCAGGGTTGTCAGTTGAAAGCCATCGTCTTAACATCTTCTGTTCATGTTTTTTATGCCATTAACAGACCTGTGATGTTTTATCTGTAGTTTGTGGAAAGCGCTACAAGAACCGACCTGGCCTGAGCTACCACTACACCCACACTCACCTCGCAGAGGAGGAGGGTGAGGAGGAGAAGGATACAGATATGGCCCCATCTCCTCCACGATGCTCCGACAACCACAAACGTAAGATGCCACTGTATATCATACAGTTAAATAAGCAACACTGTTCCAGTATGATGCTGTCTATGAAATGAGTCATTCACCTTCACCAAATCTATTTTATGCCAACAGCTCAGAAGGCCCCAGACGGCTCTATCATCCCCAACGACTACTGTGACTTTTGTCTGGGAGATCAGGACTCCAACAGGAAGACGGGTCAGGCGGAGGAGCTGGTGTCCTGCTCTGACTGTGGTCGCTCCGGTGAGTCCACAGTCTCTGTAAAATCCAGTTCTCATAAAAGTGTTAAGGTCCTCATATACTTCATTTACAGAGCCCCCTTTATATGAGGGGCTATAAGAGGTTCTCTGTTTTCCATACAATCAATTAATACATTTAAATGAATAATATACAAAAGATGAAAAAGATGTTTTAAGTTCTATTCATGGTGTGATTGCCTAAAATAAAAATTAGAGACTTTGCTCTGAGGAAAAGACAAATTTTCAGATGGTGAGCTACAATCAAATGTCAACCTTTTAGACATATTCAACATTGATTGATATAGTTATGGGAAAATAGGTTTCATGAAGCTTTCACTTGTAGGCTTTGGCTGCAGTGCCACACAGCATGTCCAAAACACAAGATTAAAAAATCAATCTGATGCAGGGTGGCACAGTGGTGCAGCAAGAAGATCGCTGTTTTGATCCCGATGTTGGTCAGGGTCTATCAGTGTGGATTTTGCATGTTCTCCCCTTGCATACGTTGGTTCTCTGTAGTCATTCCAAATTCCTCTCACAGACCAACAACATGCTTTTCACAAGTGAGGACCACACCATCAACAGGATGAATTTGACAATTATTTATTACGTATAATGGATAATAAGCAATATAACAGATACATGAAGCCGATAATGTTTTGGGACAGCTTTTTGTAGAATCTGCCGTAGCTCCCAAGCATGACGAAACCCCTTTATAAGGCCCGAAAGAAAGGAGGAAGGAAGAAAGTTTAAAGAGAGAGGTGGGAGGGAGGGGTGTGCCAGGTAAATGAAACAAAGAGAGGAAATGATAAGGTTTGAATTTATAGGAACACAGGAAGAGGCGTGGTTAGGCTGTGGTCCTGCTCCTGAAATTCTGCTTTAAGTAGCACTTCAAGTTGATTGGTAACTCTAAGTTGTATTTAAGTCTCTGTGATCAGTTGTTGACCAGTTTAGGTTGTGTCTGTCTCTCGCCCAATGTTAGCTGGGATAGGCTCCAGCCCCTACAACCCCAAAAGGGGATAAGGAAGAAAAAGGAAAGAGTTAAAACCGAAATGTAATAACAACCCATAAACATGGTAAACTACAAATGTACAGCTTTTAATATGAAGGAAAATAAGTGGCCCACAACAGTATAGAAACTACCTTCAACAAAGATGATGATTCAAAATTTTCCATAAAAAGTAGCAACCAATTCATTGGCAGGTTTTTGGATAGGAGAAAATCTCTCAATTTAATGTATTAGTAGTGTAAAGGTTAGAAGGTGGACCAATTCATATGGTGCCATCCTTGTTCAATGTATGTCTCAGTGTATCAAAGTTTTGACCCCTTCTGAAATATCATTTTTTTTCCTGTGGGCTGACTCAAACCTATCAGCAGGTTTATCCATAATAAAAACAAATAGCCAGCAAAATTATTTTCTACAAGTATATTCCACTGCAGAAAGCTATTATTTTAAAAACTCAAGATTTACCTCCCCACAAATATTTATTGTATTGATGTTGGAAACTGGTATGAAACTGCACACCGTGGAGTTTTTAAAGGTATTCTCAAGGAACAATCACTAGAAATTGCAAAGGATTTGTTGGAAGAGGGAAGAAGAACACAAGGAGTATCTACAAGCCAGAAACTAAAAGCTCTTTTTTAGGTGTGCTTAGAGAAGGTAAAAAAAACATGGCTGCCGTGCTGCCAAGTTAAACTGTTGGCTTCTAGAGAATTTTATATTGAGTCTTTGAATAACTCAGAAACTGGACTGAAGTCTTCCTTATCCACAAGAAAATTCTCTAAAGCTTATTTAGGCCTTTCTCAGTTAAAAGACATCCCAAGAAATGCAGAGAAGTGCTCAATACCCCTGATGGAAAGGCAATGAGTCTGCACAGACTGCAGCAAACCAGGAGTATATATAAACTCTCCACACCTGAGCCAAATCAGGCCTATCAGTCACAACACACCTGGCACTGCCAATCAGTCACCCTCACACACACACACACACACACAGCTGAGATGATTTCCACAGTGAGACACCAGAGTGAGCTTCCTTTCAATTTCATTTGGGAAAAAAATGTATTTTGATGTTGGTAGACAACTACTTTACTTTTTTGGGGGAAATTCTGAGCATTTCTGGGATTGTTAAGAGGGTTAGTATTTTTGAAGAAGAGTTGTATGGAGTTCAGCTGACAGTAATATACATTGGTCGCAGTGATTTTGATCAGCTCTGACTCTGTTAGGAAATATCTTAGATGGAAATTGGAATATACATCGCTATGGATGGAGCCAAGATATCTGTAAAATTTACGACATTTTAGCCTAATGGAAACTTGAAAAAAGCACTGGGATGATTTTTCACTGTACTGAACACATTTTCAATGCTTTACATTCATGCTAGCAAGCTGTTTTGTTTTGGCTCTTCCTCACTCCAGGCAGATCGACATGAAGACTAATCAGTGTGCTGAAGTAGTACAAAGACGATCAATCCAACGTGTTTTGTATATTTTTGCATATGTCTACATAAATTTCAGTATATTACACTGAGCTCTTGGTCCCATCTGCAGCAATATATAGCCTAACGATTGTGCAGGTTCCCTCGTTACAGGAGCGGAGAACATAAAAAATACTGGTTAATCCTTTTAGATCTAAAGCTGATGGTTCGCATTTCGTGTTAACTTTTATTACATTTGTGAGCTGTTACTATTAGGGGGGCTTAAGAGTGCACAGTTCCCCCTTTCTCCCAAGCCATCCTCTATTTCAGACAACACATGCAGACTTTAAGACTCAGTTAGCACAACAGAGAGCAATGCAAAGACAGATAAAATCACGACTTATGTAGCCTAATTTGAGTCTTTGTGATCAAACACAGCCCACCAAGACTATGCCATAATCTTCAAGTTTGTAAATAGGCCGTTGGCACATATTTTTGTACGATACAGTTAAAAAGTGTATGGCTAATGATGTGAAATGCTTAAGAAAGCTACTCTTTGTCCTAAAGAAATTGAAACATTTCAACAAATAGGTCAGATAGTCCGATATTTAACAATAGTCGTGCAGCCCTACCTTTAGCAAAGCCAGAAGAACTTTGTCTGAGCTATAACTGTCTAAACATAGACATGGGGTTGTAAGAAGATTCAACGATTCCTTTAATAAATAGCTGAGATTTAACTAACAAATCCTAAACTTTTTCCTTTTTTCCTCTCATTTTCCCTCACAGGTCACCCAACATGTCTTCAGTTTACAGACAACATGATGCAGGCAGTGAGGACGTACCAGTGGCAGTGCATCGAGTGCAAGTCCTGCAGCCTATGTGGTACTTCAGAGAATGATGTAAGTATATTTACAATATTAAATAAAGTTCATTCAGAGAGAAAAGTCTTGTTAAATCCTGTTTGACACTCAGTGATGTTAGTAGTTTTCTTCTTGATTTGCTTTTCCTTTTTGCTACTTTATTTTCGTTCTTACCCTCGCACAGCCATCGTTCAGCCTGTTGAAGGGAATACATTACGCTGTATAAATCCCTACACAGCACTCATACTTAACCTTGCAGTGCAGCTGGATCTGCATGATTCAATGTCTGTAGTCAGACAGGCAGAGCTCCAAGCCAAAACGGTTGAGCTCGGTCAGAAGAGGCACTGTTCAATCAGCTGAGAGCAGCAGGAAGTGACTCTTAAAGAGATTAGCCAAGCAGCAACCTCTAGCGTGGAAAATAGAGGCTCACGCAGATGTAAAAACCTGTAGGACCTCGAGTGTCCACTTGAGGCTGGCTGCAGAAATCAGACACCCAAATGATTGTGTGTGAGGTTAATTCATTTTTACAGTCCAAATTTAGTCTTTACTGTCTGGTTCAAAAAGCTGCTTCTGTCTGAATATAAAATACATCCTGATGCTGTCACTGTTAGGGGGGTGACTCTTTTTATATCACACCTGTTTTTCTTGTTTTGGGGATTTATTGAGGATTTCCAGTTTTTGGAGATGGAGTCATTACTGGCCAGACATCCTTGAAATCTGTCTCAGCATTGCTTCTGTGTCCGTTAGGAGGTTAAGCTAAAATTTGGTTACGATGGCATATGCAGTATTAAGCCCCTGTCAACCAGTTTGCGTTTCCACAGCCAACGAACACTACTTGGTAGGTGGCGTAAAAGCCGGATGTCAATAGCATGACATCAGAGCAGCGCAAAACCGTGTACCCAGCCATTAAATACAACGAAGAAGAAAATGTGACACAGTAAACAAAGAGCAACGATGGAAGACATCCAGCAGTTCTTCTTTTCTGTGATCAGCATGTGGCTTTTTGTTACAAAGTGCAACAAAGCTTTGTTTCAGAGAAGGCTGTGTGCCGCGGGAGTTATCCTCACGAAGATGAGCTGAGATTTAAACATGGCGGGGTTATATGTTGTTGCGCTGTTGCACTGGGAGTGACTTCTGCTTCAACCAATCGATGGACTGCAGTGTTTCTAGCTCCACCTTCTGGGGTCGGATCGGTATGCTTGGCACCCCAACAGAAGGGTTCCAAAAAGTAGGATGGTATGGTTTGCTTATAAGGGGTCCTGTCCCGGTTTTAGGCTAAGGAAACGACACAAAAAGCGAGACAAACCAAACTGAACCCTCTGGTGGAAATGGTGTTTCAGAGGGCATCAACAACACTCCAAAGGCCCCTTTGATAATCAAACGGTTGAACGTCATATGGCTTTGTCTTCTTTTTGCTGCATGCTGTATCAGATTAGCATAGAGGCTAACAACTTCAGCAGCAGTTTTGTCCGATCTGGACTGCAAAAACAGATAGCAACACTGAAAGCACTTTGCAGTAGAAAGGATTTTTTCTCTCCACTTCAGACATGTTTTGGTGAGAGTTTGTTGAATGAACTAGCTGTCATTCAAGTTTAGTACTCTACACTGCAGCAGGAGCAGCCTGCTATGACAACATATGATTGGCCCGTAATGAATGTGATTGATGGAAAGATTGTTCAGTCAGTTGCTGGATAGGCTTTTGAAATCTTCTGACTTCCTCAACACTTTAGATGGGCTGGTGCCCCGGACGGACAGATGAAATATATACTGTGTTGCATAAATGAAACTTTCTGTGGAGTGTGTTTGGTTTACCTCTACTGATGTTTCACTAATACTAATGGATTGTTACCTCCGCCAAGGAGGTTGTGTTTTCGGGAGAGTATGTCTGTTTGTCTGTGAGCAAAATAACTCAAAAAGTTATGGATGGATTTTGATGAAATTTTCAGGAAATGTTCAGCATGGGAAAAGGAAGAACTGATTCAATTTTGGTGTTGATCCGGATCACCGTCTGGATCCGCTATGACGAAAATGCGATTTTCGTGAATAACTACTGAACTAAATCATGATATCATGATGAATCTAGTTGCTAATGGTATGTTTTCATGGTCAAGTAATCTAAATGTTGAGATGAAATAAAGGTAGGACTAATATTTATGGTGAAAATCACAATATGACTGAGAACTGTGGTGCTGGCGGAGGTCTGCGCTCTCCGAGTGCTTTTTTAGTCACTGATATATTTATTTTGCCAGTGTCACACCCTCATTCACTATCATTTTATCTTGTTTTACTTTGAAAGTTGAATGTAAACTTTAGTGTTGCCATGTTACAAAACAAAAACATTTTCACCACTTCATATCTCTGGTGTTGTTTGGTTTAATCTTCTGTCTTTTTTCTATTTCAGTTACACTGTATATAACAAAGCCCCAATTACAAATTGAGAAAGGCATATTTTGATGATGCAAAGCTGTTTATCTAAGAAATTGTGCCTCCTCTGTAGGATCAGCTGCTGTTCTGTGATGACTGTGACAGAGGATACCACATGTACTGCCTGAAGCCTCCGATGACCCAGCCTCCAGAAGGTAAAGCTCTCATACTGTTTCATATGCATCGATGGGCTGATACTACATGTCATTATGTGCTGAATGCAGCCTGTAAATGTGCTGCACACGGTAAAGGCTAGGAAGGAGGATTTTTTTTTCAGCCTCTGACTTTGGGTCTTTGTGTCCACAGGGAGTTGGAGCTGTCACTTGTGTCTGGACATGCTTAAAGACAAAGCCTCAGCATATGGAGAAGCATAAATCCATTGACTGGCAACACACATACACATAATATACATCAAAATAAAACACAGATACAGTCGCTCTTACCCTCAGACTTCAGTGCTTTAGCAGGCTCAGGACAGTTTCTACATGATGCTTGACCTCTCATCAGCAGAGCTTCAACATCAGATCTCCGCCGGCCGTCATCAAACAGCAGGTCTGCCATTCAGTCATTTCTCTACCTCACCACTAAGCTCACGGCAGGATGCCAAAGCAGCATTTCTAATGGCCAGCACTGT
Organism: Scarus forsteni; assembly: GCA_036419115.1. Lineage (NCBI taxonomy): Eukaryota > Metazoa > Chordata > Actinopteri > Labriformes > Labridae > Scarus > Scarus forsteni. The sequence goes on along the minus strand of JAZDUH010000182.1, from coordinate 9,614,787 downwards.
GTAGTACATACGTGTGTTTGTGATTTTTAAACCAAACATGATTTTTTTTTAGCCTGATTAAAATTAATTTTTGTTTGAGTTGGACCAAGTTTTATGAAGCTGTTTAAGCTCAGCAGAAAGAGAACCTGAGTGGTTTTGACTGATGTTTGTTTTAATGTCTCCCTCCAGCTCTCCTCCTCTCCTGTGTTTACACTCCACAGTGACATTCCTGTTTTATATCTGAACAGACTCAGAGCTAGTTATGCTATCATTCACAGCTTTTGTCAACCCCTCTGAAAGTTATCCCAAGTGCTCAATGGACACAAAGCTATAAAATAGCCTTGAATATCTTTCCTGTTGACATTTTAATCCACATCTGTTTTTTGTATTCTTGAAGGTTGCTATGGTGCTAAAATTGAGACTTTGCTGACTTAATAGATTTACTTTGCTTTGACAGAAGGTGCTTATTTATTGTTTAAAACATTTTTATTTTACTATCAATAAGTTTATTATGAAGAGGAATCAGTAGTGTTCAAAGTTTGTGTAGAGCTTTCCTCAAGATGCTCATAAACAACCAGTTCTCATTTTCTTCACTTAAAATGAGAAGAATATTATTACAAGAAAGTGGTGCAGGAATTATGTACTTTATTGGACTCCATCAGTAAAAGTACCAAGGATGTTTTTGTGGTTTTAGGATTACTGCTGAAAATATGCGCTATGGCAGTAAAAAACAACTATACATTTGCTTTATTGGTGCAATCTAGAAAAAAACTAATATTAGTTTTAAAAAGAACTGCACCACAGTTGACGGACATAAGCGTCACTGCACACTAAGCTTCCAAGGAATCACTCGTATTTGTTTTCATCTCAACAATTCCCTTATCAGTTCCTTCTGCTTTGTGAATGGGGGGTAATCAAGGATGTCACGCTCTCATCAAAGGCAGCTGGCAGAAATGAAAAAGGAAAAGTCAAAAATGTGATCATGCCAGACAGAAGAGACAGAAAACAGAGGCTTTCACAATAGTGTTCTTTGACACAAAATGACACCAAAAGCACAACATCAGATGTCTGTGATGCCAAGCAAGGATGGAAATACCAGCGGAGGCATTTGTTTATGCAGCACGGAATTAAAGTCAGGGGTGACACGTTTGACATTGTTGCCACTGAAAACCTTTGAAGGCAGAAAATCCACAGGAATTGATCAAGACTCAGATCATTAAGCAGATTTTTAAAGGCACTGGTTTGAATAAAGTAAAAGGACGAGGCTGTCATGGGCCCAGTTTCATAAAAGTCACAACTTTAAGCAAAAGTTCATACCTACAAAAATTAGGGCTGTCACTTTAGTGCATTAATTAGATTAATTAATTACACCGCAAATTAATGCGTTATAAAAATTAATCGCAAGATTAATCATAGCACACAAATATTTTGATATTGGCCAGCTGAAGGACCCGTACATGGCAGTGGCACGTCACCTCACACATGCCTCTCTAGTCAAACCAAACAAAGTCCAGGTGACAACAGGAAAGGCCTTTTTAAGACTTGGTCTTATTTTATTTTTGAATTTATTTATCTATATTTGTTCTACATTCTTTAATAATGCATCAGGCCGAATTGTTTTGCTGGATGTCCTCGACCTTTTTCTTATTTTGAATTTGATTTATGAAACACACTTAAAGTGTAATTTGAGTTGCCTGATTGAGCTTAGAATTTTCTGGACAAGTTGCCCTGACTTTGGTTTTATTCTGTCACCAATAAAAAGGTGGATTTACCAATCTTCACTTCTTAGTGTATTCATTTGATTAGTCATGCACTACAATTTTATAATATCCCAGAATTCAAATTCTTTATTTGGGTACTTTAAGCAGATATGAGATTAAAATGCGATTAATTCGATTAATTAATTATAAATCCGGTAATTAATTAAATTATTTTTTTTTATTGTCTGACAGCACTAACAAAAATTTCACTGACAATTTAATGTGTTTTTTTAGATTGATACCTGGCATTCATTAATAACAGCAAAATACACTTCTCGCTGCATTAGAAATTGTGGAATGTTCTGAAATGTAAACTCCCTCTTCTAGAAATGGTTACGTTTTTTCTTTTCATTCTTAAAATGTTAACATCACCAGCCAGCCTGCTGAACTGAACTATTAGGAAAGTTTAATCTCTGTATAGTCATGTTAGCTCTGAAAAAGAACGATGTAGGACGTGAAAGGTGGAAAAAAGGAGGTGTACATGACAGCAAAAGTAACTGTTCAACAAACGTTTTTCAGTCTTCTAAGCTGATCTGACCCGTCATCGAGCCCCATCCTTCTTGTTTCTGTTACTGGAGTAGACAAACTCTCTTGTGACTGTGCTTCTTCCAGTTTGAAACAAATAAAAGCCAATTAAACTAAAATTTCTACGTATTTGAGGTATTTGATTATTATCTAAACCTGATCTCAGTGAATGTATAACTACAGAAATACAGTGGGTGTATGAGCATAACTCAATATCTCTAAAAAAAAAAAAGAAAATTGCTTTTTATATTGTAATATATTGGATGGCTAAAGCAGAGGAAATGGAGACTTTCAGCTTGGTATTTTTTTTTCTTTCTTTAGCCTTCTTTATTTTATATTATAAATATTGACTCATCTAGTAGTGCACAAAAACACAACATTTATTTGGAAAAATCCCTCAAAAGATCCAAATATTTCATGTGGAAAAAAAATGTTAATGTTATTCTTTCTAAATTTGTCCAGCCCTAGTTAAATGTAGCTTAAGTCTTTATTCTATTTTTAATTCTTTGAACTAAAAACATGTCACAAACTGTTCCATAATCTCTTAAATTGTGAGTTTAATTACGCTAATGTTTTTTATTTTTTGTTTAGAGCCCTCTAGCTGTCCACATGCAGTACCCCCAGAGCCCACCAGAGGGCCACAAACCACAATGATGTAGATACACTCCTGATCACAATCTGAGTTTCTATTTTGCTCTGCTGAATCTTTAGAAGGTTCAAAATGCAAAAAGATGAAGTGGGAGTGAGAGACCAAGAATTTTGACCGAGTAACTTCTTCAAAACAACAATGAAACTGAAATTGATCACTTGGAAAATTTGTTGAAGCGTGTTTGATGCAAGTGTTTTCATTCATCCAATTGTATCTTTCAGCTTTGCACTGTTTTTTTCTTTATTTTTTTTTAACCTTCAAGAACTTCATAATTACTGTCTCACTGTGTTTAACCTCAGCAGTGATGGTGCATTGGTGCCTTGCTTATATGCAGCTCAATAATTCAATCATGTTCAAAGACAGAAAGCAAGCTCCCACTTCTTCTTTCTTCATTTTGAAGCTCTACTTAGAATCTTCTTGTGATCCAAAAGCCCAGAATGCAAATTCTTGACAATTTTCAACTGTTTTTTTAAGATTTTGATCAGGAGTGTATCTTCAGTCTACCTTCAACACAGTTATCCTCCTAGCTTGACTTACACAGTTATGATCAGTTTCACTTGGATACAAAAATACTTGACTCAGACCAAAGTTTGAAACCTTGCAACAGTTGCAATGAGAGGGGGTTCTCTGATGGTGGGTTAGTGGTGCAGTTACAGAGCTGATGAAGGGTGAGAGCTTTTTTTTTTTTTGCTGTCTTCATGTTTGGATTTGACTGAAAATGTTCCACAAAGTTGAAGCAGTTATCATCTCCTGCTTGTCTTTGTTCTATGGATGTCTTACCCTGTTCAACCTCATGTGTGACCCCCTGTGCCCTTAACAGGGGCCCAACCCACAGTTTGTAGACCATGTTTGAATTCTAAGAAATGCAGTGTGTTGGTGATCATCCCCTGAATTGTAACTGTTTTGGATAAGCAGTGTGTACGTGTAGACGGTATTCTATATTGAGTTCTAATGACAAATGTTTTTCACTTGTTTATAAGAAGAATATGATTTGGACATTTCCTTCTCTGATACTGTGTGTGTGAAGTATGAATTTGGTTTTAAAATAATTACTAAGACCTGCAAATCTCTATTAACACAATATTTTTGAAAACCTTGCAGCACTAACTAAATGCTCTCTTAACACAAGTTTGTTCATCTTCAAAAAGAGAAAATGAGATCCACAACTAAATGTGTGACAGCACATCAGAAACGGCATTTGTATTATTTTATTGTGCTTGTATTTGATTTTCCACTGACAATCATGATCTAGCATAGATACAGTACATGTTATAATATGCAGAGGGGTTTATTGTGCTTTTTCATGTTGGGTATAGTGACCCTTTGTGTCTTCCTTTTTTTGAAAGAAAACGTCTTGGATCTTATTCTCTTTTGATGCATTTTACTGCAGTGATTAGAAATGTTTGTGGTGTTTTTTAAAGTCAACGTGCTGTTTTGTTATAAAATAAAGACTTTTACATACATCCTCTTGTCAATTAATATTTTTTTTGGACTTTTTCTAATTATCTGGTACTTTTCAGGAAAGCTTGGGGGGTGTTCACTGTTTGTATTGCTCGACATTGGTAAGGAACAGGATTTAAAACGTCAAAAAGTCTGGGGAAGATTTATTCTGTTGTTCTTCGACTGACAGATATGACACACCAAGTCTTTTTAGATTTTGTATATTCACCCAGGTTTGTAATATCTTGTTTTTTACACAGAGCTGACCTCTCTACAATACACTGTCAGTTAACGGTCATTCAGACGGTAAGTAGTGTGTGAAGTGTGCAGCTCTCTCTAGTGGAAGGCTGGTGTAATATTTGTCTTTGGTTTTTATTTCTATCCTCAATTTGTGATCTGACAGTTTTTTTTCAATTAAAAAAAAAAAAACTTTCTGGATATCAGTTATAACTTGGTCATATACAATTTTATAGTGAGTGTACCTGTGGTGTTTATGAACCTTTTTGCAGCATAAAAATGACCTGTGACCTTAAATATCTGAATTCAATGTCAAATATCAACCTTCAATTAATAGTGTAAGTAAGGTATGAGTCTCCTGCACTCCACAGATTGAGGTTGGTGCTCTCACGATAAGACCAAAAGCTTCAATCTGCAAGGATTGTGAGCAACCCAAAGCTGCACAGCCCGATTAGCATTTAGATCAAGAAGAGATGGGAGCTAAAAATGAGATGACAACAGGAAGTGACTGCTCATACAGAGATTAGCATAGATGCTAACAGCTTCAAGAGCAGTTTTATCATAATAATTTTATCATAATTGAAAAGCAAACAATAACAATGAAAGCATTTCTTGATATAAATTAAATTTTCACTCCACCTACAACAAATCCTTTGGAAAAGTTTGTTGTACTGGTTGTTATGTTTTTTATTTTACAGGAGTAGCAGCTGCCCACTACATTATCAGACTGACCTTAAAGGGACTGTGAGGAGTTTCTAAGTAATTACAAAAAAGTCTCACTTTTAGATATATGCCTGATCAAAATACACACTTTAAGATGAGTTTTATAGCATCTAAATAGGTTATCCATAAATGCTATTGCTTAGCCTTCCGGTCGGGTCGGACAGGGCTGGACTGGCCTGGATACTCAACTTTGGGAACAAGACAATTAAAACTAGAGCAAATTTATATTATTTGGACACGTCTTAGTAGCGATATATAGCCGGCTACAAAACTACAATAATAAGTTTTCAAAAAATTGCTTGTTTTCACACATCAAAAACTACCACTACATAACTAGAAAGAGGTCGCTTTGCATCCTGTAAGTTGTTGAAAAAAGAAGTTGTAAAGCAATGCAGAGTTCTGAGGAAGGTCCGAGCTGCATTTATTAGCATCACAACACACACACGCTTTGGCTTGGGTCACGTCTTTTGGTGCATTCCAGTTGTAGTAGGAAGTAGAAATTTCCGAATTCCCAGTAGGAAACTGCAACTGGAACATCCCCCGAAGTCGAAATTTCCTCCTGGGAACTCGGTGAAACCTCAGATCAGCATGTTTTTTTCCAACTTCAACTGGAACGCCGATAAGTCGGAGATGATGTCACTCCCAGTTCCGAGGTTACTGGAATGCAGCATTACGACAGTCGCCGCACATGCTCATGGGTAGCAGAGTCCTATTGTCGCCGGTAATAGATTCTCCTCATAGCACCTTTAAATCAGTGTGATTGATGGAATGATCGTTCAATCACCAGCTGGACTTTCAATGAGCCATTTCCCAGATGGACCAGAAATATACATTCCTTAATGAGAAACATCTCTGATTGGATGAGTCAAGTACGAGGTAAGGAAGAAAGGTCAATTATTAATTTATCATGTGGATTATGCTTTGTCTTGATGTGGCCACAAACCCAGGACATAACAAGTTGAGTAGCTTTAATTTCTTTTTTTTTTCATTTAAAGAAAACTCTTGCTTTTTAAATTTGATATGTCATACTGCGTTTATCCTGTCTCCACATGACAGAGCACTTCTATGCACAAGACTGAAAGTCTGAAGAATTCGGGCCTCTCCTCTCTTTATGGCAACAGTAGCTCAAAGACGTGTTAAAATCAAGAATCAGCATTTAGAGGAAAGGAATTTAGTAATGCTGTATGGTTGTCGGTTCTAGATAGGTTGGTCTAAATATTTCAGAAACTGCTGATTTCAGGATTTTCAAACACAACCATCTCCAGGGTTTACTGAGAAAGGGAAAATATTAAGAGAATGGCAGATCTATGGGTGAAGATGCTTTGTTAACGCCAAATGTCAGTGGAGAACATACAGAGTGATGAAAGATGATAGAAAGTCAATAGTAACTCCAAGAACCACCCATTACAGCCCAGGCATAGGTGGTTATTTCTGCAAGCAGCAGTTGAATCTAAACTCAGCTTGGCTACAACAGCAGAAAACCAGCCTGGATGCCACTCCTGTCAGCTGAGAACAGGAAAATGAAGCTACAAATCAAATAGGCTCACGAAATAAAAACTGGACAATTGTGTCCTGGTCTGATGTGTCTCAACTTGTGCAGCAAATTTCAGATGACAGTCAGAATTTGTCATGAATGTGAAAATATGGATCCTGCCTGCCTTATATTGCTGATTCAGGCTGTTGATGGTGCTGTTATGGTGTGGGGAATCTATTTGTGGCACACTTTAGGCCCCTCATTACCATTTAAGCATAGTTTTAAGAGGTGACTGTAAAAGGTGACCTTTGGTTTGCTATGCTAAATTGCCAAAAATGAAACACTGATTGTTTTTTTTGACAAAAGCAGTCCATCATGAACAAAGGTTAGCTTCTCTGGTACAAAATATCCACCTCTGAAGGCATTCTTAAGTGTCTACTTGTCTGTCTCTCAAACATCTTGGTGAAATCAGAGAAGTCCAGCAACACTTGCTGTTTATAGGACTTTATACAAGCTGTAACTACAAGGTGTTACTGTAAGTCTAATAAATTGTTCTCTAAATAGAAGTGTTGCTGAAGTTTTTATTTGAAACTAAATAAATACAAAAGTCAGGATGCTTTGTTGTCACAGTTTTATTTTTAAGATAGCATGGCAAAAATAAAACTGCTGAAAATCTTCAGAAACAGGAATAAACCATGAAAAAGGATGAGGTCTCTATGAGGTTGTCCATGAGAACACAGATATTGGTTGGATTACCTGGTTTCAGACATCCTTGAAAGAAGTGTCGGAAGAAGTGTTTCTATTGCAGTAACTCTATGTCCCTTTGGCTAGTGAACAGTGTGAATTTGTCTTAATTATTAGTCTTCAGTGGTTCAGCCATGAATAAACACGATGTGATAGAGATTGTGAAATTCATCCCACAAAAAACATTAATATTTGTACAGGGGTAGATTAAAAACATTATTGGTCCTACGAATACAGAATATACAGTTAATTAAAATAATATAGTACACAACTGGTGATACATAGTAGGCTAGCAAGTCCCCAACCCTACCCTGTAAATCATGTGAAATCACATTATCTTCCTCTGCCCTTAACTTAACATTGCACAGTATTAGCCAAATTACATCATATCGATTGCATTCTCCTTTTCTCTTTTATCTTATTGAATTCATTGTGTTATCTCAGCAGCTTGCAGCCGCTCCAGAGATAAGAGTAATAAAAGAGGTGGTGGGGAAGTTGGGATTGAGGATGAGCTGGACCATCATGTCTCTGCCTCTCTCTCGAAGACCTGCTGTGCACATGGATTGTTTCCAGGCACTCACCAATGTCCCCCCTGGTAGTAGACATAACCATGGACACACGTTTTAAAACATGCCAGGAAATGTGTGTTGTGCGAGCTTGCTTATGTTTGTTCACATACCCATTATATTGTTGATGCTGTTCAGCCAAGAGAAGATGTACAGCGAGTGGTTCTCCTCAGCAGTCATATCAGGAATGTTTCGCAAAACGTCATTGTCCTTCATCCAAGGGTTTGGCAGGTAAAAAGAAATGAGCAGGTAAAAACAAACAAGGCTTTAATTTAAACATTAAACATGACTCTTTTACTGATTGATTACATATAAAGGAATAGAAAAGCATGAGGTGATGAGGGTGATGCCTACATTTAACACGCGGCTTGGCAGAGGGGAAATAAACTTTGCAGCGTCCTCCAAACTGGACTGGAAATGCACGGCTGAAAGGTAATCAAAGATGTACAGCCAGCTGTTTGCAAATTCTATCTCCTGTTGAGAGTATGAGTTTTTCCTGAAGGAGAAAGAGAGGTTAAAATTAAAAAGTGAAATGTTTTCTTCAACTTCATTCACACTAGAAGAAAAACAATGAAGTCATCCTGAAATGACCCAGGTGAGCTACATGCATGAATACAACAGCAGGGTTCCTTTACCCTGAAATATACTGTATCTGTGGCTGCCAGTGTAGTTTAACCCTCGAAATCCATGGGATGACTGGCGCCCTCAAACGCCAACACTCACATTAATTACTTACACTTCTGGAAATCCCTATAATCTGTCTTTTTAGGAACAGACAGATCCATATTTTTTCAGTCTACAATGACTGTGAGCAGCCTAAAACAGAACAGCCCAATCGGAGTCCTTTGGCGCAGGAAGAGGTGGGGGCTTCAAGCGAAATGACAGAGAGAAGTGAATGCCTAGCAAAGATTAGCAAAGATGCTAACAGCTTTAGTAGCGGTTTGAGATCTTTCTCATATTTCTTTACTCAATGAAAAGGAAGTGACAATATAAACTTCTCTACAAGGGTAGTTTGACACCACTTCAAGCGTGTTTTGCTCAGAGTTCGCTCTACTAAGTGGCTTACATTCTGTCCTTTGCACAGCGGCAGTATCACTGTCTTGCTACATTGTGTGATTTCTCAATATTGAATGTAATTGACAGAAAGATTTTCCCATTACCTGCCATACATATTTGTGTTGGTTCTTTCTCAGATGAACTAGTAAAATATAATATAAAAATATTGTATCTGGTTTGGTCAGATACAAATCTTTAAAAAGTTTGATTTCAGTCATGAGCTACAATGTACAGTTCTTCAAGATTTTGTATTTGTGGAGGCACAGGAAGAATAGCCAATGCTTTTGCTAGTGCTTATGGGGATCTTAATAAAGAAAGAAAGAAAGAAAGAAAGAAAGAAAGAGATCATTTTTAATCTATTTTAATCAATTTTTTAGTGAAAAATGTTGTGGAATGAGAACGTTATGTGACAGCTTCCTATCAGTCTATGGCAGGGCAGGGGTGGGCAACTGGCAGCCCGGGGGCCATGTACAGCCCTCCGCCTCACCAAATGTGGCCCGCCAATCATTTTCAAAAATCAACAATTGAAAATATAAGGAAAACTCCAATATCTAATCAAAATAATTCTATCTAATCTTGAGTAATATCTTTAATGGCTTTTGTAAGTCATTTATTACCTTACTTTGCTATTATAGTGTCTCTGAATCTCTTTCATGAAGCATTGGAACATTATATCAAGTATTACTCAATACTATATTTAAAATATGGCAGCAGTAAAATCTTTGGGCTTTAAAAAGTTGGAAGCACTCATCATTTCATTGATCTGAAAATAGCTTCATCGGCTTTAATTCCATGTATATTTGCTAAATTTGCTTGAATTATGTGTCAAGTTCATTTAATTATGCATAATAAATTGTATATGTGTTGTAATATATGAATATTGGTGAGCTAATTTTAGGATTCATTAACATTCTCTTATGGTATTTATCCAACATCCTTTTTTCTCCTTGGAGAATTTCCAAAAATTTGTAATAATGCAGCCCTTAGGCTGGAAAAAATGGTTTTATGTGGCCCTCCAAGTAATGGAAGTTGCCCACCCCTGGTCTATGGACTAATCTGATGCAGCCATGTTTTTTCTTTCCTGTCTCCTTGGCAGTAGCGTCCAATTGTGTTAATCATAGACTGTTAAAGAATTGTACAAAGCCATTTAATAGGAGCCTTTGGAAAGCTGTTGATGCCCTCAAATGCATGCATCCAAACCGCATGTGGTAAATCAACCAAACTTTAGCTCCATCTCCATCATTTACTCACAGACAAAAAGGTCATGTTTAGGTGGGTCCTAGGCTATCTGGCCAATAGCGATGCTGCACTGCCAAAAACAAGCACAATATAAAAATTCACCACCCTCACAGTAGGAACACGTAGATGTGTTAGTTTAAGACTGAAACCATTTTTTAACCAGGCTGTAAAGATGTGTGTTAAGACCCCAAAATCCATCTTTTCCTCACATACAATTATTAAGGTGCCAATTTTCTGCATGTAGCCCCAAGAGGACACTCAGGGTACTACAACTTTTGGCCCTTTGCATGGCCCTCCATTTGAGAAGAAGTTGCTGCCTGCATAAATAGTTTTTTAAGTTGTGTCTTTGCATTCTTCTTGAAGTGAAAGTAAAAGGAAGTGAAGTTATTTTTTCCCTAAAAGCGAGGGCTATTCAGATATGAAAAGGCTTGCTCATCATTTATCTGTATATGATTTTTACTAAGGTAAATTTCACTTAGATTTTTTTCTATCCTCACATTCATACAACTTTTAATACATAATTCTGACATCATTTCAATATAAATCAAAATAAATCAGAATGAAAGCTCACTTGATTGTGCTTGATGGGGTTTGAGCATGACTAGAAAAATAATAATAATCAGCTCTGATATAATCAAGCTGCCACACCCACCATGATATTTGAGTGGTAAGTATTATACAGTTAATATGGAGCAACACACTTGATTTACTGTTGATCATGACCAAGAAAATAGTGATCAATTGTGAGAAGATATGATACAATTATTTAAGATTTGTTCCAAATTTTTTATATCAGCAAGAATTACTTACCGGCTCTCACATACAGAAGAAGAAGCTGCAACTGAAGCCATCTGAGCTTCCCAGTATTGACCAAGGATGGAGTCTTTCTTCTCATTGTCGGGGAGAGCGGACGCACTCGTTGTGATAAGACCCTTGAAAGAAAAATACAGAAATCCCACAGCAATGAAACTTAAAACTGCTGCTTTTATGTAAAATGAGGACATTTTGCTGCGTTTAATTAGAGATCATACTTCACACATGAAATAATTTGTAATAAAAAAATACAGTAAAATATGAGTTAAAGCTGGGGTCGGCGATTTTGGAAAACTAGCATGAATTTGAAAGTAGCATCTCCTCAGGACTCCGCCTAGCCCCCCCACCTCCGCCCCCCGCTCGCATGCACGCGCGCGGCTGATATATCCAGACAACTGACTCAACTCCAATCCCTCTGCACAACGTGTTTGTTTTTACACCAAGTCATGTCTCAGTCAGCGGTAAGAAAACACCAAACAAACATGTAAAGTTAGTTAGTGCTCACAGCCGATGTTGATCGGGGTATAGGTATTTCCTCTGACATTCTCCACATAGCTGTCAAATCTCCTGTTTTGGCCATGAAACTACCGTATTTTCCGTATTTTCTCCTCTTTCCCGCCGTCCTCCTGTATCAGTATTCTCCCGTAAATCTCCCGTGTGATGCTATAATAATAAAAACATTCCTCTGCCTCTCCAAACTGAACTCTGTCTCTAGACTGAATGGGGCGGTAATGCTCCAAAATGATGGATGCCAACCGCCGTAAAACCGAAGAAGAAGAAAAAGCCTTGCGAGAACGTCCACCTGCAGTAGCCTGGGTGGCAGCTATCGCGAGATTAGAGCAGCAGAACAAACTTAGAAAAACAAAGAGTTTATTTTAGATTTCTTGTACATCTGTCTTAAAATGTGAGGGATACTGGAGCTTGGTTGGGGTTGTGGGACGGCTCACGGCGGGCTTCCCTTATTTTCAAAGACAAAACTTGAAAGGTAAGCATTCTCCAGTGGACTCTGATACGTATGATCTTGGCTACCCAAACGCACCGAGTCTGTGCACGCCGGGAAAATGCACGTGCAGCAGGTGGGCAGAATGGCGACGGGATTTGATTGGTTTAAAAACAGGTATCCCGGCATGTTTATTGGTTGGGGTTTTTCCTGTTTTACTCCTGCTGTAGATAGCGGATATTTTTCGCTCTGTTTTAAGAACACGTCATGAGTTGATTACCATCGGGTCATAAAGACCATTTTAACGAGAATTTAAAAAAGTGTATTTAAATCAAATCGCAGACCCTAACTTTAAATGACAAAACATGTTTAAAACAAATACAATCATCAGCCCCATTTCCTGTGAAAACCCCTTTTTCATCTTGGTGCTCAGATTAAATCAGAGTTGTATGACTCTTTTGAGACCTGCTGCAAATTACTTTTCTCCCGATTCAAACTGCTCTACTTCGTTTCTGGCTCTTGTCTTGCAGGTTGCCTGGGATCCTTGGTGGAGACTGCCTGCTGCTGTGGAGTCACGAAGCCTCAAAAACTACAATTATAGACATGACACATAGTTGGCCATTTTATTAGGAACATTCCATTCCCATTATCATTATAGCTGTTCATGTAGATATTAGCATGATGTCCATATCCATGATCAATACATCTACAGTATCTATTTTTATTACCACATAGGCATGAGGTCCCTCTTGAAAATGGGATGTCACAAGAGGCCTTTAACACATTTATACTTAATGAAGACAAATATGGTTGGGATGCACTTGTGGTCTGGCCATCCATGAGTTCGTCACTACCATAAATTCTTATTTTCAGTAAGAATATCATTGGTTATACTCCTATAAAATGATCACCACTACCATTCAGACATGAGGACCCTTCTGAAAATGAGATGTAGCATCTCAAGAGGCTAACCTCTAATAAATCAGACGACAGGTCTGTGTTCATGAACCTGTCCCTAACTTTAGTTCTTATTCTAGTCCACTTGTCTCCTCTTACCTCCCTTATTTTGCCCTCACACCAACACAGCATGGTGTGGATTTGCTGTTCATCATGAGACTGGGATCCACATTCAAGATTTCCTGCTGCTTAACAGAAGGATTTTTTCTTGCCGCCATGATGGAGGGATCCATGATTGGCTATCTGGATTCATGTTGGGTGTTGGATGTATATATTTGTATATATATATGTGTATGTGTATCTTTATAAGTATGTATCTATGCATATATGTGTATCCACAAAATGAAGAGCTTTTGCTCTATTGTAAAGTGTCTTGAGATAACACTTGTTATGAATTGGCGCTATACAAATAAAGATTGATTGATTGATTTGGCCTATAGTAATACATAAGCATTTTAAAGTTACTTACAGTCAAACAAGATATTAATGAAACAAGTGTAGTGTGTTTAAGTTTGTGTGTCTTTGCACCAGAAAGAAGGTGTCCCACTTGGCCATGGCATCAGGGAAATTAACCGAACAATCAAGATATGAGGAGCAGTAGATCCCAGCTTCTTCAGGAGTCTTCAAGATGACCTGATAAGACCAAAATTTATTGTTATTTTAGTCATTGTTATGAATAAAATATTGTATTTAGCATTCTTCATATTTGACTAAAGATGCAGAACCAACATATGGCCAGTAAAATTCTATTATATCAACAACTTGCTGAGGTTGAGCTTAAAGTTTGAGTTTGTCCTGTCACAAATCTGGCTCTCTTGTAACCGGACCATAACTACTCTTAACTCATGATAAGGCTTGTGCCAGGTTTTTTGCAGTTTTGCTTTGAAATTTGCTGTCAAGAGTTATTTCCATCAGTCATTTTTTGGCAAGGGACTGATAAATTTCTGTCTTTCAGAAAGATTCATACAAAAACTTGGGAACTATAACACAAAGCTTGAAATGTTCCAGAAAGAGGCGGTCAGATAGAGTGTCACATTTATGTCCCTTTGGTTAGCATGGCCTTAATTGGTAGTAAAACTTAACATGTACCTGAGCTCCTTCTCCCATGAATCCATTCTGTGTGGCAGATATAAAAGGCAGTGCTGAGACAAAGTAGTTCACACCTGGGAGAAAATCAAACACTGTTTAAGTCCCTAAGATCCCATATCAACAAAAAGGTCCTTCGTTTGATTTATGTGATCATATACAGTTCTGAACACAATTTTGACCACCTGTAATAAAAAGTAGAAAGTTATTTGTGAGCACAAATGTTACTGAACAAAAATTTTGAACAAGAATGAGGAATTTTAAACTGAATTGACCTTACTTTGACACAAACTTGAACCGACTCAGTGAGCTTCTTCAAGAAGTCAGAAATGAGTCAAGCATAATATTTAACCGTTAAAAATATATATTTTTTCTGTTAAGAATTGCTACAACTATAATTCAGCAATTGAATAAATAAATGATAATGTGATTTAATATTTTTCTGTATTTTTTGTAAAACAGTACATTTAAAGGTGCTGTAAGGAGAATCTTTTTCAGGCGACATTAAGACTCTGCTACCCATGAGCACACGCGGCGACTGTCGTAATGCTGCGTTCCAGTAACCTTGGAACTGGGAGTGACATAATCTCCGACTTATCGGCGTTCCAGTTGAAGTCGGGAAAAAACATGCCGATCTACCAGGCTAAATTGTTAGCTGTTGTTAGCACGTACTGTGTTGTTGTAGGAAGAATGTGATTATCACTATGGCAGCATTTTCATAAATGTAAGTCTAACAATACTATGTATACAGCTGATCTAGAGCGACACACCCCAGTCAGAAGTGCAAATAAATTGATTATCACAGGAGCTAAATAACTGTTCACACTGGGGGCATCCATCTTCCATTGTCAACTTAGGGGTGACCAGGTTTCACCGAGTTCCCAGTAGGAATTTCCGACTTCAGGGGACATTCCAGTTGCAGTTTCCTACTCGGAACTCAGATTCCTACTTCTGACTACAACTGGAACGCACCAAAAGACGTGACTGAAGCCAAAGTGTGTGTTTGTTGTGATGCTAATAAAAGCAGCTCGGACCTTCCTCAGAACTCTGCATTGCTTTACAACTCCTTTTTTCAACAACTTACAGGATGCAAAGCGACGAGGTAATGTATCTCTTTCTAGTTACGTAGCGGTAGTTTTTGATGTGTGACAACAAGCAATTTTTGGAAAACTTATTATTGTAGTTTTGTTGCCGGCTGTCGACCCGACCAAGCTAAGGAAAAGCATTTATAGATAACCCATTTTGATGCTATAAAAGAAAGGCATATATCTAAAAGTGAGACTTTTTTTAGTAACTCCTCATAGCATCTTTAAATATTAATGGATTACAATAAAACTTATGTTTTAGCATTAAAAGTGTAATTTTGGTTAAAGGGCTTCTACATACTGGTGTTTTAACCATAAATATGGTTTTGGTAATTACCAGTGCTGCTTATTTAGGGCAGTTGTGGTATAAACCTTTAATTGAGTGGTGGTCATACAAATTTTGTTAAGCAATGTATCTTCAGTAATGCATCTAAAAATGTCAGGACTGAGCTTTGCATGTTTAAAAAAAAAAAAGTTTAAATTTGATAATATCAGCAGTTGAGTTTTTGAGGTTGCTCATTAAAATTGGATATAAAGTGGGTGGGCTTCAGTCATTCATGATGTGATTAATAACAAATTCAGTTAAAAAATTAACTCAAGTTCCTGCCACTCAGAGGCAACAAAAACCACATCACTCCCACCCATTCATGTCAAAGCAATACCACCCACACAGTCCTGAGTCTTAACTGTAGAACGTGTTTTCGAGATTTTCTGACACTTAGAGATGTTTTTTCTCTCACACTGTATGCTCAAGGGTGATTAATGACACATTGAAAATTTATAGTTTATTCAAATTCTTGAAAGAAATCAGTTTTCAGCCCTCTTTGTGACTGGGTGGGCATCTGTTAATGGTCATACTTACAGCCCCACCAGCTCTCAGGAGCGATACAGTTGGCGTCCCCGGCTCGCTTGCCACAGGAGGTGCCTCCAGTTGGATCAGCAAGACGTTCTGCAGAGTCAAAATGACACGCATTACATATTTGAATGGAGCTGTAAGCAAAATGTAATTATAAGAAAATAAAGAAAAACAGTATTGCATTGAAACAATTATTTAAATAAGCTGATTCTTTTGCTGAGCTCATTAAATTACTTTTTTGTGTTTAGGTTGGTAAAATCCATTTTGAATGAGGATGTATAATTGTTCCTTTTTTAATAATTACTTATGATATTTCTTTAATTGATAGTATTTTAATATTTACAACATTTTGACCCTCTGGCATTCAGGATGAAAGTGTGCGTTGTGTGTCCTTGCCCAACGAGTTAGCAGAAAAAAACTGTTTAGCTAAATGATTATCAACCAGAAAAATACTGATTCCAATTTAAGATATCTGGGCATCCTCTTGTTTTCCACAATTCAATTTATAGCCCTGTTGTGGTTAGAAGATGAAGTGAGATCAACAGACATGTTCACAATCTAAATATTGAGTTTGAGGACTCAATTTGCAGACAATAACCTCCAGGACATTCACTTCTTTCAATGTTCTCCGATAATTTATACCTCATCCAGTTTAAATCAATCCGCTTACTATAATAAAAGTAAACTTACAAATGATGCTTAAAATCTTAAAATTAGCCGACTTGTTTAAATTGTAATAGAGAAAAAGAAAAGTGTTTGAACAGTTTCTGGATCATTGTTAAAGGAGACATATCATGCTGATGCATGATTTAATACTTACATATAATATAATAAATTTGAAAACAAGACCTTACACCCCCTTAATTTTCAAAAAATTAAATATTGTATTTTTTCTGATATCCTAGAACGAGATTTGATGCCTTTGAAAATAGGTCATGGTGAGATGTCCGCGAGATTTCAAACGTCGTGACGACACGAGGTACCTTTCTTTTTATTGGAGTAATCTGATAAAACACTTCCTCCTCTGTGATGTCCGATAGCCACAAAACCGTAACCAAGGAACACATCCACCAGCAGGGGTATATAGGTCCCTAGCTCACACTCACTCATTACCAGCTTTGGCCTGTAGGGGGACTCAATACGCAGTCGCTGCATTGAGCCTACCGGAAAATACAGTAAAAGAAGAAGGACAGGCAGGCTCAGCCCCCGATAGAATTGACCAATCAGACCACAAAGGGCTGTGACGTTGTGAGGTAACTTTAGGTCATCCTCAGATCCGAGTGTTTCAACAAGGGCTTCATAATGGCCTAAAATGAGGATTTTGAGAACGCTATTGTGGGGCAATGAAGGAACTAAATGACTTGTACTGATGGCAGAAATGCTTTACAGGCATCCTAGTCTGGCATAGTGAAAAGGAGAAACAAGCATGATATGTCCTCTTTAAACAATATTTAACAAGAAGAACTTAAGGCACAATAATTTGTAAAATAATTTAATCAAACAATATGTATTCTCCTACACAAAAATTCATACAAACTTCTGTCTCAAAAATGCACAAGAATGGAAGAAATTAAGCTTTTGAGGCTCAACATTGTCCTATTTCTACCTCTGCAGAGGCAAAACTTCACCTTTACCTTTAAAAATTAAACATTTTAGATGAACTGTTTTATCAGCATTGGACTTATCCAAATGAAAAATAATAATAATCATTTTAAAAACTATGTCTACCAAAAAAATTGCCCTCTTGACTTTTCTACCTGCTCACCCAAACGAGGCAGGCTTGAACCAGCCTCGGCTTGAGAGCTCTTATTATGGAGGAAAACAGCTATTGTCTCTACCTTACCTGAGGCATGCATCCATGCTAGCTGCAGTGACAAAGCCCACATTGGATTGGAAGAAGCATTTGGTCCCATTGTCAGCATGAATGGGTTTGTAGCTTCGACCATCAGCCGGTTTAGACCCATGCGATGAATGAAGTTGAAAGGGTTAGGATTCAGGATGCCACCCTGTGTTGGCACATCAGAAACTTGACCAAAAGTTTGCCACCATGAGATGGGCATGCCATTATCTATAATAACGGTAGAACTACTGAGGGACACAGCACAGGCCAGGAGGAGGCCAAGAACCATCAGACGCATCATGGCTGAAGAGCAGGGACTGCTGGCAGGCTTTGAGTCAAGTGGGCCTTCTCCTGTCTGAGGGTCGTCACATACAAGGCTTATATACTGTGTGTTTCCATTCACATGTTCTAGCAACATGAGAAACTCACATGTTGAGAGACACATGCTAATGTTGGCACACATGACATTTTGTACAATGAACCCTCCCGACAGACAGATAAGATAACACATGTGCACAGACCCCAGTACTTCACAAATATTTAGGGAAAACATCCCTTTTTAACATGTCTGCATGTCTTTATAAATAGTGATAGTCTACATGGTTTCTTTAGAACTTAAATCTAAAACATCTTTCTCAGTGTAATAATTATAGCTGTTAAAGACAATATTGGAGTGGCCGCTCGATCCATAGTTGTTATTGCTAATACAGCCATAAAAACTACATTTACAACCATATAGAGAGAAGGGCCCTCTTAAAAATGAGATGCCACATCTCATCTTTTCACAGCCTGTACCCCTTCAGACACTTGACCTCCAGCCATGTACCCCTTACTCTCACACACTTACAGCAGCTAGAAAAAGAAATGTTTCTGTAAGCCTGTGGCCAACCCCACCTCCCACAGTTAACAGGCATAACAAACAAATAAAATCTCTTAAAGTGAATTATTTCTCATTAGATAGATTTATTTACCAGCAATGTCAGTGGGCAACACCAGCTCACTTTTATGTAAAAAATGTACATTTCTGGAACAGATTCAGTTATGAAACTTAAGCTGTTACAAACTCACCACAGCCATAATGAGAAGGATGTCTGACTGAACTTATCTTAGATAATTCAGGACAGATTTCCTTCTCCAAGATGCCTCACCAATCCATCCTCCAGCCTTTCTGCCTACACTTCAGGCCTTTATCAAAGCTCACGATACAGACATTTGCCAGTTTAAACCTGAACTATTAAAACAACTGTTTGAAATCTGACAGGTATTTGCGTACCCCCATGCCATTTTGTGTACCCCCAGTTTGGGAATCACTTCTCTAATCCAACAAGACAAACATTAAGAGGACAAATTGGAGGGCATCCATTAATTTCTCTCTATCATTAATTCTCATTTTAGTCCCTTTGTCTTAATCTGTCAACATCTCCCTTCACCCACTTACACCCCCAACACAGCTTTGGTTTATGGCTGTCAACATTAATCTGGTCCTGCCCAAGATTCCCTGTTACTAAAGGAAGTTTTTTTTCTAGTCATAATAATCATTGTGCAGTACTCATGGAATAGTCAGGATTGGTCTGGATAAAAAAAAAAAAAAGAAATAAATCAAACTAGAAAAGCGCTCAGAGGGTGCAGACCTCTGCCAAGCAGCTCAGTTCCACCCATAAATTGTAATTTCCACTCAACATCAATAATAATAATAATAATAATAATAATAATAATAATAATAATAATACATTTTATTTAAAAGCGCCTTTATTAGCACCCAAGGACACTTTACAAAATACATAATAAAAGCACAGTGCATTAAAATCTCAATTAAAATAAATAAAAACAACATACAAGAGTGACACAGTTAAATGAGGGTGGAAAATTAAAGACAATATGCAGTTTGGAACAGATGAGTTTTGAGATTTGATTTGAAGTGGGGAAGGGAGTCAACGTTTCTGAAGTCCGGGGGGAGAGAGTTCCAGAGTTTGAGAGCAGAGCGGCTGAAAGCCCTGCTACCCATGGTGCTGAGCCGGGCGGAGGGCACAGAGAGATGGAGGGAGGAGGACGACCTGAGGGAGCAAGAGGGGGTGGCGATGTGGAGGAGATCAGACAGGTAAGGGGGGGCGAGGTTGTGAATGGCCTTGAAAGTGTACAGCAGGATTTTGAAATGTATTCTAAACTTAATGGGGAGCCAGTGAAGCTGCTGGAGGACGGGGGTGATGTGTCTTATATTATTTTGTGCGCACATTGTGGGATGAAAATTACCAATCTGTAAGAGGTGTAATTAAGAGAAGACACAAAGACATTCAAGCTGCTCAAATAGTAGTGTGGATACTTCAGGATTTTTAGAGTCAAGCACGTCATACGTAACTTATTAACTTAGTTCAGTGGTTCCCAAACTGGGGTACGTGTACCCCAAGGGGTACGCGAAGGGATGTAGGGGTACATGAAAAACTGTCAGGTCTAAACAGTTGTTTCAGTAGTTCAAGTTCAAACTGATAAATGTTTGTATTGTGAGCTTTGATAAAGGCCTGAAGTGTTGGCAGAGAGGCTGAGGCATCTTGGAGAAGGAAATCTGTCCTAAATTATCTAAGATTCTTAAAATAACATACAGTAAGTTCAGTCAGACAGCCTTTTAATTAAAGCTTTAAGTTCATTAATGAAAATGTTTCAGAAATGTACATTTCTTTTTCAAAAGTGGACTGGTGTTGCCCACTGACATTGCTGGTAAATCATTCTATTTAGTCAGAAATAATTCACTTTAATAGGTTTCATCTGAATGTTATGCATGTAAAATGTGGGAGGTCGGAGGCTTAAACATTTATTTTTCTCGGTGTTACAAGTGCATGAGAGTTGAGGGTGCATGGCTGGAGGTCAAGTGTCGGAAGGGGTACAGGCTGTGAAAAGTTTGGGAACCACTGACTTAGTTGACAAAGCTACTTTCTGTGATATTGGACCACAAGTAAATATTTTGTGACAAGTCATTGAGTTTTGTTTTTTAGAGCTGCCTCTATCAAAAGAGACACCACACAACTGCAGACAGAGGGTCAAAGTCTCAGAGCTTCATGTTTGCCTATGGACTGTGAGCACTACATTGTGAACCCAATAACTCAAGAATTCCTAGAGGGATTTCCATCAAACTTTGCACAAGTTTCCACAATGACATGATTTTGAAGATGATGACAAAAAAAGGTCAAAGAGAGATGTGGTCAACCTTTACTCATGAATATATCTCAAAAATGAAGAGAAATATCAAGGTCTTTTAGTTCTCATAGCAATCTCCTCATGAAACACAATGTTTCATGGACTCTCAAAAGGATTTTCATCGAACTTGGACAATGTCCTCTCTTACATCTGGATGGGGATGGGAATTGAAAACCAATTCCACTTGAGAATCAAAAACAACTCCCTCAAGGAAACCATATAATTTGTCTTTTTGGTTCCCACATATATTCCTTTTGTTCTGCATGCTATGCAAAGAAGCATACAACATGCTCATCAGAGGCAGTAAGCAGAAAAGACAACACAGATGTCAAAAATCATACCAGACAAGGGGCAGAAGAGGTCAAAATTGTGTTTAGTTTTTGACAAAATTTGCGCACTGCATTAGAGTGTCATGTATTTCATAATAATGTAATAATAACTTTATTTATATAGCATTTTTTAAAACAGAAGTTTCCGAAGTGCTTTGACAAAAAAAGCTTGTATTTGACACTGCTCCCAATGAAAACCTAGGTAGGCCAACACTTTTCCACACAAAAAATCAACAAAAATTGATAACAGATTGTCAATGGCATTACTATCAATAACAACTTATAATAAAAAAAGTTATAATTACTAAAAATTCCCATACCTACTTACAGTTAATGATATTCAAGGTCTTAGGGTATCATGGTCATCATTTGCTTTTGAATGCCAAGCCTTTAACCTAGATATTTCAGAAAAACTTTCAAGGGATTACCTTTAAGCTTTGCATAAATATTTAAATATTAGAGGAAGAGATTTTCAAAAGTTATTAATTCATTTGTAACATATGCAATGTCAGCTCCAGATGGGAGGGGATGAAAGTCTTTAAAAATGATCACCATGAATTGGCATCAGAGTGCTATTGACTGGCATTAAGTAGGTTAGTAATCAACATGTCCCCAGACTGACTTGGTTCCTGGAGAAGGACAGATGAAAACCCTGCTTTATACATTTTGAGATGGATTGTTGACAGCCTGAGCAAGAGCACACTGCCTCCTGAACTTCACCTTATTTGATCATAAGTCAGAATGCCACTCTCTGCCCTGGGCACTGATTGTAAAATGCTGATTCTTAACACACTTGAGTGAATGCCTTGGTGATATGGCAAAACATATATTATTTGCAGATTTTCAGTACACAACGTTTATCTCATGTACAGTGTGTGTTTTTACAAAGTGTCTTCCCTCCTCTGCAACTTTGATGCCTATAAACAACTTTATGAAGTGTGGTACGACATATAGTGACACACACTAGCTTTTTTCAGGGTTGTAATTATTTTTCACTTTTAACATCTGTATCAACAGCTTAGAGTTTAAATTGATGTATCTTTGAGAACAAATTATCCAAAGGGGCAGCTAAAAATGCTACAAATCCACAAACAAGCCTCCAAACTTTTACAAAAGCAAGGTTTCATCAACAGTTACTGTAAATGCATCTGTAGCTATGGACAAAGGCTTCTATTTTGAAAACCTGATCGCACAAATAGCAGCTGGTCAAAACTTGGAGATAAATAAACCACACAACAACAATAATACAACAGGCCATAACTTAGATCAGAGACTGATGGAAATATATGGGTGTGTTTTTGTTGTTATTTTCCACACAGGCACAAGTTGTTTGTGAAACAATGGCCTTGAATTTTGGGGTATGAAGAAGCTGTGGATCTTGAAGTTTATTATTTTTTTAAATACGTAATATATTAAAGCTTTGCTGCACTGAGAAAAAGCAAATAAATGAATAAGTAAATCAATAAAACACACCGTGTAATGAAATTCTGGTCATATCACTCTACACTGTCATGAAGTCAGCTGTTTCATAATTGAATTAGTTATCGTTTTGTTTTATAGTAGATTTTGTTTTAAATGTTTTAATAAGTTATGGTTGCAGAAAGTCTCTCCCCCTCCCAATGCATCATTTCAGGGGTACTTTGCCAATGCAAACCAAAGAAAACAGGCAGCCGATAATTTAACCCTTAGAATACTATTTTTAAAGATTTTCTTTGTCCAATACAATATCATGACAGCACTTTTATGGAAATTTTTGCCTCAAGAAACCATTAACCCATTACTCTTTTCCACCAGAGCAGATGTTCATGTTCTATACTCTATTTACTTTGTTTAACAGAGGGGGGCAGAGTTTAAAGCCCACTCTTGGAGAGTGCATAACCTATGTAATGACTTGTTCCACGTGAGCTTCATCATCACGTGCGATGGTTACATAATCAAATGTGTGTCTGTTCAAAATAATGGGCTGTTTGTCATACCATCATTTAATAACATCTTTATCTTATTAAAACCATTTTATTACGATTTCATACTTGGTTTCCGTTTTTTCACCGATAGGACAATGAACGCAACAGTTTGAGTGACCATGAATTGCAGTGTGGGAGGTTTGCTTAACCTGACTGAACTCAAAGTTCAAACATTACACACGTGGACAAAATTGTCGGTACCCTTCTGTTAAAGAAAGAAAAAACACAATGGTCACTGAAATAACTTGAAACTGACAAAAGTGATAATAAATAAAAATGTACTGAAAATTAACTAATTAAGATCAGACATTGCTTTTGACTTGTGGCTCAACAGAATCCTTTAAAAAAATACAACAATGAAACTGGTCTGTAAAAAAATGATGGTACCCTTAGCTTCATATTTTCTGCACTATCTTTTGAGGCAGTCACTGCAATCAGGAGATTTCTGTAACTCTCAACGACACTTCTGCGCCAGGTATTTTGGCCCACTCCTCATGAGTAAACTGCTCCAGCTGTCTCAGGTTTGAAGCGTGTCTTCTCCAGACTGCATGTTTCAGCTCTTTCAACAAATGTTCAACATGATTTAGATCAGGGCTCATAGAAGACCACTTCAGAATAGTCCAGTTTTTGTTCTGAGCCATTTTTGTTTTTAGCTGTGTGTTTTGGGTCATTATCCTCCTGGAAGACCCATGATCTACGACTGAGACCAAGCTTTCTGACACTGGACAGCACATTTTGCTCCAGAATGCCTTGGGCTCTTTGGTACCATTTACATAATTTTAGCTCTTCAATTTGTCATCAATTTTCCTCTTGTAGCCAAGTCCAGGGAGCTTGGCTACACTGTAGAGAATTGACTGTAGAATTTACAGTAAAAAACTGGCAAAAAGGGGTGCTGGTTTGGCGGAGTGGTTAGCACCCCATGTACTTGCTTCTGCCGGTCCAGGTTCGAATCCCGCCTGTGACCAGTTTGCAGAGTGTCTTCCCCTACTCTCTCACCCCCTTTCACAAGCCTATTCACTGTCTCTCTCCTATCAATAAAAGGCACAAAATGCCCAAAAAATACATTAAAAAGTAAGTAAGTATTGTAAAATTGCAGTTAATTATTGTAAAAAACTATTACAACAAATTACTGTTAATTTTCTACAATTTTTTACTGTATATAAATTACAGGTACTTACTGTATTCTCTCTTAGAAAACAGCAATTAAATGTAATCTAGTTTACAATTGTTTCTTGTATTCTAATAAATCACAGTAATTACCTGGCAACTAAAGTTGCCAGTAAATACCTGTAAATAAATAATACAGTATGTTGTTGTAAAATGTTTTTACAGTTAATAATGTTTTTTTTACATTAGCTGCTTTGCAAATTATGCAGATTGTGAATGAAACAAATAGTAATACAGTGTCACTTTTATTAAAACTTAGGGCATTCTTTTTTTTTGAACAGATGTGCAAAAGGTGCATGTACAGTAGCATGAAGAAAAATGAAAGGGATAGTTCAACATTTTGTCAAATTGGCCCATTGCCATTGCAATAGGTTAATAACCTTTATTCATCAGTACAAGGTGTTTGAAGATCTGTGGAGCAGATGAGAGCTGCTAATCTACCATTATGGACAAATGGAATTTCTTGGTTTCTCTCATGAAACTCATCAAAAACACAATCCAACAACTCCACGACGCTCTGGTGGACAAGTTGTGACCTGCACATTCGCTATGCTGTGAGACAATAACACAACATCACCACACTGAGTTGTTTTATTTTTTTATCTTTTTTTTAATGCATTTTTTTGGGCATTTTTTGTGCCTTTATTGATAGGAGAGAGACAGTGGATAGGCTTGTGAAAGGGGGCGAGAGAGTAGGGGAAGACACTCTGCAAACTGGTCACAGGCGGGACTCGAACCTGGACCGGCAGAAGCAAGTACAGTGGTATGAAAAAGTTTATGAACCTTTTGGAATTTCTCACATTTCTGCATAAAATCACCATCAAATGTGATCTGATCTTTGTCAAAATCACACAGATGAAAAAACTGTGTCTGCTTTAACTAAAACCACCCAAACATTTATAGGTTTACATATTTTAATGAGGATAGCATGCAAACAATGACAGAAGGGGGAGGAATAAGTAACTGAACCCTCTGCCTAAGGAGAGTTAAAGAGCAATTGAAACCAATTTTTACCAAACAATTTAAGTCAGGTGCGTGCCCAATCACTGATGAGTGGCTTAAAGCTGCCCTGCCCACTATAAAACACACACCTGGTAAGAATTGTCTTGATGAGAAGCATTGTCTGATGTGCACCATGGTTCGCTCAAAAGAGCTGTCTGAAGACCTGCGATCAAGAATTGTTGATTTGTATAAAGCTGGGAAAGGATACAAAACCATCTCTAAAAGTCTGGATGTTCATCAATCGACAGTCAGAGAAGTTGTCTACAAATGGAGAGAGTTTGGCACTGTTGCTTCTCTCCCAAGGAGTGGCAAATCCACCAAAGATGACGCCAAGAGTTCAGCGCAGAATACTCAGAGAGGTAAAAAAGAACCCTAGAGTGTCTGCTAAAGACTTACAGAAATCACTGGCACAGTCCAATATCTCTGTGCACACATCAACTATATGTAAAACAATGGCCAAGAATGGTGTTCATGGGAGGACTCCACGGAGGAAGCCAGTGCTGTCTAAAAAAAAACATTGTTGCTCGTTTAGTGTTCGCAAAAAGGCACTTGGACACTCCACAGAAGTTTTGGCAAAATATTTTGTGGACTGATGAAACCAAAGTTGAATTGTTTGGGAGGAACACACAACGTCATGTGTGGAGGAAAAATGGAACAGCTCACCAACATCAACACCTCATCCCCACTGTGAAGCATGGTGGAGGGTACATCATGGTTTGGGGCTGTTTTGCTGCCTCAGGGCCTGGACAACTTGCAATCATTAATGGAAAAATGAATTCAAAAGTTTATCAGGATGTTTTGCAGGAAAACCTGTGGCCGTCTGTCAGACAGTTGAAGCTAAAAAGAGGATGGATGCTGCAACAAGACAATGATCCAAAACACAGAAGTAAATCAACTTCAGAATGGTTTCAGAAGAACAAAATACACGTTCTGGAGTGGCCAAGTCAAAGTCCAGACTTGAACCCCATTGAGATGCTGTGGCATGACCTCAAGACAGCGATTCATGCCAGACATCCCAGTAATCTGACTAAACTACAGCAGTTTTGTAAAGAAGAATGGGCCAAGATTAGTCCTGATCGATGTGCCAGACTGATCTGCAGCTACAGGAAGCGTCTGGTTGAAGTTATTGCTGCCAAAGGGGGGGCCACAAAATATTAAATGTGATGGTTCAGTTACTTATTCCTCCCCCTTCTGTCATTGTTTGCATGCTATCCTCATTAAAATATGAAAACCTATAAATGTTTGGGTGGTTTTAGTTAAAGCAGACACAGTTTTTTCATCTGTGTGATTTTGACAAAGATCAGATCACATTTGATGGTGATTTTATGCAGAAATGTGAGAAATTCCAAAAGGTTCAGATACTTTTTCATACCACTGTACATGGGGTGCTAACCACTCCGCCAAACCAGAACCCCTACACTGAGTTGTTTTAGAGGTAAATTCATGGAAAACTGCTGATGTGCTGCCCTGTCAGTGTCAGGTTTAGAACCAGAATTGTCCGTTGGACCCAAAAGCTCAAGAAGAGAGGAAGCCAAAGAAGGTTTAACAGGTTTAATAAACACGAAAAAAACACAGGAACATATGTACAAGGTGGCGGGAGCTCGTGGCAAGCACCTGGAAGGAGAGCAGAGGGAAACAAATAGTCCACGAGTCCACAAAAACACAGAGAAGCAAAGACCACAAAAATCATGAGAACGCCCTGCATGGGACAAGGCTTAGAGCCAAAATACAAGGAGCAGGAATGACTCAGACGGGCACAAACCGAGGTAAGCTACTCAATACTCCCGAGCTGAATCCTCCACAGGAGCCATCTTTAATAGGCAGAGTAATCAGGTGAACAGGTTGCAGGTGTGCTAGGAGCAGAGCGGGAGACTCCGCCTCCGAGACAGGAGCAGGAAGGGAAAGTGAGGGAGAACCCCATTTACTTAAAACTTAACCAAAAACAACTTTCTCTGCTGGCATCAACATTACCCAAATCCCTGTTCCAAAGCCCAGTGCATAAATGAATGTTTCCTTAGCTGTAATGTTGCCTGTTTATCGGTGAAATGCGATGTGAAAACGATGCAGACTGCTCTCATGCTAAAAGTTATATCTGTCTTAGCTAAAGTTATAGAAAGATACCGTCACTGAAACAAATGTTACTCACCAATCCACTGAATTTTTAGCCTTGCTCTGGTGACTATACAGGCTCTGCCATTGCTTCCCCTCCTCTGGAAAGTTCTAACAGCTAAAATCCTAATATCAACAGTATTTACCAGTAATACATATAATCTACATGCCAGAACACAGTTGCTGTAAATTTTACAATATTTAACCGGGAAGTTATGCAGCAGGTTACTGTAATTTGTTTTTACCCATAATGCATTGCAGTATACAGTTAAACATTGTAAACTGAAAAAAACAAGAAAATACTGTAAAATTTTACTGTAGATACTACAGCAATTTGTTACAGTCTACAGTCCCGTGGACCTTAAAGTTCTGAATAATACTGTATATGCAACTGTAGTCACAGGAACACCAAGCTGCTTGGAGATGGTCTTATAGCCTATACCTTCAACATGCTTGTCTATAATTTTCTTTCTAATCTCCTGTGATAGCTCTGTCCTTAGCTGTCTGTGGTCCATGTTCAGTGTAGTACACACCACGACACCAAACAGCACAGTGAGTAACTGTCACCCTTTAAATAGGCAGATTGACTGATTACAAGTTTGATGACACCTGTGATTCTGGTTACAGGACAGACCTTAGTTTAACATGTCTCTATGGTCAAATAATTGTCAATCTTTTCAAGGGGTTCCATAATTTTTGTCCAGGGCAGTTAAATTAGCTTTTTTTAATTATTCTGTTGAACCACAATTCATAAACAATGTCTGCTTGTCATTAGTTAATTTTCTGCAAATTTTGTATTTATTATTACTTTTGTCAGTTTCAAGTAATTCCAGTGACCGCTGTGTTTTTTTCTTTCTTTAACGGAAGGGTGCCAAGAATTTTATCCACATGTGTGTGTTCTGCTGGTCATGACGGTTCAAGTAAAACTTGATCTGATCTATTCCCATCTTTAACTCAAATGTGTTCTTGATCTTTTTTGGTGCATTCATTTTTTCAATCCTTTTGAACTTCTTGATGACATTCACAAAATTTCATCGAACATTTCATTGACTTCTCGAAGTTGATGAAACAGGGATGAAGAAATGAAACTTTATTTACTCACATATACCCCTTTTTGATAGTATATGTAATAAGAACAGCAGCTGTTTGAAAAAAAGACATTGCATGAGAACACTTTTTCCATTTTTCTGTGATCACCACGTCTTCCTGTTGACTGGCTGATTGAGCTTGGAGCTGTCAGTCAAAAGAGAGCCATGGTGGTTGGTTAGCAGAGAGATTAATTGAAAACACTGAGCGCATATACTGCAAAGAAGATGAATGGCTATATGCTTTTTATGGCACAGGAAAGAAATGGTTAGATTTTGGATGTGATTCAAAGATGGATGCCGATCCAAAATATTTTTAAGGATTTTTTTAACATGGTGAGATAGAGCATTTTCCCATGCCTTAAGGAGGATGTGGACAGGTTCTAGTGGCGATCCAAATCCAGCTGCTGATCCAGGGATTTCTTAAGCGATTTTTTAGCACTGTGGGACAAAGCAGTTTTCCATATTTTCACTAACGGTGCTTTGGCTGATGCCAGATTGTTCACAAAGTAGTAAACCTTGCTCCATCTAACAACAACTGTGAACAACTGAGATTTATGAGGATGTTTCTTCTATACCTCTCACCTGTTTCAATTAACAATTTCACCTTTGGAATTTTCCACATAGTTGTTTGTGAATCATTCCTAATCATTCCTCGTGTTTTGCTAGCTGTGCCTTGGAATGTGTTGCAGGCATGATCTTCAAAATGAGTGAATATTTCCAAAAGTACAATACAGTTTTCAATAATAGATTAATATCTTGTCTTTGTAGTTTATTCAGTTTGATAGCCAATGTGTTCTGTTTTTATTTCCTTATAGACAATATACCAACTTCATTGGAATTGGGTTTGCGATAGAAAGCAGTTCCCTTCTAAGTTCCCCCAACATCATCATACCTTTCCTCCTCACAATTTCTGTGTTTAAAAAAGATTGCAGTTGTGGAGGGCCGGTTGTTGCCCTGGACCAACAGTTGACTTCAGCTAGTTATTATGCTTATGTTTGTATAATGACAGAAAAACTGGGGCCACATGACAAAGGAAAAGTGATCAGACTCTTTATTTAACACCAATTCCAGTTATGCACATTTTGAAACACAGTGAGAATCATTAAATTAACATTATCATTCATTACAAGCTACTATGCAAAGGGGATTATTCAAGGACAACAATAGATTGGGTAGTTGGATTTCTAGAATCAGTTAATACATTTTCCACGTTTAGCCTAGAAATTAAACACAATGCTGTAAGTAGAGTCGTAGTCAGTTCTGCTTGTGTGCTCAGCTTGTCCAGCAGCTAGTTGTCATTGAGCCAAGACCAGCCATGAAACTGACGGAGGAGTAGGCAGTAGTCGTCAGGGCCTGCTCCAACAGCAGACTACCTTGTTCTCTTGTTTCCACAGAGCACATGGCATTTTGCCATGTTGTCACCAATGCACCACCTGGCAGATGAAAAATATCATTGAGAATGTTTTAGGCTCACAAATAAACAATGGTGAAAATTCACATTATCAGGAAGTCTTGTGAAATTGTTGACCTCCTTACCAAGATTTGCGTTGATAGAATCCATCCAGGAGAACACATTCAGTGTGTTGTTCTCTTCATCGCTCATATCTCCTATGTTAGGGGCAACATCACCCTGCTGTATGTGCAAGAAACAAAGTTAACAGAATAACCCATATTTTACAAATGATAATTAGAAATACTTAAATGGAATAAGTTTTTGGTATGTACCTTCAAGACTCGACTTGGCAGAGGGGAGATAAACTTTTCGGCCTTAACCAAACTGGATTGAAAATGTGCTGCAGCGACATAGTGGGTTGAGTTGCACCAGCTTATCATAAATGACTTCTCTTCAGGGAAGTAGGAGCTCTTCCTGAAGAAAGCATAGAGAGACAGTTTGGGGGATGTTAACAATGTGATTGTCGTTCATTTGGTGGGTTTGTTTTCTTTTGAAGCCCAGTGACTAGTTTAATGGTCAAAAAAAGTCTTTCTCTGACTTAAAAAACAGAGGTCAATATATGGGCGTAGACAAGTATCAATATCAATACAACATACTTATTTAATAGTTACACTTTATACCCTGTTTGCAGATAGTCTTTGGTCTTCCAGATCCAGAAGCTATCGTGAAAGGAGTGCATCATTTTGGACTAAATTCCAAGTGGAAGGGAAACATTATTTACACTGAAAAGTGCACTGTAGATTGTTAATTGTGACTGGATAGCGATTGATAATATTAAATTGATACCAGTGTCATTCTCCATTCTGCTTATAGATTCAAATCATCCTGGATTCCCCAAATGATTCCTGTGCAACGTTTTTTTAGACCAGTGACACATAAATTGTATGCTGTGTTGTTAGATTCATTAGTGAGAGGGTGCTCATGTTTGCCACACATTTGGGAGCAGACCCAGGTTAGTGTGGCTGGCCATTCGCTGTGAGAATCGGCATGGGGCTGAAACTAGCGTGTGTTTATTTGTCTTGATAAAGACCAGGTGTGGCAATCCAATATATACTTTGGCCTTGTGGCGCTCAGTACTGTCTCATTGTCCTATCATCAGAGATTGCATTGCTTAGCATTTGCTATAAACTCTCTGTGCAGCACATCAGATTCATGCTCAGTGATGGAACTATGCTAACCTGCATCGTCCCTATCAAATAAATAAATTCAAATTCAAAATTGTGGGAGCGTCTTCATGTTTCTTTGGTTATTGTTTTGACAGTGAATGTCTGCTTAAGCACTTTGAGATACTTGCATGGGGATTATGCAAGTAGCCTAAACAAAGTAGTCTAAAGAGCAGGACATTCTTGCCTTTCTACTTCTGTTCAAACATCCATTCAGTATTCTGGTCTTTCGTTATAGGAGTGTGGGTTTAAACTTTCCAAGGTGTTTGGTTTAAAGTCTGCTGGGTGGCAGCAGTGATTTCATTTTATGAAAGTACAGTAAAACAAGAGCTTAAGTTGTTGGCTCAACCATTCTATCCTGTTTAATTTCCTAGTCCCTAAATCCTTTATGATTCTTGTGGTCATTCCTCTAGAATAACTTCAAGACACCGTTCTGCAATTTTGTCACATTCTCTGACCTCCTGACATATTTGTGTCAAATTAAGACACAATCTTGACCTCTTCTGTTTCCTGCCTTGCCATAATTACAGTTTTGAGTTTTTCTGTCATAGTTTCTGCTGACTGTCTCAGATTGAAGCTGTTTTTCTCAATTTCCGAAACACAGCAAAAGCCTTAGCTCATTATGTTAAAGCCCTGCCCTGGACATATTAAGCAGATTTGCACCTAGTTAGCCACAGAACTCATACAGCATACAACTCTGTGTCTCTGGCTTAACGATAAACCAAACTCATGTCTTTGACTTAATCAATAGTTTTGTCCACTGTGTGTCAGAAACATGAGTGTATTAATTCAGCGCATTCAGGCTCAACTCGATGGTGCATTTAAGTCACAGGGCAGAACAGCACAAAATGAGGAACTGTTCATATCTAATGACAATTTTCTTTCTTTTTGTGATCATGGAAGTTATTAATCACCAAGCACTGCCCTTTTCAAATATGAAAATGCATTAACTACCAAGTGATTGAACACATCAAGTTCAATGAAGTGACAGATAAAAAGAAAGATGGTTTACTTGGAATCGAATGCAGAAGAAGCCAAAATTGAAGCCATCTGGGCCTCCCAGAAGAGATGAAGGGCAGAATCTTTCTTCACTGAATCTGTTTGATTACTGGACCCAATATCGATGAGACCCTATAATCAAACACAAAGACCATTGGAGAAATTTTACACACTCTGACTTCAGCAACTATCCGTGTGTTCGAATTGAACAGTAGATGGGAATTTGTTTGTGTTGTGATCATTTACCTGGAAAAAGTTGTCCCACTTTGTCATAACATCAGAGAAAAGAGCTGCACAACCGCCATACGTTTTGCAAAACTCTGTGTTCCCCTCAGGCGCCTCCATCTCGACCTATGTTTTCACACAAAATTACTTAACAATCATCTCAATAAAGCAGCAATCAGTTTTTCAAAGGTGTAGCCCTGCAGCATGTCTTTGGGAAAGATAATAATCGAGTTAACCCTATCCAATAAATAGCTGGCATAGCAGTCTCCCTCATTTTCCCCTTATGGCGGAATGGAGGTTCAGCCTAATCTCTAAAAGAAAAATCCAACTCCCTGATTACTTGTTGTACTTGTTGTAAGTGATTTTACCACAGGTTTGTTCTAAAAGGTGTGCTTTACAACCACTTTTTCTTTTTCTCTTTTCAATCATTTATCCTTTCTTCTCAATAAAAAACGGACCTGTGTAGACAGTTTCACCTATCCATGCATTGTATCTGTGGCGATTGCTCTAAGACTGCAAGGGAAGCTCAGCTTCCCCTAAAATATCCCCCAAAAAAGTGGTGATATGTACTGCTGTGTGTACATTTCATTGACTAAATATGAGCTAGAATACCTTCATCTTTTGTTCTGAATCAGCAACTTATCATAGGTAACTGGCACAACTTTCTTCTCATTCATCCCCGAAGAGTCTCAGCGCTACAGCCGTAGTCGGACGCTGAGCGTCTTCAGACGTCAGCATGAAAGCTTAGAGTGGGTTGTTCAACTGTGGAAACTGGACAGTCATTGGATAAATGCTGGGCTTTGTCCCGCCCATCGGACGCTCAGCGTCTCTGGGAGTCAATGAGGCAGTGGGCTGGCCTGGACGCTGAGCTTCTGCGTGATGATTGGATGATCTGTCTGAGGCCGAATCCCTTTTTGATTGACAGTGAAATGAGCGAATCAGGGATCTAGAAATATCACCCTTTACTGCAGCGTCTTCTAAGTTTTACATTCAGTTGTTCTGGACTGATCCGGAGGCTTTATCGATCTCCAGTGACTTTATCTTTCTTAAAAACGACTAGTGTTGTGTTTGAAGACTCTCTCCTGCCACTTTTCTTTTCACCAACGAGCAGATGCGAATCTTCTCTCCCTTTCACTCACACTCACAGCCAGTCAATAGTCTCACGTAGCTGCTCCAGCTGCTAGCAAGCTGCACATCATGGCAGATAGTATGAATATTTTAGACCAGATTTTGGCGAAGCCATTTGATAGTCTTCCTTACAAAGAGAAAATTAGAGTAAAACAGCAGGGCAGATCAACTCCTAAGATTGATTTAGTGCAAAAGGTGGGGAAAAGAAACAGGTCTTTTCAGCATTCCCGGTATGACAAGGTGAGCTGGCTCACTGGAAGTGCTGTCACAAAATGTGTTGTCTGGTCAAAAGTGAGTTTTGGGGAATAAAATCCCTGGAAAAGACACCAAACAGGGTCACAGATCATTTACATAAATAAACAAAATTATGATGTAGGCCGGAAAAAAATGAGCTTCCCCTCCTTGACTGACCAGCAGCCGCCACTGCATTGTATTTCAAGTCCACCGCAGTCAGCCTTCACTAATAGCACTAAAAATCCCATTGTAGCTAATGCTATTCATCCTCAAAACAATGCTGATTAGCCCACCCATTTACTGATCAGGTCTAAGATTTGTAAGACAGATCCACCTTACAATAAGTATAAAATATTACAAAAAAGATACTTTCCCAGATAAAAACAATACCTTACACTGAAAACATTGAGCTTGTGTTTAAAATATGAATTTCTGCCTCTTGAAAGAGTGCATACACCATGGCTACTTTCTTGGGTGCACATGTTCAGCTGCTTGTTCATACAAACAGTAACACTCCCATCATCTAATAAGTAGAAAAAAGACCACAGACTCACAAAAAAAGGACATAAGCTTGTAAAATTGTTGGCTGGTCTGATGAGTCTTGATTTGTATTGTAACATTTACATGTGATGGTCAGAATTTTGTGTTATAAATGTGAAAGCATGGATCCATCCAGCTCCTTAATGGTGTAATGGCATGGAAGATATTTTCTTTGGGTTCTTCAGAACTGATTGAGCATAGTTTTAAACACCACAGCCTACCTCAATGTTGCTGACCTTGTTCATCACCAAATTACCAGTGTACCCATCTTCTGATTGCCACTTCCAACAGAGTAATGCGCTGAGTATCATAACGCTCCAATCAACTCAAACTGGTTTCTTGAACATAAGTTCACTGTACTCCAGTGGCCTCCGCGGTCACCAAATCTTATTTCAATGGATGTGGTGGAATGAGAGATTTGAAAAATGGATAAAACAACTCAACAAGCTACATTCAAAGCTAACTCAGTTTGTAGCCCATAGCAGATACAATAAAAACCATTGTAAAGACGCTGTATGCCCACTAGTGTGTTAACATATGTCCTAATGCACTACTTTTGGAGGAGCAGATGGCTTGGCAGCTTAGGGAGCATGAGCTGATCATTGCATGGCCAGAGAACTTCAACACAACAGAGCCCCCACAGACAGGTCATCTTTGCACATATAAGAATACTTTCATGTTTAATGCATATCCCCACGAAAGGCTTTCGGTTAAGGACATGAATGGCTGCAAAGTTACGCTGTACTCTTTCAACTGCAGTGTACAGTGTAAGGTCCACAAGCATACATACCTGCACACCTTCTCCAAAGTAGTCTTTTTTTGCAGCTGACAGGAAGGGCAAGACTGAGACCATGTAGTTTTGAGCTGAAGGAGAAAGATAAGGATAAGAAATATATTTTACATTCGGCATAATTATTTACTTGTACCAATTTTCATTTTTTTGGGAGTATTTTCTATATTGAGCAGGCCAAGGTTTCACACATTCTGAAGTAATTGTGTATTTTGTACT
Source organism: Scarus forsteni (assembly GCA_036419115.1). Lineage (NCBI taxonomy): Eukaryota > Metazoa > Chordata > Actinopteri > Labriformes > Labridae > Scarus > Scarus forsteni. The sequence continues at coordinate 9,579,219 of JAZDUH010000182.1, read as the reverse complement.
TACCGCTCCACCAGCTGTCAGTGGAGATACAATTACGATCTCCAGTGTTCCAGCCGCATGTTGTAGCACTAGTTGGGTCAGCAAGACGGTCTGCAGGATTGACATAATGAACTTCACCATCACTTTCATTCTTGACTTGCTAGGAGTGAGTCTTCATTAGGAGTTCATATTGATTTCTCCGACAAATGTAACTCATCTTACCTGACTCCCGCATCCATGCAAGCTGCAGTGGCAATCCCCAAAGAGGACTTTGATTTTCATCCTCCCCCATGTAATGCACTAAGTCATCTGTGATAGTAGTCAAAATCTTGTAAAGACTCATACGGTGAGTATAGTTCCAAGGATTTGGCTTTGTAACACTGTCCACAGTCGGCAGTTCACTAAATTGGCTAAAAGCGTCATCCCACTTCATTGGTTTGCCATTTTCTAGAATAACAGTTGCGCTGCTGAGGGACACAGTGCAGGCCAGAAGGAGGCTGAGGATTGTTGAGCACAGCATGGCTGAGGAGCTTAGGCTTCAGACAGGGAAGGAACCAAGTGCATCATCCGTGGATTGAGAGATGGCTTTTATACCCGTAATCCTACCCTATTTTTTTTTAACACTGACATCGACACGCATACTCAAAGACTCATTTGTCCATGTGACTTTTTTGTTCAGTGGACCCACATTGACAAACTGATTAGATAATGTGGGTAAATAAGTGTGTAATCCCTCTTTAAATACTAAGGACAAAATGCCTCAATATAAACATGCACACACACATCAGAGAGCAACCACTCAAGTCCTCAGCAGACTTTTGACATAAGTTACACACTGATGTTTCAGCTTTACTGCAGACCCAGAGCACAAGTCCATGTCAAAAAAGGATAAAATCTCATTACCTTATGTAACTATCATCTTATCAGGGATTTAATGCTTTCATGAAGTAAAGTGGATTCAACTTTTAGAGGATTGTTTAAATTTTGGTGTATGCTTCTGTTTTTAATTGTATTGTACCTGTTTGCCTGAACACAGAAGGTAAAGTTGAACCACTGTGTTGTCCAAGTAAAAATGAACCTCTAAAACAGATTGGTGACATAGTGACCGATCAACATACAAACTGTTAGCTGCTTGCTAACTTGTTGTCAGAGTCAAGTGGAAAATGGTCTACTTGAAAATGGGACATATTACTGCCCACTATTTCTAAGACTGACATACCTCTAGTATCAAATCAGGTCTCTCTGTCAGGAGAAGGACAATGGTCCAGCTAGAATGACTTGTTGGCCTGTGATTAGAACTTATATATTTAAATAATTTATTGAAGGAGCTGTTTCTGGTGCCAGGAAACATTTTTTGTTGGATATTTCCTTAAACTGCAATTGTATGTCAGTATACATCCAAAAAAATCATACAATTATATCACACGAAAGTATTAGAAATAACTATACAAGTCCAGTTTTGACCTTAACCAGAAAGTTTTGTCTGCATGCGCCACCAACCTGAGGAGCCAGCTCTGGTATTGCAAAGCTGTGAATGGGAAGATGCACAATTAGCATTGTTCATGCCACAATTTCACCACCAATGGATCTGCCGCCTACAATGCAAAACACATTTTCCAAAAGAACATTTTTTTAAAAGAACGACACAAATTTTCCAGTGGGTGAAGCAAATTTTGCTTCTTTTGACCTTATGCCAGTTAACAATATTCAACTTCTGCAACAAATTCTCCTAACACCATGGCAGAACAACCAATCAGCATCAAGAGGGAACAGTGATTAGGATGAAGAATTAAGCAATGCTACGTATCTGCATCAGAGCTCCTCTTCTCAGTTATTTATGCGTGCAGAAACCAAATGACAGAGTAAAAGTGGGAAGAAAGTCTCTAGGGAGGGTTGAGAATCCACTAAGTTCAGCAAACATTTATGTAACACCTTTAATGGGATGAACTGTGAACCAAGTCCACCAGCATGATGGCAAACTGGCTACTGGTGTGTTTTCTGGTTTATTAGTGGTGATTTAATGTCTTTTTTTTACCAGAGAAAATATGCCGAAATTTTACAGGGAAACCACCAAAGCAACCATGACAGAAAGAATAGACCGGGGAAGAAGAGGAGTGGGTCTCGGGCCGTACAGGGCAAAAAAGATAAGTAAAGCCAGTGGCGGGGCTTCACCTGGACATCGGGGTGGAACTCTCAAAGGATGCTAAGGATCATCAGTTGAATGCCTTTCTTCCTCTGACTTTTCTGGGACATTTAGCTCCTGGTTTTCAAGAACAAGAAGAAGACATTGATTGCAGAACCATCCACCATAGTTAATCATTGTGAAGCAGTAGATCGAACACTTGAAGCTCGACTGCGTTTCACTGGTAAGTTTCATCACTGGGTTAGGTGATTGATTGCTTGTGCCAGTCTGGCAAATGTTACGGAGAATTCCAGTAAAGTGACCAGCCTTTTACCACAGTCTTGCCTCCATGCATAATTATTATAGTTTTAGAAACCCCAAAACAGAACACAGCAGTGCTATAACAGTCTGCCCATCATAAAGCCACAACAATCATTGATTAAGAAGGTAGTAAAACACCTTGTTACAGGGAGAAAGAACCACCTCCTTCTCTTATCCCCTTCGGGACAATAAATATGAACCATATGAACAAGCAAATACATGTGCAAAATTTAGTTGCACAGCGCGCAGCGTAATTAATTTCTTGTGTTTGGTGAGTACACAAATTAAGATGGATCATTGTGAAGTTACAAAAATCTGCAGTTGCTTGAGTGTCGACTTGATGATGGCTGCAGAAGCTTGAAAGCCCTATTCATGCCCATACATACATAGTTTGTTTACCCTACAGTGCAGATGGATTGTCCTGGTTCACTGTTCCATTTTGTGACACGTCAATGTACAGTGATTGTGAGCGGCACGAAGCAGGAAGGCCCAATGAAAGTTCTTTAGAGAAGGAAAAGTTGGGAGCTACAATTAAGGCAATGGCAGAAAGTGAAGACATTTGCATAAATGCTGAGAGCTTCTGTAGCAAATGTATCAGATCCGGACTGCATTTCTTGAATACATGAAAAACAAATAACAATAAAAACTTCTCTATAAAAAGGATATTTTTGCTGCATTAGTGACTTTTGTTTAGCTGAGAGTTTGTTTCATAGCTCACGTTCTGTCCTTTACACTGCGGCAGTAGCCACATTATCTGAGTGTCTCATAATGAGAGTGGTCGACCAATCATTCAGTCATCTGCAGGACATGCTTTTTAAATGTCCTACCCATTTCCAAACAGCTTCCATTGGGTCTTTCCCATATGTAAAATTGAAGTTTATTGAAAGGTCCATCTGGTGTGTCAGGTTATTAATTTATTCTATTACATTTTCTTTTGTTACTAATTTGATTTGGTTACATTAAGATTCGAGGTTATGCTTTAAAAAGGGACGTAGCAGATCTGGCTATCATGTGGGAGTGTTTGAGCTCCATGATGTGGGGGGGGAAAGTCTCTACCAGTTCCATCTTTTTGGTCAATGCTCGGTTAACCAGCAGCTAGTTTTAGATAGAATTTTTCGTACACTGACTGAAGTCCATATTTCAGATAGTATGTTGGGGAAACTTTTTCCACATTGATGCTGTTGAGGCAGTTTGGCATCATCACCAAATACTAATGATAAACTGAATTTATTTTTCTCAGTGAAAATTCTGAATTTTACAATATTTAGCCAAAATACTTCAAAAAAAGCTGAAGTCATGCAAACAAAAAGTTAGTTTTTTAGACTTTTTTTTCACCTCAAAAGCACTTTCCAAAACTTTAAGAATACTCTTTAAACTCACAGGATCTTTGTCCTGCGGGTTAACAGAGGTGAACTTGATCAGCAGGACATCATGCTCTTTACGGCAACTTTATCTGTGTGCCTAACGGTCAAATAAATGGAAGGAGGAAATGTACACATGAGCTGATGCTCTTTTCCCCAATCAAGGTCTTATTTTGTTAAACATTATTTTTTTTTCAAGAATCCCTTGGGCAGCTAGACCATAACAGGCCTTGCGTCATTCAACTAACATGACATGAACGCATACAAAAAACTTGAGTTTGAAGAACAGCAGCTAAATAAATTAGATTGGCCTTGTTTGAACCTTGATTTGTAAATAGCAGTTCAGCCAGGCTTTCACATGGCAGTAGAAGTCCAAAGAATGCAGACATTTACTATCTAAACTAATATTAGCTGACTTATTTGACAAATATGTCAAATTTCATGCCCAGTCAGGACAACAACACTGTGCTCCTTTTCAAATGTTTAACACATGTGAAAAATGTGCTGGGGTTGTTAAAGGATACAGATCATTTAGTGTCATAAAATCAACATTTCCCCAACAAAGACAGGCAATGATCAAAATTCTCATAACATATATTTGAGTTCTTTTTCTGAATTATATACTGGCTTTTGTTTAGAACCCATTATTTTCTAATTGCATGCAATCTTTGATAGTAGACTTTTACTACAGTGTATTTATAAAACAGACAAATTAAAGATAATAAGAAAAAAGTACAAGTAAGAAAGTTTGCCTCGAAGCAATTTAAAACATTTTAGACATCTGTGACACAAATATGTATGACGCAAGAGTATTCCAGCTTAAATACAACAGGAACCCCTTGTGGTAAGGCCCCTTGAATGACCCTCTGTGCAAAGCTTCTAAACTTCACTTTACATTACAAATAATACCTTTTCATTGTGGTTTATTATTCATCTTTCTTCTCTATTTTTGTCAAAAATTTTAGTTTCAACAATAGCAACTGTACGAGTAGTAGTTACAAAATAACAGACTTTGTTTACTGATTTTAATTAATGAGTCTTCTTACTCCTGGTATGATTGACATATGAGAAAACGACACAAACACTTAACCACTTCATTAGGTACATCTTGCTATTATTAGTTTAGGCCTCCTTCTTTCTTCAAAACTACATTAATTGCATAGATCAACAAGGTGGTGGAAAAAATCTTTTGAGATTTTGGTTCATATTGACATGATGAAGCAGCACATTCAGGATGTTAACCTCTTGTTCTATTTTATCCCAAACCTGCTCTATTAAACTAAGATCAGGGGACAGTGGAAGCCACTTGGGTACAGTGAACTCATTGTCATGCTCAAGAAACTAGCTGAGATGATTTTAGCATAGTTATACAAGTACACAATCATCACCATTCTGAACTGTTGATACAAGTCAGGATGAACCCATGCTTTCATCTTGCCTACGCCAGACTCTGACCCTTCCATCAAAAGCTGCAGCAGGAATTGAGACTCACCAGACCAAGCAACAATTAGTGTGACCATGTCCACCATGCACTGAGTTACTGCCATGTGATTGGCAGATAGGTCATCATAGAACAAGTAGTTGAATGAGCGTACCTAACTAAGTGACCCAATGAGAGTGTTTTGTCAGTGTTGGTGTTCATTAACATCTAAAAAGACCTATCCAGTGTTTTATTGTCCTAAATATGGTTATTGTAGCATTTTTGTTACATTTCCCATTTGTCCTCTTTCTTTAGAGCTATTGTAATTTTCCCAGAAATACAAAGCTTACTTTTTATCATGGAAGAGGTTTATTTAGGGTGTAGAGTTGTGACTGTTATTCTCAAACCTCCAGTCATACATTTACAACAGTGAAGGACATGACAAAAGACTTCTCTGTTGTTTACAAATGAAACGGATCATCTCGTTTTGGTATATAAAAAAAATACTAATTTTGACACCCCTACCTGTGACTGTATGAATATATGGGGGCCACTCGATAAAATAACATGTTCTACAAGGATTTGTGGATTTTAGAGAAAAAAACATATATGAAGATTAGTAAGCAGTGTATGAGTGAGACACCAATCGGAATCCCTCTAAAATCTGATGGCATCCTAAAGTGAATACAGTTTTATTTCTTGTAAATGTACAGCTTTTTAAAGTTGAGTTGTGTTTCTTGTGCATTTGGACTCTAAAACCTCAGAAAGACAGTTTTTCTTGAACATTGAAGAATCTTTAAAATCCTCTATTACGCAGTTGCATTTGCCTAACTTACGCAAGTCTTTTTTTTTTTAAATGAACTGCTTGAAATTAACCAATATGGAAATTCATAGTATATATAATTGGTTGCAAGCGAAATAATAATCAATAAAAACTGTAAAATGTAACTTTATAACTTTCCTCCAAGAACATATGACCCATAGTGCCCCTTGCTGGCCGTTTTGGGACAGAGGGCCCCCTCTTTTAAAACTACAATTAGGTTTTGAGGCTTTTAATAAGAGTTGAAAGTATTTTCAAATACATGTCAGTAATAGGGGGGAAGAAACCTTTCCTAACTTTATTTGTAGGAGGGTGATATTTTACCAGAGCGATTAATCTACAGTTTTTTCCTCTGCTCGGATCTCCGGGTTTTATAGAAAACGGGCGTCATGTGACGGGGGAGTGTCTGTGAGTCCGGAAATACACGACTGCCTCAAGTCACAAGGAAGGTAAAGTTAAAACTTTAACACCAACGATTTTATTATTGAGAGAGATTTGACTACATAGGGGTATTGACACCGTGTACACATTAATTTAATGTCCCGTCATGTTGAAGGTTACGGTAGTCTTAGGAGAATGTTCTTTTACAGCGATAGAGGAGTACCTGAAACTACAACTACGTCTTTGATTGTAACTGAATCACTCCTGTGTCTGCTGCTATGATGACATTGATTCACAAGTAAAGTTTAGATTGAAAAATTATCTGGCGCTTCTTCTACTAGTAAATCTTGGCAGTCTGATTAGATAACTGACTGTGGAGAGTTTACGTGATTTCCGCATATCAGCGTCGTAAAAAGCAAAATTATTGAGACAAGTAGGCCTAAACGGCCCCAAACAGAGAGACTGGAGTCTTTTTCCAAGTGAATGAAACATGGCGAGGTCACTATGTATTGTTATTATATTGTCATTATCACTGGTGATAGAACGAGCAGCGTTTAAGAGTTAAACAGATGTTGTGGTGTGCTGCTTTAAAGAGCTACTGTGTTAACTGGCGACTTAAAATAGTACACACCACGGCACCTGTCGTGACAGCAGATGTTGAGGACGCAAAGTTTCACTAAGAATGCCTTCTGATAGCTGTTTATCTTAGTATTTACAAAACGTACAAGACATTAACAACAAGCAGGCGCAGTCTCACACATCTGTTGTAACTACGACAACCGCTGACATTTACGGCTGAGACTCGTTCACGAACACGGTAACACTTTGGTTCAGACCACCGGTGAAGGCAACTGCGCTCACAAGTCAGAGTCCTTGAGGCTGTGGTGGCCTAGTACCTTCTTACCTAACCCTGCAATAAATGACCTACTGCAGGCCTACTGTACATTTACAAACGAATTTACAAGCTTTTAAGAGCCTTATTAGCCTAAAATGGAGAACTGATATTAAGTGTCAACAAGATCAATTGATGAAGTAACATGATTTTGTTAGTTTATGTAAATATAACATCAGCAGATATGATCATTTTCACTCCAGTTATTTAGTCATTACTTATTTTTTTATTCTTAGCTGTGCCAAATTAATTTAAGACTTTCAGTTAAATATAGGTCACCTTCAAATTTTTTAAACAATTTCTCCAGTTCTTGTGAACTTTCTCAACAACTTCTCACAGTGCCATCAGCATATTTAATGTTACCCTATTATTGCAGGGTTGTTACACAACTGGCGACCTCACTGACAAGTCATTTACAAAATCCAAAAATTGTTAACATAAGAAAACATGACAAATCCTGCCATATGTGATTCAGTATGAGACACCAAAACAACTCCATGCCCCAGTGGGATAAGAAATAGAAAAATCTCAGTTTACCATTATAATTTTAGCTAAAAAAAAATCTGATTTATATATGATCTGAATATAATGAAAATGATTTTAAACCTGCCTTTAAAAAAAGAGACAATGTTGAATAGTTGTTCTTAAGCCATGTTGGATTTATTTCTGATCAGCTAATTATTCAAGTAATTTATCGGTTCAACAGTTAACTATTGATCATTTCTACAAGGTTATAATTATTTTTCAATTGTCTTTTCTAAATAATCATTTTCATGTTGTTGCACAAGATCTTCGTGCCTGGATACTTTTGATTTACCTTTAAGTTGCTATCACTAGTTATATTGGACTCCAACTAAGAGGAGGACCATCCTGTTACTTCTTCAATTCCCAACAATGTTTAACAATTTTATATGCTATAAAATTCAAATACATTGCCCCTGCTCTTTTTGTTTTTTTCTGAATTAAAGAATTAATGTGCCCCTAAAGAGTTAAGTTGCCAGAGTCTATCAACCTGGTTACCTGCAGTCATTGGTTTGGGTTTATAGATTCAAGATGACAGAGAGTCCTAACAACAAAATATTCAGTGAGGTGCAAATGTTTATGTTGATGTAAAATGGCTTGTAAAATTGTATTTCTCAATTGCTTGCTTTTTTCCAGTTTATAAAACACGTAATGAGCATATGGAAGAAAAATCTCCATCAATTTTTATATTAAGATATGCTGGACTACTTTGCTTTCCAACCAGCATCAACTCTTATAAGTACACTTTCAAAGTCATGGATTTTGTTTGATTATAGTCAGGTGTATGACTTAACCGATTATACCAAATATGTGCTGATGATAATCATTTCTAACTTTGGATCAAATAAAGCAATTAACTAAACAGAAACAGCTCTGATGGAGGCTTAAACTGGGTGAGGAAGATCAAACAAACAAACTCTGATACCAAGCTGAGATTGAGGAAGGTAGATTTATTTCACAGGAAATGCACCATGGCAAGACTGGAAAGTTTCAAGATGTGCAGATCAACTGCTTTTGAAGACGCTCAAAGAAACAGGTGATGCTGGGTTCTGTGGATGCAGTTATGGGCCAAATTTATTGCAGCAGATTGAATACACATCATGCTTACCGCCTTTTAAATCAGAACATGTCCAGCTGTGCCATCAAATATTACCTGGCAATACAAGTGGAAGCAGGATAAAAACACATTCTGTCCAGAGCGGTGTTTCTCTACTTTAGTTCTTAAAAATGGGAAAAACCTCAAGTCACTCCTGTGAAAATGTACTTATGAAAAAAAGCATATCACACAACTGGCCAACTTACCCTCACAAAGGGCTGTTATCAAACATGTTTTAGTACAACTAATCCTAAAAATCACCAGCAATAGGAATATGTAGCCTGAGACAACACATACAGCCTTGATATTGTAAGAACCACAAGGTACCTTGCCTCCAGCGCTTCCTCTGAAAATTGAGCTATTTTCAATATTACCTGCTTTCACCAGTGTTTGTACTTTGTAAGCCAGTGAAATCATCTTTTCATTTTTCCACACTGTTTGCTTATCATTTACTTATAAAGTTTAAATACACACTACACAAACACCTGTCGGCTAAAAAAAGAAATGCCTCCAACATGGAAACAAAAAACAGCAACTGGCGTATGCATGAATACATTCGAACTGGGTGCAGAAAAAAATCTAATGGAGTTGGGGATTTGGTAAGGGATGATGTTGTTCTCAATGCGAGAGATAAAAACTAATACCTTAATGCAATACCACCAGGGAGACAACATACAGGCATTTTCTGTAAGATCTATCTTGAGGGTGATGAAGAACAAGGATCCCTGGAAGTGATGGTTTAGCCCCAATAGAGCCCTGATTTTTCCAAAGTGGATCTCAGTAGACTGGCTGAGTCATCAACAAGCTGATCCAGCTGGGTGGGGCTAAAGCTAATGTTACAGTTACCGGTTGGCCAACTTATTGTGTTGAAGGCAGCAGGAATGGCCTCATTGAATTTAGCCAATCTTCCAGGGGGATGCTAAAAGTTGTGTGTCTGGGTTTACTTGAAGAGACAGATGCATTTGAGTCAGGGCACCAGTGAGAAATTACCCTGGAAGACCCAGTGGGGGCCCTTTCTATTTGTGATTTAGTTATTTAAACCCATGTGTTGCATTTGAAATGCAAGTACCTACCACTGTCCAACATTTACCCCCTTGGCCCAGCTTCAAATAGTTTACTATTGGAGTCCCATCCTTTAACTTGACCCTTTTTCCACACTTGATGCCATTTCATTTTTTGTTCTGGTCCTCAAATGACAATTACAAGTCCATCATTGAGGGCCTAATAGTTAAATTCTCTTGACATTGCTATTTGATCATATGGAAGATACATTTATCCTCCATATGAAAGTATGAAAAGTCTTTGTAGACTCCTGTCTATAACACCATAGGTCACATTGTGCTTAAAAGGAAATTAACTCTGAACTAGGCCTTAATGTCCAGCACCTGCCACTAATGTATTTTTTACTTGTTGGTTCAAACCACCACAAAAGCTCCTCAACAAATCAGTAAGGCTGCTCAGAAATGTAAGACCAATTTATTCTGGATTTTGTTGAAACATGAGCAATGACAGATTGTGTTGTCGTTTTCTTACAGCTGTTCATCATGGCGTACCAGGCTGGGATACCTCAGGATCCCAGTGTTTTGGTTCACAGCATCACCACCAACATCCAGAAGCTCACACTGCTGAGTAATATACACTCACAATTTGCACGCACACATTGAGTTTTCACCAACTGGTGTGACTCATGTCTGTGAATCATAGTAAATGTGCAGATCATTCAATGGAGATTAATCATGTTTTTTCTCCACATAGCCTCTGAGATGCAGAGGGCAGTCTCTCTGCTGGGAACCGAACAGGACAGTAATCAGCTGAGAAACACACTGTGAGTAAAGGGGGTTTGGTTGTTTTAGAGGAAAAATAAAAACTGTTAAAATTCAGGTGGACAAGAAATGTAATAAAAGGGATTAGAAAAGTGAAGGCCAAAAAGTTTTTCAGTGATTCATCAGAGAAAGTAGCAATTGGCTGACACTTCAAATACACTTACAGGTCTCCTTATAAGGTAAACTAATTCAACTAATGGTTAACACAAATAGCTAATCACCAGAATACAGGGCAGAAATTCAGGGTATTGAGGCATGTAGATATGGTCAAGACCATTTGCTGCAGTTCAAACCGAGTATCAGAGTGAGAGAGAAAGGTGATTCAAGGGACTTTGAATGTGGCATGATTGTTGATGCCCATGGGACTGGTCTGAGTTTTTCAGGAATTGATTTTCACAACATCTCAGGGTTTAACACAGAATTGCTCCAAAAGTAGTAACTATCAAGTGAGCGCCAGTTCAGTGGATGAAAATACCTTGTTGATGCCAGAGGTCAGGGAAGAATGGTAAAGTGTTTTGAGATGATATTACACCACAAACAGACTAAACAGTTGATACAGTGCTTAGCTAAATTCAGATCGTTCTTTGAGAATGTTGCACCATTTCTCCACTCTTTAGTTGTTCAATTTTGGTAAGCCTTTACCAACTGAGGCCTAAGTTTCCTATTCTTCATAGACAGGTGTGGCACCTGATGTGGTTCTCTGCTTATGTAGCTCATCAATTTCAATATTCAATGTTATACTTCTAGAAATAGTCTTCTGAGTGCCTTGGTTGTGAAGAGTGGTTATTTGAATTACTGTTGGGGATGTTTCCCTAAGACACTTTGGGTCCCTTGGTACCAACTTAGCAATGATGAAACACCACTGTATACATATCTTTGCTAAACTGTCTTTCCTCTTATAATCATAGATATGTCCCAGAGGGGAATTTGTTTTCTCAAGCTGTCAAATGAGGGAGGGATGTGGATTATTTTTGAGGCTATGTATGTGATTTTGTTGAGCTTGCTTTTGTTAAAGACTGACAGCATGGTTTATAAACTAGGGCAACAATATATCAGGATTTTTTTTATTTGATTATTTTAGATCCACCATTAGTTACAGCAAATATGCAGCAGCTATTCTTCCTGGGGTCCACAGGAAGAATAGGACAGGTTGAATTTTACTCTAGTGCAGTAGTAACAGTAGAATTATCTTGCAGTTGCTTCCCCAAGCAGGATAATGCACCAACACACAACGCTTAAATCATCTGAATGATTTTTTGAACAATCCAGTGAGTTCTCTGTACTTCAGTGGCCTCAACAGTTACAAGATCTCAATCCATTGGAGCACCTTTTAGGTGGAGTGGATGTGCAACCGTCAAATCTGACACAACTTAAGGATGCTATAGTGCTAAAATGCCAAAGTCTCTGAGGAATGTTTCCAGCACCTTATTGTATCTATGCCACAAAGAAATTAAGGCAGCTCTGTCTGCAAAAGCAAGTCCAACCCAATGCTAACAAGGTGTACCTAATGAAATGGCCGTTAAGTGTATTCATAGCCAATACTGCCCAGTGCTGATGCAGAGACAAAATAGATGCCATATCTAGGATTTGAAACAAAACTCAAATGACTCTACTACATCTTTCAGAAATCCATCTTTGACATTAGTGACCAGTTTCTGTTCTTTCACAAAATGTTCTTTTAACAGGCAACAGAAACAGCAACAAGGCAATCAATTAGCAAAGGAGACTGACAGACTGATAAAGGCTTTCAGTGGACTACCAGTTGGTCCCGATCAGGTAATAACACTATAAACTTTGTCATATGTACACAGTAAAATTGCTTGTACATTAAACAATATCTGTTTTCATCATAAACCCAAATGCACCAACAGTTTTCTCATGCAAGAAATCATGCTTAAAGTGGTGGGACAGACCCCTTTATATGCTGTATTTTGGTTATACTGTATGTAAAAGCCAATGTGTCACACAGTGCTTTAGATTTAGAGAGATAAAGAATATCTTTTTAGCAACTCTCACTTTACGTGGTTGTGAGTACAAATTTTTGCCCAAATTATTTGAGATCCATAGCTCAAATCCACAGATGGTGCTCCACAGCACACTTAAAGGGAAGCTATGGAGCAAGGGAAAGAGAGAGAGAGAAGAGCTCCTGAGGGTTATGTTATCAGCTTTTTGTTTACACTCAAGAGACAGAGCTTCCTTCAGCTTGTTTCATTAAACAAAGGTTGCATGGGCCACTCTCTTTCTAACACTTGGCCTACTACCACATGCAGATAGAGTGAGGCCCCACGCTATTTGGAAGGCACAATGTCGGGGTTGTATTGTAACAATAATAGAGAAAGAGAATTGTACAAGTGGAAGTACATGGTAGATACTCAGGGAGGTTGGGATACAATGGCCAAAGAAAAGCCTCTGAACATCTACTATAAAAGCTGCTTTTTAAACCTTTTTATTAAAATTTTTTGAGTTTTGATGGGCATATATTGGTATTACAGTGTTTAATTTATGGTCTGTCTGTGAACAATTATGTTTCAGCGACAGAGAAAGATACAGAAAGAGCGTCTGTTGAATGACTTCTCCACCGCCCTCAACAGCTTCCAAAAGACCCAGCGGCAGGCAGCTGACAAAGAAAGAGAGTTTGTGGCCAGAGTGAGAGCAAGTTCTAGGGTGTCGGTGAGTAGTGTGCTGCACAGATCAGCATGTAGACAAGTAATTAAATATACATTATTGTGGGACTAACATTACACACATCACAGAGTCATTTTGAGTTTTGTTTTTTTTTTTGTCTTGAGTCATCATTTGTGTTTGCTCATATGTACAAAGCTTTTATAAATTTTCCAAACATCTTAGGGTCAGCTGCATGGGTTTTTTGAAGAGGGGTTGCTGGAGGCCCATGGCACTTACAAGTATGAGCGCCAATAAAGAAACTTGTGATGTTTGTCCCTGGGGGGAGATATTCGGGGGTGGACAGAAGCTGGTCAATAGCAGTTCATGGTAGGGCTGGACGATTATGGTAAAAGTAAGAATCCTGATTATTCTAAGTGATGTTGAAATCCCAATTAATATAGACAATTCTTCATTTATTTAAAAACTTCTGTGGAACACAGAAGCGCTATGAAGCGCAGGAGCTTGCATACACGGCACTCCACACTGTGTGGCATATTAATCCTTTTTCTTCGATTAGAATGTTTTTATGATTGTCAGATGGCAAAATTGAAATCACGATCAAAATCCGATTAATTGTCCAGCCCTAGTTCATGGTGCCATCAACAGTAACAAAAAACATTGTTTTGTTTCTGCAGAGAGGTGATTTCTGATGTCCATATACATACATTATATATATATATATAGATATAGATATAGATATAGATATATAGATATATAGATATAGATATATATATAGATATATATATAGATATACTTACTAATGTAAGGATGGGTAAATCCTTATATGTCAACCCAGTGTATGACACAGTTATTCTTTATAACGGGCTACTTCAGAAGTCTAGGATGCACTCACTCAGGAAGTTGACTTAAGGTTGCTGTTTAGATGAGACAGTGTATTTGAGAGACAATGAATAACACCAAAAATACATTAAAAAGTATTTACAGTGAAAACTATTACATGCAATAAGGATTCTAGAAATGGCTATTCAAAATCTAAAAATGTATTTCAATTCATTCTCACATAAAAAATGACGAAAAGACCTTTAAAGTCAAAAAGTCCAAAATTGAGCTCAAAGCACAATTAAAAACTACAACCCAGCAGCCCACCCCCAGTCCATAAGGGAAAACCCAATTTTGACAATTAATTTCTAAATATCAATAATCTCACAGTAGGAAGACTAATACATTTCACCATGCTCAAAGTAATAAATAACATTTACAATTTATTCAACCACAATTCATACATATAATCAACAGACATGATAAGTACTTTACATTCAAGGATCAAACAAGTTACTCTTACCCTTTGAATAGGTCAATGCTTTCTAGCATTAAGGCACTTTAAAAGCTTTAACACGAATAATAATAGCAGTACACTATGAAAGAATTAATTCAAGGACACTTGGCCTTTCAGGTTATCTCATTCATAAATGCATTTTAGAGAAGCAGGCATATCATTCGTCAAACACAGAGGCTAATGGCCCCCATTCAAACTGAATGGATGAGGCTAGGCAAACGTTAGCACAATCAATCAAATAATTTAACTCACCAGTCCTCTGTTTAAAGCAAACATGACTTGTTCTTCTGGGTTTTGGCAGCAGTAGAAGGCTCCTATTTGTTAATATACGCAGTACTAGGTGTCATTCATTATTCAAGCATAAACCAGGCAGAAATAAGTTTGAAAACTGACCTGTAGCTCTTGTGAATCATGCTTACTTTCCTCTGTTTCAAATCAAACTGGCGGACAGCACATATTAATTGCACCCATTGACCGTGCCAACCCATGTAACCTCACAACAGATATCAACACTGACTGGCCAACTGGCCCACGTAACTGCCCTGCGAAATCAACAGGAAATACCACAAGATTTTAAAGACGGGAGTAATAGAGGCAAAAACAGGATTTTTCACCTGGGTTCTAACTACACACTTCTGGAGTGAGATGTCTAGGAACCTGTTGAAGCCACTTCCCCAGTCTGGGGGTCACTGCCCCGAGTGCTCCAATGACCCCAGGAGCTACTGTTGACTTCACCTTCCAGGCTTTCTCCTGCTCCTCTTTGAGCCCTTGGCATTTCTCTGGTTTCTCATGTTACTTTTTTCTGCTGTTTCTTTTGGGGTGGTTACATCTATCACATCTATCTGCTGCTTATCTATGTTTACGATGCCCGGTTGGTTGGCCATTACCATTTTGTTGGTCTGTATCTGGAAGTCCCACAGGATCTTGGCTCGGTCATTCTCCACCACCTTTGGAGGTGTTTCCCACTTTAACCTAGGGATCTCCAGTTCACAGATGCACAGTTGTTCCTGGACACTATTCAGGCGACTTAGTTATGGCATTCCATGTATTATTTTCAAGCCAGCATCTTACACTCTGCTATTAGGTGCCAGACTGTTTCAGGGCCCTCTTTGCACAGCCTGTACCTGGGATCTTGCCTGGTGTGGTAGATCTGGGCCTCTATTCCTCTGGTGCTCAAGGCCTGTTCCTGTGCCGCCATAATTAGTGCCTCTGTGCTGTCCTTCAGTCCAGCTCTCTCTAGTCATTGGTAGGATTTGTTCATATCAACCACTTCAGCTATCTGATGGTGGTACATCTCATGCAGGGGTTCTCCTTAAGTTCCTCCTTCTCCGTCAGTTTCCATTGTCTGTGATGCTCACTGAACACTTTCTTTCTCGGGGCCACCTTCCTGATGTTTTCATGGAGCTTGAGTGTTTCATCTTGGATAGTGGATCTCTGTTCACTAACCCTTTGGCACCTTCTTTGTGCTTGGTGAATAGCCTCTGGATACTGGACTTGAGGTGAAACTCTCTGTGCATGGTGAGCAACTTCCAAGTTTTAGCATCTGTGGTCTGAATTTCCTCCTTTGGCCAGCTTATTATTTACAGCAGGGTATCTGATCACTGGCAATGCATTGCTGTTAATTCCCTAGACCTTGCTTCTGCCAATGAGCTGACTCTTTAGGACTTGCCTTACTCACTTCAGGTATTTGGCTGTTGCTGCTTCCCCAGCAGCCTCTTTGTGGTTACCATATGGTATGCCGAGGTATATGTAGTTCTCTTCAACATCTACCTTCTGGGAGTGCAGTGCCCTCCGTATGGACTACCTTTCCTCTTTATGTCACCATTCAGCCACACTTCTCCAACTCGAACAACATTCCGATGTCTTTGCTGTAGATCCTGGTGGTGTGGATCAGTGAGTTGGTGTCTTGCTCACTCTCAGTGTACAGCTTGATGTCATCCTTGTAAAGGAGGTGACTGATGGTGGTTCCATGTCTTGAGTCGTTGTCCATAGCCACACTTTTTTGATTATTTGGCTAAAAGGTTCAGGCCTGTGCAGAACAGTAGTGGGGACAGAGCAGATGCCACATTTGATGGAGGCTTGTGCAATCAGCTTAAAGTTGGCCTTAGGGGTGGTATTCCATTGCCTCACTGAGTTTACAATGAAGGCTCTTAGAGTCTTGTTGACCTTGTACAGCCTCAGGCATTCCAGCATCTGTGTGTGGCACCGAGTCATAGGCGTCATTGTAATCAATGGAGGCAGTGCACAGGTTTGTCCGTCTGGTTCTGAAGCTTCGAGCGACTGCTCTGTCCACCAGCAGCTGGTGTTTGCCTCCTCTGGTATTTTTACCAATGCCTTTCTGAGTCTCTGTCATGTATCGATCAATGTGCTCGTTTATCTCAGCTGCAATGATGTCTGACAGGAGTTTCCATGCTGTGGCGAGAACGGTGATTGGCCAATAGTTGGATGGGACTGTTCCCTCAGCTATTCCGGGTGGATCCCTTCTCTCAGCAGTTGTGTCATTTGTACTGCGAGGCGCTCGTAGAGTGAGGTCAGTTCCTTTAGCCCGAAGGTGTGGATCATGTCCTGGCTTGGTGCTGTCCAGTTCTTCATACCTGAGGCTTTTTCTTGGACTTCTGCTATGTGTATTTACATATATATATTATGCATATATATAATAAGTTTGTGGTTGTGTGTGTATGTATGTTCTTTCGGCTGCTCTACTTGGAAACAACTCTAATTTCGTTTGAGTCATGCATGTTGGTTTGCAGTAGTATTTTTTCTGTTGAGTAAATACTCTGAACAAATTTTTCGCAGAGTTGCCTAGCAAATTTTTAATTTGGAAAAGGGCCAGATGTGTCTATTCTGGTTTTTGATACATTAGTTGTGATGTGATAGGAGTTTTAAAAATGTAGCTTTCACATTACTTGGTTGCAGGCTGTGGCCTTAATTGTTTCTGTTTGATCAACAGTTTCCTAAGGACACATTTACTTAGCATCTCTGCCCCCGCAGTATTGATCTCACATCAGAGAAGTAATTGTTTGTTCATGCTGATAAACAGGTACAATGTGTTTCTGCCATAATTGGACACAGAAATCTTGGCTCGTGAAACAAATACAGAGGTTACCTTGGTCTCTAACCAGGTGTACACGATTTGAGTGTTTTTTTAATTAAACAAGGTTAATGCTCAGAGGTTTAAACAACCATATACTTACACTTAAATTAAAAAAACGTTCTCCCCACAAAAAAAAAAACTGTTTTGTGATGTTTTTTTTTAACTTCTCAATTTCCTTTAACAGGGAGGACAGCCTGATGACAACTTTGGAAATGCTTCTCCTTTCTTTAGGTAGCTTTTCTTTTATGTTCATGATAAACCCTAATATTGTGTGTATTTTTACTAAATTTTATTATTTTTTCACTTGTAGTGACTCTCAGGTGCAAGCGCAGTCTGAGGCAATCACTGAAGAAGACCTGAGGTTGATTCAGGAGAGGGAAACGTCCATCAGGCAGCTGGAGGTAAATCATATGCTCTGTACACAATCAATATGTCTGTAGCCCTGTACTTTTCACGGTCACACAAAACTCATCTGGACCTTATTCCTTTATGCTGCACTTTAGTCTGACATCACAGATATCAATGACATCTTCAAGGATCTGGGGATGATGGTGCATGAGCAGGGAGACATGATTGGTGAGTCCTTGTTGCCTGTTACTTGATAATTTGTCAACTCCTTTATGGAATGAAAAGACACCACTCAGGTTGAAGTAAGTTTTAAGAATTGTCACAAAGACCAATACCATAAATTTCTGCCTTTTAGTATATAATTTGATTCTGGGCTACAACAGCTAAGTGCATGGATTCCTTACCAAAATATATATTATCCTGTGTTTGTTGTGTACTTATCTGCTACTCCTCTGTGCCACCCATTTAGAGCTGGATGCTGATTTCAACAACAAGATCCAAACAATTACTTCAAGTTATTGATAAAATAATGATTTTTAGACCAATTGCTATTGGGAATGTGCCTCTCAGTGTAGTGTTGACCCTGAGATTCCATTAAACAAGTAAACAGCATTCCACCATCAAGAGCTTATATACCCTTAAATGTGTTTAACATGTATGCTCTACATGCTAAAGGACTTCTTTGACCAAGACAACAAAGCCCACAGCTTTTGTTCTTCTCCCACTCATCCTATGAACAGCACCAGAGGCTGCCTAAAATGGATGATTACCCCTCACATTAACCTGTTAGTGTGCCACCCTCGTGCTGTATTGTCAGTAGTTTAAATTAATTGGCTCAAGCAGGTGGGCCCAGTGCAGAACATAGACTCTAGAATTGATGCAGGGCCATTGAAAACATGCCATTGAACAGCCCTGACCTGATCAATAAACAACAGAGTGGACTGATCAATCAGAGCAGACTTTGACCTGCAGGGCATCTCAGTCACAGTGAGAATATAGGTGGATCAGGTGTACTTGGTAATGTGAAAATTAGTAGGGAACGTGAGCAATTATGAAGTCATTGCTACAGTCAAGACAAAATATAACAGCTTTAATATGCTGAATGTTCTTTTTTGTGTGTTGTTTTACAGACAGTATAGAAGCCAACGTGGAGAATGCAGATGTGAATGTCCAGAACGCCACACAGCAGCTGGCCCGTGCCGCAGGGTACCAGGTAAATCATGATGTTCCCCAAAAATGAACAACGGGGGCAGAAATTAGCAGTGAAGAAGTAGTTCATATGATTCGAACAGAAGTTTGCTGAAGATGATATAAGCATTAAATGTGCATGAATGACTAGTCCAGCTTTTGCACAAGGATTTTCAAGCAAAGCATCTTAGTCAGCTTGCTTTGGCGAATCAAGCATAAAGAAAGAGGCGTACAGGAGAAAATCAAACGCTGAGTCACAAGGTGATCTGATTCAATCTGTGGCTATGATTCACTTCAAAACCTTCATCTACCCCGAGTAAAACTATCAAACTAAACATCAAACAGAAAGTAATCATTATAAAGACAACCACCTCATACTTTGCCTCTCTCTTCCATGCAGCAAAGCTCCCGGAAGAAGATTTGCATCCTGATAGTAGTGTTGGCAGTACTTGCTGTTGTTATCGGACTCATCATCTGGGGTGCTCTCAAAAAGTGAAGGTGGTCTCCTCTTTTCTTTCAAGTACAATGTTTAGTTACCAGCAGAGACCCCAAGGTTAGAGTGTTGTCCTTCCTCTCCTTGTTGTGTGGGGGGTGACATGAAGACTGCTTGTCTGTTTTCAACCTGATTCTACTTTAAAGACATTACAGTCAACACACAACCTCACACTCCCTCACTGTGAAAACCAAAGTGGCTCTGGTAGCTAAACTGTTTTGATCAGCTTTTTTAAATTACTTAAACCATAAACTTAAGTGATGAAATACACAATGCTGCCTTTAATTGTTTCTTAAATTGGCAGGAAAGCTTGATGATTATGGTTTTTAGTTGACTGTCCACTCATAGGCAGGCCTGTTTATCCCTCCAGTGTGACAGTTTAATAAGACAACAATAGGGTTTCCATCCTAATTTATCCACATTTTTTAAAGTTTTCCAACACAAACTGTGTTTTCACTGACTTCTCTAATGAGGGCATTGGTAATAGACATGTCAAGCAGCAGGTGGAGAGACTCATGATGAAGAAAAGAAAAAAAACAGCAGCAGAAGAGGGCTAATTGCTGCATTGCACTTTAGGGTCTCTCTCACTACATAACTGTCCATCCTTGCTCCCTCTTTCCTCCACTGACCTGGAAGTCACTGTCCCTTTATCCGTGATAAAGGATCTTCCAATTCCCCAAAATGTACCTGGCTTTCAATAGGGCTAGGATGATTCACTTTTCTCCCGATTTGATTTATTGCGATTTTTTAGGTCCCGATTTGATTTAAATTGCGATTCTACGATATTGCTGATTTTTGCTTTTTTAACATCAGCAAAAAAGATGAACAATGATGATGCCTACAGACTATATCAGGAAAAATGAGTGTTTTTAGGACTTATTCAGCAATATATTTTGAACAGCTGTTTATACTCTCTCTTCAAAAGCCTGGATTGCATATAAAAGTGGCTTAATAACCCTTTAGGCACCAGAGTTTTTTCAAGAAAATATTAAATTTTTCTATCAGGATTTAAAAAGACTATAGTTTGTGGTTTGTGGTACTAAGTGGTTAGTTTTCCCACCCATCATCATCACTGTAATTTACGGGCCGAGCATGAACGCCTCTGCTGCCTGCACCGTGCTTTTCACCCCCGCTTCTCCCTCGTCTGACCAGAGCTCCGCGGTCTTTCTCATCCCCGCTAACATCGTCACTTTTCGCTGTGTTTTGAGCTTCCCTGCATCCCAGACCAGTCCCCTTCTCGGCAGTCGCCGGCCATGGAGAGGCAAAGCATCGGCCTCGGTATGTGCTGCTTGGGGACTGTAATGGCGCACGGACCAGCTCCCGCTGTGTGCACACGCGCCGCCAGTTTCATCCTCACTGGACGACAGACCGTCATCCTCAGAGAGTGAATATTCCTCAGATTCAGAGTCAGTCAGTACTTGACAAAGTACTCTCGGCATCGTGAGTACTCTTACTCAGTCTCTCTCACTCCGTCTGTGTCTCTCTCTCTCTTTTCCTCTCTCTCTCTCTGCTCCGCTCTACAGCCACACTCGCGTCCCTCGGTCCGGTGTGTGTGTTTCAAAGTAAATAAATGCCAAAACTTTGAATAGAAACCTGTCACCTGTCCACTATCTGCTGGTGAAAATTAGTAACACTATTCAGCACTATTTTAACAGCTATGGCCTGTTTTATTCAGCAATGTCGCTTGCTGGAATTTTGCGACTTTAGCGCCTATAGAGTATGTGTGTGTGTGTGTGTGTGTGTGTGGGGGGGGGGGGTACTTAGGTGAATCGATTTTTTCTCCCACTCCTAGCTTTCAACCTTAGATGTACTATGACTGATTGGGAGGCACATCATTGGGAGAAATGCTACACCTTCATTCTGATCTTTACTTTTCGCACAGGTTTTTCTGTACACTTTGAACCTTATACAGGAGGATTTCTTTCTGAACAAACCTGTGTTTTAGGTGATGCCACATTATTGTGGCATAATGTTTGTTCATTTTCTGATATTAGAGGGTGTCTGTGCTGTGCTGTGTTTCACAGCCAAACAGGGGAGCAGCTCATCTTCATCAGCTCAGACTGATGAAGTGAAGGTTTTCTCATTTGGTATTTTGTGCCTCCTCTGTCCCTGTGCCTCAACTTTGCTGCTCTATTTCAATACCTCGCTAAGGGGAACTAGGATGGACAAAGTTATGTAATGAGACAGACTCTTAGTGTCCATTTTCTTCCTTTTTGATCTGGAATAGGGACTGACACTGTTGAGGATAGTTTTGGCTCCACTTCTGGGCCTGCTTATCGATTCTGGTTCCTAATGGTTCATCATTCTGGCTCCCCTCCCTTTGGGGACCAAACAGGGCCTGAATTTTACTGCAGACTTGTGAGATCTTATACGTGATATTTCGTTCCCTCAAGCCCACCTCTCATATGCTGTAGAGTTCCACATGGATCAACAGGTCTCTTCAGCACCTCACATGTAAGAGATGTGCACGGTCAAACCAAGAAATGGACAGTCTGAAACAAAGATCAAAATGTGAGTCCTTATTTGAGCCACACTCTTTCTTTATCTGTCCCTTCAATCTCTTCATTATGTACATTTGGCACCAAGAAATACAAACATGCCTTCTTGCAGGCTGAGTAGTAAAAGAGCTTGCATCATCGGACACTGTTGTGCCTCACCTGTGAGGATGACCTGTGACAAATATTAAGAAGCTTATCACAAACAGTGATGTTGTCAATCTTTCTCTCACACACTGAGGGGAGGAGGAGGTGCTATGTGTAGGGAGGGTAAAGGGAGTGATCCAACATGAATGAGAGGAGGCAGGGCTGTAAATGCTGTTAAGTAGCAAACCCAAAAAGT
Source organism: Scarus forsteni (assembly GCA_036419115.1). NCBI lineage: Eukaryota > Metazoa > Chordata > Actinopteri > Labriformes > Labridae > Scarus > Scarus forsteni. The sequence continues at coordinate 9,556,560 of JAZDUH010000182.1, read as the reverse complement.
TTACGTTAAAGTACAATGTTTAAAATGAATAATCTTTCTTGTTATGAACAGGATAAAATGACTGCTGCAATATTGTTTCATCACATTTAGATCAGCAAAAGATCAGCTGTAGCAAAGATAAATCAATCTACTGAGTGTTTATGATCACATAATTATAAAATAGCACCTTATGCTACTCCTCATACCTGAAAACAGTGACAAAGACAGGGGCGTATCAGGCTGAATGAATCAGATTAATAGTCTGAATAGTCTCTGCGTCATATTTGCAGAAGACAAAGATAACAGCAATTGTAGGTAAAATGTAACTCAGTAAATTCATTTACCAAGAAACTCAAAGAATGTTATTTTGGCAACAGGTTAAAAAAAGATGTATCGATATTTTGTGCTGATCTTGTGCTATATTTTTCATGTGCGGTTAGGAGAAAGTTTCATAATAGCTTGAAAATTATTTTCTATCCTCATCGATGAAATTTACCCTTCAGAAATCATGCAAGTTGTGTTCATTTTTAAATATCATTGAACATGTACGTTTTTCTATTCTTGCCACAGAGATTAATGTCAGCAGTAATCCAAACACCCACTAAGACATCTCGTGGGCCTTGCACTGACAAAAGCAGCACAATGCTTGGTCCTGCTCTAACCAACAAAAAACATTATCCTTGTACCATGCCATTCTCAACAAGTTTTAATTATGACAGATTAATACACCTTCTGTGAGCCGATATGCAGAACGAGACCCCTGTGCTTTATCAAATTGATGAAATTTGGAAACCTATGATAAACCCGTTTTCAGCATCCAAGCCCAGGAGGGTAACTACAACTGTAACTGAGTTGAAAGAAATGACTGTCTGCCACAACAAGACCAGTTTAGATACTCTTAAAAAAAGAAGTAGAGCTTTATTACTTCCTTATGATCTCCTCAGCTCAGCTTTGGAAACAAAAGATCAGCCTTTCCCAAAAAAGAGAAGAAAATTACCACAAACATATAGCTAAACCAATAATAACCAATATCATGCATCCCTGAATCATTGTTCTTTCTTTGTTTTTCAATCAGCATATCCACACACATTTCTTATGTGTAAATCAAAAATGTGTACAAAACTAATGGATGGAAACCCCACTATTGCTGGGAAAACTGGCAGTCTGTTGTCAGAAGCAGACCTGATGCAAAAAAAAGGGAGATCTGCCTCTTTGCTGCAGCTGCCTCCTTTTACTAAAGTAAAAAAAAAACACATGGCTACTTTTATCAGGCCGTTAAATAGACAAAGAATAAATGTAAACTAAAAACAGGCGCAATTGTACAATACAGAGATGCTGCCTTTGGTTGATTTTATTTTAATATAATAATCAGTATAATCCTGCTTTATAAAGATTTAAAAAATAAGATACTGCACTAACACAATCCTGTTTTTGAATGTGAGGACAGCACACTCCATCACTGACGAATCATTCGAAGTATTTACTGAAATACTGTATATGTTGTTACTGTTGTCTGTGGGATGGATAATTATTTAAAATCGCTTAGTAGTCATTTAAAGAATATCAGTGAAAAATGAATCATTCAGATGACATTTACTTTTTTCATTTCTCTTTATAAATATCTACAGCAGGCTCTTTTAGGTCCAGTAAAGGTTTTAGTCATTATCCCAGCACACAGGGTTCCCTCACCTGCTTACTCCATATTTGCACTGAAATTTGACTGGAGGGTGGGTGAGCATTTCATTCAACTTTTAGTTGTTTTTTAAGAGTCAAGACACAATAGGGATTTTTTTTAGCTTTTTCTTGAGCTGTTCAGAATCATTACAGACAAGAACAAACTGGAATGCTTTCATTTACTTGATGACAGACAGAGCTCCGACCATGTTGTATATTTCTTCATTTTTAATGCTATGCTTAATCAAGTGCTGCCTGTTTTCTTTCTTGCCTCATATCTGTACAGGTGATAAAAGTGCAGATAGAGTTAAAGAATTTGCCCCACAGTGATCCATCTTCTGCTTGGAAACATTGCTCACATTTTTTTTTTTGATGGACAATTCAAACTCATGGTGACCAAATCGTTCATGCAGTCAGAGCAAACACTAAGGATTATTTGCAACATCTGTTTGATTGAAATGTAAAGTTATGCTGGAAATTTAATGCTGGAATTTTAGCTGCCTACTGTGTGAAAATGAAGCATCTACCTTGTTTATAAATGAGAAAAATGATTTTTACTGAAGGCAAACATAATATAATGGGACAAATGGGATAAACTGAAATAAATGATTGTTTTTAATTAAAATTTGATTGCTCACTTTGTCTTTTTTTTTTTTTGAAGGTGTAAGACAACTTTGGTCTACAGCATCTCAAACTATTGGTATTTGACTGCATGATTCTGGAGTAAAAATACAGCACACATGGAGCAAACTAAAGTGCTGCTTCTTTAATGTTACACTTCTTTCTATGTGTACTGTTGTATTTGAACAGAGTCAGAGGGAGGGTTTTTAATGTGTTTGAAGGATACTTACAGGATAAGTTCGGTTTCTACAGCTTTCACATTGTTTATAGAATGAAGTAGAACAATATACTCACCCAGAAGGCTTTCCTGATCCAAACAGTGCTTCGGGAGATATTTAGATCCAAAATCGAGCGGCGGACATCCGTATAATGGTAGCACATAGGGCATGTATAGCGCTGCTCTTAAAACTGCATTAATCATCCAAAAACTCATTAGTTTCACCAATATTTCATCATGATCCGCTTGCGCTACTCCTCCATTACAGTCTGTGTCGCTCCAGACATGTTTTGTGGCTGTGCTAACCTCTGAACTGAAGAAGAAGAATGTTTGCCTCCGCGCATGCGCAGTACGGCTCATTGTTTCAGGGGAAGACCACCAGCTACACAACGACTTTCTTCTTCCAGTTTTGTGCAAAATGGACGAATATCTATTGTGTTGTGGAGGAGAACTTTGAATATGATGGGTGTCCTCACAGTTTTGAGCCAGAGTTTACAGATGAGGAGCTCATAGAAAGGAGGCGTGAGGCAAAGAGAAGAACAGCTCTCCAGAGAGTACTGCGCATGCGCGGAGGCAAACATTCTTCTTCAGTTCAGAGGTCAGTACAGCCACAAAACATGTCTGGAGCAACACAGACTGTAATGGAGGAGTAGTGAGAGCGGACCATGATGAAATATTGGTGAAACTAATGAGTTTTTGGACGATTAATACAGTTTTAGGAGCGGCGCTATACATGCCCTATGTGCTACCATTATACGGATGTCCACCGCTTGATTTTGGATCTAAATATCTCCCGAAGCACTGTTTGGATCAGGAAAGCCTTCTGGGTGAGTATATTGCTCTACTTCATTCTTTAAACAATGTGAAAGCTGTAGAAACCGAACTTATCCTTTAAGGTTTCATAAAGTGCTTAATTTTATGTGCACATCGATCTAAAAAAACAGTAATTGAAGTCATTGACCCCATGCAGGCCCTGCGGTATCATGTGTCATTATTCAATGTAACACCAATCTGAGTAAGTCCTCAGAATACCAAGAGACAAAGTGATCGCTGCTGTCTCTGAGATGTACATTCAACTAAACCAGAGCAAAACACATCTTTAAAAGAGAGGTTAGGAGGGTAAAGACGTGAAAACAAAAGTTTAAGGTCAATGAGTGAAGTTCATCTCTTACTTTGTTAATGTTTCTGTTCTTATTTGGTTCAGTTTTGGGTCCAGTGTTTAGTAACAGTGTGTTCTTCGCCATTGGTAAAAAAGTAAATGTTTATTGGGTCTCACTGTCTCTCTGGAGCTTGTTTCCTTGTTTGAACACTGTAAGATTTAGGGTTCAATTGGGGTTTTGAAGCAATCATTAAGACAAATACACGCAGGGACAAATGATGGACTGAACTTTGTTGCTCAATTTATAGTTTCAGTGCAAAGTAATATTACCTAGCCAAACCTATGAAGTAAACAACTAGAGTTTATTTGAGAAAGGGATTAATTTTTAATTTCTGTTGTGCAGGAGCATATTCACATTTCCTCAGGACATGGGCACAATTTTTTTTTTTGCATATCAGCAAAGCCCATTACTTTAAGGTGAGCAGAACTTCATCCAGAGAAGTAAGCCTGTGATTACTCAGGCCAAGCCACCATGGAAACAAATCATACCCATGAAACATGTCATGGAAATCCATTTTGCCATGTGACAAAGAAATACCCAATAAAAAAACTAGTTTTAGGGAATTTACTTGGGTGAGCTGCATGTGTGAATGCAAACAGAGTTTTTCAGTGAGCCTTTACTTAGAAAATCACCTGCTGCCCTCTTAAGTATTTTCCACATCCCCAACCCTCCATTGACTGCCATGCTAACTGCAGGGAAACTCCTGCTGTTAGGGCCAAGCGTGAACAAGAAGTTCAGAGAATTTTCTGGATCAGTTACCAAGATATTTAGATATCTATAGAAATATCAGATTTGTATTTGTAAAAAGGTCTCTTTACTTTTTTGAAATAAAGAAACAAGAAAATGAATGAAGAAGGACCAAAACAAACTCTTATATCTCTGATGAAAACACAATTGTTGTCTTGTGTCTTAGTGTAATTTTTCCTCCTCAAATCCTCCTTGTTTTCAGGATACACAAGACTTGATATTTAATGGATTACCATTCAGGGGCCACTAAAATACCTGTGTTTGTCTTTTTGCTGTTTTTTTTTTTTTTTTTTTTGGTAGCAGCACCCACAACCGCACTGCCTCCCACCAGTGCTTACTGCTACATGGGTAAGACAGTCAGGGTTTTATGACCCACTGTTCCTCATCTACAGTGACACAATGTCTCTGTTTCAGGTTTCATAACATTTAATTAAACAATATTTGAAATACTGCAGTTACTGGCAAATACCCCTGCCTGGTATGATTACATTCAATTTACCCATGAAACTGTTTTGTTGACATAAAACCATAAATAAGGTACAAGTACCACATAGTGGCTTTTTGCCTCCTTAGAGGTATACACTGCCAGAGAGTGAGTACTGTGGTGAGTTACTTGAGCAAAATCAAAAGATAATCCTGGAGCGCAATGATGAGACATTGATAGATTGATTGACATCTTTATTTTGATCATGTAAATGACAACATCAAAAAAGTGTAAACAAGTGTAAACATTCATACAACTACTGAAAATCAGAAAAAACAAGAAAATAAAACAAGACAGTTGCCAAATCTGCATTTTTTTTTCCTTTTAAGCCTTTCGTCTTACATTGTGTTCAGATTAGAAAATATCAAGATACATAATACCTATGACAGGGATCATCAACTAGATTTTTTTTTTTTGACAGATTGTGGGTGCTGTGTATGTAAAGTAATTTAAATAAAACAAATATTTAAGTCTAATTATTTTATTTAACCAGACAAAAACCCACAGAGATCTTTCATAAGGGTGACCTGGCCAAGAGAGCAGCAGCATGTGTCACTAAAAAAAACTGGTAACAATGTAGGTTAAAATACACTGACAAAAATTAAGATACTATCTTATTTGTTTCTTATCCTTTCAAGGTGAGATCAGTCCCTATCATCTACAACCATGCCAGTTACAGTGAGGCAACAGACATTTTGCACCCTTATTCCTGGGGCTGTCAAGTTGGCCATGGGTTTGACACTCCCGGTTGATTATGGAGTGATAATGGCTGGCAGGGGAACTTCTGTGATGGAGCCCCCCTAGAAATATAAATTACTCTCAGTTATTCTTAGGGTTGCTTTAACAGCTTATAAGAAGAAATACTTGAGTACATACTTTAGCTCCTCACATTGTCTGAATTTGATCATTCCCAGACGGAAAGCTGTGGACGGCTTGATGTGGCCAAACTCAACAGTTCATTGTTTGGTGTGTGAGAAGACACATGTGAAAATACTGAGAAATCCCTCAAAGTTTTCTTGGCATACTGCACTCACAAGCGAAGCATGCCCCAGAAAACGTTATGACCTTGACCTCTAATCCATGACCTTCAAAATCTAACAGGTTCATACTTGGATCTTGTTAGATGTTTATTTGTGACATTTGGAGGAAATCAGGCTTCTCAAGGTGGCGTAAAATAATGACCTTGAAAATCTAATCAGTTGGAGAGCAGTGAAATAATGAGTGTTTGCAGGCAACAGCGACACATGGTAGAGATTTCTGCAAGTTTGGGGCTGCATCTCTACAACTGGAGTTGGGTACTTGGTAGGGCTGGGGTGATTCACTTTTCTCCCGATTCGCATTTTTTACGATTTTTTGGGTGCCAATTTGATTTAAATTGTGGTTCTACAATATTGCCGATTTTTGCTATCTTTAGTTAGCTTTTTTAACACCAGCGCAAAAGATGAACAATGATGATGCCTACATACTATATCAGGAAAAATTACACATCTCATGTGAGTCCATTTTAAGGATTTATTCAGCAATATATTTTAACCAGCTGTTTATACTCTCTCTAAAAGCCTGGATTGGATCTAAAAGTGGCTTATTAACACAGACTAAAATGAAGCATTTAAATTAGGAAAAAAAATGATTCAAAAATGTCAAGCAAAAAATTCCACTACTTATGTGAATCGATTTTTTTCTCTCACCCCTAGTATTTGGTCAGAATCAATGGTGTCCTTAATTCTGAGAAACACAAGCAGATCCTTGTCCATCATGCAGCACTATTATAGAGGCATTCATTTCACAGATGAGATTTAATTAAAAGTGAAGTAAAGATTAGTTTGATTAGCTTTACAATACGTTTAAGTTATTTCCAAGTTATTTATGCTAATTTTGGAGGAGATTTAAATGAAGTTGATTTTGTTTGGTCTAAAGTAAAAAGAATGAATCATCTCATGTACTGTAGCTCAGGTGTCAAGAACCTTAACATTAGGAAATGTACACATATACAAAATGCATTGACAGCTGTTATAACTGGTTGCAAATGTTTTTTAAAAATATTATGACGCAATTCTGATACTTTTATTCTCCCTGAAAAGCCTACCTCTCGAACAGCCTTGATTGATTTGGGTTTGTCTTGCCGAAAGATAAAATGTATAAGGAGTTCTTCCAGCAGGAGGCAGTGTTGAGCTGATAAGAAAAAACATCAAACCACCCTTTACACTTTTGATGTCATGCAGGTAGTCATAAAATAGCCCCCCATCATTCTATTTCATCCACAGAAAAAATACACGCCAGGAGTAAACAAGTTCATGCAATCATATCTGAAGAAACTAAGCTCTATAAACCCAGTAGACATTCGTTACAGAGAGCCAGTACAGACTTTGATGTCTCCTGAGTGAGATGTATCTGGTCCAATCCATGCTAATTCATTTAGATCAAAGTACAGGCTGTCCTTCAGACTGCCTGCTCAGTTTCAAGCCCACCGGCATCTACCGAGCATAAGTGTCTTTATGTGAGACACTGAACCACTGGGCACAGATCAAATTTCATTTGAGTAGTATTTATTTTTAGTGCTCAATTTTATTAGCAGAACCCCCTGCCCTCTTAACAGACACCAGTAATACCTATCCTCTTAATCCTGCATTAATAACCTCTAATTTCTTCTTAAACATATGCTGCCCTGCTCAGTAAGTCACTTCATGTTAAACATCTGAGAACAAATGCTATATGACTGCCAGCACAAACTGTCAAAGCAAGACCACAAGCTTTCAGTCATTTATTGTCAAATTTAATCATGATCGGCTCCATTAACTGCTGCCCTGCTCTCCTGATGAAGACAGTACTTCAAAGATGTTTTAGGTAAACTGTCTAAATCACTGATATGCAATGTGATTATGATGGGTTAGTAAAATAGTAAAGATCCACATTTTTTTGCATGACGCACAGCAGCACTGACATTTAATTGAACTCATGTTATCACAACTGCATGGTGGGTGCAGTAATAAGTTTTGTTAAGCCACAGAAAAAAACTGATTTAATTTGATTTCATGCTGTGCTTGCTAGTTAAAAAGATGTCTTCTTTTTGTCACTTTCACACCTCGACATTGGCGATAACCAGGGCTGGAGGCATCATGACTTTGGGCTGTTCATCTCTGAATACATACTTCTTGTGAACATGAAATCTAAATCAATTCAAAATAAATCAATTCAAGATGGCTTTGTTTTTTTTGTTTGTTTTTTTTGTTTTTTTGATACCATGTACAGGGCTTTCTACAAGCATCAGCTGCCAGTCAAACAGCTGAGTATTACAGTCACGTATTTATTCCTATTGTTCCCTAAACACTTAAAACGGCCATACATGAATGAATATATTAGAAGATTAATTCACTATCATTATCAATACATCAAGGTAAAAAAGGCATATCTTTTTTTCAAAGCTTAAAATTTATTTCCCATTTATTTTTATCAATCATTAATGATTGTGCACCAACTTAAATTTATTGATATCAATAATGCTTTGCTCCATTCTCTCTTTTTTAATAGAAGGTTAAAGTAAAATAACTTTTGATATTCAAATATGCCTTAAATGTATGAACTGTTCTTTTTTTAAAAAAAAAAAAGAAAATGAATTTTAAGGAGGCTGCATGGTGTTGCAGTAGACAGTGCTCGTGCCTAACAACAAAAAATTTGCTGGTGTGACTCCAAGTTGGTCAGGGCCATTGTTTGTGCGGATCACATGTTGTCTCTGGGCACTCCAGCTTGTTAGGTTAACTGGTGACTCTAAATTGACTTTAGTTGTATGTGTATTTGAATGACTGTCTCTATGACAGCCCTGTGATTACATTAATAGCAGCAAGTCCCACTCTATTTCAGCCCAGTGTAATCTGGGTTAGGCTCCAGCCCCCTGCAACCCTGAAAGGGATAAACAGTATCAATAATAGATGAATGAACTAAGTTGTTTGGATTGATGAACCTGTCATTTACCATTGATGTTAACCTGAATATGTAATACTGTTTAAATACTGTAATCTGTGTGGAGATGTATGTAAGCATTTTGTGACAAGTGATAATACAAAGGGTCAGTCTCACCCTTGATCAACATGTCAAAAGTTGTTTTAACCAGTTTGATCTGTTTGGTTTCATAGAGGAGACCACTGAACCCCTCTGGCTGGCTACCGTTTCCAACAGACTGACAACACTAAATGTATGTAGAAAGCCCCAGATGTCAATTTTGACTCAAGGATACAGTAAATGGACAGTCTTATTGAGTCAAAGATCGATTTTTGGGCTTTTTCAATGTGTGAATGTGATATCTTAAAGGTGCAGTGTGTAGAAATGGGCGTTTTAGCAACATCTAGTGTTCAGATTTGGGAATGAGCCCATCTGTGACTTCACAAAGCAACGAGAGCCAGTGAAGACCAAAAAGGATTGTGAACAGGGCATCATTTACAACAGTTACCAGGTGAGGGTTTTTTCATTCATATTTGTAACTATTTTTTTTAATAGATTATCGGTCAGTTAAGATGCAACATGCCATTCAGGTAGATTTCAGGACCAGCAGCCAGACTTGTATTCAAAAGTCGCGTTTCGCTCTTTTTGTCCCTAAAACCCACCCGTAGACAACATGGCGGATCGTTCCATCGGCCTACATGAACGCGGCAATGTAAAAGTGCGGTAATGTAAAAAAAAATTAAAGCTTTTTCTAACCAAATAAGAAATAAATTGTTTTATGGGGATGACTGTACTCCTATTTTGATGGACTTTACATACAAATAGAAACTTAATATCCTATATTCACCGATGCTGTTCAGCAAAATGCTGCCAAATTCCACACACTGCACCTTTAAGAATCATACTTAAACTTTGCACAAATGTCCACTCTGACTCAGATGGACTGAATACATTTTGGAGGCAAAGGGTCAAGGACACTGTGACATCAAATCACCGTATAAAACATACACTTAAGCAATAAGATCCATGTAACCACACAGACACGAAATATAATAAAGCATATTTTTGATTAAGTAGACTTTTACAGGTAAATGCAAGTAACAAACTTAACTAATCAATGAATGCTCATTAGGCATTTCTGGTGTTATGACCCACTTGTGTAGGTAACAGCATTACAGTAGATCCACACAGTTATCTTATATTTTAATCAATTTTGTCAAAAAAAAAAAAGCACTGACCAAATGTGAGGCAGTCTTCTGCAGCTCCTGGAGTCCAGGGGGCAAAGAGAGAGCAAGCTGAGCCATCATGGCTTTATGCCTTTCAGCCAGCTGCTCAGCAATCGGCAATCAGGTCGGCCTCACCAGCACCAGGTGAGCCTCTACTCTGGAACAAAAGAAAAGTAGCAGTAACACTTCACAGGACATTACCACAAGATGGGGCCAAATTCATCAAACAAATCTAAACACAACTATCAAGGCAACTACTCAGGGCTATCACACTGGTTGCATTAAGTCTAAGTTAATAATTGTTGACATGAAAACTTTTTCAGTTCCTTTTAATAAATTATCCAATAAATAGTTAAGGTCAAATATATAAACTAATTTCTTTGACATAAAAACAAAGTACTACTGCCATAACGAAAGGATTAGCACTCTACTAGCATCTCCATACATTTTTGAGGAGTTACCTAATCAACCGCTTGGCCCTTAACTACCACAGCATCACCACCTTGGACTGAACCAGACGCCGTATATGCAACAGGAAGTGGTCATGCTGATGCTATTAACTCTACTACAACTCCACTACATAGACTGATGAGGAATAAGAGCCAGAACATCACTGGGGTCATCAGGTGGTGACCCCTCGTCATAGGTGTTTTTTCAAATGACCCCCCACATCACCTCAAGAGGCTGGTCAGTTAACTCTGGGCCAAAAAAGGAAAAAAGCAGGGAAGAGAGCAACAATAACGTGACCATGAATGTGTTTGTATTGATAATGTATTTTATTCACACAAGCTGGATCCATCTTTTCATCATTGCATCTGTTTTGTTCTTTTTGTTACAGTTATCTCAAAGTTTTCCTAAATAAAGGTCCTTTAGGCTGGTTCAGACATGTCAGCATAGATTCGATTAATGCTTTGCAGACTTAAACCTCAGTGTAAATGTGCCTTGGTTGTTGACATCTTTAAACCCTATCTGTAATTGAACACCACCCTCTCCATCAGAGATCCCTGCATTGTAAATCTTCAGGTCTGGTCCAGAGCCCCAGTGGGCCGCATTCCTCCCGGCAGTCCAGGAATGTAAACTTTACTTTGGAGTGGAGCAGGAGGAATGCAGAGTGTGTGCTGTTAAAATGTCATCTCTGAGGTGTACTCTCCCCAAAAAAACAAAAAAATAATCATGAATAAAGATGAGATGGAGCTGGCACTGGCAGGGAGAAGACTGGCACTAGAACAGAAAAACACACTCGTGGCGGGTAAAGGGGGTCTTTAGATGCAAGGACTCTTGTGTATTCTGGTAAATATTGATGTTTTTCTGAAGAGGAAGTAGCTCACCGGTATGTGACAGGATGTTCCGCACTGTGAGGAAACCGCTGCACTCACCTGCTGTGTCAAAGTTAAAAATCCAGCCCTGCATGCTGAAAAAAACCCAAGTTCACCTGTGCACTGTCTATTCCCTCTGCAAAAAACAAACAACCACATCAGGTATGTGTTTATGTTTTTAAACTGGGACGGCCTCTCATATTCAAGGTACAGTGAGTAACTTAATATTCTGGTGGTTGCCAGTGGGAATGAGCGGTGAAGGCTTAAAAACGTAAATAACAAGAAGCCATGTGATCTACTCGAGTATGCAGCATGCTACTGTTTACCAGTGAGGCCAGGATTTTAATATTAAAGGACACCAAAGGTAGAAAGAAGTCAAAACATCTCTACAAGCTCCTTGAGTCAACTTCTTTTTAGTGGGCATACCTTGACCAATCAAACAAGAGTGAAAGAGACGAGGATCACCACCATAGCTCAGACAGTCAAACTAAAGCAGTGGGTCAAAGAAAATACATTTTATTTTGTGGTATAACTGGTGGAAACCTAATTAACTTAATGGTGCAGGTGCATATTTTGTAATAAACCTTACTGGGCTAATTATTTGAGTAGGAGTCAACATGATAGGGCAACAATGATGACTTATTCAGGCAGGCAGCTCAGGATGCACTGAGGTCTTACCTGACATGCACCATCATTCAATCACCTGACACACATCCATTCTCTGTTGTTATGGCAGTGGATGCTCATGTTTATGCTTGGACCCAAAAGGACATCTTTTTTTTTTTTTTGCACTGTTTGTCTGACTTAAAGTAATTATAAAGAACAGCCTGGCAAATGAATAAATGCACATCAAGAGTTATAAAGCTCCAGTCAGATGCTCTCATGCTATAATACCACTGCTGCAACAAGGTTTATGGGTTGTCTGTCCATACTGACTGTTTTTTGTCGATGTGACGTAGAAAACAGCTTGAAGGAATTTTCTTCAAACTTGACATACATGTCCACTTTGAGTCAAGGACACTGATCAGATTTTGGTGGTCACTGGTCAACAATCAAGGCCAACAAGTTACATCTTTTATTTGTGAATGCAATGCTCAGACATGCTGGTTAAACTTTGTCCACTCATATACAGTACAGGCCAAAAGTTTGGACACACCTTCTCATTCAATGTGTTTTCTTTATTTTCATCACTATTTACATTGTAGATTCCCACAGAAGGTATTAAAACTACGAATGAACACATGTAGAAATATGTACTGAACAAAAAAGTGTGAAATAAATGAAAACGTGCTATATTCTAGTTTCTTCAAAGTATCCACCCTTTGCTCTGATTACTGCTTTGCAGACTTTTGTCATTCTTTTGATGAGCTTCAACAGGTAGCCACCTGAAATGGTTTTCACTTCTCAGATGTGCCTTTCCAGGGTTAATTAATGGAATTTCTTGCCTTATAAATGGGGTTGTGTTGTGCAGTAGTGTACTGTAAGTGAGTTCATGAAAGCTTTAACCGTAGCAACAAAACTTAACAAGACTGGTACAATCATTTCATCATTTAAATTGAGCTAACTTAAGTTCCTTTATCAGCAGCAGAAGTGTCTAAGCTAGCAGTTTTCAAACGGTGTCCCGGGTACACTGGTGTCAAGATATGCCTTGTAAATCAGTTCAACCTGGGTTATTATTACAACTACAGCTGGTGTAGCTTTTAACATCATCTCAGTACTTTTATGTCATTTCCTATCTACAAAGCAAATTCAGGGCTTGAAAAAGTCCTTTCAAACTATTAAAGACTTTTTAAATAACAAAATAAGTCAGTTAGAATAAAGACTGAAACAGACCTTGTTTGGCACTTTCAAAACCTAGAGACATTTTTTTTTTAGTTTATTGATAATAATTACGTATTAAGCTTGGCACATAACGTTGATTATCAATTTCATCAAGGCCATTCTTCTTGCCTGTCAGCTTGAAAAACAAAAAAACTCTGAGCCAAGTTTAAGTGTCACTACAGTGTTGAAAGCTCTGCAAAAATTGGCAGAGAACAAGTTACCTTTTAGCTTAATCAGCATATGGTTTCTACTCTAGCTTTTATCTGCTTTATTTTTACTGATAGCTAGTTTTAAATTGTGCTTTTATTTACCACATTCTTATCGGTCTGTAGTAAATCATCTTTTTATTTTGTTTTTGTTAGCTTGCTTTTACTGATGGGTCATTTCTAATGCCGTCTATCAAGGATTCCTTTTTTGTTAAGAGCACTTAAAATGGATTGTCATGCTGCTGCCACAGTCTTATTCTAGTTAATGTAATATCAAGAGAATGAAAAATGTGTTTTTGTTGAGAAACTGTAATATTAACACTTTTAAATATTTTAAAAATAATGCAGTTGTTTGATAGTTTTTCTGAGATTAGCATAAAGATGAATATGTCCATGATAATCATATACTGTGGCTCATGTTGAAGTGACTATTTTACATGGATAAGAATATGGTGTGCATTGAAGTTTAGACCTGATCATTTTTGTTTGTTTGTGTGTGTGTTCCATGTGTCTTTTGAAGTTGTGTTTATTGCTTGGTTTTATCAGTGCTTTACTTTATTTATTTCATTTTTTAATTTTTGATTACAGTCTCTGTGCAGCACTTGGAGAAACTTAATAGTTTTAAAAATTGTGCTGTATAAAAAAAGTGGTTTGGATCTTTGGTGTGCCTTTAGCAAAAAAAGTTTGAAAACCTCTGGTCTAATCCAACTTTTTCTCCCACTGTCATAATGTAGACAGCACATACTTTGTGGTAAAGTTATAGTTTCATTGAGCGAGCAGCGAGTTAACATCAGATAACGTACATTTTTTCTGTGAAATAAATCTTATAAATATACCTGCACTGGCTCACAGGGATGTTATGACACACCAATATGGTGCTGGCATCAAAGTGTTAAAGGTGTAGGTAAACACAGTCAACATGGCACTAACTCATTGATGTCAATGGTTAGGTACAGTACAAGTCACATGTCGACTAGGTTCAGTCCACACGGAGAGGAAAACATTTTCCTTTTTTAGGATGTTTTCTGTAAAGATGGCGTGATTTCAAGAAATGTGTCTGCGAAAACACTGAAAATGTTGTCAGGCCTGTCAGTAGCACTGTCACACCGCTATAGACATACACCAAGGCCAGAGAGGAAGACATGGAGCATGCACATTCATAATGAGAGATGCGTATGCTGTTCTCCATGTCCACTTGTTGCTCACGATGAAGGTAGTGGAGCAGTGGATTTTTCTGTTGAAGTAATAACAAGCTCACTAGCCTCTGCAGCACAGCGCTGTATTCTACCATTTTTTCCCCTTGTGTCAAGGTTACTGCATGCAGTAAAAATTGGAGTCCAGGCTTTGACATAATTCCTGGGAATAAGCTTATTCTTTGTTCATGGAAACACAAGGGCAGCATTTTGAGTGAAAAATGTGATTTTGGGTCCCAGAAAACACCAGATCTGTGTTGACAAACTATTGAAAACTTTTGTTTTTAATTTACATTTACAGATTCACAACATTTTTGTCCACTTCTGGTAAGAGAAAGAACAGCAAAGAAAAAAACTTTTTTACTCATGAAACCCCCTGATGAAGATTTTGGTCTGACTAGCTGGACTGTCCTTCCGTTCATAGACTAACCAAATCAAATAATGATGCTATGCCCTCTTTTGGACTTAATAGGTCCATTCTTGTTGTGCTGTAGATTCAGTTATTGTTACTATCAGTTAGCCAGAACTGAAAATGGGCTCCCAGGCTATGCTTTCTGCATCTCTGGGTAACAGTGAGATCCATTCACTATAATGAGTCTGGGCAAGTTTGAGAGAAAGAAACTTCTTAAAAGCTGTTTTTAAAATCCCAGCTCTCCTTCTCTCTGTTTACGGTCTTACATAGTAACGTGTTTCTATAGTTACTTTCTCCTTGTGGTTTAAGTTCTGACCTTTACACACATGGTTAAAACCTCGCTCTAAGCCTGATTTGTACTAACAGTTTCCTGAACTTTTACTTTCTCATCCTGCAGGCGTCTCTGGTTGCAGCACACGTTGATTTATTCATCTTTCACAAAGGAAAAAGTAAGACAGGCCCTCATTAGCCTCCACCTCAAATATGTTTTGCTTCATCTTTTGTGAGCAAGTTAAATACCATCCTGGTTTACTCACCTCAAATCATTTCATATATGAGCAGGCCTCTGTTTGTCCAGAGGAATGTAACCAGGAGGAAAAATGCAGAGGACAAACTGTGGTGACCTTGTGTTAAAGGTGCGGACGTCATAACGTCCAGCAGTCTGGCTGTTGGTGGGAATGGAGAATGAAGGCTGGAGGTACGGACGGAGGAAGGCCTGGAGGTAATTGAGGAATGGATGTGTGTCTCCTAGGTGGCTGAGCTTCTGCTGTGGAAGGATGTGGGCACCGGTCAAACCACACACATGTACACAAACGTAGCAGGGCCACACCGTAGTCCAGCTCCATATTGTTTATCTCAGGGTCTTCTCCAGAGGAAGTACAGTCTGTGTTCATATGATGGTATTTGATTTCTGGTTTCCATAATGGTGTGTAATAAATTGTGGGTGCTTGTCATGGTGGGATTGGAGGAATTTGGCTCCTGGATAGAAGTTCCTGTTGGACCGCAGTTACACATTCAGCCTCTGAATGAAGAAGGAAAAACATGCCATGAGAGAAACACTAGGCTTTCCATCAATCTGCATTTTTAGTAATTAGGGAGTTAAATCTACATTATTTTTTATGTTTGTTGTTTTCCCATGGTGATTTCAATCAATCAGCCAATCAATCTTTATTTGTATAGCACCATTTCATAACAAATGTCTCAAGACACTTAACAATAGAGCAGGCTGAGGACAAAATCTTAATTTTATGGATACAATACATATAAAAATACACAGATACATATAAACACAAACATATATATCCAACACCCAACATGAATCCATATAGCCAATCATGAATCCCTTCATCATGGTAGCAAGAAAAAACCTTCTGTTAAGCAGCAGTAAATCTTGAATGTGGATCCCAGTCTCATGATGAACAGCAAATCTGTGGGTTTTCTGTCTCTACCAACTGATTATGGTGAATGTGATCTCAGTAAAGGCCTCTGGAGATAACTGGTCAAAGGTCAAAGTCAAGGTTTGGGGGTGCTGGTTTGGCGGAGTGGTTCGCAACCAGGCACGTCCCATGTACATACTTCTGCCAGCCCGGCTTCGAATCCAGCCTGTGGCCAGTTTGCAGAGGGTCTTCCCCTCCTCTCTCACCCCGCTTCACAAGCCTGTCCACTGTCATTCTATGTTAATTCTTTGGTTGTTAAAGCAGTATCCCAGAATGCTCCCTGGGATTTTCTTTAAACTACACTGACTGAAGGATCAAGTGTCAAGGTTGTTGGTCTTAATGATCTTCCTTTGCTTGTTCCAGCAATCTTCAAAACACAAAATCTTAAAAGTATTTAATAGGTCATGATCATAAAGTCTGATGTTCATCATTTGTTTGTGAAAACAAAACCTCATGTAGTTTTTAAAGAACCCATGCTTTGTCCCACCTTGGGCTCTAAATAGTCATTTCCATGACTGCTTGTGCATGTTTGCATTCAATAATATTCAAAGAACCACTCACACAGGCAGTTCTATAACATGTTAAAGCAGCCTGATCAGACCTGATCTAATGAGGTGAGTAGCTGGCGAAAGGTTACGTAATTCTTTGGTGCATCACACTCAATGTTCAGTTATCACACCAGCTGATCTGCATGTGGATGTGTGTTATTGAAGATGCATAAATATGCAGACATCCAAAACAAGATGAGAGCATTGAACAACAACAGCAGCTTTATCCTTAGATTACGTTGATCTCACAACTGGTCAGACAGTTATTTAGCAAAAAAACAATCGTTCGCTAATGGCAGTGATCTGGATCACCACCAAAACCTAATCATTTCTAACTTGGGCCATTATCAACATCTTCTCAAAAATTTCCACAAAATCTGTCCGGATGTTTTTGAGTAATCTTGCTAACAAACAGCCAACAGACAGACAATCACACGCTGGCAAAAACATAACCTTCTTGGCAGATGTGAATATCAGTGGCTGTAGGCCTACTTTCTCTTTTTCATCATTTACTCAAGAGACTATTTCCTCAAAATTATCTTCATAATTATTGAGGGACAAATACTCAAAGCTAGGGTTGGTAATTTTGAAAAACTAGCATGAATTTGAATGTAGCATCTCCTCAGGGCTCCACCTAGCCCCTCCCACCCCTCCTCCAAAATGACGCCTCCCACTAACATGCACGAGCACCACTGATTCACAACCAGAAGACTGATTACTCCAAACCGGCCCCCAGCACACCGTTCATGCTTTACACTACACCAAGTCATGTCTCAGTCAGCAGTGAGAAAAAACCAAAACATTATTATAGTAAAGTTAAAAAAACAAACATGGAATGTTAGTACTCACAGCCCGATGTTGATCAGGGTATAGGTAGTTCCTCTGCCATTCTCCACATGGCTGTCAAGTCCCTCATTTTGGCCATGAAACTACCGTAATTTACGTATGTTATCCTCTTTCCCGACATCCTCCCATATTAGTATTCTCCCGTAAATCTCCAGTGTGATGATATAATAATAAAAAAACATCCCTCTGCCTCTCCAAACTGAACTTTGTCACTAGCCTAAATGGGGCGGTAATGCTCCAAAATGTAGCCAGTAGCCTGGATGGCAGCTGTCGCGAGATTCGAGCCAACAGCGGAAGAAGCCAAGAAAAACAAAGTGTTGCTGCAGCTCCAGGTCATGACAACCTCAATCTGAACCTTTTTTTGACATCCAGCCTCAACACTGGTCACGTGACTGAAAGCTTTCATAACTGTTCCTGTTTACCTTCAGGCAGATGGGCATATTGAAGTCAGTAATGTTCAGTAATAACAGCTTACTGGATAAGCACTTATTTCTGTCTGTGGTTCTGTCTTTGTTATTGGAATCAAAAAAATTTAAACTTGATAACACCTTACAAAAAATACAAAGTAATGTAAGAGCAAATGAGATATTTATTCTGAAGTGACACAACACTATTTACCAGCAATAATAGCATGGAGGGGGTACCTTTTTTTATCAGCACATGAATTCCTTACTCCCCCACTAATCTTTATCCAGACTTTGTCCATGTGGTTTGATCAGATTTGATGAAAAGTGCCGACTGATTTGGGGAACACCTCCACATCTGTCATCACATTTCAATCCACAAATACCAAAACCCTCTCAGGTGCACCAAAAAATGTTACATAAGTCTTCATTGTGTGAGAATGGTCCACCTCTGTTCTCATGGAGTCTGAAGGTTTTCAGGGACTTTAACAGTTTGACTTGGGGAATCTGTGGCAGCCCTGGGCTGAAAAACAGACAAAAAAAATAAGAAGACACAACAAATCACAAAGCACATTATAAAAAACAAAATATTGAGAAACACAACAGAAAACAAAAATCCCTAAAAATATCAACAAAATAAAAAACATAGTATCATATATAAAACAAAGACAAAATATCCATATAAAAAAATCAAAAACGAAAAATAGCAAAACCTTATGCTTATTTAAATCACAACAAATTTAAAATAATTTACTTTAAAAATTAAAAAGAACAAATAAAAACTAAGCAAATTACAAAAAAACGAAAACAACAAATGAAGTCAACACAAACAAAAAACAAAAGAACATTTAAAAAAAAACAACAGATAAAAATAAAAAATGTAAGTAAAACACAACAACAACTTCAAATACAAAACAGAAAATTAACGAACAACAAATCAACCACAAACACACAATCACTTAATAACACACACTAACAAGAAAGTGCAGTAATTGATAAATGAAAAAATGAATCATGAAAAAACACAAGGCCAGAAATTACACAACAAATATGAAATCACAACAATTAAAGAGCAAGTGATTAAATTAAAATCACATTAACAAAAATAAAACAATAAAAATTTAAAAATGAAAATAGGGAAACAAATATGTACACAACAATGCATCCAAAAACATGACATTTAGAAAAAAAACAACAATAATTAAAAAATACTCGAAACGCTTGGGACACAACAAAAACAAAAATCAATGTGAAATAAGAAAACAGAAGAAAACTACAAAAATAAAAACAAGAAACATTTTACTACAACAAGAAAAACACTAAACAACAAACTTCACAACACAAAAGTTCTGAAACAACATATTTTTATTATATTTATTATATATCAGAATATTCTCTATTATCTCAGCTTTGGCACTGAGTGAATAATCAGCACCACTGAAAGAGTTTGACGTCAAAAGAGGACAAAGCTAACAGAGTGGGAGGTGTGAAGAGTGTGTGCGTGAGTTGGTCTGCATGGACGGGTGGGGCCGTGGAGTCAAAGGTTAAGAGGGGTTGATGGGTGGGGCGCGGAGGAGGTCGAGTTGGCAAACACAGCTTGCTGTCACAAACACAGCAGACGTATGGAACACCACAGGGCTGTGAGGGAGACAGCGGAAGGATAGGTGTGTGAGGGAGAGAGAGCGGAGGGCAGAGGGTTCGATGGAGACCTCACGAGAGAGAACGAGTGAAGGAAGGAGGCCCTGGGTTTACTCGCAGTGTTGTGATATGTTCGTCATGTTTTCACACCGGGGGATTCTCAGACTGCTTCTTTCCATTTCACTGTCTGACCTTTAAACTCGGACTGTCAGGATACAGCCAAGTTTAGTACGGATACAATGTGAGACCAGCTGAGATAAAACAATATGAGATGAGACTCAAAAACTAGTAACACAATAAGATAATGTCACCTTTTAAATGAGATTACACCAGGAAAGAATCAGATTTAAAAGTAAAGTTAACACTGAGGATGCAAATCCAAGGATTACTGCCTGGTGGTTGTATTGTACATTACTGCCAGACAATAAGGTTACAGAAGTGGATCAGGAAGAGGGGTTAAGTCAGATGCTTTCAAAATGTAAAATTGATTTATGGCAAATTTATAACATTTGAGAACTATCAGTTTGATTAATTTATGTAGAGAAACTGATTATGGCAAAAAAAAAAATAGTACTTTCTCACTTGCTCCACTGTCTGCTATTAATGAAAGATGCATTGAAGAGAATAAAGTGTAACTAATCATAAATCACCATCTCTGCTGAAAAGTGAGGCAGCCTTGTTCAGTTTGCTCTTGTTTTGTGTCTGTACGTGAAGAGGAAGTATCAGCATCTCCACTCTTTGAGCCTTTCAACAGCATCTTTGGCAGGTGATGGAATGATTGTTCTGTTAGTAACATTCATTACAGCAAATTAAAAAAATCTTTTTAAAAATCTTTTCTATGAAGAAGTTTGTAGTGGTGTTGTTTGCAGTGTTGGGCACATTACTTCTAAAAAGTAACTAGTAATAGTAACTAGTTACTTTCCCCAAAAAAGTAACTGAATTACTAACAGAATTACTCCTTCATAAATGTAATCAGTTACCAGGTAAAGTGATTGATGCGTTACTTTTTTAAAAAAGCTTTTACTGCTTGAACTGTGTGTTTCTGTCTCTGTGTCCTTCCTTGTTACCTGCTGCAGCAGCTCTGACATCAACAGTTCTCCAACAGCGCGTGCAGGGGAATTTGCCTGATAGACCACTATTACCCCTTTTCCACCAAGCTGGTTCCAGGGCTGGTGCTAGTGCTGGTGCTAGAGCCAGTTCACAATTGGTTCAAGAGTGAACCGGTTAAGAACTGTTTGCTTTTCCACAAACGGGTGCCGGCCAGAGAGCTACGTCAGCACGTCAATGTATACGTCTGTATACATCACGCCAGTTTCCCATAACAACTGGCGAACAACAATAAACAAAACAATAAACTTACCAGGCTCTGTGGAGGTTTGCTCCATGGTTGTGTCCTCCTGCACAGACTCCAGCATGGCTGTAGCCGAATTCAATGCGCTGCACGCCGGTCGGTCCCCGAGAACAGCATCGAGCATTTTGTAATGCAGGCTGTTAAAACGTGGCCGACCATTGCCACTACGGCCCAGCTCGGTCTTCTGGTCCCTATATTCTTTCTTTATATATTCTTTCTAGATATATATTCTTTTCAATCTGTTTTTCGCTTACTCCAACCTCGTCTTTTTAAAAATGGCTCTCTTCCGTGTTTTTACTCTGCTATCCTGCCCCCACCCCCTGACGTAAGCGCGTAGCCCCCTGACGTAACCTGGTTCTTTCTGCTGGCCCAGCAAAGAGATGGTGCTTGCTAAGCACCGGTTTTGAGAGCCAGCAACCGGTGCTTAGTCTGTGGAAAACCAAAGAACGGGTGCTAAGTCTGGCTCTAGCTCCGAACCAGCCCTGGAACCAGCTTGGTGGAAAAGGGGACTATGAGAGCGAAGTGCTCCGCAGTAAGCTTGCGCGTTGGTGAGAGCCAGTGCACGCCAAGGCGCTGGAGATTCGCTTCAGATCTATTTTTTGCGCGGCCGCGTCCAAACCTCGTAAATTCACTGTCGTTAAGAAAGCACCAGACAGGAAGTCAATGTGTGGAGTATCCGGAAGTTTCAAAATAAAACAGAATGCACGGACACTCGAACGTAAATTTCCTCAATTGTTTGTCATTATGTAAAATGCACGAGCATCAGATAAGCAGTCGGTCAGAGGATCCCAGAGGCAGCACGACACCATAGACGAAGAAGTGAATCATAGAGGTACAGAAATACATAACATTGTATACATGACAAAAACATCTTTTCTACAAGGATATAGGCGGATAGAAGTTGAATAAATCACGAAGCTGTGTGGCCGAGACCAGCAAAGGGACCTTAGAGAAGCGAAGTGAGGTGTTGTTTATTTCTTTTCTCAGTGTATAACATGCTTTATGAGCATGTGACCTCGCTGTGCTTGTCATGAGAGCCTGTGGCTCTCCAAGGATCAGCCCTCCCCCAACGGGGCTGCACGCGGCGGCGCTGCTCGATGCGACGCTTTCAGTGGGTTTTGTCTGCCAGGGCAAGACCGTGGCGCAGCACTTCCGTATGCTGTGGAATTTGATGGTGAGGCCGGTCGGATAACAGCTGCATGACATCGGTGCAAAGTAACGTGCCACATTTCCCTGTTAGTAATGGTAACGGCGCTGTAGCGCATGAAAAAGTAATTAATTAGATTTCCCGTTACTGAAAAAAATAACGCCGTTATTACCAACACTGGTTGTTTGTTTGTTTTCTGAACAAACAAAACCATATCTGAACCATATTTTTTAAAGAAATATGGTTCAGATCTGATAAAACCACTTCTGAAGCTGTTGGCATCCATGCTTATCTCTATAGGAGCAGTTGTTTTCTGCTCCTATAGAGGTCTGATTGGACCGTGCCACTTTGGGCCACACATAACTGTTGTATATTGGGGCTTGGTAAGATGGATCCATGAATCCACTGAATCCATGTGCACCTCAAGGTTACCTCTTGGTGCATAAAAGCATTTTAATTCACTAGTTCAGGGGATGATCCAGAGGTAGCCAGTGCACCCCAGGGTACCATTAAGAATGACTGACTTTGCTTTATTCCTTAACTTTAATACACGAAAGTGAAAAAGCAGTACAGTTATGTTTGTAGGTGGGCCTGTGTCCAATTTTTATAATTCAAAACCAGTGTAGATATACATGTAGTTCTCTTTCTTTTATCTCAGACATGTAGGTTTTTCACATTCCGTGACATGTTTCGGCGGAAACTTCTGCCTTCCTCAGAAGTGTCACCAGATGATAGTAGTGACGTGTTAAATCAGCTGGTGTTAATGAGGTGTGACTCTCCTGTCAAACTTTCTGACAGGAGGGTCACACCTCCCGCTGTCTGCTCGCCTCTGCAGGAAGATGCTCCAGGTGTGTAAAAGCATATAAGCCCCCTCGTACATCCGTACACCTCGTACAAGTGCACTACCTAACTGCGCCACTGACGCCTCACTACAGCGTACCTAAAATGATAAAACTGAACTTTGGTTAATTTAATTTCATTTAATATAATTAATGAATTAGGCAGTTACATCAATACTAATGACCTGTCAATGCTGACAGGCCCAAATGGGACGTAAGACAAAGACAAAGATCATGAGAAGAGAACGGGTTGGTTGAGATTTGATTTATTGATTTATTAAACAATGAGATTGGTTGTCAGTTACCATCAGAGACAATGTAGAAGAGAAGATACTTGCTCTACCTCACTACAAAACATCAGTTGATCTTTAGTCATAGGATCAAAAGAGACCTTAAAGTTCAAATGAGTCTTTGGGCCTTTTGAGGATTTATAGATGAAGGTTTCTGAACATTTTGATGAATTATCTTTAGATTTCCTCCGTGACCACAGGCAGCATCTTCTCAGCCAAAGACACACCAAAAGCCAAACACTCTCTGGTCAGACTTCAGCACACTCTATCCCCATGTTTCTGTTCTGTGACCAGCTCAATCCGACCCTCAAAGCACAAATCTGCCACCACATCAAACGTTTACTTTTAAGATCTCAGTATGGGCTGTTGCTTTCTGGACTTAATTTATCCTGGGAATATTTGCCAAGCACACACACTGTCTTTCATCAACACGCTGCTTCACCAGTACAAAGTTACACACATTCATACCTGGCTGCTGCCCAGTGCGACCACAGTCTGCTAGTGTTGGTCCACTGGGTAGCTCCACCACAGCAATTTGGATGTTAAGAAATTTGCCCAAGGACATTTCGATGGTAAAGGCTGAGTTAGAGGAGAGCAGGTCACATTCATTTCACTGCCCTCCATTTTTCTTGGCAAATCAGGCATCCAAAATCTCAATCTTCTCATTAGTCCACTTGTCTAAACATAAGGAATGTGCATATTGGAACAAGGACCTTTGTGCAGTGAAGGACATTTAGGAGAAACAATGAAGCTTTCTGTGAGAGGATTTAGGAATCTTATTTATTCTGTGACCCAGGTCATGATCCCTGAGATATTTCTCAGAATCTCAGTTTACTGAGTATCTTAATTTAAATACCACTGAATCAATGATTTTTTTTTTCAATTCATGGATGAAGACCCAAGAACCTATCAAGCCAAGATGGTAACACTCGTACAACTCCCATATTGAGGATCGGAGTATCGATACTCTGTATTGAAGTATGAATACACATTAAGCAATCAAAATTTTCCCCACTTTCTCCAACAACAATGACTGGAAAATGTTGAGACCTGCAAACTGCCATTACTGTAATGGGATCCTCTGCTATGGCATGACAAACACATACTGACTGGTTGACTGACTAAGGCTTACACAAATAAATAATAAATGAAATCTGCAACCTTTTGATTGTTGGAAGAGCCTACTACAACTAAGCTACCAATGGCATAACTTAAATATTACTATGTCCCAGTGGTTGTTGACTATTTTGAATATGCTTCTGTTCTGCCCACTGTTTTTTTTTTTTTTTTTTGGTTTCTCTCACCTAAAGTTCAGTAAAATATGCTCAGCTCTTGGCTCTATCTGTAGCAATGTATGGCCCAACTTCCATGCCAGTTCTTCTATTACAGGGGCAGAGCTTATCAAAACCCTTTTAAGACACATCACTCATACCACCAAGTGACACTTTTGAGGAAGGCGAGAGATTAAAGAGATTAAACCGAAACATGTCAAGGTACGTGAACAGTATACATGTCAGAGAGAATACAAAGGAAGAGAATATTACATTAACCCACCCAAGAAATACTGAACTATCCCTTTAATAACATTGTTTAATCAGTGTAACATGACTTTGACTCGAGGTATGGTTTAAATGAACTCAACAAGATTTTTTTAACCATAAAAACTCCCAGGATAAGATTTGGCAATTCCAAGAGAACAGAGCCACAGCAGTCATGTTTTTGTGACATCACAACCATGGTGGGAAACTCCATGCTATCAAATTGTCAAATTGCACTGTTATATTTCTGGTTGTTTGCCCTACCTAAAGATCATGACAACAGTTTTTATTTTACAGGGTTGATTCATCAGCTGTGTTTATGCTCACAATGTAACTTAAGCTACATCATTGTTATCATTCATGGAGCCATTTATTGTTTAGCCGTTCAATAAGTTGCAAGACTGTCTAATTTATATATGAGATTTAAACCAAGTATAAGTTAATTCAGTTTTCTAAAATATCTATATTTCAGATTTTATAGCTTTGATGTCAAAGCCACACTAAGATTCCAGCTTCCAGCTCTCTAAAGGCCTCTATGGACATTGAGTGTAATTGCACTCTCTTAAAAAAGAGCAAGCTGACAAGACGTCTTGAGAGAAAAATGAACCATGTGGACTGATAAGGTACGGTCTGATCATATTTCTTTTCCAATAAATCATCATGTACTCACAAGTCCAACAATAGGGGAAAATCAGCAACAGCATCACTCATGCCAGCGAGTGAACACCAGTCCAATGTTCATCCCTGTCCGGGCATTTAGCTTGTTACTCTCCTGCTTCCCGTTTTTGGTCTCCTCCATTAAAACTTCTCTTTTCTTCGTGTTTTTGCTGCTCCTGCCATGAGAACATCTCTATATTTAGCTTTCTACTTCTTCTTCTCTTTGTTTAACAGAAGGTGGCATCCAACATCAGAGTAGTAATACTGCCACCTACTATGCAGGAGTGTGAGCCAGAGGCCATTAGGAAAAGACATGTATATTTACTTTAAACTAAATTCTGTTCATTAAATCTGTTTTAAAATTCAAAACTGCTTTATATTCTCCTTTCCCAATACTTAGCTTTTGCCCTGAGGTGGAAGTGACATATACCGTAAAGCAGTCAAAGCAGTTAAAAAATATATTTTTTAGGGTGGAAGCATTCCTACCATCCACATCAAAGTTACATTGTGCCAGTGAAGGCGATACAGACCCCCTCAGACCATGACAGAGGTGTCATTCAACCTGTTGTAAGGTGATGTACCATCACAATGACTCTAGTTATATTATATAAGGTTGCAAAAATAACATAGTGCTGGTTTAAGCTCTAAACCACAGATGTGTACAGCATGGTTGTGCAGACAGAATAGGAAAACAGTTATAATGATCTTTTTGAGCTATTTTCTGCCAATCCTGGATGTCTATAAAAATGTCATTGGACTGGATCCAGTGCTTGTTGAGATATTTTAGTTTGATCAAAGTGGTGACAGATAAACACTGCCAACCCTTTAGCTGGGCCACAAGCACGAATGAATCATGAAACAGCTCATCAATATTTTGTGGCTAAGAGCTGAACATTGTCAGAAATGAAACACAGAGCGAGCTTAGATGATTACAAAATGAAGTTTCAGACGGCGTGCACAGTCATCACCAAATGATTCATCTGTGGCTCACTGCTCAAACAGTTCACCTCAAAATAAGAGCCTCTCCTTCATGCAGCGACATGTTGCTCTGCTCAGACCAGTCTGAACTGCCCCTCGCTAGGACAGGGCCGCTCCAGCATCAAACGATATTTTTAATCAAGTGGTCAAAAGCTATTGCACAAACATTCTAAAGTAGCTTAGGTCAACAGTGTCCCAGAGCCTGTTCTGTTAGCAGGAATGCTCCTGAATGCTGCGAACAGGCCCCTCTTTGTGCTGCAGTCCAGCAGCCTCACGCCACACCGCACTGCTCTGGAATCCTGTTTGTTTTCTTTCAAATTTCTCAACCTAGTTCAGTCCGATGTGGAAGCGCAGTGTGCTGAGCGTGTGTGCAATCTGTGTTTTAAGGTGTTCGCTAAGTGTGCATCTGTGTTTGGACTCACGCAGCAACAGTGTGGCTCATTGAGCATGTGCTCATTTCAAGCCTGTGCCAAAGTTCACAAGCTTTAAAGTGGAACATAGAGGAGGGTAAAAAAATGATTAACTCTGAGCTCTTTTTAGTGAAGCCAGCCAGGGTAGGTAGTTAATGTGAGGAGTAATGGATAGTTGCCTGTTGGACCACAGTATGCTTAACTGAGCCAACAGGCCTGGACTTTAACTCACATAAAATTAAATAAAAACATGACTTCCAATAGTGCAGTTTGATTCAAATACCAGATTTCAACATGTCAGATTTACGGTAACCTACATTCAGGGACAAGACAAAAACTTAGACGTCAGATTTGTACTTTTGTAATCCTGCACACCCCCTCGTTCATTTCTGGTCAATCCCCTTATTTTACCAGTAATCTGCAATTATCCACAATACAGAGGGCTTGGTCAAATCCTAATTGCTGACTGGACAAACACTTCAGTCCTTCCAAGCTGCACTCTCAGCCCTACTCCTCCTCTTTCTCCCCTTATTTCTACTGTTGGCTGACCAAACCAGAGGAATTCATTATCCTGGAAACACTTTGCAGATCAGAGTGGGCCAAGAAGGGCAAAGCTATTCTTCTTTTCTGTCTTTTCTAACAATGGGACTGTGGCGTACAAAATGCCTATTATTGCTGCTATTGATGGCGGCTATTATTTTGCTGTATGGACTGTAGTCACTGTAGGCTAATACATTTCTTTCCAAATCAATAAGTCAGGTATCATTTTATTAAATGTATTTAATTTGACAGGGATTCATCAAATAGACTCTGACATTACAGAAGGACTGAAACAGAAGTCCCCAACTACCAGGACATGGTCCAGCACAATTAGGACGTAGGCAGGAGATCATTTGGTACTGAGCCAAAAAGAAACAAAAGTTTTCAATGTATTTACCTGTTACCTGCAGATGTTATGCTGAGGCTCTCTGTCTCTGTCACAGCTGTGAAGAATGAAAACATACAACCAGAGGTAAAATCACTACCATACCATATGCCTATGCACTCTTCCACCTGTGCTCTGAACGTGGTTGTAAAAATAATTGACACTGCACAAAGTGTATTACTGAGGTCACTACTAACTACCTAACAGTAATGAATGGAGTCATCTCCTTGGCCTGAGACACACCCTAAACACACTATAAATGTCATTTGCACAGCATTTTCCTTCAGAAGATGTAATGATTCAGGCTGTGTTTACATGGGGCCGAATACGGTCAGATCCGATAAGTTTTCATTGCATTTTGTCCTTGCATTTACATGGAAACTCTTTGTGGATTGTCCAAAAACTGTAACTGTTGAAAACGGGCTCCAGAGTGGAAAGTTGAATCGGAGCGTTTCAGGGTGAAACTCTGACGTCACCGCATGCGCAGTACTCTTTCACATGAAGGCTGCGCGCGCATCAGTTACCGTGTCTGCTCGTGACATTCAGAAACCCAGCCTACTGGGTTTCTGAATGTCATGCAAAGGCCAGTCCAACACCATATTCCATGAGAAAAAAGCAGGCCATGTTACAAAAATGGTTGAGGAAATGAAAAAACTAAAACCACATCAAGAATTTAGTGGATGATTAATTTACTACGATTAACTAGACTTTGGAAACCCTTTGGCAGCCATTAGCACTGAACAAGGAGTAAAGGTGTGTCACACTGGACGCTACTTGTACTACCTCGGCGATCATTCGCCATGCAAAGTCAATGTACAGCCGAGATGGGGCAAGCTAACCCTCCCGCGATGCGACAGCCACTTTTCACACTACCACATAGCTTGTTGCGCGATGTCATAGTAAAAAAAAGTTGATAAATAATGATAATAATAATAATAATAATAATAATACATTTTATTTATAGAGTGCTTTTCAAAAACTCTAAGTCGCTTTACATTAAAATGTTAAAAAGTGCAGGTAAAAACAACAATCAGCGGTGTGTGCACGTGTGACGGTACCCTAGACAGACAGTTATTCATCTGGACTACAGAGTAACAGTCCATGTCCATCTGGGAAACATTAGTCAGTGAGGACATTACTTCTGCCTAGACAGACTGCGGGAAACTCACAGATAATGCTGCTGCAGGGCATCAGCTGCAGTGTTTTGTGGTTGATAAGAGAGTGAAAAGGATACAGCTGGAATAATGTCCGCTTATACATCCTATAATTTGATATATGACATGATTGCGGTGAAACTCAAGCGGACATGACGTCACTGAGCGACAGCAGACGGCAACGGTGACCAAAATGAGGTATTTATGGCCATGCAATGATTATGGACGCGCGACGCTACATCAGTGGGCGACGCAATTTTGGGAGCTGGGTCGCTTGCAGTGTGAACGCAGCATTAGGCCTCCTCTGGGCTGATGCTCGCTAGCTGTTAGTGAAAATAAGACACAGCCCAGAGGATAGCTTATACTCTATCGTAGACGACATCTCCCAACACCATTACCTACTCCAGTCATTATACTAAGATGACAAAGGAAGAGGTGGCAGTGGCAGGCTGAGCTGACAATGGTACTTGTGATAGCCGAACACATGCTCATTACTCTGATGGAGAGGAATTGTTCAATTGTGGAAAGGAATTGTAGAGTTGATAGTTAGTGGGGCGGGATGGTAAAAAGTTAATTGTGCAGGAGTATGCATTTTGCTCATTTTTTGGCAATTTCAACAAGAAATTTCCCAACACTAGACACCTGGGCCACTATTGTCTGCCATGGTATTGAATAGGTAATGATATAATTAGAATTCAGGTGTGTTGAAGTGGAAAATCACTTATTTGATAACATTTATGGATACTGACTAATCCTTGAAGAGTTGTTTCACGATGGAAACCTCACAAATTCTGTATGAGCATAAGTGTGAGTTCTGGCAGGTTGCACAGCCAGTCAGGCACAAACCTGGCACGCATAGTTACAGTCTCAAGAAATGTATGGACAGGAAACCATTCACACCTATGGGTCAGCTAGCCTGCATATATCTTTGGAATTTTGGAGGAAGCAGGTACAGACATAAGCACAACACCACATAAAAAGTTCCCAAAAGTACATCAATTAAAAAATGGATATGGGTCATGTATGAGAAACAAATATCAGGACATAAGTAAGAATTCTGCAAGGTTCTTTTGGTTGAACTAAAGCTGAATACAGGGGATGAGCCCCTTTTGGCACAATTCTTTAATTATTTGTACAATTTTACTAAATATATGGTGTCTGTTTAGCTGTCTGGCCTCACCTCTGTGCAAGGACTTCAACCAGCTGCCCTCAAAAGATCCACTATGACAAGCATCTCTTTTTGAGTAATAGATAATTATTATTTACATGCACTACTTACAAAAGTACAGAACAATTCCTTTAGCCCAAATTCAGATTAAAAAAACTGTTTGGTATTCAGTGCTGTGCTGTTGCTGGTCTAGTTGTGAGCCGATATGTACTGTTTGTCATTTGTATGTCTGTAAGTCTGTTTTATAACCTCTAAGCACCTTGTTTCACTCAGTCTAGGTCAGTGTTGGCATGATTTCCTTTATATAGGGCAGCTTAAGGTGAAGTGCGACGGCCTACTAGCACTATATTACCATTCATTCAGGAAAACATGGACAAAGTCTCACTGACATCATCCACTGGTTTTTAAAATGTGTTATAAAGCCCAAAAATGACAGTATTAAGAGTTCTGTTTTAATCCAATGAATGTATTGCCCTAAGCTCAAACAGGGTTCGCCCATGAATTTACAGATATGTCAATCTATATATTGACTATATCTCAGCTCTGACGGATCCTCATGACGACTCAATGCCTTTTTTATTTTTTACTTAACACTGAATTTGCTGCTCTCTGCAAATATACTGGATTTGTATAAAATGAAATGAGCACTCTGGAAACATCAATCACAGGTGAGAAAATCACACAGGTGGAGGGAATCACAATCAGAGACACACAGAAGGGAGGGCAGGAAAACACCACAAGGAACATAGGAATTTCAAATAAATCAGGAAACAAAAGAGACAAGGGAAACAAGGAGTCACAAAAACAAACAACACAAGTGAAAAAACTTACTACATTAAGCAAAACTAGCTGTACTGCGACTGTTTGCCACATAAATATTACTACTGGTGTTTTGCCACATAAATATTATGACTGGTGTTGTTGTTTTTGTTGACAACAGCTAATGTGTAATCATAGACCTTAGTATTATATCCATTCCTTAACGGGGCTGTTAATCTGTTACATCTCTTGTTTTGCAGATGACACACATCTTTACTATTACAGTTGTTATAACCTGTTAAATCAATTATTGTATTATGACATCTAGTCTAACTTTTTACTAGATTTATTTCCCTTTTATACTTACACACATCAAACCTTTTACAGGACTTCAAAAGGCCCACTGGATGCTTTGACCTTATAATTAACATATCTAAAATCTCTATTTTACCTGTGATTAAAGCATGCCTCACTCTGGTGTGTTTGACTTTGGTCTAAACCTTTACAGCTCCATTTCCAGTAACCTGAGGAAATGCCTTTTCTGGGCTGTCCCACTAAATGCCACATATAGGCAGCCCTTTCTAATATACTGCGTGGTAGGCTGCTCTGAAAAGCCCCCTCCAAAATACTCTTCAGGGTGGTGTGTCCTCAATGTCCTGCACCTGCATAAACACAGAGCCAGAGGAGCTGCCTGCCGCCCTGCCAGGCACGCTAAACCACATGTCGAAAAGGCAGGAGAATAACATACCTGGGAACAGTAACCGTGAGAAGCTTGAGGTAAAGGAGAACACAGCCAACCACAAAGAGTCACAGTCTACAGGCACGCTTAGAAAGGTGTAAGCTTTAGTTTACACTTACTGAGAGAGTGCAAAGTAAGGTTTAAGTTGTGCAAGTTCATTCAAAACATGCGTGCTTAAAATAATAAAAGAACACCACGTCCGTGTGAAAAAAAGGACAAAGAGCTGTTAAAGATCTGTACCTATCAAAAGAGAAACCAGATGTGTGGAAGAGACGAGGAGAAAAAAAATCAAAAGTGGAATCAGACTGGGTGTAAAAAAGATGGAAACTTCTGGGGTAATTTGGTAAAATGAGCATTAAACAGGTCAAAGGGAAAATGTGTTAGGGCCTCTGAGACAGGCTACGTATTGACACGTGGTGACAGAACACCTACCTGTCAGACGTGGCCCGTAAAAGCTTGGCTCAGTGGGACAAGGCTTCATATTCACACGGCATCACACAACACCTCGCAGTTACGTAACGGTTTCACCCTTCAATCATTCTGCTTAAAGTGAGACCCTACCAGGGCCCCCTGGCTTTACGTCCAGTGCTGCTTTATAGCATGAGAGGCTCAGGTCTAAGCTCAGTCGGCCTCCATATCTGATCCTGGAGGAATCCTAACAGTAAAAAATGTCCTAAGGAAGTGATTTAGTCCAGCTTTAAAAGCTTGTTTGCTCATTTTAGAAACACAGAAAGGAGGTAAAAATGTGCCGTGAGGTAATCTTAGTTTGATAGGTGAGTGTTTTTTTTCTGTTTGGCCAAAATGATAACAGTAATCATTGAAACAGGAGCGGCACTTTGGACAGAAAATCAACACTATTTTTCAGTTTATGCTTTCTTCTCACCACAAGGTATAAAAGCACTGGAGAGTAAAGAGGAAAGATGGTCAAGATGGCTCTGCATAGTTTTTGTGGCTGTGTGGCTCGTAAACATGACACAGGTAAGGCTTGAACAAAAGGCCCGCAGGTATTTGACCTTGTAAGTCCAAAAATGTGAACACTTCATTTTTTAACCAAAGATGCTAAGTTTGAGGCATGAGGTGGTTTGACCTTTTCTCCAAAATGTTCTTAAGTCAAAATGGACATGGACAAATATGAAGAAAACACCTGAATGTCAGGTAACAGTCCCAAAAGTTGTAATAGTTGGACCCAAAGCTAAAGCAGGAGACAGGACAGATTTTATTTTACAACTCCAAAACTCAAAAAGCACAAGGGGAAAGTGAATCCAGCGCACGAGGTGAGTGAGGGGCTATGTACAAAGTGGCAGGGTGAGGCTTCAGGAGTTCACAGTGAGGTAGAGAGCAGAAAAAGCAGAGAGTAGTACTGAGTTTATCAAAAAGTAGCACAAGAAGAAAGCAACAAGCTAACAAAAAGCTAAGGCTAAGAATCCTGAAGGCTGAGACAATTTTGGCTGAACAAACCACTCAAATGAGGCAATCCACCAGCAAAGAGTAGGAGACTCCTGGCACCTTATATAATGGGGAGCCGATTGCAGATCTCCAACAGGTGAGGGTTGAGGGGACTGAGGTGAGTGAAGAGACCACGCCCACAGCCGAGGAGAAGCAGGAAGGAAGGGGGAGAAGAGAGAGCAGGCTGCAGGGGAAGTGAATCCCCACACTGAAAGCGGTTTTGAGTTTTTATGCTCACAGGGTTGGACATGTTGTCTGATGGCCTGTTACCAATGACCTCAGGAATCAAATCTCTACATCAATAGTGCAAAGTCTGACAGAAATTCAAAGCTTTCCTTAAATAAAATATTCACAAGCAAAGCATTGGACCAGTGTTCTATGACCTTGAACTTTGACCTTTACATTTTGATTTTCATCACTGAGAGAAAGTTGTCATAAGTGCCAAAGTTGAAGTCCCTCTAGTGCCATGTTGCATTTACAAACAGAAGGCTGCCACAAAGCTCCTTCATCCTGACTTTGACCTCTGAGTTAGAGTGGTTAACTTAGCAAAAGTGAAATAGTAATTTTAGTTTTTGAGGTATTGCATTCACAGGATTACTTTCAGACACAAAATTGGTCATGAGACTCCATGATCTTGCATATGTCTTTAGAAATCAACACATTTCAGCCTCAAGATGCAAACATTTGTTAAGGATTGGATAACCATGGGACCTCGACTTTTGACCAATGACCTTCAAAATATAGGTAGATCATCTGAAGCCAAAGTGGAACATTTATTTATTTTTAATGGTAAATGGACTTGAGCTGTGCAGCACTTCTCTAGTCTTTCTGGTCACTAAAAAGCCTTTACGCTGCAGACCACATCATCACTCAGTTGAAGTTTCAATGTACTATTGTAAGTTATTCATCTATATCAGCTACCGCTTTTCATCACTTTCATACCCAGCTACATGCTGCTGATGCAGCTGTAAAAGCAACATGGGTTTAAGCATCTTGTCCATGAACACATCGACTTTATCAAGCCAGAGCTGGTCTTGAAATGTGCAACCTTGGGATTGATGATGGAGTACAGCCCCAGGGACAGCCCTCTATAAGTGTTGATATTTGTGTTCACAAGATTTTTTTCCCATGCAAAAGGGGAATCAAGGTGCTCTGTACTCCTGACTTTCAAAAGTTTTAGTTTTATTTCCTAGTTTGGGGAAACATTTGTGCAAATTTAGATGAAAATTTCTAAAATTGAGAAATGATAGTAAAAGGAAAAGGATTGGATGTGAGACTCCCTGACCGTCACCTCTGTCCCATGACTACAAAGTTTAATCACTCTGTTCTTGAAATCAAGGGGACATTTACTCAAAGTTTGGATCATTAATTCCACTGGCCTTGCTGTAACTGGCATGGAGGAACAAACATTTCTGTGATTATTCAAGCTAACAGGCTACAGTGGGGTAAGTCTGGCTGGCTGGTAAAGATTCTTCAGTCATCGGAGGGCTCAACCAGTCAGAGATGTTCCTGGGATTATGGGAAGTGTTGTTCACAGTGTTTTTATGTATATTATTTTTTATTTTCTTTTAATGAGATTGATATAATCAGAACTTGTGTCTTTGCAGGAACATACTGTAAAACTTAATTTTTTTAGAGTTGTGCTAGGTCTACCTTTGATGGGGATGACATTATGGCAAATGATCACTACTCCTCAAAATCAAACGGGTTTTATCTTACTTGATAAGTGTAAGGGTGCCAAAATTCAAATGTATATGTTGTCATTCTGTTAATACCAAGGTAACATCAGAACAAGAAGTTTCAAAACAAAACCACATTCATTCATGATACATCCCACTTTAAAATAAATGGAAAAAATAGAAATAAATAAAAGTGCAATAAGTAAAAATAGTTCAAGTAAGACTGGTGCAGAGATTGAAGACCATGGTGTTTCACAGACAAACAGCTTGTGGTAGGAAGCTGTTCAGCAGTTAATGCAAAGTTAAATAATGTCTTACAAGTATATTGGAATAAGGTTGAAGTCCCACCAAAAAATACTATAATACTCTTTAACACTAATGTTTATTACAGATACTCAAGAAATGTTTCTAGGTAAATTATTCAAGTTGATGCTCATAGTATTGCCACCACTCATCACACTGCTTTAAAATACTAACTCAAATTTAAAACCCATCTTTCTACCTCTGCTTTGACAGATACCAGGAGGCTATTATTGTTCCTCTCTGCACCACTGCCCCCCGCTCCTTCTCTGCTGCTGATGGATTTATGCACTGTAACAGAACTGGATACAGCTGGAAAAATAGCAGGGAACTCACAGTTTATGATGCGTAAGACATATTTGGGTTAACAAAAATATGATCCTTTTAGCAAGAGTAAGATTAATAAATCTGTCATTTAAACAACGGAAGACACGACAGTATACGATGTAAATCCTGGCTCTTGATTAAGACCAATATCGCTACATCAGCCTGATGTGCACAGAAGGCAAAATCACATTTTTAGCTGACATACCATCATGGACTTTACAATTGTTGGCAGTTAATAACACTTGATTAAGTCTGTAGAAATTTACAATATTAACTAGAGGAGCCCTGAAAGCACAAACCACCTCAAATGCATTTTCAACATCATCAGGCGAGTTATTATCAAAAATGTGGAAAACTGCCCCATCACCACCAAAATCTACTTACTTCAACCATGGGCCAAGACCAACATTTTCTGAAAATGTGATCACAATCTGTTGAAAGCATACTGAGTTATTAACAAGTATGTGGAAAGTTGCCCTGTCTCAAAGTTAACAAATCATTTAAAATCCTTCTGGATCAGCGCTCTGATTTGGATCATCACCAAAATCCAATCACTCCTTCTTCTACCAAGGCCAATATTCCCTGAAATGTTTCTCAACTTGTTGAGTTATAGCGCTGACAAACTTACAAACTGACTAATAAATGCTGGCAAAATAAAAATAGTCTTTATCGAGGTAATAATTTAGGGTTCTTAGCTAATTCACTGATTTGAAATTCAGTTTTGGTGTAAAGATTCTGATTACCTTTTAGAGAGGGCCAAACCTAAATCTAGAGAAGTGCAGTTTAGCATAACCTGGCATATGAAAAATTTTTGTCTCATCAATGGGATTTTGGCATCTTTTAGGTTGAGATAACAATTCTTAGCCTAAGATAATAATATGGGTGTAGTTTTCAACATCTTACGACAAAGGACAAGGGCCACATATTAAAAAAAAGTGTGTTGCAAAAATCAATAACAATACGGGAATGTTCCCATAAAGCTACAAGAAATAAAGTCACAAGAATGAAATTCAAAAATTACAAGAATAAATTCACAAAGTTACAAGAATATTCTCATGAAGCTCTGCGAACAAAGTCATAAATCTATGAGATTAAACTCATTATTTTAGTCAGTAGAGGCTATCAAAAGAGCTGCACCCACCTGTACAAAAATGAGGAACATTGAGCATCTAGTGAAGTTATACTTTAGTATAGTTTTCACAGATAAAGAAATAAAAAAAACATATTCTATTGGCTCAGCATCACATTATCATAAGTGCTAGCATTGTCTCCTTTTTGGAAGGAGAAATGTATGCTCTTCTAATAAAACCTTTCAGAACAATATTTGTTTTCTATCTTAATTTAAATAGATTTATCACCTTATTCACATAAATTTATGGGTTTTTCTTGTAACTTTATGACTTTATTCTCGTAACTTTATGATATTATTTTTGTACCTTTATGAGATTTTTATCGTTACTTTACTTTTTCTTATGTACTTTTTTCTTTTTTTTACGTGGCCCTAATCTGTCATCATAACATCTCTTCTCCCTCTTGGAATAAAACTGATCAGCACAATTCCCCAGAAGTTACAGAAATGTCCTGAAGAAGCAGACATTGAATTTGGCATTGACAATCTTGTAATTCCAGTATGGAAGGGAAGGTTCACTTACTATTATTTTTACCACTGCATTTTGCCCCAAACCCTTGAGTGAATACCCTAGTTAACTTGTGCCGAGAGTGGAAAACATCTTCCCCGCTGTCTGAGCTGAGGTAGGAAGAACATGTGAAACTTGGGTTGTCTGCCGTCGGTTTGACAGCTAGCTGAGCGATGACTCCTTCCTGCATCATCACTTCCTCCTCACTTTGCTGAGGAATCCACCCTCCTCTGTTCCAGCTGGGGAATATTTCAAGTTGTTGTGAAAAGGATGATTGGTCCATAATATTTTCCTCTGTCAGTCTTGAGCAGGCAGGTATGCTGCAGGGCAAAGAACACTGTCAACAGAGGACACAGTCCAATTTTCCACCTATTCTCTGTGACGTTAACACAGCAGAATGAGACCAGCAGTACAAGTTTTTAAGACACACACATTTCAGAATTAAAAAAGAGTAAAAACATGTTGACAATAGCCATTTAGTAAAACTTGTGTTTAAGATCATACAGTATATAGACCCCTGCATGACCTATATACTTAATATCCTTTCTCTTAAAAAAAGAGAGAAATGGTGGTAAAAAGAAAAAAGAAACAGTAATTTGTTTCTATTAGAAATAAAATGACATTGATTCCTGACTCATACAAAATATGCAAAAAATAAAAAGCAATGTAAAATTAGATGCTCCATAAAAACATCCATTCATGATCTTGACGGTATATCTCTTTCAGAGGGGCTGGAGTCTATCCCAGCCGACATTGGCTCAGAGGTGGGTACAACCCAGACAGGTTGGTAGCCAATCACAAGGTCTATAAGGAAAGACAACCATTCATCCTCACACTCTTCAGATACCAATCAAGCTTACAAGCATGGTTTTGATCAGTGGGGGGAAACTGAAGTAACCGTAGAAAACCCATGCATGCACCAGGAGAACAGGCAGTGTCCACACAGACAGGCCCTACCCGACTCAGGGATTCAAACTGGCAACAAGCACCAACCTCCTGTGCCACAATGCAGCCTATCAAGAAAACCATTGCTGTATCATATTTTGTTTTATAAAAACATATATCTTTTCAAAAGTGCTGGAAAAACATTGAAAAATTAAGGCCATACAGCAGTATAATTAGAGCCAATCCAAAAATTATAAAGTCAAATTATTTGTTCGTTTTAGAGAAAAAAAAGTCATTGAGATTATTCTGTATATCTATTCAAGTACAAGAAACTGTGATGGCCCTGAGTAGTTAACTTTGAATTTTAAGCATATTTATGAAGCTATATGCATGCACAAAATCCTACTAGACTAATCAGTTTGCCTTTGTATTATGCCCACAGTTGAGATCCTGGTCAATTAATACCTTTAAAGGTGTAGTCAGCAATCTTCTAATCTTCTAATCTAATGCAGTATTTGTCAAATTCACCGTATTTCTCCTCTCCATCCACAAGATGTCACCACTGACAACATGTTGAAAAAAAAGTCCGGTTTCAATACACAGCCTTGGCTCTGAATTTCAGCAGGTAAATACTGTGGCTCGGGCCAAGTTACCAAAACAGAGGTTTGCTTTCCGACGGTGGAGGGAACTTCGCCAATTGAAAGACCTGAAAACGGACGCAGATGTTGACGTCTTTCTGCTGAATAGGTAAGCAACATTAGCTTTTTGGTGCTTCACATAACAGCCACAGCCGTCAGGCATTCATCTTATTGTCTAATCTGCTAAAATGTACTGTTGTTGTGATGTTGTCAATATTGTCAGTCGAGCTGTCTGACGAGTCAGGGTTACTTTAGCTACGTTGGTCAGCTACGCAGTTTCTACGGCCGTTTCCATGACGATGCACGTCCATCAGCTTTCGGGGGTGGAGCCAGGGGTGAGGTATGAAGGGAGAGGCGGGTCTAAATTCTTTTAGAAACAACCTCTCCACTCGTTTTCTCCCACATCGCTGACTACACCTTTAATTTGACAGAGTAAGGAGAAAACACATGAGGCTTTAACTCAGAATAATCACATTATCACTGACATTTTGACGAAGAAGAGACATTTTTACACATTTTTGCTCCTGGAAGTTTTGTGTCAAGAACGGCTGCTTCTGTTGCTGTTGTACTGAGACGGATAAAAGTGTGTTTTATCTATGAATCCATTATCTTTACATGTTTTACCTTGTTGTAAAGGAGACTAATCAGGTTTTTCAACTCTATAAAATACAATACCAAGTGGTAATATTAAAGGACAGAAACAATAATTTTGAGGAGTATATTTACTGCGATTTCATAAAGGTGAATAAATCTGCTGACTTAATTTGTCCAGGGGTTTCCATTTAGTCTGTGATCTCTAAAATGTCTCTGATTGTGATTAAAGCATACACTCACAAACAAGGTTTTCCCAACACTGACATAAAGACAAAAAATCCACATTGTTTTGTTTACATGGTAATGGGTTGTAAACAAAACAAAATGCTCGTAGCAGAACACAAGTCCAAAGAAATTAGATAAAATTATAAAAAATTAAAGTTCTGTGCAAAAAGCTTCTCAGAATGTTACCTTGCACATGACAACACATTTGAAAATACAAAAACATAATTATAAAGTTTTGTTGAAGGGCATCTTGCAAGCTCCCACTAACACACACTTCAGAAACCTCCGGATTTGATTGACATTTGTTATTACAGATATCTTTGAGGAACCATTTTGCCAAACCAAAAAAAGGAATATTGGTCATAAGCTAACCCACAACCTTAAACTATCTTGCAAATTTTAGGTCTAAATTTGAACTGCCACGTCTAAATTTTCAGATCCATCTTTTAAATACTAAAAATATGACGTTTAATTGATCAAGAGAGCTCCTTTTCTGAAAGATGAGAGAAAAAGTTAGGTAAACACCTGACAAGCTGTGACCTTCCACTTAAACAGACTCACTTGCGAACACAAAGGGGTCAGATTGACTTTCACACGCAGACATGAAGCCAGGGTGTAGGCTGAAGTCTGACCTTGTAGCGTGCAGACAGAGGCCGCTTGGTTTCAAACACAGACAGACGGGGAGGGGTCCTGTTAGCCACTTTTTAGAAACTTCATATCTGGAAACAATTAGAGCTGAAGGGAACCCTACTTGGTGTAATCCTGTAGAGTGTTTGGCAGAACACTTTTTTAAGTATTTGTGCCGACAGCAGAGACCTGAAGCAAAATTCTCTGTATATGTGTTTGACTTCTACAGGATTGTTCTGACTCTGGCCGTCTTTGGACATCATGGGTCAAATATCAAAGTCATGAAGGTCATTCGTTCCTGCTTACCTAAGGAGATTTCCCTCTGGCTTTGCGCAAATGTTCACCCTAAGTCAATAAGGAATTAGATCCATTTTGGCAGACATATGCTAAAGATCACTGACTCTCATGATCATTCCTTGTCTGACACTTTGAGAATGTTTTGAGGATGTCACTCAAACTTTGTTTAAAAGCTCTCTTAGTCAAGACTGGCCTGTAAGCCTGTAAAATATTGAACATCATGGGGCAAAGGAAAAGGCCATAAAGCTCCATGTTCATCCTTTGTTTGATAAAGAAAGTAATAAGTCCAAAGTCACTGTCTACCATGATTATCCATCTCTCATAATTGTAATACCTGCAGTTGTGTTCACACTGAATGTGTCTTTGCAACTGAAATCGAGGTGCCCACCAAAGTAGTGTCACCTGTCCATAAATATCTTGATTTGGTGACCATCACCCCTGCTCTGTAATGTCACGTATCATATAATAAAATGTATAAGCTGATATTATTCCAGCTGTATCCTTTTCACTCTCCTACCAACCACAAACACAGCAGCTGATGGTCCTGCAGCAGCATTGTCTGTTCTCTGTAGTCCCATGTAGGCAGAACTAAAGTCCTCACTAACACACGTTTCCCACACGGACATGGACTGTCACTCTGTGAACCCGAATTATAACAGTCTGTCACAGGTACCGTCACACACCCACACATTGCTGATTGGCTGTTGCTGCACAGCCAGATGCGATATCCCCTAAAGAGTTCAAATAATTCAACTTTCGAGACCAAGCAACGAGCGACGCGGTCACCCAGAGCGCGTCTGTTGCATCATGGGAGGGTTGACCCCGCCCCATCATGGCTGTACACTTACTATACATGTAGATTGGTCGCCCAGGTTGCCAAGTTGCGTTTGGTGTGTAGGCGCTTTAGGAATTCTTTTAGGCAGTTTATCTTATGTAATAGGGCATTACTCCCAAGAAGGGTTTGACTTGTCTGAACAGGGGGTTGGCTAAATTGGAGCATGGGTCCCCTGAGACTATGATTGGCCAGCCCATTTGCCAATCCAACAGGATGCACAGTGAATTGGTACTGACCAATTCACTGTGCTGTGCAATTAAAGGCATCTGCCATCTCTCTTGTCAATGTCTTCTTAACATGGAATTTTAAAATTGATTAGATCTTTAAATTATTATTCTGGATAAGGGGTCAGCAAATAGCTGGGCCAAACTGAGCCCTCTTCATGATCCTGTACTTCTATGTATGGCAGTTTTATACCTTGCAGTTTTATTCCCCTACTATCATAAGGTCATTATGATATTTGCTCTCCTAATCAGACTTGTTCACCTCAACCACCGGTCGTTCAAATCAGTTCATTATTCCATCACCACCTTATGTGTCAAGCAGCAGGTGACGTTTTTTTTCAGATTTAGTTAAGAACACATTCATGTTTAATATGATAGCCTTGTGAGAGGGAAAGCCCTTGAAGAGTAATATTTTCTCAGCCGTCTACACAGGAACAGTTCTCATTGCAGTAACCGTCAACTTTGCTCATTCTGATTAGTCATCTGAAAATGGTGTTACATTTTGCACCGTTCAGCACTGACAACTCCTTAGCAGCTGTTGACTTTGCATGTTCTTCTTCTGCAGACAGGCACTGGTCTTTGCTACTGATGCCAAAAGGGTTTGACCAGGTTTTCATAGATGAAGCCAGAATTCCAGAAGTGATGAAAGGGAGCCATCGCACACACCTCTAATGGGAAGGTTTGTGGCTTGAACTTTGTTCTCTAAGAGTTGAGGGATTGTATTCTGGGTGACAGAAAGCTAAATCTTTGAGCTAGTTTAGTCAAAACCTACACAGAAAAATAATTATCATACCATCATAATACAAAGTGATGCAAAGTAATGCTTGGATCACATAAGAACAGAAAACAATGCACAAACACACTTTTAAACCCTTCCTGATCACAAATAACTTTCTGTTATATGCCATTAGCAGACTTAGGTTCCTCGATTGTTGTGTAATTGCATATATTAAAATATCAGGGTTATTGGGGTGCTTTAAGTCTTTCATAAAACAAGTTGTTGTTTTTTTTACAATAAAACAGTTGGCAAGGTACCAAATGAGAGACCTATGACCTGTCGCACCAGCTATATGTAGCTTTTCTGTATAACTGGATTTGTTCGGACACAGTTTGAGTCAGTTGTTGTTTGCGCCACAAAAACATGAGAATCATCTCATTAAGTTGAGTGTAAGAGCCAAATTAACAGAATTATTATTGCAAAAAAATATTTTGACTTTATTAGGTTGATCAGTGAAGGTAATTTTCTTTGCCAAGGGTCTGTTACAGTGTTGCCTCTTGTGTCACCTGGACAGACTAACACCTGACAGTGCATCTGTGAGCAGCTTTGAACCCTCAAACTGCCAGAAAGTGAATGCCAATATTTCAAAACATGTCTGGTTGAAACTGAAAATAAACATGTGCACTCTACAGCCTTGGTACACTCCTCTGTGCCAGGCAAAGTTCTTGCACTAATTATTTCGAATCTGTAGTCAGCTGCCTCAGCACCAGTGACCTGAGCAGTCCGGTTTCACACCCAAGAGGTCCACCATGGACCACATCTTGGTGAGCTGAGATGTCCTCTGGAAGATTCTGGAGCTTTGTGGGATACCATGTTCTTAGGGGTGGGCGATATGGCAAAAATATCATATCACGATTTTTTAAAAATAAAGTCACGATCTGGATTTTATCACGATTCTTTTTTAAGTTGATTTCTCTAGACTAAGTTGCATGTTTGATCATTTTTTCCCTATGTTTAACATATAAAACATGTAAAACCCTAAAAGAAAAAAAATGACAATTAAAGCCAAAGAAACTTTCTGAACGGGTTGTAATTTAAATAGTGCAGTTTTTATAAAAATGTGCAATAAAGGTAAACAAAAAAGGTATTGAACAACAATATCAATATTATCTCTTAAAGTGCAACAATTTGAAACAAATGTTATCAAACTGCAATGTCTATAACCTGAGTGAATAATACAGCTGCTTCAGAACAGATTTTTGTTCAGACATCTTCAAGCTTTTATCTCCTTTTCTTTTTCCGCCATGGCTTCATGCTACATAATCAAACAGGAGATCCAACCATGCACTGCGCATAATGTGCTATGATTGGCTCGCGTGCGTCAAAGTCTCTGTGCCCACACAGACGATCTGATGATCTTTCTGGTTTATGAGATCATCCCCACGTTATAATCCTTAACGATTTAATATCGTCATATCACACACCTCTACATGTTCTCTTGTTCAGCTGAAGTCTGCCCTATATTCAGGTACAGAGAGAGCTGTGAAGTTTTGGTGGCTCCATCTCTGACTACTCAGTAAATTCTGGGGTGAGGCAGAGGTGTGCCTTGGCCCCTATGCTTTTCCGTACTTGTATGGACTAGATACAGGCTGCAAACTGTCATTTGGCTTAGTCAGGATCACTGATCTGGACTGCTGATTATGCTATGATTCTTACAGGGACTGTAGGTGTCTTGAGATAACACTTGTTATGAATTGGCGCTATACAAATAAAGATTGATTGATTGATTGATTGATTGATAGGTGTCCTGGTGAGGGCTCTTGAATTGCTGAGTGAGGAGGCTGACCCACTGGGACTGCATGTTTCCTAAGTTTAAACAAAGATCCAGGCATTCAGGGATGCCTTGGATGCTGTAATCAATTCTGTTTGTGGGTGGTGAGAGCATGGAGGTTGTGGAGCAGTTCACTTATTTGGCAGTGTAATTCATCAATCTGCTAACTGTGAGGCTGAGATCAATTACAGACCTCACATGTGGACTGATGAGTTCACTGGACAAGGCAGTGTGGCGCTTACAATATCAGAGCATAAGGACCAAAGTAAGGGTGAATCCCAATTCCCCTTTGTCTTACTCCTTCCCCTACCCCTTCCCTTTAGCCCTCTGTTTTGAGGGCCAAGGGGAATTGGGTAAGTCATCTCCATATGACTTAGACAACGCTGAAGTCTATGTTTCTTTTTCTTTTTCAGCGAATTTAGATCTGTCAGAAGGTGTAGTACAACTGTCTGAAGGGTAAACAAGCACCTTGCAATTATTCTGTGTTTAATCAAAGTATAGT
Source organism: Scarus forsteni (assembly GCA_036419115.1). NCBI lineage: Eukaryota > Metazoa > Chordata > Actinopteri > Labriformes > Labridae > Scarus > Scarus forsteni. The sequence goes on along the minus strand of JAZDUH010000182.1, from coordinate 9,511,976 downwards.
AAAATGAGGTTGGTGTTACTGGCAGGCAGCTAAATAATCACAAAGTAGAAAACAAGTTCTCGTGCAGGAACACTGTTTGTGACAAACAAAAAAGCTACCATATGGATGATGTGAATTAATCTGTAAAAGCGTACAGTTCTCTCACTGACAGTCGGTAAATAACTGTCAAGTAAAACCAACAGTAAACACATATTTTCAGGGCCGGTTTGACAGCTCAGGCAACCTCAGGATGAAAGCAAAAAGAAATAAAAAAACACACCAATTTAACTAAAAGCCTTTAAAAAGGTCTAATGGTTGAAAAACAGCCTGCGTTTATTTGATGTTGGGGAATCTTAAGGTGAAAACTTGACCTGGTTCACGACAAATCACGACTGGAAACACCTGTCAGGGAAGCAGAAAACCCACAAAATTGAAATGAGTGTTTTTTTCTCAGCTTGAGGTAACATTTACCTTGGCAGTGAATGAAACAAAGCAGCAGCAGTGTGTGATTAAAGCTGAAGTTTTTATTCAAGGCTTTTACAGGAAGCTAATTAGCTAAGGTATGCAGTCGTGTGCCAGGCTAATGGGGGAAGCTGACATTTCAGCAGGAAAGCAGCGCTCTCAGGAAGCTTCAGAGTATGCATTTATGGTTATGAAAAAGTGTGTGAGCAACACGATGTTCTCAGGTTGATATTTTAATACTCTGACTCTGTAATGCTGCAGCCTGGTCCACCAGAGTACAAGGTGAGACGACTTGGAAATATTAAAAAAAAAAGCCTTTGTCCACTTAAAAACAGTACATTAAGTAAAAAAAATATTCCTCAAGAGATGGATTAATCATTTTTGTTGTGGAGTCAATAGTTGGCACATAAGCCAGCAAGACTGAGGTCAACTCTGCCCCTAGAAGCTCACTGCAGTTGTATTTAACTGAATTTTGGTGAATAAAAAGAGCTTTTAAAAATACTAAACAACAAATTGTACTTTTTTGTTTATACTAAGAATAGGTTGCTGTTAATTTTGAATTAGCTTACTGACAACACCATGCTAGCTAGTAGCCACCTTTCCAACAAAAATGTAAAAAAAAAAAAAAGTGGCTTCAATAATTTACATTCTTCTATGAAATTGGAATGTTTGTATCTGAAAAATGAGAAGTTCCTGCAAAGAAACCCTTTTTTTGGAAGTGCCAGCCAAATATGAATTTGGAATTTGAACTAAGTTTTTTTGTTCAGTTAGATACCAAGATATTTGTAATCAGATGCTATTTCAATACTGTTTCATAGCAAAGTGGCAATATCCCTGAAACACTAATGAAAAACTTATTTGCAGTTTAAAATGGAATTACATTTTGTAACCATTTCATGGACAAACAACATTGTGTCCACCCACTTACAGGAAGTTACTACAGCTGGCTTTAGTAGGCTCAGTATTGTTGTAGGCTGTTTTCTCCTAAATTCCTAATGCTAAGCTCTGCTAATCGTTTCCTGGCTTAGGCATAAGAGTAGCAAACAAGCATGTTCAACAAAATCTGCTAATTCTTCTAAAGAACAGATTTTCAATAAGCTTAATATTTGAATCATGCTCATTTTGCTTCAGTAAAGCACCTGTGCGATATTTGTGTTTGTGGCACTGTGTGTGGTATGACCTGCTCTATATTTAGAAACCAGCACCTGTAGAGACCATCTCCAGGGTCAAAGACACTATGACCCCAAGGGTTCACCCTCTGATTTAGCAGCAGATGTCTTTAAAGTTTTAACCAGAGCCACTGCCTGGAAGTTGTGTGCCTCTGTGAGGTATACAATTACTGGAAAGTGACAGTTCACTGGCGGGTCAAGAAGAGCAGAGACCTTTTTTGGGGATGTATGGCTAGTAAGCATCTGTCTTTTCTGGTGTAGGTTCATTTTTTAATAAAATGAGGAGACAAAAGCATTGATTTTTCCATCCAAACTGTATTAAATCTGTCTCTGGGTCAGACTGTATCTATTCTAAAGATACATAAATGGTTGCATAATTTATCTACTGGATATATCTCAGTAGTCCACCCCACCAGGAGTTAAATACAAAACACAAGCCATTTCATAAATTAAACTCTTACATTCATTGTGTACAATAGGGATGGGAATTAAAAAACAATTCCAGTTGAGAATCATTAACAGCTCCATCAAAGTATCGATATCATGATTCTTTTTGCTAATCAATTCCCTTATCAATTCCTTCCACTGACATGGTTCAGAAATGGTCAGAGTTGTGGATTAAGTTTTTACAAAAGGCGCCTACTGCTGAAGAGAGTAGAAACACCAGCAACTTGCAGAAGCATTTATCTATGCTGTGACGTGTGTTTGACATTGTTGCCACAGAAAATCTACAGGCCAGGATTTGCCTTCATGGAAAATCTGCAGGGATCAATGAGGGAAACGTTAAAGAATTGGATCGATTAGAATCGTTAACAGCACTGGTATTGATAAAAATCTTTTCAATTCCCATCCCTAGTGTAGAAGCTTGCAGTCTCTTCTTGCTGTTGTCTTGCGCACAGCTCCCACTTCTCTGTCTTTAAAGGACACTGATTGGTCAGTGCCTCTGTAGACCACACTCAAATTGAAGCTGTAGATAGTGGATCTGATTACAGACATTAAATCAGGAGAAGCAAACTTTGTGTCAAGGTTGTTTGAGTGGTGCAGGGATGATGTAACTTTAAATTTAGCATAGTACTGGTTTCCTTCCCCCCTTACCAATGTCATGCTTCTGATACTACCTATAGAAATCAAGCAGATTTGGCATCAACTCATTTCTCCCACTCCATCTTGGCGACATTCAGTGTGGGGATGAAGCAACACAGATGTGTGAATATTACAACTTTAAAGGACAACAAGAAGGAAGCAAGGGTAGCAAGCATTAATTTTCCAACTTAATCTCACACTCTTTCCTTTTCAATAAAATACTTTCTTTATAGTGTGGCTAGATTAAATTCTTGCCCATGGCTGTGTTAATTATAAGTCTGACATACTTTTTTGTCTCAAGATGATTAAAAACACTGATTTCCAAAGTCCCTGACGCACCCTGAAGTCCTAGTTAGCAGCCATCCTTTTTCAGATGTGATTTGCTTTAAAAATCTCAAGCAAGGCACATCCACAATGTTTTTGTAGAAAAAAACCCCACTAAATCTCTTGAGCTTATGTCCTCCATGGATCTTAGTTTGGGCCTTTGACAGAAAAACAGTCAAAAATCCCACTAACTTTTAGATGATATAATACAATGGTAACTCCTGAAGTAAAGTATCACTACACCACACAATCAAGAGATCATTCCAAGCATGTGAGAAGTTTTCAAGTGGTTACTAATTTAAAAAAATGCATATTTTTCATCTTAAAAGAGAGATATAACAGAAATAAACTTGTTTATTTCTTACAACAACAAAATATTTAAGGTATCTGACACAGCTCAAAGTGGTAATCATGCGGGAGAGTCATTACTTCATTACTTTTTTTTTTACAGAAACATATTCTTTTAAGAGTGAATCATTTCAACATGGAACTTGAGCAGACTGTGGATTTTGCATTTTGTGGACAGACATGGTGGGTTTCTCTCAACCTCTTAAATTTTCAGGATTTTTTGTTGTAGAATCTTCATAATAAATTAATTAGAAATACAGCCAAAAGACATATTTTATCAAAAAAACCCACCTCAAATGTTTGACAAACCATGCTGTAAGCCTAATATAAACTTATATAATGTTTTTTCTTGCTTGTTTTATTGTGTGTTTTTTGTTTTTGAACTTATTATATTGTGTACACCTGTGGGTCTGCAGAAGTACTTATAATGTTTACCAATATTTTTTTTGTACATTTTATATGCAAAGTCATTCTACCTTTGCTGCCACGTTTTGTTTTCTCATTATACTTTTCTCAAAGGTCACATATGATATATAAAATACACCTTGCAATTGTATTTACAAAAATATTTTACCATGATCTACCAACTCCCACACACTCTGGACTGGACGTGTCTGTGCAGCCACAGTAAACATTGGAGCACAGTTTTGAAAGACAAACCCACACCTATCTCTTAAGAAAGGATCAGGCAAACAGAGATTATGTCAGTTATCTGAGTGAATTATTTAGGGACATTGGGGACGAGTGATCACTTACTGAAAGACAGTACAAAAAAGGAGCAAAAAATAATGAGCAGGATTTCAGAGTATTTTTCCTTCTCCTGGTGTCATCCCACATGTTGGTCCAATATGACTTCTAAAGTGTGCCAGGCATTATGTCTAAGTTTAGAAACTCCCTCGACCTCTCGCCGACAGGTCACCGAAACAGAACAGAGGCTGCTGTGGACCCTCATGACACTGTGTTTAAGTTAAGACCACCTGACCTCCATCTGCCTGTGTGTGGCTGTAAATCTACAGCTGAGATGGTTTTCTGCTGTTTGTTGAAAGAGTGACAGGCCAAATTCTCATCACTGTCTCCAGTCTAAACACTTTCCAGGACACAGGTTTTAAAAAGGTGCTTTTCACTCCCTCTCAGCCACCCAAAATCCCCCCCACCCCCCACCCCCGCCCCCTCTCGGCTCTGATATATCAGCACTGATGTTACCATGCTCTCACTCCAGCTCTGGCCTCCACCTGTGAGTTTCAGCCAAATAAAGAAGCTTTGTCCAAGGCACATGAAAGATATATCTTCATGACTGTTAACACTAACTGGCATTTGCATTCCTCTAGATGACCCTAACTGAATGATTTATGGGAAAAGTTGACCAAAAACTCAATCCGCCCTCCAAATATGCCCTTATTGGCATGAAATGCTCCATATAATATACCTCCGCCCATTACCCCAAGTAATCCTAGACCCAGCTATTTGGTACTGGCTGTGCCTGAATAAGAATTGGTCTCATGCATGTTTCCAGTCTGAACATTTTCCTCCACTCCAGCCTTTAAATAGACACAGTTTCCATCTTGACAGTTCATCTGCCCACCAACCCTATTGTTAAATCTCAACAAATCATTCCAGCCTCTGGATCCATTATTAGTTTCCACTGCTTGTCTCCTCATAGACAGGCTGTAGAAAAGTTTCCATCAGGTTCCAGCTTTTTCATCTCGTAGTAAGAGACCATTCCCCTCTCTGCTGTTAAATGTCCAAAGACCATCCAGTCCTTTTAAAATTTTCCCCACAAATGGTTTTGCGCTCAGACTTCCTCAGCACGTCTTTATTAGCCTGTTTGCTTCACTGATGAAAGTAAAGTTATGCCCTAATTCCACCCTCCAGTTTCCATTCTCTTTATGTGGCTGTGTGAACTTTTAAAACACAAATATGTGCTTGTTCTTCTGCAGTATTTGTTGGTTATAGTCTAGAATGACAAAAATGTTGATGCATTACCAAATAAAAATATTTGGAACCATGCTGTTTTCGTCCTCTCCACCCATATTGAGGCTCCACAGGCAGCCTGAGAGTTCAAAGAAGCAGAAATATTCAAGCAAAAAAAAAAAACATTTTAGTTGTTGGTTTCATGTTCAGTTTACACTGTGGTGCACGATGGTCGGTTTGAAGGCTGAAGCCAGGGAACATTCCTCAAATAGCCTGCCAGGTACCGCTAATGGAATTTAGTTTTTAACGGACAGCTGAGTGTAGAGCACAACTGAGGCTTCAAAAATGGGCCCTCATAAGTGAAAAACACTGTGGGTATGCACAAACAGCTCTGATTAATCTGGGACGTTTCATTATTGATCAGTTTTCACTTAAAATATATGATTAGCATGTCAAAACTGATGCTTGTCCTCAGCAATCCAAACATCTGTGGTTAATATTTTAGTGTCTGTGGCCGAGAGAAGCACTCTGTGTACAGTTTAGTTCCATTATATAATTGAACATGCAGCCAATGGGTTGTAGGTACTTGGCATGATAGAGTATATCAAGCTATATTCAGCACACTTTTTTGCTGGCTATGAACAAAGCCAACCAATCTGTTGCTGCTGTGGGTCAGTCCTTCACTCAGCTTTGTCACAACAGTTCTGTCACATTCAATCCCCCAAATTTAAAGTATATCCCACTTAAAAATCAAAATCCAGTGTTTGAATCTATGAAGAAACCAGCATGATAAAAGCTCAGAGCACTTTTCAAACATTAAACTGCTGCTGCATGGTTTGAAAGAAGGTTGCAACTCAACCTCACACTCGTTAAAATTGGCATATGATGGAAAGTACAAGAGACTCATTAAAGATTAAAAAAACAGCATGAAGAAACACATCACATAATAACAATGTTTACTGTGAAAATAAGGTCTAAATCTACCTCCATGTGGAACAAAATTGCAGCCTCAGTACAGAGTGTCTGCTGTGACTGACTGGTTTATTTTTACTCCTGATGTTTATCTTCCTGTTTAGCCCCAAAAGTGCTGGGAAGCAGTTACTATGTACTGAATATGAGCCGTGGAAAAAGCTAACCAACAAAGACTTTCACTGTGGCGTCACAGGCAAGTATGACATTCTCATTTATGATGTGATGGAGGTGCTCACGCATGAGGCTTTAATGAAAACAGGGAATAATTTCCAGTCCTCACAGCAGGAGGACAAGACTAAACCAGGACAGTGTCGTCACCAGAGGCTGTTAAACAAAAATGCAGGCTGGTGAGACAGCAAGCCTGTCATCTCCACTGGTCCTAAAGCCGGAAATGGCTCGTCAGCCTTGTGATGTCACACAGTGGCTATGAGAGCAGCAGTAGTGAGGTAATGAGGCTATATGTGGCAGGTTACAGTGTGCGTAAATCTGCACCAGTATAGAAAGCAGGCCTTGACCCGGAATAACTACACATTTTACTTGACTTCAGGTCACCATGACTTCACCGATAAATGAGGAGAATTGTTTCATCAGTAATTTTATTTCTGTACATACGGGTGAAGGACTAGGAACATGTTATTTTATCCAGGGATGCTTTTAAAAGGATTAGCTCACCTTTAAAACTGGAGGGAGTTACGTGTTCAATATCCACACCATAGTGATTTGGTCTTTGACACTAAGCAGCAGGCTGATTGTGGAAACTATAATAGCAGTGCTGATATTCAGGGCATCTAGACATTTTGTGTGACATTGTTGAACTGCAAAGCTGCAGTATGAATTACAAGTATTCCAAGAGCACAAAACTTGACCAGGGCATTTCTGACATTGTTTAAAATGTTCTCATTGAAAATGTGGAAAGTGCCATATTAATCAATGTTAACAAATCCTTAAAAAAAACAATCCCTGGATCCACATCTTGTTTGAATCCCAAAATTTGGTCAGCATTTTAGCACTTCCCGTTACCTTGTCACTAAATGTATTGATTTCATTGACAAGCAACTATTAAAAGAACATCCAAAGAAATGGGGGTACAATATCTTAAAATACAACTTATGGTTGAGCAAGGAGGTTTTAAAAGAGGTCATTTCCTTTCTTATACTGCATTAAAAGATCATGTGACTCCTGCTCACAATGATCAATTAAACTACTATGTTTAGCTTTCTGATGTTCGACCCACATTCTTTGAAAATACACAGGAAAAATAAGCTAAGCAAAGGCTATGTCCTATGTGGTATTCTTTATTTTCATGCCAAATTGCAATGAGTTTTTTTGTCACCAGCTGTTCTTAGTCTTACCCCTGCCCCCCTCTTGCAACATCAACACTGTACGTACATGAGCTAGCCAACTAAACTAATGTATACATTTCTTTCAAACCACAGAAAGCACTTCATATTTATTTGTTTTCAGCATATGAGGTAAAATATGTGGGCTGCAATTGAGGGAATTTTGTAGTAGAAAAGTGTTGTTCTACTGTCATGAAACTGGTCTTCACGTCCTCTCTCCTGCAGCCCCAGACATGGGGCATAGCTAAAACCTGCCCAGGATCAATAGTTTAGGAGACTGTTATTTCCCTCAAGACGAGCTTTAGGCCAAAACAGGGTCAGTGTTGAACTTACAGTCATCCCTCTGGAGAAGAACACAAAATCTCCATGTCTCCTGGATGTGAAAATAGGCCACTATGTTCTGATGACTTCACCATATGCACTTCATGATATCATGTATGGATCCAACCAGGACACTGAACAAATGGGGAGCGGGCCCCAAGGATAAACCACTAGTGCAGCTGGGGCAGAACTAAGGGATTTACAAGAAATAAGCAAGCAGTTAGAGCTAACAGTAAATCTGAAAGGGGGTCACAACCAGTAAATCAGTCCAATGTGTGCACACACTCATGGATGTTCAGATACTCCAAAAACTGAAATCAGGCAAGATTTTAAAAAAAAGGGCAAAGAAACTGGGGTAAGGCATTAAGTTGGCTTAAACACTCTTTTACAATACTGAGACAAGCATGTGAGGATGGTCGGAGGACTGAGATATTATCTCTTGATGTTTGTCATATGGCTACGGACATCTGTTGGCTTTAAAAATCTGCACCACTGAGACTAAGACCATGTTTTACAATAACAAGTCTAGGGATAAGACCTCACTAGCAGTTTAAATGATACTGATGGACAATTAACATTGAAACTCTCAACCATCAGTGAGTGAATGTGAGAGTGAATGGGCATAAATGGCTAGGTGTGACATGTGATGCAAAGCTGCTCCAAGTAGTCAAAGACAAGCAAAGTGCAATAAGACCTCAAGTCCATTTACCATTGAGCTCAAGCTTTGTGTTTGTGCCTTAGCAGCACTGTTGTGCTGTGTTGCCTTTTGTGTGCTAACAGTGTGTCTTTGTGTCAGTCTGCAGATATGGAGTAAGTTTTTGATGTGTTGTGAAACTTTTCTTGTTGGTGAAAACTAGTGACAGTAAAGGATATCAATCTTGCTTGTTAATGGCTGAATGCTGAAGTTATTGCTTCATATTGTTACACATATTAAAGAAAGGTAGATTAGCAAGGAGAGATCCTAACAAGTAAATGTGAATGCATATATTTGCTGTTGTCTTGTGTTAGTTAAAGAATCATATGCTATTTTACCTTGAACTGTCTTTTATTTGTTCACAGATCAAGTGAAGTCACATATTTGATAGAAATTAATCATACTTCTCATATTTTTATAACAAATAACCTAGAACTCATTTATGCAACAACAAAGCTGTGTCTCAATTCAGGGATAGCACAGAATAAATTGAAGTGTCCTGCCATCACATTTACTTTGGCAGTTAAGTCTATCTATAATGAAATGGTCTCGCACACTGTGGAGCCTTCTTCGGTATCCAGCTGTTTCTGCTGTTAGTATTTATTTCTAAGTGCCTCCCCTGTAGCCTAGTAGTATCTACCACTACTCTCATGCTCAAACATCAGGAACTTAAGGTATCATTTGTAAAGATCCCATTTGTTTCTGTTTTTAATATAACCATTTACAGTTATTTAATTTGAAACCAATGACTTAACATTTTAATGATATTTGCATAACCCATTTGCTTATATAAATTGCCTCAAATTTGACTAAGTATGTTATAGGTGTCTTTAAAAAGCAACAGCCTCTGATACACCACTGTTTCATAATCAGCCTTGAAATGTGCTCCGTGAAGAATGCAGCTCCTGAATTGGGACACAGCTTAAATTTGTACACTGATTTTGACATCAGAGTAAAGGGGCCACATTTGAAAACCAGATTGTTTATTTATTGATTGATTTTCTGTTTCCAGCTTCTGTTGCACCACAAAAAGAACGTTTACGCATTTTTGTGAAAGAATCACTTTTCTATTCTGGCATTGTGATCTCAATAGGACTTGCTTTGCCATCATCTCCGTGTACATTGTTTTGCCTGAAGAACAGTTTCCCATAGTGTGAAAGACCGACAGCTTGCAGGCAGGTATGTTTAACAAAAGTGCTGCCAGTGATAACAAAGCTGAACAGACTCCCCTGACACTGCATCACCACCACAGTCCCATTACTGATCTGAGCCCACGGCTTCTCTCTCTTACACAAATATCTTGGTCTATACTTAGCCTTGACATATCGGGCCTACCACACACAGAGCCATATGTTTCCCTTGGCTTAAACAGTCCAGATCTGCAGAACAGAGAGCACGTGGCCCATCAGACTACTGATACTCTACACAGGAAACCATGAGACTAAGAGAATGAGTTCAACGAACGTTCAACCTCACAGCTAAAAAAACCAACATCAAAACAACAACCAAAGAAATAACAACTGTAGTGGAGAATTTTAGGGCCAAAATCAGGAGGCTAATATGTTTAACATTCTAGACCAGTGGTGTGGTGAGGCTGAAAACTAACTGTGGTTCCCAGTCTGTATTTAATTGTCCTGTGAATTCTAAAAATAAAGAGAAATATGCGACATAAAGTTGTATGAAACATAAAAGATGTCAAGTTTGTGGTCGACTGTTTTTTTTTACTTGTTTCATAGGCTAAAATTGAGAGACAACATAAATTGTAAGCATGTTCACAACTATGATAGCAAGTCCTAATTCATAATGCCCTGATAAAAAAAAACAATACATTAATTTTGTCAGCACAGATACATGAACTGGGCTTATTTAATCTGCTCTCTGGTCCATCTCCAAGTCAAAGTTAAAAATCATGTTTCACAATTGGTCTGGAATCATCAACACTCCTTGAAAGTTTGTCTGTGCATTTTTTTTGTTTTGTGTTTAAATGTTAAAATGAGTTAGCATCTCCCCTCTACTCCTCACTCCAGAGTCCACGACAAGCAGGTAGACACCATGCAGTAACAAGAAATAGATGGACAAAGGTCACCCACCGCCAACTAGCTTAGCTCAAACATCTGGAAGCCAAAGGGAAATATTAGCCTGCCTTTGTCTATAGTCATCAGGTAAAATTTTCAGGTCATTTGCACTTAAGAGAGCCGTTCAGTAGACTCCACTGGTTTGCGTGCATTACATCATTAGCGAAAACAGGGTCAGGTCAGGGTGAACCTTTGAGCAAATTTTGAAGAAAATCCTCCATGCTGTTCTTGAGTGACCTTGCAGTGCAGATTGATCAGCCTGGTTCAATGTCTGTTATCAGGTAGAACCAAAACTCCAATCTGCATCTATTCTCAATGGCCTAAAGCCCAATCAGCGGCCATTAGAGCAGGAAGAGGAGAAGTCTATGAGATGACAGCAGGAAGTGACTGCTCATATGGAGATTAGCATAGATGCTAACAGCTTCAGTAGCAGTTTTATCACATCTGGACTGCATTTTCTTATTAATTGAAAAATAAATAACATTGTGACATCTCCATAGAAAGAACATTTTTACACCACTTCCAACATGTTTTTCCATGAGTTTGCTTGAAATGGTTTACAGTCTTTCCCTTACAACATAGCTGTAGCACTTTACTATGACATTTTCTGATTGACCAGTAAGAACTGTGGTAATAGCCCAATCACCCACCAAATTTCTTTTTTATGCCCATTCTCAAACACTTTCTATGAGCTCTTTCCCAGATGGACAAATGAAACAAACTGAATGATTCATCTGGTGTGTGGGTGAGTTCTTGAGATAATGGGCTCTAATTTCGTAGACCAGGCGCAAGCGCAGGCGCACCTGCCTCTGCCGGCCTTCGCCGCGCGGACTGGGTGTGACCTGCGCACTTTGCAAGTTTCCTGCAGTGCCAAGAGAGGCGCACTCATGGCGCAGAGGGGGCGCAGAGGTTCGCGTCCACGCCCACGTCTCTGCCTCTACGCGCACATGTCAGAGTAGGAGGAGAATAGACGTGAGTGGGATTATCACAGCCGATCGCTGTCTTCACCAATCAAATGAGCGCCTCTCCTCTCCTTTAAATGCGCTGCGGCCGAGGCGCAGCGTCTGATTGGTGTGAATGATCCCCGCTGCTGGAGACAGTCAGAGCTGCTGTCATTCAGCAGGAGAATGGACAGCGGAGCGTGTCACCGTAGGCCAGCTCCCGGGACAGATGTAATCTGTTCCTTTGTCATTAATAGGAGTAAAAAAAATAAGAGACAGTTTCACACCCGCTGGCTTATCCATTCATAATACTTGTGATCCACCTGCATTCCTGGTTTGTCATTACCAAATAGCAGAGCCTTTAGTGATACTGTATACTCTCCCGGTGTCTCCCCCTCATCCTCGTTACAATGATGTACTCCATCTTTTTAGATCACATTAAAAATAAAGACTAAAATAGAGGGATTGGGGAAATCACAGGTAAATCCTGAGTGACATACATTTATTTTCTCTCCTTTTTCTTCATCTTTTTTCTCCCTCTTTTCTTTGAATTTAATGAAATGAGAGAAGCCAGATATATACTCAGTATCAGATGTTAAGGCTGTTTATTGTTGACTTGTAAGATGTGCATCAAACTTCCAGCTGCCGTCAGGTTAAGTTTCCATTGTGACAAACAGCTTTAATCCAACATCAGATGTGACGGTACAGATAAAAATGTATCTGCTGGTTCAGATGGTTACATTAAATAGTGATTGCTGTGATTGTTTATTGCACTAAAATGTGCCTGACACTTTGGAAACCTGCCTCTGAGGCGTGCGCACATGTGCGCTTGTCACCAAATTACAGCTGCGGAGGGTGCGCTTCGCCCTGCGCCGAGGTTAGACCAGGTTGGAGCTGGCGTGCTTTCAGCGCACTTTCTGCACTGTTTTTGGCACGAAATTGTCACTGCGCCAACATGAATCTGCCACACCAAGCCAGGCTTGCGCCCCCTGCGCTGCGCCACGAAATTAGAGCCCAATGTCTTTACAAGCAAGGGGTGAACATCATGAGAATTTGACTTGACTAATGACCAACAAACTTATCAAAATCCTTCATCCTTTAGTGACCCAAAAATGTGTGCAACATTTGAAGAAAGTCCCTAAAACAGTTCACAAGCAAGGGATCAATATGAGATCCAACGACCTTGACCTGCAACCTCAAAAAGTATTCGTACATCTCTGAATTGGAGTTAGTTTTTGTGTAAAGTTTGAATAAAGCCTCTCAGTGAATACAGACAGAGGGGCTCCAGGACAGATTGACTGATGGACATCCACAAGACATAACACCTCTGACCCTGTTTACTGAGGGAGCAGAGATATCATAATTGGATAAAAGATCCATTACATGAATACAAGAGCAGGAATTTCCGCAGATATCCCAGAAATGTGATGTTATGTAAGATAAATTAACTTTATAAACAACCTCATTGCATTATTCCACATGTAAGATAAAGCTGTCAACCCAGTTTGAATTTGTTTTGCATTGTGGCCAGAGCACGTTCCTCTATCAAGCTGTTTCCTTTAGATATCATGGAGCTGAAGTTTGGCACTGACGCTGTGATGAGTGACAGCATACTGTACACACACACTTTCTCTTGTCTGTTTGAGACAGGAAAACTCGACACACGCACCAAACTTTCGCTCCTAGGTGTTTTTTCCTCCCTCAGACAGTCTAACAGGAGTCCCTACTGTACTGAGCCAGCACACTGAGAGAAAATATCCATATTAGGGAAAGAGCAGACGCCCTTATATGGCACAGCTTCCTCTGTAGTAAGAGCTGTCTGCTGGCTTCTGCCTCACATTCCTCCAACTCCAGGTTTCTCTGGGAGTTTTTCATTTCCGATTCGCTGGCTAGAAAAGGAGCAGGACCGCCTTTCATAAGAGTCTAGCCTGGTGTGTGATCCCCCATATTTTTAATTCAGAAAAAATACACAAACCTCCGTCTAGCCCCTTTCCTGCAATCCTCCACTCTGGGGTTTGAAGCAGTAAAATAAGCCCAGCCGGGGATGGGGCACACCTGGTCATTTTGAGATCGTCATAGACTAAACCTCATTAGGCAGGTGAGAGACCAGGGAACATGTAGCTTTTGTTTCCATCTTGCCTTCTTGGGCTGGGCGGCACTTGCACTTAAGTTGGCTCAGGTTATTGAATCGTGATTTTTCCTGATGCAGTGAAAAAGTCCTGTCAGGGGTGAAGTGAAACCTCCAGCCTTTGTTTTAAAAGATTCCTCTCTGTAGGAAGTAAGACAATCCTGATGCTTATATCAACAAACAGCCATTTACAGGAAGAGCCATTAGCTTGGAGCATTAGCCTTTGTCTGCTTAATACCTGTGCTAGATTCCTTGGCTGTATCTTTCAGGCAATTCAGGAAACAAGGTGGCCTTACAGAGATGGACACACATCTGCAAGGTCAAAACTTTCAGAGCTTAAATTGATACATTTATAGTGTAGAACAGCAGAGGGGCAACATGACTTTGTGAAGCCACTCCTATGTGTGCCATTTGTGTCTGCACTCTGGCAAGTATGATATTCCTTCACAATAAAATCACACACAATCACAGATTATTCTGCAACAGAAAGGTATATTGATAGAATGTGTATGCATACTTTTGAATACTGCTTATAATTACATTCACAGGTTTTAATGCAGGCTGTCCAGTGTGTTTACACACACAATAGAGAATATAGCCAAAGATTCCAGATGAAATTCAAGGGGAAAAAGTTAACAACCAACAGTTATTTGATGTTTAGTTAACAAGCCACTCAGAAACATTAAGTTCTCTGATTGTCAGGTTTTACTTAAAGGAGACATATCATGCTTGTTTCTCCTTTTCACTATGCCAGACTAGGATGCCTGTAAAGCATTTCTGCCCTCAGTACAAGTCATTTAGTTCCTTCATTGCCCCACAATAGCGTTCTCAAAATCCTCATTTTAGGCCATTATCAAGCTCTCGTTGAAAAGCTCGGATCTCAGGATGACCTAAAGTTACCTTGCAACGTCACAGCCCTTTGTGCTCTGATTGGTCAGTTCTATCGGGGGTAGAGCCAGCCTGTCCTTCTTCTTCTACTGTATTTTCCGGCAGGCTCAAAGCAGCGACCGCGTATTGAGTCCCCCTACAGGCCAGAGCTGGTAATGAGTGAGTGTGAGCTAGGGATCTATATACTGCTGCTGGTGGATGTGTTCCTCGGTGACGGTTTTGTGGCTAACGGACATCACAGGGGAGGAAGTGTTTTATCAGATTACTCCAATAAAAAGAAAGTTACCTTGTGTCGTCACGACGATTTAAATCTCACAGATATCTCGCAATGACCTATTTTCAGAGGCATCAAATCTCGTTCTAGGATATCAGAAAAAATACAATATCTCATTTTTTGAAAATTAAGGGGGTGTAAGGTCTTGTTTTCAAATTTATTCTATTATATGTAAGTATTAAATCATGCATCAGCATGATATGTCTCCTTTGAAGGATAAGTTCGGTTTCTGCAGCTTTCACATTGTTTATAGAATGAAGTAGAACAATATACTCACCCAGAAGGCTTTCCTGATACAAACAGTGCTTCGGGAGATATTTGGATCCAAAATCGAGCGGCGGACATCCGTATCATGGTAGCACATAGCGCATACAGCGCCGCTCCTAAAACTGCATTAATCGTCCAAAAACTCATTAGTTTCACCAATATTTCATCATGGTCCGCTCACGCAACTCCTCCATTACAGTCTGTGTCACTCCAGACATGTTGTGTGACTGGGCTGACCTCTGAACTGAAGAAGAAGAGCGCTTGCTTCCGCGCCTGCGCAGTACGGCTCATTGTTTCAGGGGAAGACAGTCGGCTACACAACGACTTTCTTCTTTCAGTTTTGTGCAAAATGGATGAATATCTATCGGATGAAGATGTTGTGGAGGAGAACTTTGAATATGATGGGTGTCCTTACAGTTTCGAGCCAGAGTTTACAGATTAGGAGCTCATCGAAAGGAGGACGCGGAGGCAAAGGAAAGAACAGCTCTCCAGAGAGTACTGCGCACATGCGGAGGCAAGCACTCTTCTTTTTCAGTTCAGAGGTCAGCACAGTCACACAACATGTCTGGAGTGACACAGACTGTAATGGAGGAGTAGCGTGAGCGGACCATGATGGAATATTGGTGAAACTAATGAGTTTTTGGACGATTAATGCAGTTTTAGGAGCGGCGCTGTATGCGCTATGTGCTACCATGATACGGATGTCCGCCGCTCGATTTTGGATCCAAATATTTCCCGAAGCACTGTTTGGATCAGGAAAGCCTTCTGGGTGAGTATATTGTTGTACTTCATTCTATAAACAATGTGAAAGCTGTAGAAACCGAACTTTCCCTTTACGCACTCATGTGGGAGTGTTTAACTTTTTGTTTTCATTGCTTCTGGTGTCCTGGAAAGCTGAAATACTAAAATATGGCTTTTGTGTAAGCATCAACAGATTTTGTGTAGCGTTCTGTCCATGGTCTGTATGTTTAATGGCACAATAATGAGGAAAGTAATTGAATCAAGTCTTTTTTGTTTGTTTGTTTTCACCTTTGATTTGTCTTCTTACTATGTCCTGTCTGTAAAACACTTTGGTGAGCAGAGGCTGTTTAAAATGAGCTATTCAAACAAACTTGGCTTGACTTAACTTGAATGATCTAGCCAAAATTCAGAACAACAATGAACCCTACATTGTACATACTTTGTAGTTAAAAACCAGTGGGTGCACACTGCTTGAAAGGGAATTAGAGCTCTTATTAGTCTGATTCATGTTTTGCTGTTCAGAGGCAGTGATAAAGTTAATATGACTTTGTCATTGTCAGTGCCTTTTCAGGATTACAGCCTTCTAGGTAGAACAATTTAAGAGCCTCCTAATCTAGTCACAGGAAAAACTACAATCATGTGATAAGTTGAATATCATAATTTTTCTTTTCCCTTTGGAGCACAGAAGCTCCAAAAGATTCCTGCTTGAAATGCAACAGTAAAGAAACTTAAACTGAGAAGGTGATGATGTTACTTGTTAAATTATCAGTCTAAAGGGATTTTTTCTGCAGACTGGGCAGACTACTGATCATTTGAATATACATTCCTTTTTTTCTGAAAGCCAATTGAGAATATTTCATCAATCCCTGTTTCTATTTTCGAATTTCTCTGCGTCTGCAAGTATCGAAAGTGACGGAACGGCATCACGGAAAAATAATTGAACTTGCATCATGAAGCAGGACTGGAGGAATCAATTCAGATCTAATTGCTGTGTTCATACATAACAGATCATAATGTCCTTATGATGTGTTTTTGATGTGAAGTGCTTAGTGCTGCAGTTCAGCCCCTGATCTCAGAGCACAAAAATGCAGCTGCAGTGTCCCAGATGTAACCACAGGAGTACAGAAGACTGCAGTGGCTGCCAAGTCTGTGTGCAGGAACCTGATAGATAATCAGCTCAAGTTAATGACTCAAATGAATTTCCTTTTTCTTGCAGCTAATGCACCTAAGAACAGGCTGTATGTGTGCCTTTGAACTGGATCTTAGGAATGTTGTTGTGGGCTTAAAGTCTTAACTACTTGTTCCACATCAATCATTTGATTTATTCACTACATGTTAAAGGTACAAAAAGCTGAATTTTCTGGATTGGAGACTGAAATGTGAAAATTAATCATAAATGATCTGTCCTATGTTGCATATTTCTACTTGAATGCACATTTGCATCCAATATTTCCTGAAGTTTTCAAAGCCAGAGAAAAACTTTTTTTTTTCTCACTTTAGGTCAATGTTTTTTTTAGGTCTTGTTTTTAGGTCATTTTTCTTTTTTGGTTTTTCTCTTCCCACTTGACACCATGAATTGTGTATCTCAAGATGCATAGTAAGTGGGCATTAACAAGCTTTGCTTCTGCCTGAGCCTTTTTTAGGCCAAATTGGGTATTGTCTTTTCTTTTGCTGCTTTCAAGTGCATATATGACTGAAATAAACTAAACATGTCTTGTTGTTACCATCATGAGAAGCCACGATGGAGCCACCAGGACAGGCACAAGATGTTTCCAATGCCACAGGAAGAATAGATGCGACATTAAAAGCCCAGTTCACTGTACCATTCAAGCTGTAGTGTCTGTGTTTAAAAGATGTTTTACATTTATTTCTTTATTTGCTTATTTATTTGTTTTTGACCAGAAGAACCTCATTGAGACAGATAATACAAGGGTGTTCTGGCCAAGACAAACAGTATACACTGTTTTATGGATTTACAACTTAATAATGACAAATTATTGGTAAATGGTAAATGGACTTGAGCTTACATAGCACTTTTCTAGTCTTTGACTATTTAAACCACCCACTCACGCTCATTCGCTCTCACATTTACTGACTGATGGCTAGACTTTCTGTGTCAGTTGTCTATTAGTATCAACTAGCACATTCACACTCTTTCATATCTATTTTCATGCCATTAATACAGCAGAGGGAGCAACTTGAAGTTAACTGTCTTGCCCAAGGACACATTGCCTTGTAGGCCTGTGCTCAAAATATCGATACGGCAAAATATCGTCATGCACTTCTTTGGGATACATGTATCAATACGAATTCTACAGAATTGATACGGCCTCAATGTTTGAAAAGCTGTTGTAAATACACTTTGGGTAATGTTAAAAATGGCACAGTTCATAGTCAAAGCCAAGCTACATGATAAAACACATGTTCCAAATTTAAACTTCAGCCTATCATTTTTGGAGACCTGAATTAAAGTTCTTAAGTTGAAGAATTATTTAAAACTCATCCTTGTTCTTTTTCTTCTTATAATAAAAACAAAAGTTGCTGGGAATTCTGTTAAAAGCGCAGTCAATGTTCACAATTTATGTGTACTGGGATACGTATCGTATCATGGCCTCAGTATCGGGATACGTATCATATCCGTGGGGTTGCTGGAAATACCCAGCCCTATTGCCTTGTGACAGCTGGAGCTTGGCCTGAACCTGTAACCTTCAGACTGCACACTAACAACCCCAAGTGACTGGCAATGAACAATTTCAATGACAGAACAACAGAAATAACCAACCAGTTCAGCATCACAGAGCATAAAATCATGAGCTATAGCATCAATTACATTTACCGTGAATGTCTGGCACAATGATGTGTGCTTGTGTGTGATTGATTGAAGGGGCACAATTGTCTCATCCATGCAGTATGTGAATGTTTTGAAGCATGAAGATTGTGATGTTCATTGCAACACTCTTGTTCAACAAACGGGAAGATAAGACTATGACACTGGGAAGCTGGCATTGCCACTGAGAGCTGCTGTTCTGCTGAATTATCTGCCTCAAGTTTTATGCTGCTTACTTTTGATAGACCATAATTATTATCTTACTGATATCGACAACTCAGCGGTGTGTTCCCAAGTCCTCATCCATAATACACTACTCCATCTACTGACACTCACTGTGTGACCCCACCTGACATTTGCAAGTAGGACCAAAACTCACTGTCAGCTCAGTCCCTCTCAATTGTATACTTCTTGCTACAATACACAAGTAAGCTCATTAACAACTGCACTCTTTAAGTGTATGCAGGATTTTTATGGATCTTAAGAGTCTTTGATTGGATTTTTTTTTTATTTTCAGCCATCAGAAGTCTTAAAAAGACAGATGTTTATGTGATAGAGGTTTTAGTGTCTAAGTCGCACTTTAAATGAGACACTTTTAGTCAACCGATTTTAATACTGTTTTGTGTTGTGTGCTTTTGTGTACCCTAGCATTTGTTAAGGGAGTTTGATGAATTACTGCCAGCAGCTTGATTTAAACAGTGTGTGGTGTTTTTGGGGGGTTTGACTTTGATTTTCAGAGCCCTTTCTAAGTTGGGTTGTGCACAGCCTTGCCTCCCCCACATTCCTCCACTGGCCAGTTTTCACCTTGGACTGTAGAAAAAACTGGACAAACCCATGTGATGTCAGTGGTTTGATTATCAAAAGAGCCTTTGGAGCATTATTTAGGCTATTGTCTGGAGGCCACACTGTCCATGCCGTCAACCAACTTTAGGACTTGAAGCCGTCTGATCAAAAGTGAGCAGTGATGGGCTTGTGTACCCGTCAATCATATCAATAACCATCCAGTACTAGAGATACCTAATAAGATTTAAAGAACAGCAAGATGTAAAAAAAAAAATCATCCGTTTTATTACATATTTATTCCAAAGTTTTCTTCTCAAACAAATTAGTTTAATTAGACTGTAAAAACATTCATACCCCACATACAATCATACAACTTGAAGGTTTCCTGCAGCCAACTAAAGGCAGGCACTCACGGAACAACAGTTTTCAGATCTGGGGAAATAAAAACGATGGATTCATATTTAACAGGCTAACATTTCTCTTTTGCTCATGATTTTATTACTACTTACATTAAAGTTTAAATCTATAAATGTTTATGGAATAACTCCTGATGGCAGCATTGTTAAAGTAAGAGTTATGTTAGTTGGCTGTTGAGTAATTTGAGGGTATGTTACAGATAATAATGCGAGGCTAAATTTATGTGGTCCTCTTAGTAACCAAAGCTTCCCCCATCTTTGTTATGTAATGTATCAACTTTTTGTTTGTACAGGAATTCTCATTAAAGAGGGAGCTGTTGCAGGGCAAAGGGGCCTCTAGTAAGCAAGATCCTGCTTCATAGATTAAAGAAGGACGGAGGCATGGTCCTTCTTATCTGTGCCACTACTACTGGGCTGCTAACATTCGCTGCCTATCTTTTTTATCTATCTCAAGGCTTACTGTCTAGACTGGACATTGCTGGAGCTAAATACATGTCCAGATATTTCCCTTTTAGCACTTCTCAGCTTACTGCTTAATGCTCTTGTTGCCAGAAAATTTGGTGGTGCATCACATCCTTAAGATCCTTAAGGGCCCAGTTTAGAAAGTTTTTTGGCTACACATGTTCTTCCCTCCACTGTCCAAGTGTTTCTAATCACTTCTTTATCCCTTCGCGTGCTGACTCCACCTTCCGGATCTGGCATTGAATAGGCATTAGATGGTTTACTGACTTGTTTGAAAACAGCAGCTTTGTCTCCGTCGACCATTATGTGAAATGTTCAACTTATCCAGAACTTGCTGTATTCCATGATTAGCAGGTCAGGAAAAACGTCTCTTCAAACTTAGCTTGCTTTCCCGCCAAGCTCAACGTCAATCCAACATGAATGCGCTGTCAAAGGTGGTGCTGTCAAAATTATCTAGCAACATCTCATTTTTGACACACCCATCCCTAGACAAGATCAAGAGGGCTTGGGGGCAAGACCTCGGACACGTATCTCCAGATTTATGGGACTCCATTTTTCTGTAAATACACTCTAGTCTCCACTTTGCACGAGGCACAGCATGCCTCAATTTAAGGTAGTTCACAGGGCCCATATGTCCAAAGTTAAACTTTCCAATATCTGCAATGATATAACCCCCACCTGTGATATATGCAAAATTAACAATGCAGTCTTGATCCATATGTACTGGATTACAGAAATTCTGGGGAGGTATGTGTCATACACTGTCTGAAATATTGAAGAGGATCTCAGACCCCTGTCCAGCTTTTGCTTTATTTGGTGTTGTTGGTGAGGTTGGCCCTCAGTTAACATCTTCGAACATCACTTGGTTGCATTTAGTTTGCTCTTGGCCAGACATGCAATCCTACTCAGATGGAAGGAGGCCAGTGGCTTCAAGATGTTGTATCCTGCCTTAAATTGGAGATGCTGCATTTCTTTGTATCGGGGGTATTGGGAACCTTTTCTGTCCTATTTCCATAACACCCGAACAAAATCAACCTGAATGTGCTCTTAACTGACAAAAAAATCCAACACCTGTCCTTGTGTACTTGGCTATACGGCATCATAACAACTTAGACAGTGTCTGAGATGCTTTGGGATAAAAGGGGGTGAAGGAGTGGGGGGTGGGTCCTTCTACATAGGTGACATCAAGTAATGACACAGAGCCATACGTGTCCTGTTATTACTTTTGTCCTTTTGCATTACACTCTATACTCTGTGGTATTTGGGGTGTCTGGGTTCTTGTTCCGGTTCTCCTCTGTTTTTTCTGTGTTATGTTTACCTTCGCCACGGAGGTTATGTTTTCAGGAGAGTTTGTTTGTTTGTCTGTCTGTGAACTAAATAACTCAAAAAGTTATGGATGGATTTGGATGAAATTTTCAGGAAATGTTCAGCATGGGATAAAGAAGAAGTGATTCAATTTTGGTGTTGATCCAGATCACCGTCTGGACACACCATGATGAAAAATGTGATTTTTGTGAATAACTACTGAAGTACAAAAAGATATCACTATGAATCCAGCTGCTAATGATATGTTTTCATGGTCAAGGAATCTAAATATTTAGATGAAATAAAGCTAGGACTAATATTTATGGTAAAAATCACAACATGGGCGAGGACTGTGGTGCTGGCGGAGATCTGCGCTCTCTGAGTGCTTTTCTAGTTTTAAGTAGTTTTCAGCACCTCACGTTGAATAATCAAAATTAATCAATACAATTATTTGAATTAAAAAAGAAGGAGCTGCCAAAAAATGGTCATCCTGTTAACACAACAAGAAGTCCAGAATAATTTGCACGAAGCTTCATTGTAAGGGAGGCATCTTTTAACAGCATTTCTCCCTCATTATGAAAATATAGGATTGTTATTTTGCAGCTCATTTCATGGGTGGGGGGGTGGGGAGGGGCAGTTCTCTATGAATATAGTCTTAAATTCGAAAACAAAAAGTAGCCAGTGAAGGTGGGCTGAGCTGACAGTGCGTCTCTGCTCATCGTCTGGTGTAACTGGTAAAAATAAGACTCTTGGATGTGTATTTTTCATACTAAGCATTTTTATGAGCATCTACTTGTTTTTATCTGCTCTTCCTCTTTCAAGTGATCTTTTATTTCTGTTCTTCCTTTTTTCTTTTTTTAAATTTAATGGGTACCGGCTGTCTGTTTGTGAAGTCAGTCTTCAGGAATTCCCAGTGTGGGGTCCCAGGCCTCTAACCAGACTTAACCTCCCCTTCCAGATGAAAGCTGCTCTGAGAGAGAGAGACGGTGTTGTTTGGCCCGCGCAGCAGAGCCTTGCCTTCAGACAGCAGGAATGTGGGATGTCTGGAGTGGGGGTCAGGAAGCGAGGAAAGAATGCCAAGTATGTCCATGTTTGTCCAGGGCCGGCTCTCCATTCAGCCCCCAGTGACGTGCTCAGAGGGCCAGTGAGTATAAAGGGGGCTGCGCCGTGCAGTCAGAACTCAGATCAACTCCTCTACTGAAGCTAAACTCTAGCTTTCACCAAGAACGGAACGAAAGAAGGACAGATTGTGACTGGAGCAGCGGAGAAACAAAACGCTACGAGACAAAACCAGACAAGTGATCGACTTGATCAGAAGAGGTTTCTCAAGCTCAAACTCTGAGACTTTAGGAAGACTTTCCCCAGGAAACTTAAGGAGAACTAGAATTTATTTCTACAAAAAAAGAAAAGATGTCTGCTGGGCTGAAGATGATTGTTCTGCCTTTCATGTACATCCTGCTTTCACACATGGTAAGTTGGAAACATTTTAACCCTTATTTTCTGCTTTACTCTCCTCTGTGATGCTCTTAAATAGGCTTATTGGACATTATGTTCTCAATGTGCTGGATTTAAAACTCTAACACCCTTTCGAGAGATGTTAAGTAACCAGGCATGTGTCTGTGCTGATGTTGTGTTCAGGCTGCAGGTCAGGAGTGCAGCAGCCAGTGCTCGTGCCCCTCCGTTCCCCCTCAGTGCCCCCCAGGTGTGAGCCTGGTGCTGGACGGCTGCGGCTGCTGCAGGGTGTGTGCCAAGCAGATGGGGGAGCTGTGCACAGAGAAAGACGTGTGTGACCCGCACAAAGGCCTTTACTGTGACTTCGGAGCTCCCATTAACAGGCGCATAGGCGTGTGCACAGGTGAGACTAATGGAACAAGCACCTCTTTCTCACTGTGTCATTTAGAAAAGTCTTTTATATCCTTGATTTAGGATCCAGATTGTGATCTTTGTTATGCGGTTTCTCTCCACAGCTCGCGATGGAGCCACCTGTGTGTTTGGAGGGATGGTGTACAAGAGTGGAGAGACCTTCCAGAGCAGCTGCAAGTACCAGTGTACCTGTCTGGATGGAGCTGTCGGCTGTGTTCCTCTCTGCTCCATGGACATCCGCCTGCCCAGCCCTGACTGCCCCATGCCCAGGCGGGTCAAAGTGCCAGGGAAGTGCTGTGAGGAGTGGGAGTGTGATTCCCCATACAGACACAGCTTCATGGGCTCAGCTTTGGCTGGTAAGAGAATCTCTATTTGTGTTGTACTTTCTTAATGTTGCCCAGCCTGAATGGTCTTTCTTATATGGTGTTTGCTCTGGTGTTTACAGCCTATAGAGAGGAGGAGACTTACGGTCCAGACCCCTCCATGAGGAGGGAGAACTGCCTGGTCCAGACAACCGAATGGAGTGCCTGCTCAAAGACTTGTGGTCTTGGGATCTCCACAAGGGTAACCAATGATAACCGTGACTGCCGCCTGGAGAAGCAGACCCGGCTGTGTATGGTGCGGCCGTGTGAGTCACAGCTGGAGCAGAGCATCAGGGTAAGTGTTCACTAAAGTGCACTTCTGTGGTAAAATAAGGTGTACAAACAGAAAGAGGATGCTGAATAATGTTATTTTCATTTTCCTCCTTCAGAAAGGGAAAAAATGCATCCGCACTCCCCGACTCTCAAAGCCGATGAAGTTCGAGATCTCCGGCTGCACCACCACAAAGTCCTACAGGCCCAAGTTCTGCGGCGTCTGCTTGGATGGCCGCTGCTGCACCCCTCACAGAACCACCACCCTGCCCATGGAGTTCAAATGCCCTGACGGACAGGTGATGAAGAAGCACATGATGTTCATCAAGTCGTGCGCCTGCCACCACAACTGCCCCGGAGAGAACGACATCTTTGAGTCCATGTACTACAAGAAGATGATGGGCGACATGGCGTAAAACACAAAAAGAAAGCCACTGATGAACTGACGATTGCAGCTTATGACTTGAAAACGAACAGAACTCCATCTCATTTTGCAGCTCAGTATATATGTTTAATGTTTATTTGTCATTTTCTCATTGTTAAAGTAGTCAAGACACTTGTGGAAGTGTCTGTGTGTTTTGCATGGCTGACATCAGCCACATAGACTCAGACAGAGGGTTGCATAGCAGCTCCAAGAGATTCCTGCACTATAACTTGTATGTTTGAAGAGCCTACTGTCAGGTTACCGCCCTGTAAACCCCTTTTACAGACCCGTCCTTTATACTGTAAGCATCTTTATCGAAACCATGACCCCCTCTTTAAATGAGGTGTTTGATTACTCCCTGTCCCACCCTCCAAACCCAAGACCAGACCTGCAAAATCTAAGCAGCTGTAGATGGAGCACGCAGACCAAAGCAGGCCAGTGTTCCCCTGTCCAAACAGGTCTGAATATGTCCTTGTGTGTGTGTTTTTGTAAGTGTGTGTTTGTGTGTGTGTGTTTGTGTGTTAGCACAGGCCTGAATGTCAGCCTTGTCTCTGCTCCCAGAGTGGAGGAAAGGTCAGAGTTTCCGCCCAGCATGTGGATGAGAAAGCAGCGGCGTGCTAAGTTGAGGGTTAGATACGAACACAGTGGGCGTTTCCACGGCACTGAGAAAAGAAAAAAAGAAGACGTTGACTCTATCTGATTCATGTCAGGAAGAAGTGTCTATAGGAACAAAGTGTCTATTTTGTACAAAAATAGAAGAAAAAAGACTGGAAGAATTGTTATTTCATTCCTTTTTTATTGTTGATGTGTAAATGATGTATATATTTGTACAGCTTAAGTTAATTTAAAAGCCAAATTTCTCTGTGCTTTGAAATGTATCAATAGTGTATTTTTGTGTTTCTGGTATTTTTTACTATTTTATTGAGAAGTGTGACAAAAATGTTACATGTTTCACAATGTAGCTGGAAATAAAATGCTATATTTTTATACAAACATGACCTCTCTGACTTTTCTGTCTTATACTGGTAAAAAAAAAATATGAGTCAAATCAACAAAGAGTTTTGAGTTGTGTGATTTTTGCACCATAGACTTTGTTGTGATCGATTTTCAGCATAAACTACCTGACAAAAAAAGGGTTATACAAGATCTGTTTTCCAATCTTATAAACAAGGCATACATAACCAGATCATTATGTATTTATGTTGACATTTCCAACAGAGCATGCTCTTATTAATTATGTACTCTAATAGCACTCTGTTAGAGTCAGAGGACAGTTAAATAAACTTTAGTCATAACATGAGGTCTGCAGCTGAAAATAAGTAAGGAAAATAAACTGGTCATGGATCTCAGACAGTAACATGTGAGTTCTTCAGTTTCTCTGTACTGACCTTTAAATATTGGTTTGCTATGTCATTTTTGCTCTCAGATTTATATAATGCCCCATTTTTTTGTATGTTCACAGCAAAACAGCACCAGTGATGTAAGACAGAAATGTATTTATTGCTCTCTATTCTTAAATGTTTTCCACCAATGTTTTTAAAGATAAAATGAAGAGGAGAGGTTGCATCAAATTGTCAGACATAATGATCATTTATCTATTTTCTAGATGGTACCCAATTGTGTTAATTTAGAGCAAACTGAAGAGGAAGCACAATAAAATGAGTAAAAAGCCTTTTGTTCTTTTCAAACAAATGCATTTTGTGTTTCCAGTTAAATATCTTTAATAAGTATTGTTTGTCTCTTTGGTGTTTTTGGATTTAAGTTTCTGTTTCAACATGTTCAGACTGAGATCAATAAATCAACACATGTATCTTTTTTACATCTGACTTTTTATGGCAACAAATTTCTATCCTGTATTGGCCACCATTTATTTATTGATTAGTCGTATATACTAATGTTTATATTGTCTTTACACGCCTTGTATTTTCACTGATGACTTTGTATTACTATTAATATATAGTTTGTTTGTTTCATTTTGGGCACTGTGGTCACCTCAGCCTCCTCTACTCTTTATCGTGTGGATAAATGAAGGCTCACTTATGCACTTACACAAAATGTACATTAAGTTGAGAATTAAGTTATTCAGTGGATTTCAATGAATTTAGATGTAAGAAACTGATTGAATTTACAAAACTTAAGCTGTCACATGCTGTCTTGCTAATTTATCTCCACTTTACAAAAAAACAAGATGGAAATGAATCATTAAAAATACAAAGAAGGACAATTAAGTCTGTCAGTCCCTATGATGAGTGCCCGCATCCCTCTTCATGTCTTTAATCACTTTTGGAGTCGTCGGTCCGTCCCAATGCTGCCATCTGGTGCCCCCTTTCATTTTGTTCTCATGAATAATTCACAACAGTTTTGCCCTGTAGCGTACACTTACTGTTTTTCATTATTCACTTAGTCTCAACTCAAATGTTACAGTCATTTTTCCAATCATTGAGCAAAAATATCTGAACAATTATTGTGTCAATTAAGTTTGATGTTTCCTTCTGATTAAATTACCCAAAGAAAAAGTACAGCCTAATACAGAACTAATCCATGAAGACTAGGTTCTACAACATGTTCATTTCTGCTGTAGAAATGTGCATCTCAATATAGGGGTGTGTATATGTGCCTCTATAGCCTCAAGTTAACACTGAAAGAACTGTAGCTTTTGCAACTCCACATTGGCTCTATTTTGATAACAGATGTTGCTGTTGGGCGGCAAGGAAAAGATCTTGCAAAGGCCCAGAGGGGACAGTTTTGATAGTATCATTGTTTGGTCTGTCTGTGTTAATTGTGTTTTTTTTACACCATTTACATCCATGCTGTCTGCAGGTGAGGTCAGGTCTCTCTTCTCTATGTCTCTCTTTTCTCATTGCCTTACCACCAGTGAGATGAAAATGACTTCAGACCTATCTTTTGGACTTTTTACAGTTGATTTTACTGTTAATCTCAGACTGTTGCTTAAACATTTATACCCATTCAATAAATTTGAATTTATAGACAGAGCTCTTCTCAAGCAGTGTTTTCCTGGTATCAGGCCTTTTGAGACTTTGTGTTGGCATACATTAGTGGTGGATGAAGAATATGCAGACACAGTTTCATCATTCAGCTGTTTCTCTATGCTGCCAAAGGAAACACAACTTTTCACTCTCAGTTTCCACATGGCAACATTTCTATTTTTTATTCTTCTGTCTATTCTGCTCAAAGGTTTGCAAATATATGAAAAGCGATATTATCTCACTTGTCTGGCTCTTTAGTCTTAATAGTAACAACCAAAGAACAATGTGATGCTGAGGCTAAAACTAAAGGTTAAAGTGTGAATGTGTTGGAATTGAATAAACAGCCTGGGTGTCAGTGATGATTCATGTTCCCAGCCTCCTCGCCCACAGACACCACTGAGTGCAGACTGCAACTACAGTAATAATCAATGTCTGCACACAGTAAGCTCACTGTAGAGAAAAATACATTAAATAAATGTATGATTAAAAGCATTGAAGTCTTTTAAGAATCAGAAATTAATGTTCAGCAAATTTTTACTTTCATCTTAATGATGCTATGCACTAAATTTGATTGAATAGCACCCTACTGACCTTTTTTCTATTGATTATTCCACTGTCTGGCCAATCAGAGAGCCCCCTCCCATTGCAATTACTGTTAAACCACATAAGTTTAGACACATTTTGCAAGGGCTTTGCCTTTTCAATTAATCACATTTAAATTGTGGGGGTTTTTTGTTAGGATGGCTAAATGTGGTGTCTGAACATGCCACTCAAGATATTCACATCGGAATCTGAGAATAATTTTCATCATACATCCAAATTCAAGGGTTAGTTATGAGAAATGCTGTCTCTGACTTTAAATCTTCAGAGGACTACACTGGTAATTCAACCCATTTCAAATGAAAAAAAATATACTATATAATGCTTGAGAGAGAAGAAAAGAACATAGAAGAAGAAATGTTCTTAATACTGACAATATGTAAGTTTCAGGTGATGGTAAGTCGCTATAGCGTTACTAAATATCGAACCCAGAAATATTAACATAACTCCTTGTCTACATAGGCAATCTATAACATTAACAAGCATGAAATGTCCCATATCCTGGTATGTTTGATTGTTTCTATCATGTCTTTAGTGTCTATTGAACAAGGATTTGATTTAACCTCTTGACCACAGAGCCCCCCAATCGGGGGGCTGGAAGACAGTTCCAATACAAACAGCCAAATACATTGCACTATCATGTAAAATTATAGTTAAGCTTCACATCAAATTAAACATGAAAAATTCTGCTACATGCCCATGAAAGTCATTTTAAACATATTAAACACAGCTCCGACACCAAACAAATTAATTATCATGTATCAAAACCTGAGTGGCACCACCTGGACAACACACTTGCTCCATTTCCACCATTTGCTCTCTGCTACATGCTGTAGGGGATTTCTGCAGAAACACCCTGCTTGCTATATGATGTTACACACACAAACTAGGCATCAAATAGCTGAGACTGAGATGAATCCATCAATACTATGTAAGTCGCTTTATGACCAAAACTCACTGAATTAGCAGCCAAAGAAGACAACAGTAAAATATTACTTCTGTACAGTGACGCACACAAAAAAAACTGGTCTTACATTTGCTGTTTTGTGATGAAACGTTATGTTTGAGAGCTAAAAATAGGTGGATTCCATCAAAACAAGGCATCCTTCTTTGATTTGAGCCAAGGACTATACTTTCCCATGAATCGTCTGGGTCCGGGGACTGCGAGTGCAGCAGTGTTTGATTGGATCACAGTGCAGTTCTTGTGGTTGACCAATGGTGTTTTTGGTGTGGTTTACTGCCCCTCAATGTTATTGGCTCTTATGGTTCGGTTTTGGTGTCAATCACCCAAATCAGCCAATCCACTGCTGAGATAATGCCTTGTGCATCTCATAGTCTGCATGAGCAGGAGACCTCATACAGGTTTCAGGTCTTAATTATCAGTTTTTTAAATAATTTGGTGACATGTTTTAGGAATAAAATTTCAGGACAATGGTCTAAAAGATGTTATTCCATGTAGGAAGTGCTGCATATACATTTTAAGATTAAAATTTCAAATTTTGCTTGTATTTATTGGTTTTGCCTCATCAATTACTGTACGTTCTTAAACCCCTCTAATTTTGCTCTGCTTCAGTTTATCAGAATTTACCTTGGTAGAGGTAATGTTCTCATATTTTATTTTCCATTTTTAGAGATCTAAAGCTGCAACTGCATCTTTCCAAAGGGATATTCACAATAAAAGTGTATTTTTAAATTTTAGTCTGACCTGGTAGCATATATACTTTTACACATCTGAAAAAATCAGTGTTTCATTTACTATGACACCAACATCATTCAAATGGACCTTGTAATGGCAGAGATATCCTCTTTTCTTTATGGGCATGTAATTATCGAGCACAAGACTTAAAAAGAGGCTTGGGCTTTATGGCCAACAAAAAAATGTGATGTTTTAAAGCTCTGTCTTGATAGAGGACCATACAGCTCTTTTTACCTCCCCTTTGTAAATGCTCATATCTGAGGGGGTTGGAAGGCATTGGGAGGCTATGATAATGCAATCAGTGCTGATTGGCTGCTCAAACACAGCCCACTTAAAAACAGTCATGGCGTCTGTCTGTGATGAGCAGAAAACACACATGTAGGCAGAGGCTGAATGGCTAATACATCATAAACCCAAAGAGGTAAAACATACAGAGGCATAGCACATTTTGAACTGAGCTGAGAGCTTAGTAAAAGGTGTCATGTTCCTCTTCTCTCTCCCCCAAGGCTTTTCTAACATTAAAAATAAAGAACAATGATTTGCTGGAAAAGGGATCTTTAAAATATGCCTGAAATATAATGTCAATAACGGTTGCGGCACATCATCTGGTAACAAGATTCCTAATGGTTAGATGTTTTTAAGACCCAAACAATGAAAAGGTATTTATTACTGTACTACAAAAGTGCTTTTTGGATTTCATGTGAGGCTCACAGGTTTGATTCTTGAGGTCAGTGTTAAGTATTTATTTGCATGTTTTGCAAGCTGTCTTGTATCTTTCAGTCCTGCCTGTCATTTAGTTTTTGATTTGTCAAACTAAATTTCCCCGAGTTAAGTGGAGCTGATTTCAAGCTATCCTAATACACTATTCTATCATTCTTCTTCTGTCTTATTCTTTTACTAAAGCAGGATTTACTTAAGCAGGATTTATAAAAGATTCAGTTGTAATAAATGTAAATCAAAGCTAATAAAATGGTGGAGTATTTTCAGTCATTTTAAACAGAAGAGCCCGCAGTGACAAGGGACTTTGTCTTACCTAAATCAGTGATCACAGGAAGCAGAGCATTCATGGGTGCAATTTCATATCTAAAAAGCTGTAAAGTATCAATCAATCAAACATTATTTATATTAGGGATGTAACGGTATGAAAATTTCATATCACGGTTATTGTGACCAAAATTATCATGGTATTGTTGTAGCATGCTCAAAGTGCTCAAAAAGTACTTTTACACATATTTGAAATCATTTAACCCCCTTAATATTATAATTTTAACAGTTCTTTTGCCTTTTTGTCAATAATTGTGTCAGGAAATGTTCTATAAGTACAGTTGTTTAAACTTTTTTCACTAGAAATAAAAGTAAACAATTCTGGCAAATATCATTATTATGTAATAAATGCTTAAACTGTGTGTAATTACAAGAAAAGAAAAAAACGAATTTGTACTTTAAACAGGTTTCTCTTCATAAACGATTGTAAATGAACATGTTCAAAGTTTTGATACAGCAAAAAAATAAATTTAACCTATTTTACATACACATTTTATCTGCCTGCAGCATTAGTGTCCATGTTACAGCTCGTTATATCAGACCATGTCCAGGCCTTTTTTAATTTTTGTTTTACGAACGATAGTCCCTGAAGCAGTTAGCTCCCTTCATGACTCTCCTCTGGTCTCCTTTTTCTATGACAGATCTCCTCCACATCTCCTTCTTTAATATTTCCAAATTATGATGGATTAAATCCATAAAACACGAACTATGACAGAAAAAGACTATCTATTACAACGAAGCGAAACACGGCAAATAAACGGCGCAAGAGCAACAGGAACACACTCCATATTGATACTAATGCTGTTATTTACAAACTTTATGCATTATTTACACAGAAAATATTGATAAACTGCCTATAATTGACTCAGGTATGGCTCACTGAATCCTCTCTCTCTCTCTGCTCATTTAAATCGAGGAGTTACAGCAGTTTTTATCACACACATTTTTGTCTTTCACCATAGCTATGTGTTTTAGACAGGGTGACTGTCGTCAATTAGTTTCCCCTCGACATCCTTTGAAATCCAAACTTCAACCAGACTTTAGCCTTCAGCCGTTTCGAGTGGCAAAACCTGTAAGAGTCTGAGCGAGGCTTTCTCTGAGTCCAAACATTGCAAGCTGCGTATGTGCTCTTCTGTTTGCGACACACGGCTGCTTCATTGAGGAGCAGATGCATAGTTTCTCCTTTCAGTCGAAGAGCAGCATCACCATGAGTTATTGACACAGTGTGGTGATCAAACATGGTAAAACGATCATTTGAATAGGACACGGTTTAGGACACATCATAGGACACATGATTATCGTGGGAAATTTTACCGCGGATTACCATTTTTCCGGTTACCGTTACATCCCTAATTTATACAGCACTTTACCTACAACATATGTAACTCATAGTGCTTGCAGAAAAAAAAACAAGAGGAGAGAAGAGGGAAACAAGCAATTCCAACCGAGGCACCTGTCAGGGGAGCACAGCGTGGGATTGGGTGTCTATTGAAAAAAAAGCACCTCAGCACAAAGTAAGTTTGTTCAGCAGCTGGACCTGTCTGATTCTTTAGTAGATCCTTCTTTCAAAGCTCAAATCTACTACCATTCTGAGTGGCCAAAAGTGGCACGGCCCAATCAGGGTCCTTGAAAGCAATGATAGGTGGGAATGAGACCACGGCTAGAGGTGACTGCATGTTCAGAGATACGCTTAGAAGCAGTTTTATCAGATCTGAACTGCATTTCTTCATTAAATTAAAAGCAAATAACATCAGACTTCTCTGTAGAAAGGATATTTTCACCCTACTTCCAACATGTCTTGCCAAAAGTTCCTTTTATCAGTTTGTTACATTAGGTCCTTTACACCGTGGCAGTAGCACTTGACTATTGTATTATCTGATTGGCCCACTATGAATGTTATGGATGGAACGATCATACAATCGCCTGCTGGATGTGCTGTCAAAAAGGTCTGCTCATTTCCAAACACTTTCAATGGCTTCTGTCCCTGATGGAATAGGGAAATTTATGTCAATCTGGTGTGTTAGGTTAGCTGTAAAGAGCCATTCACTTCATCAGTTTTCTCATGCAAACGTCCATCCAGATTTGTAAGCATTAAAGAATGACAGGAGCAATCAAGTCAAGATAAACTTAATTCAATTTATTGGTTTTCTTACATAAATTAATTACAGCTTAAGATAACAATCTTGCTATTATCTGCTAAAAATGATTGATTATTGCCTTTGCTTTATTCAAGTCAACTGTATCTACAGTAAGCAAGCGCCTTAGTTTTCCTCTGCTAGATAATCATAACAGAGTCTTTGTACATGTTTACATGCTGTCACTGTACAACCTTACCTTGTACATTTGTATATACCTGGGTCTACCTTAACCTTTTACACTTATCAGTGTTGTGTTGAAATAATTTGAAAAGCAGGCAAAACACATTTTTAGAGAGAAAGAGAGATGATTGTCAGAGAGAAAAAAGGAAAACAAGCTGCCAACCCTGACAAGAATATTTTTCCTTCAGGATCTTTGCTATGGCCTCTGAATATTTAATGCAAGTATCTGAACACAGAGGATCTGTATTTCTTTGTTTTCAGTTTGCATGTCTAGATTCAATGTGCATCTTTTGTTAACTAATCTACGTATGGGATGGGATGTCACAAGGGAGGACGCAGCAGTTTGGTGCCAGAGGGCATCTTCCAGAAAAAATTAGCAAAAGATAAATCTTGCCACATATTCACACTCTCTATCTGAGGAAACCAGGCAGCTGGTGAAGCGGAGGAAGGGAAAGGCAGAGGAGGTCTCTGTGTCAAATTTTCTTCCGAGCTCAGCCTCGACGCAGTTCATGGAGTTTCTGGGCAACATTTTCAAGCTCTGACTCGATGGCTGCCAGGCTCTCAATCTCTGGCTCCTGCAAATATGATGAAAGAACAGCATGAGGGTAAAAACTCAGTGTGCAAACAACCACAAATATGTTCATTGTCTTTGTACACAGCAACTCCAAATATACTTACCTTTTAAGTGTGCCTGTTTTGTCTGTAAGCAAGTACACATTATAGGGAAAATGACTTCTTTTGGCCTCAGTGTTTGAATTAATATGAAACCACTGTGTGACCATTTAAGCTATCACTGTCTCAGTGGTTTCCTTTGAACGTGTTGCCAAGCCAACAGTGCTACATTTTGCATGTTGATGGGATTCAGCCAAGGGGATGCACTCATTATTTCTTATAAAAAACATACTCTGGCTCAGCCACAGTTTCATAGTAAACATTATAACATCGAAATATTGTTTGTGTGAATATGATGGACTGAAGATGGATAATTACTTCGCCCTGCTTCAGTCCCCTCCAATGAGAGGATTCAGTAGGATATTGAATAGACTGAAAATAATTAATGCCTCCTTATCAGCCACAAATGAAAATAAGACCAACTGCATACTGATGGATCAAATCTTTTTGATTAATTGGCTAAAAATGTGGATTTAGGCAGTAGTTCAACAGGATTTTTGACAGCACAATGCAAGAGAAGACTTTTCAAATGTGACATTTTTCCCCCATTAAAAGAAGAAATTTTAAATAACCTCAAAATTGATCATAGTAACTATATACTGCTGCTTATATTTATTTTATTATTCTGCTATTGGTCTTAGCTACTCCATATTGCTGCGATTGCTTTTGATCATTTCACAATGTCACTATTGCTCTTTGCTACTTCATAATGCTGCTATTGCTCTTGATCATTTTTCAGTGTTGCTCTTGCTAATACTCACTTTGTGATGCAGCTGTTGCTTTCAGTTACTGTATACATCTGCTTCTTCTCTTGGTCATTTTACAATGTTGCTGTTGCTCTTAGTTACTTTATGATGCTGCTATTGTTCTTGGTCAGGTCATAAGGCTGCTTTTTCGCTTTCTCATTTTATAATGCTGCTATTTCTCATATCTGTATCCTCATAATTCTTCTCGAGCACTTGGTCAGCTTATGACACTGCAACTAACCCCGGTTAAGCTATAATGCTGCTGTTGCTTTTTGTCACTTTATAATACTGTGCTTGCTCTTGGTCTACTTTTAATGCTGTTATTGATTAAGATCAACCTATGGTTCTTCAATTGAACTTGGTAATGTTTAATTGCTGCTATTACTCATCAATATAAAATTCTGCTTATTTTGGTCCTCCCTTAATGCTGCTAATCATCTAACATACACATAAAGTACTGCTTTTGATCTTGGTCACTTTATAATTCTGTAATTTGCTTGTATTCCCTTAATTGGGCTTCAATTGAGCTTGGATACTTGATAATTCATTTACTGATCTTTGCTACATATAATGCAGCTTTTGTTCTTGGTCATCTTTTAATGTCACTATTAGACTGTGTCTTTTTGTATGCTGCTTTTGGTTTGAGTCACCACACTGTGCTGCTTTTGATCATGGCCACTTTACAATAACGCCACTACACTGTCATTCTACACATACTACATCTCACAATGCTTTGTAACTTCAGAAAGCTTTATAATTTTGTCATTTGAATTATGTCTCTTTCACATGTCGAGTGTAGATTGAGTTGTGGATAATCCCACAATATCAATTTATGCTAAGCTAAAATAATGTGCTTAAAAAGTCTCTCCAAACTAAAAGCATGTAAGGACAAGGAACTAATTTCCCCAAAATGCTGAACTATGGGAGCCTACCTCTGACTTCCTGATGGCGCTCCCCTCTTCCTCTGACCCTCTCCTCTCCTCAGGTCCACTTCTCGCGATCATCCGCAGCTCCTTCTCCTCTGGACTCCTTTGCCAGTTTCTTTTTGTCTTCTCCTCCATTTCATCTGACACTTCCTTTGAATGATGTGGTACTTCTGTCTCCTGGCTGGTGTGCTGCGGTAAATCCTTTTTGACTGCTTTTTTCTTCAGTGCCAACACATGGCCCCTCTTGGTCCATCTCCTCACACTCTCTATACCCCCTCTCTTTGTCTCCCCCTCCTCCTCCTCCTCTTCCTCCTCTTCCTCCTCTTCACCCTGCTGTTTCTGTTGTTGTTTGTGTGAAGAAAACACGGATCTCTTCTCTTTTTCCTCTCCATCTGACTTCATCTCTTTGGACTTGTTTCTGTGTGCATCTTTCTTTTCCCCTGGTCTTGAACCTGGTAATACAAAAGAAAAAAAATCAACGTTTTTCACACTGTTGTGAGCTGAAACACCTCAGCTGCTCCAGCGACAGTAGACTCTCCTCCATCAGCAAGAATCCACTTCTTATAATGAAATATTTGGTGCCAGCTGGCAGCTTCTTCCACTGTACTGCTGGCTGTGCTTTATGGGAGTTATCTCCCTGGCTGCAGCAATAAGATGACTTGGCTAAAGCTCCCTTTAGAGGTGTAGGTATGCATATTCAAGTGTAGTCTGCTAATTTGTTTAGGAAAAAATATTGATTTGTTAAGTGGTTTGGAAACAAAACAGAAAAATCTGGATTGAAATCCTACTCTAAGTTTGAAGATTACCATACATTTTTTAACTTATCTACTGTTTTTTTTTACCAGCACTATGCACTCATATATGTGGACCTGAAACTACTGTACCATATTTTTATAGTGTAACTATGACTGAGTTAAACATGCCAGGATGGCAACAGATCCCACTGTCAATATTTTGACAAACCCCTGTGATAGGGTGTTGTGATTATATATGGTATTATATGTTACATTACAAAACAATATATAGGATATAATATGACACAAAACAATATGCTATTAAACTATCTACTGTATACAATATTATACCATACAGTGCAATACAGTAAGATATGATCATGATTTATGGAAAAAGAAACCAAATGATTTAATAACATACATCATAATAATATGGTAAGATATAATACAGTATTATATATTATGAGAGAATGTAAAAGGATATGTTTCTATGTTGTAAAATATGCTATGACTTATAGTAAACCAACTGATATGTGATAGCTTCAATATTTTACCATATAAGGCCACATGATGCATCATGTCAGGAAAATTTATAACATATTAAGATATAATTTAATGCAATATAATTTGTTATTAAGGTTACTGTGTCATTTGAAACCCGCATTGTACTTGTTAAGCCTGTTTCCTATACAACACTGTATTAAGAATATATATATTCTCTTGATATATTAATTTACTCAGTAGAACGATTCTATGAATACATGTCTCAATGTTGTTGGCCTTGATATATATACTTTAATGACCTATGTAATGGTGTGTTTGACAATTTACATCATGTCTTGGGAGTCTGTTGAGCATGAATTCAATTTTAGTTTAATAATGGAAAAAAAAATCTCTGTTCTGGCCTTCCAGCCTTCCCTCACTGTACTGTGTGTGGCAGTGTTTGTATATTTACATATTTATCTTTTTTGTTTGTCTTTTGTTCTGTTTGTATTGTAATATTAAAAATATATATATAAATAAAATAACAATTAATAAGTAAATAAATAATCTCTGTTGAAGATCAGATGCAGCTAATTTCCCTGATCAGATCTGAGGGAGCAGGTAGGCAACAGGAGGCGCTGATAATGAGCTCTGCATGATTGGATGCCTAAGCAAGGTCTGATCTGAGGGAGAGGGTCATGAAGCAGACATTCAAAACAGCCATTGTGTCTTCAATGTGTCTGTTTAATAAGCAGGAAACCTGCCTGCAGGTGGAGGCTATATAACTATTACTTAATAAACCCCAGAAAGTAAAAAACTGAGCCCTTTTAAGGAGCATTTTCTCAAAGAGGCATAGCACATTTCCCCTGAACTGAGAGTTTAGTTAAGTGTCATAAAAATTGATCTTGCAGGACATGGTACCTTAAACAAAAATTGACAGTGACGTTAACTGCAGCTCTGCTGGCAAAAGTTAGGTTTGATTTCTGACACCATAATGGAAGGTGACCAATAGCACTGTTTCATAAAAAAAGAAATCATCAAAATGTAGACAGGAGCTTGTGAGCCTGACAGTGACACTTCACATTCTTCTTCATAGATATCAGCCCAATAATGTCAGTGAAAATGCAGAATTTTTAGATTGGGTGCTGAAGCAGACATGAACTGTTGCTAGGCACAAGGCCACTGACAAAAAGGCATTAAAAAGGTGACAAGCCCTCACTGTTAGGGGTTGCCCACATGGAGACAAAATCAGGCTAAGGCACAAGTTTTTAAACACATATTTTTAGAAATGGGTCTGGATAACATCCTTGTGTTTCTGTGTACAGCGAATACTTTCAGAAACAATATTCCACCTCTGTCTTGAATGTCACGCGTGAACCCTGACAGCAGTAGGATCTGTGGTTCGTGCTTCACAAGCTACTGAGCTTAATATTGCTTTCAGAGCAAAGTCTACTGCTGCTTTACGGCCACTGTGAGCAAAAGTGAACATAGAGAACACACACAAGTGTTTATTTACATTTCTCATGACCTATGTCCATGCTCCGTGTCTTTTTCTCTGTTTTTAGCATCGGTCTGTGGCAGCGTTACAGCACCTCTCACAGGCCTGGCGTGTGTACTACAGTGTTTTTAATGTTTCTATGTAGACGCACACATTTCTTGAAACAACGTCATCTTAACAGGGAACACTTTGGGAACGTTTTAGTCTCCATGTGGAGAGAGCCTTAATCAGTGGCACATTTTAAACCCCAGTGAAGATTTCTTTCTCAGTGTTCAAAAAGGTGTTGCCAGTGACAGCCATGATTGCTGTCTTGATTGTTGTTTTAAAGAAAAGAAAACAATGTGTTTTTTGTGGGTACAAAAAGGTTATGAACCCCTTCCAATCTCTTACTATGTATTTGAACATTGGATCCAGCCTTGAGGATGATGATCCCAGTCTTTCCAGCTGTGAGCATACACAGCAGCTTATTTGTATTCCAGGAGGTTCTCATATTTAATCATTTCAGTCTTCCAGCCATGTTGGCTTCACTATACTCCTTTGAGAGGAGGGGTGGGGACTCATCATGTAGATGGAAGCACTTCAATCAATCACTCTGCCCATTCCCGTGGTGGCAGACTGTTTTTATCTGCAAAGGCAATTTATCTTTTTGCACTCTCTCTATCCAAAGTCTTTGCCATCTGCATTTGATCAACTTTATCCACGTTTTAATTAGAAAATGAAAAATATGACCTGGCAAGCTGTCTTTAAATATGAATGGGCATGTTTCATTTATGTCACTTTCATCTGTTCTTTCCACTGTAACGAGACAGCAAGTAAAAGACAGGCATACATATAAAGAGATTTACTTGCCTTTTTTTCCCTTGGCCATGTGTTCCTCCTCTGGTTTCTCCTCTGAATTTAAATCACTTTCTTCCTCTTCTCTCTTCTCAGTCTTCCCCTCACTCAACTCATTCTCAGGATCAGAGATGTGGCTTCCTGGCCTCTCATCATTTTCTCTCTTTGCTTGCACCTCTTCAGTTATAGTGTTATTGTCCTCCTGTGGCTCTCCATCCTCCGAGCTGTCATCCTTTTCTTCCTCATGGCCTTCATGTCCCGTCCTCCTCTTCGGAGACAGGATGGATCTCTCACCGGGGCCTCCTAAAGCCTCCAACATGGATCGATCTGAAAAAGGGGAGGGGGAGAAATTTAATTTACTAGGCGGCATTGATTTTTCAGTGATGTTTAAGAGAGGTGCTTACACAGAAACACAGTAGTTGACTGCTGGGTTGTTCTGAACTACAACACTCAAATACTCGTGTTACTTTTTCTGTTATTTAATAATTTGTACTTAACATATGTGCTTATGTGAGCTTTAACATGTGTCCCATTGTCTCACCTAATTTGAATGTGCAACATTTTTTCAACCTTTCATATAAGAAGGAGAGAATATTTTGGCACAAATCACTCCACTTAAAATGTTCATTCGGCAAGAATGTGAGAATTGAGCTTTCAGTACATCAAAAATAAGTGTATTCAGTCCACAGATGCTTGCACAGTGTTGAGAGAGGAAAAGGTACTAAAAGATAAGAAGCTTCGTCCAGCTGTTTGGAAAATATTGCAGGTATTAAATTAAGACTGTGTGTACGTACCAATTATATTTTACAGGATGCAAACAGAAAATTATATTTGCATGGAAAATGACACAATGTTGAGAAACTGAGAGAAAAAACAAACCACAAAGAAAAAAACAATATTTTCATGATGTCTCAAAGTTACCTGAAAGTCTGTGAATGACTTGGTAGACAACAGTTTGTGTTGAAAGATAAATGCAGTCATGAAAGCAGTTCTCAGAGTGATACTTTGTACCCTGGTATCTGAACCTGGCTCAACATCAGGGAAAAATAATAGTGTCTTTTCTAACGGATAGAAAATATAAACTCGGCTGAACTCTCCTTTTTTTTTTTTTTTTGCACTGCGTTGCTGGCTCCTTATTCGAATCCTTGAACCCTGATCAGACTGAGTTGGTCTTACATAAAGGAGACATTTAATGCTGATGCATGATTTAATACTTACATATAATAGAATAAATTTGAAAACAAGACCTTACACCCCCTTAATTTTCAAAAAATGAGATATTGTATTTTTTCTGATATCCTAGAACGAGATTTGATGCCTCTGAAAATAGGTCATTGCGAGATGTCCGCAAGATTTTAAACGTCGTGACGACACGAGGTACATTTCTTTTTATTGGAGTAATCTGTTAAAACACTTCCTCCTCTGTGATGTCCGTTAGCCACAAAACCGTCACCGAGGAACACATCCACCAGCAGGGGTATATAGCTCCCTAGCTCACACTCACTCATTACCAGCTCTGGCCTGTAGGGGGACTCAATATGCGGTCACTGCATTGAGCCTGCCGGAAAATACAGTAGAAGAAGAAGGACAGGCTGGCTCAGCCCCTGATAGAACTGACCAATCAGAGCACAAAGGGCTGTGACGTTGCGAGGTAACTTTAGGTCAGCCTTGAGACCAAGTGTTTCAACGTGGGCTTCATAATGGCCTAAAATGAGGATATTGAGAACGCTATTGTGGGGCAATGAAGGAACTAAATGACTTGTACTGAGGGCAGAAATGCTTTACAGGCATCCTAGTCTGGCAAAGTGAAAAGGAGAAACAAGCATGATATGTCCTCTGAAGAAGAGACTATAAACAGTCAAAATGATCTCTCTTTTAATTTCACCAGTGCCTGTGTTTATGAACCTGTTTTGTGAGTCACTTTTTAGCACTTTTAGCACTTTTCCTCCAAAGCACTTTGTTTTTAATTATATCCTGTAATATATTTTTGTTTTTATTTGTTTTCGCGAATCACTTTAGCATTTTACCTTCAATTTTTATCTCCAAATATTGTCTGTTTAAAATTAATCTTGCATTATTGCAATGTCTTTATGTGTTGACGTGTGCTGCTGACCTCTTGGCCAGGTCACCCTTGCAAAAGAGATCTCGATCTCAATGGGTTTTCTACCAGGCTAAATAAATAAATTAAAAAATAATTTAAAAAATCAATAAATGGGAATAATTGAGTCTTGCATCATTTTGACTGTTGTCACATTTAAACATCACATCTCAACCATGACAAACTGATAATTTCTGAAACAATGAAGAACACAAACAATGAAGGGGGGAGTGTTGATTGTGTTTTAAGATCTTAAAGCAGCTGAAGATTGAAGAAACTCACCAGAAACATCACTGGCAGGTTGAGGACTTGGTGTTGTTGAGTGTGAAGTATCCTCTCCCCTCTGCAGCTGAGCTCTCTCTTGAACTCCTACAATCAAAATGAGGTTCGTTTTTCATATGAATGTCAACAAGCACATAAACAGACACCAGCTGTGTGATCTGTGACTCACCTTTAAGAGCGATCTCCTGCAGCTCCTTCAGGAAGTTATGATGGCGAAGGACAGATACCAGCCTGTCATCTGCAGAACACACACAGAGATGTTCACTAATGCAGAAAAATGAAATAAAATTCAACTTACAGATCAATTCCAAATTCTCACAGCAGCGCCTTGTTAAAATATAATAAATATATGGCAGATTTAACAGAGACCACACTCTGGATCAAAGTGACATTTAAGTTAATCGGAGAGTATCATCCTCAGAAAATGGCCACTTTGTGTAACATCACCAACAAATCAAAAGGGCAACAGCATAATAATAGCACCCAGTAGGGGGTACAAAACAGGTATACATCTTTTCCCTTCACTCATTTAAAGGACTCAGCGATTTGCTTCTCTGGTTCGTCACAGTTAATTGCCCAGAAATTTACTGCTTTCAAAGCAAGAGTGCGATTAATCATTGGGCCCACAGAGACTCCCAGCAGCAGTGAGCACTGGACTTTCTGCTGACCCACAAACGACACTGCACACTGAACTCAGCAAGCACAAAAAAGACAACTGCTGTGCTGTAATATCAGTCTGTGATCTTTCTTCCCTCCTCGCTTCTCTTTCATTTTTCTCCTCTCTCTCCTTGGCTTTGACTCCCCCACTCCCTCTCCCCTCACTCCGTCTCCCTTTCCATCCCTCCGGTGGTGTTCTGTTTCCCTCTCTCTGTAACAAACACTCAGTGAGTAATGCTCTGATTGATTTTACAACAAGGACAGCTTCAAGGTAATACACTTTCAATGTTACTGAATAACCTCTACTGAGTAATAGTGACCCTGCTACATATAACCCTCAGTTACAAGATTTTTTTTTTTTCACCAGCAGCCTCTGCACCAATCCATTAACCTTTTAAAGCTGACACCTTGCTCTTGGTGAGAAAGGAGAGTGCTTACTGGTTCCAGTAAAGGTGTTTTTCCTGGAAGAGTTTATTTGTTACAGACCTAATGTGGTCTAGAGAATGCAGATGATGAAGATGCTGAAAGTACTGGTGTAAAAACATGGTTGGAAAAAGCCTAATGTATCAGATTTAGAAATGCAGCAACATTTTAATCAATATCTTAAGAAACAGATTACTCTGCTCTGTCTAGACAAGCTTAAATGAGCCTTAAAACAAAGGACAGCTTGAGAGATATCTGCCTCCATCACAAGGTTAGAATGGTCTTTCCGACCAAAACTGTAACGCTCTCAGTATGTTGATTTAAAAAGCTAACATTGTGAAAAACTAGTGGCAATGCTATAGTTTAGCATAGGGCCGCACAAGGAAATAAATGGGCCCCTGAAAGTCCTGGTTAGGTCCTTTGATTAGCTGATTAGTTTTTGTATTGTCACTTTCAACTCCAGACTTAGCAACATAGAAATCATGAAAATCATTAAAAACTGCCATTATAGTGATGAAGCAGCCAAGGAAAATATTAATATTTGTTACGATAATATACTAATAGTTTAATGCAAACACAACCTTTTCCACCACTGGTACATCCTTGTTAACAAGTACCTTCAACATCTTTAATGCCAGTATATAATACTGAAAATGAAGGCCAGCTGTTAGCATTCAATCATGTTACCAGCACGGAGAGTTAAAGGCAGAAAAGAGTGTCAGCCAACACTGACCGCTGTGTGGGCCTGGAAAACAGTCCTTCCAAATCTCATCTCCAGAAACTTACATTCATTTACATTATAAGAAAAATTGCATAAAACCTGAGACATAAATGCAAACAGAAAGGTATTTGGTATTTACTACATGCACGCCTCAGGGTCCTCTGGGAAGAGCTGGACAAAGTGGTCGGGGAGAGGTAAGTCTGGGCTTGTCTGCTTAGGCTGCTGCCACAGATAAGTGGGAGAAGATGAGACTAGACTCATATACAGCACCTGGCACTATTCATACACTTAAAAAGGCAAGGTCTGCCAGAGCATAATTTCAGATATATATTTGAGAATTCTATTTTTTAAACCACTGACAGGATGATAAAGACACCTTTAG
Organism: Scarus forsteni; assembly: GCA_036419115.1. Lineage (NCBI taxonomy): Eukaryota > Metazoa > Chordata > Actinopteri > Labriformes > Labridae > Scarus > Scarus forsteni. The sequence goes on along the minus strand of JAZDUH010000182.1, from coordinate 9,468,246 downwards.
ATACATGGGCAGTCATATGTATTTAAGGTGTGTTGGATCAGTAGTTCAGTTGGCTGAGAGAGGAAATACAAGAAAGTCTCACCTTCAGCACATTGGGGAATGATGTGCTTACTTTAGCTTGTTGATGTTATTGACAGAATCCAGTTCAACAGGTGTCCCTTTAGTCAGTGTTTCTGGGCCACCTAGTCATTTCTACTGTCTTTGCCACTTATCAACTCAATGAGGCATTTGACGGCATTAATCCACCATTTGCTCTTCTTTAGATTTTTTCTCTAACGTTGAGCACTGTGTGAGGTTTTCCAACTTTATTTCATCATTGGTTAGTGCATCCAGCTGAAAGATAGGCTATCATCAAATAGGAAATTAACCTTGTTGAAACGTGCTGTGAGCAGCCATGGCTTTTAATTCCTCCATGTTGTGCGGCAGAGGAAAGAGCTGCCTGCCAGAGGAATGTACCATGAGCATGCTACATCATCAATGAGCTATTAATATTGTCAGATACAGTGCCACCACCGCCATCAATAAAAAAAAAAGTTTCAGTCCTTATGTCAAAAAATAACTTACAGGCATTACGACATAATTTTCAATAGTGGCACAGAACAACCGAAAATTATAAGACCCTCCTTGTTTTTATGTTTATGTTTCAAGTAGTTGGGATCAAAAGTAGCTTAGCTAGCACCTTCACTTGAAAATCCAGCTCAAAATAGTAACTTACAGTATGACATGCAATATAAAGGCCTGAATTGGTTGTCAGAAGGAGGTTGTTTATTTTATATATCTTTTAACTTATAATATAATATTGTTATTTAATCTTTTCACTAAAATTTATTCAGGCCCTAAATTTACATTATGAAACATGATATTTATTAAAAATTATAAGGTGAATGTGCGTCCGCTGACATATGTTTGGCAAGAAGTTTAAATAATAGGCCCACCCCAGATTTTTTGTTGTGTAAATAACTGGTTCCAGCAGCCACTGTGCTGCTGAATAACTCCCTGTAATGTTGGTGCTATATTTACTGCTTTTTAATGGATTACTTATTGTATTTATTGTTGCCATGTTGTCTGTGTGTTACTCTGGCTGTAGAACAAGTTGCCCCTCGGGGATAATAAAGTTTACCTTGACCTTGACCTCACAAACATAATAAAAAACTTTACAGATAAAAAAAATCCTATTTCCAACATTTACAGATATGGCTATTGCATTCAAGACAGTGATTCTCATCACTTACCTTCCCTCAGTGTCTCCAAACACTCCTGACTGACAGGATTGGAGTGGGGCCTTGAGAGCTCGTCAGCCAACGCCTCGATGATGCACTTCATAACCTGCAAAAATAAAGAGAGCAGAAGATGACTCACAAACCTCCCTTACTACTACAGACTGACTCACCTGGAGGAAGCTGAGAACATGGGTTAAACCGCCTCATGGTGAGTCAAGCATGTTACCGCAAACTGAGATTATGTCATGTAGGGATGGGTACCGAATTTGGTACCTTAAGAGGTACCGACCAAATTCTGTAGGTACTACCGAGTACCGATTCACGTAAAATCAAACTGTGCCATGTTTAGGTACCTAAATGCGTCCTTGTGACTGTGGAAGAAGCAGGCATACTATTGGGTAGAGTAGGTGAATTTCCTTACTGGACTTGAACGCAGCACAGCAATAGCATAATGACGTCAGCAGCCGCGGGCTCAGTCAACAAAGAAAGCATGGCTGAGAGAAAGTGCTCTAAAGTATGGTTCTACTTTATTAAATGTGATGGAGATTATGCTCGCTGCAATATTTTTGACGGCAAGTGTAAGGCCAGTGGTGGAAATACTTCAAATCTGAGGAAGCACCTGGTGACGCACAAAATTTTCCTTAAAGCTGAAGAGTGCACAGTTTTGATAGCCTCAGATCTACGACCACAAAGGATTCATTCGGCACTGTTAGCACGCTTGTGTCCAATGGCGACTAGTCGTCTGCAGCCAGAAACACAGGAGAAGAAATGGCTTTAACATTTGGTGATGGCAGCAAATACGACAAGAAGGATACCTGGTCCAGGTAAATAAGCCTCGTGTTTAAGATGGTATTAGCTTGGCATTTTAAAGTGCGTCAGTTATCATTATCAGGTTGGTTCCTCGTACTTTGTAACGTTAATGTAAATGCTTTTTTGCTTTTACATTAACGTTACAAATGCTTTTTAAATTGTTAAACTGCCCTTAAGTTAAAGTGGGGGCTGCAGTTAATTTATTAAGTTGTGGTTCATTTTAGTTACTGGTTTTCATGTTGAAGAAATTTTTTGGAACAACTACAATGTTACAATACAAACAGTTGAATGTTGTTTTGATATATATCTGTCAAATTTTATATATTGAGAAATAAATTTAAATTGAAAAAATTTGAGATCTTCATAAATAAATTATAATATAAATAAATGAATATTTATTACCCCATAAACACACAAAAGTACCGAAAATTGGTACCGTTGAGTACCCATACCGATTCCCAGGTACCGGGCATTGGTATGGTATCGGTTCAAATGTGAATGGTACCCATCCCTAATGTCATGAGTGAAACAACTTGAGGTAAAACAAAACACTTCTTTGCTTGATGGGGTTTATTTGAAACTAAAGTTACACAGTTTTAGACCAAAATTCACCCGAAAAAGCCCATATGCTCACACTCACTATTTCAAAGATATGGGTCTCTTAGATGGGAGATCAAACACTTCTAACTCTCATTATGCTTTTAATTACGAGCCAGAGCTGCATCCATGATGATTTTCCTCCCAAATTATCTGTCACGCCTGCCAGATCTGGAACATAAATAATCCCACTGCACAACTCTCATGACTCTTTAACGCACCAGTCACATCTCCCTGCTTTATTCCTCTGTCGATGGATTCAAGTCTGGACTCTCTCTCTCCCAGCTCACAACAAGCTGTTAAACAGACTCACTGATACAAAATCATAGAGGCCCATCCTTCCACTGCCTTCAGAACAGGATCTATTGATTGGAGCAAGGTCACAACGAGGTTTTTCCCTAGTAGGAAAGGTTTCTAAGTGAGTCAAACTGCCTGGATTAAGTACTGATTACTAATCATTGCCGGGAAAGAGGAGAGACTGAAAAATCTGATATGTGTGTAAGGAATCATTTTAAACAAGCTTCTATTCAGTAGTACTGTAAACTAAACCAAAATAACAATAGTCATGATTTTTTTCACCTTTGCTTTTTATTTTTATTTTAGTTTTAGATAATTTTATTGCAGATTTTCCAAAAATGTTCAGTTTAATTTAAGTTTTTGTTCATTTCAGTGTTCTGTTTTTGGTCCCTTTTCTTCTTTTTTGAACTTGGTATTGCAAACAGCACAACGAAAGCTTTCAAGTGACTGAAGGTCACACATTTTACTCCTTTTATAATAGTTTACAGTGGTCTCTGAGGTCCCCAGAACATGTTTTTAAGTTCCTTACCTATAAATTAACACATGTATTAGATTTGGCATGCCTATAAACCCCACTGTTTCATCCCTTCTCAGAACAGGCTGTTTTAGCATAGATCCTTATGAGTTATGTCAAGAAGTGGATCTTTGGCTTTTAAGTACACTGCTCCAATGTTTACTGCTACTACACAAACACATCCAGGCACTTCTATCACAGCTGGCTGTGAGCTGGCTGTAATAGAACTTGGCTCACTTTCAAGCCCTAATGACTAAAGTATTTCCTTCTGCGAGTCAGTAAGCTGATTCTAAATTGAAACAGATGTGCCTGAGACAAATAGTCAGGACAGACTATGTGTCAGTCTACAGGCTGAAGTCAAAGATAAAAGCTTTGGGTGGTTTGTCTAACTGAGAAAAAACAATCTGATGGTGCATTACATTTCATCTCTGAAACTTGAATACTCTCAGCTGTTAATCAAATATGTCATTAGAAATGCCCTCTAAAATGCCCCCATATCCTGGTGTGATTGACAACTGACATAATGTCTTTGGTGTTTATTCAGCAGGAAGTTGTTTAAAGTTTAATTAAAACAATGAATTTTTTTGTCTCTGTAGAGGATCAGATGCAGCTCTTTCTTCCTTTGAAAGTGCTCAGATCTAAAGGAGTGGGAATTAATACAAGAGAGGCCATGATAATGAGCTTTGCATTAATTGGCTGTCCTCTGATTAATGGAGAAGTGGTGTGTGCGTGTGTGTATTTCTTTTTAATGCTTGACCACATTTTATACAGAATTTGTAATTGTGTTTTCTTCCTTTTACAAGTTCAAAATAAAGTCTTTAATTAATCAGGCAGTCAGTCAATCAAAATAACATCTCTGTTTCCTGTTGTCTCCATTTTTTCACCCTGGATTGCATCTTTGGGTAGAGAAGGTTTAGCATCTTTGGCAAAGACATTTGTTAAATGTCTACCAAACTGAAGCATCAAAATCTGTCTTTTAATTGAATGTAATGGCAGACTTGCTGGCAGCAGTGTCACATCAATACTCAATCCAAGGTAGGATCAAGTTGAAAAAGAGGGTCTAGAGGCTGAATATGTGACATTTCATTTTCTGGGAACTGCAAAAGTGCCCTTGAGTAAGACACTGATGGGAAGCAAGTATCATCCTGACATCTCTCCATTAGTGCATGTGCTGGTTGTACATTTGTGTTTTGCCTTATATGTTAAACATGTTTAATAATAAACGATTAAAGCTATGTAGAAGTATGACTTCCTCTAACAAAGCTGGTTTTCCGTGATACAGTGCTAATATTTAAGGTCTCTGGAAAAACGGTTTAAAATAAAATGCACACATCCCTGTCTTCAAGATGTGCTATTTGAACATGGGTCCAATTAAATACATTTTTGAGTCATTAAATCTGATAAACAGCCACTGTTCCTGTCAACACTTTGATATGTAAATTAATAAAATTGAGTATGCTGTCTAGAAAAACAAAATGTTTACCTGTACGTCCGCATTCTCCAGCTGACTTGGAGCCAGTGGCAATGACAGAACTGTAAAGGAAAAAGGGGGGGAAACCATGAATCACCCTCATTGTTATATGCTGTATTTGTTCATAATCCCCGCAGCTCTAATGTATCTCTGTGTCACTGCTTCAGTAACAAGGACTGGCTGTGCCAAAGGTGCAGCTCAGTCTAAAGACGTGTTAGTCTCTGTCCTTGGTGCTGAAACAGGGCACCACATCTTTTAATGCACGTTTCCCTCACATGAAAAAAAAATGAACTTCAGGAAATGTTCCTCACCGCAGCTGGACAGTATTGTCAGGATGGACAGTCCCCTCCAGATCATTTTTTCCTCTTTGGACTCGAGCTCTCCAGGAATAGCAAGAAGAAAATTGGCGAAGCTTTAATCAGAAGGTTTTGATTCCTCCGCTGAAGAAAGATAACTCGGCGGATTACGGACGCATTCTGAAGCAAACTTAGCTCTTCTTTGCGTATTTCTGGAGAGCAGAAATCTTCCTCTGCATCTTCCTCTCCCGGTCTCTCCACCGACTCCACCGACAGCACGCGCCTTTATATAGGCAGGAACGTAGCGACGGAGTTACGTCATCCACTGGCATATTCTAACTGTTGTACCTGCACGCGCACCGTCGCGGTTGTCAGGGCGTGCACAGGTTGGGATTACCTAGGGCCTTGGCGATAAGAATAGTGTTTGAGATAAATGCGCGAGCATACTTGTATCGGGGATGGAGAGAGTACACAAATATTGCAGCCTTGTTAAAGTACAGTTGCTCTGACACTACTTTCGTGTAAGTACAAGTAAAAGTAGCTCCCTGGGAATTTACTCAGATACAAGTAAAAAGTTCTTCATATAAATGTTCTCAACCTTTATGGATCCCTTTAAATAACCATTAACCTTCTCTATCAAATGTGTACATGCAGTAAAACTGGGTAGGTCATTGCTTCGTCTTTTTTATGTCTACTCTTTTTTCCATACAACTGTAAATTATTTTATTGACTTTACTTTAGTGCGCATTAGTCTCCAAATCACTTCTCATCTTTACTTTTATTATCGAAAAAGTAGCACTGTTTAAAACCCTGAAAAGGATCTACAGAGGAGGATCAGTAAAAAGATTATTCTTTGTTGAAGGTGGCACACTAAACACACACACACACACACACACACACACACACAAAAGTTCCTTAAACGGACTGATTAAAGGAAATTCATCTAAATATAAAAGTACAGCTGATTTGTCTTTTTGTGATGGCCACAGCCACACATGCTTAATATTCACACTCACCTCATCATCCTTTGCTCACCTCTTTAGTTTGACACATATTTTGCAGTCACAAGAACACATCTACAAATTGTGTTTTAGTTTATCAGTTGTTTTATGTCTTACACTGTTTCAATTTAGTGTACACAATTTAGCCAGTGTAAGATTTAGACCAATCTTCGGTTATTCACTCTGGTCTCTTTTGAGTTACCTAGATGTTTGGAAAGGGGAACTTCCTGGTTCAGAGGCAAAAGGCGTGGCTAAGGCCTGAAACAACTTTTATACTGGAGCCAGCTCACTGGGATGGACCAAGTCTGCCGACATAATGGGGGGATTTGGGTTAAGTTATTTTTGATTTGTGTTTAGTTTAATGTGGCAGCCATTTTGTTTACCCCCTTTGTTTCCTTTGGTTTGGCCAAACCCCTATATACATGCTCCCTTTGTCTCATTTTGTTTTACAGGAATTTAATGGGAGTATTTTTACACACTGAACCCAGGCAGGCAAACGTTTTAAACATTTATTCCCCTGTCTGAGATTGTACACATAAACCCCAACTCTTGGGGCTGATACACGTGGCTATAAAATAAAGTAGAATAAAGCATAAATTGTGTAGAAACAATTGTCTGATTTTGTCTTACTCTACTATCAAAGAGCTATAACTTTTATAATTTCATAGCCATGATAGCAATGCCAGGGATGTTGATAAGCCACTTAATCCACCTTGTAAAAAAGCTTAGAGTAGCAATGCACAGGATTGCCAAGAATTCTTTTTCCTGTCCTATTCTTCGTGCCAAGAAGGATTTTTCAGGATTATTTGATCCCCAGACATTTACTGCCACCATCAAGCTTAAAGTTTATTCTATCCATTACCATAAATATCAAACAAAAGACTAAAGCCAAAGCAGGGTGCCTTCAACCTGTGTTTTTTAATGACCAGCACTGACTGATCTCTTAATGTGGTTTAGTTCACCCTCATTGGCTCTCTTATTGGTAGGATGAATTATGCATCTACTGTATTTATCTGTGAATAATTCTGTTTTATACCCCATTCTGGCCAACACAGGATTCATACATTCAGTGGCCAATGAAGGCATCGTATGACAAAATGCATTGAGCGTTGTAGGCTGTTTGCCCTGATTGTGAAAATCAAAATGATCATTTTTCAACAAGAACTTTTAAATATTCCTTAAATAACGTCTTTTGAACAAAATTTCCTCACACTAGATTTGACATGAAAAAAAACAACATTAAAAAAAAACAACATAAAGTTCATGCTTCATGTCTTTGTGTACACATGATGCCATTTAACATATTGAAACGAATAGTTTGTATCTTACTGAATGTTAGCGTGAAGTCACATGGGAGGGGGGGACTTGACCTCCTCTACTCTTGAACACAAGTACTCCACTCGATACAGATACCCCCACTCACCCCTCCGCCTACCTCATTCAAGGAATAGCTAAAAAGAGTTATGGTAATGGATTTAGGCAATTTGTCTAAATTACTAATACTGATTAATGCACTTGTGCTTCCATCTACAGCCCTTAAAATGGTGGGAAATACAGATGAGTTAAAGAGTAACTTTAAGCCAGTGTGTTTCAAGTCCATCAATCACGCATAAAGCATAAATGATGCAATGTTGGTATTGTTACTCAGGTTTTGTTCTAATGAGCCTCGGAGAGCATTGTTAAACTGTTTACTCTATTATACTTCATAAGTGCTGTGGCTCAGACAGACATAATCCATGAGGTCCATTTTCTCTTTTGTGAATGACACATTAACATTTAAATAGACAAAAACGTCTTCTTGGGATGGGCTTCACTGTTTGCCGTTTCAAATTTCCTACGCCACCGTCCACAGAGATCCCAAAGATCTCATTATGCTCCCTGAGACACAATAAAGACCAATCTGCGTCACATCCATATTCGTTCCACATAAACCAGTGTTGTCTTTGTTTAAACATGAAGAGGGGTTTCTTTGAATGCAGTCATAAGGGTTTTATGAAAGCCAAGGGCTAGGAGAGCTGATTAAAATTCATCCCACTGCTACATTTCAGAGATATGCAAGAAAACAGGGACAGAGGAAATAAATATTTAAGCTCAAGTGTCTGGTTCGTTTCAGTAAATACAGAGTGGAAAGGCATATAGATAAAATAAAAAAAGGATAAGTTGACATCTTTGTATTTTTCATATGGCACCTAACATTCAAACAAGTGACGGCAAGAAAAACAAATGACTCAAAAAACGCATAATAAAATAACACAAAAGTAATAGGCTATAAAATATTTTTAAGCAAGAGTCAATAAATGGTAGTAAAAAAGCACGACAAAGGAAAGGAAATAAAAGGACTGTTGTAAGAAAATAAAGAGAGATAAAGGAGCATCTTGAAGTATTATGAAAACACAAACAAATAAATAAAAGCCATAAAGAAGTCAGGGAAAGACAGAATATTTGCAGATTTTACAATAAAAAGATGACATAGGTATGAACTGAAATAACAAGATAAAGAAGACAATTCAATACGAGAGGTCATAAGGAGATGACCTCTCGCAAAAGTATGTCCATAAAAGGGACTGAAAAAATTACTCTGAAAGGTGATCTAAAACCTTCTTCAAGCAGGTTGTACCAACGTCAAAATTTGCCTGATATGTCTATTTATTTAATATACTGTCTCATTTTAAATGTTTTACAGCCAAATGCAAACATATTGGAAAAAAAGACATGATCATAGCCTCTAATATAGGCCGCTTATATTTTTGATAGTCTAAGCCGTGTTTTTGCATTTTGTTCAAAGTATTGTAATATCTTACACGTAATTTTATCTGTTATTAAGATGGGTCAATATGGCATTTGTGTCTGTTGCATACATCATAGTTTGAGGAGACATTACTATCCCCTCAAAGACCTGCACTGTTAGATTCCAAGGCAGTGCTGATCAGAACATGGAGTAGCACCGTTTAGGTCTGTGCAAATTACAGCCCAACCAGCATTTGTCATGCAGCAGGTCATGATCAGCTGATCCTGATTGGTTGGATGATTTTCTGATATGTTTGATTTTTCACTGCTTTCAGTCACACATTAAGGGCAGATCTATGAGCAGATTTAACAACATCATGTTTCGGGTGGCTCGGAACTTTTGCCTGTTAAAAACAAACAAAAAAAAAATCTATAGTCTTAACAAAGAATATGACCTAAAACAATGTACTTTGACAAAACTAAAACACTTAAAGCTAAGAGACCAGAAAAAGTATGAGTAAATAAATCTGAGTCTTATATATGAACATATTTATGTAAAAACTAAAACTTCATACTGTTGGGGTGCTGGTCTGGCATAGTGGTTAGCACCCCATGTACATGCTTCTGCCGGCCCAGGTTTGAATCCCGACTATGACCAGTTTGCAGAGTGTCTTCCCCGCTCTCTCTCCCCCCTTTCACAAGCCTATCCACTGTCTCTCTCCTATCAATAAAGGCACAAAATGCCCAAAAATATACATTTAAAAAAAAAAAACTTCATACTGTTAAAAGCAATGCTTTCTCTTTCCCTTAATCCTCCATGTTGTGTTTAACTGTTAAGCTAGTCAATGCACATACACATTAATATCATAGTGGTCCACCTAAGTCAAAGGATAACTAATGCATCTATTGTGGCAAATTATTACTTTAGTAGTTACACAGATGATAATGTTACAAGCCCTTTTTCAACAAGTAATTAAGATAAAGTGCAATATTATAAATCACCACTGTAACGGTAAGCATGCCTGTGTAACGCCCTCCCCTTGTGTCAGGATATATATATATTTATAAATAAGAACTCAGGAGAAAGAAGGCAGGAAAGAAAGCAGAAGGCAGAGTTTTCTATGTTGGCCATTGTGAAGCACTTTGTGCCCAAATTTGAACCATGAAAGAGCAACACTAAAAATCAGGCAGATGCGACTCCAACTTCTGTTTGTTGGAGTTTGTGAATCAAACTTTGACATTAATCTGTGTTCTGTTCCGATATTCCTCACACAGCACTGTGGTATTTTTTTTGACCATCTCACATGCAGTGTGAGCACATAAAACGTGTATTTGACATACATCATGAACAACTTTAATTTTCTCTGATCTCATGAACTTTAATGTAATTACTTTAGATCATTTCTGTTTTATGTAGGCTACTTAAGTGAAATATTTCATCACAGACCTTTCTGAGGGGGAAGGGGTGTAGATGACTGACTTGTGTTTGGAGATATTAAAAGTAAGAATCTAACATTTTGACTGTAGTCTGAATGAGTCTTTACAAAAAGGCTATGATTATTGAATAATTCCCATAAACTTATCTGTCATTGGCATGAACACATTTTCAGATTTCGCTAATGTCACTTTGCACATGACCCTGTTCTTTACTGGGTCTTGACTACAAATTCATTTCTTCCCTTCAGCTTTTCTTTCCTGTTGTCCTGACTTCTTTCTGCTCACTTTGATGCTCAGCATGTTCATGATCAAACGTCTGTTAATCACTGTATGCATATCAATCTGCTCTTCATTAAAAAGACCATCATTATAATCCATATTAATATTAAACACATCCTTTCATATTAAACAGATGGTTGTCTCTTTTCGGTGTGGAATTGTGATCAAACTTTTAATTATTTTTGACTAAACTTATACATTCTGTGGAAGATGTATTGTATTAACATTACCTAACAAACTGATAAAAAAGGGTCTCCAACCTTAAAACTGCGTTCAAAAAGATGCTTGACCCACAGAAAGATCAGTCCTTTACAGTAAATGTCCTGAGGGTTTAACTTGCACATGTTTACCTTAAAGCAGGTTTGAGGCTGCTCTTTTCAACTAAACAAATCCTGCTGAGAACATTGTGTATGCTATTCATTTCCATTCAAAAGCCAAATTAGCATTTCTGTGTTAGTAACCTGAGCTTCTCTGAATATAGCCTGCACCTGCCTGTGTATTCACCTCATTAAACAGAGAAAGTGTGCTGTTGATCATATGCCATGACGGCTTTTGTTTTTCTTGGGCCTTTCATGCCCACATAAACAACAACTCCTCTGCTGAGCATCAAGTATCACCAACAGTATTTGCAGTTTTGTTCATTTGCGGTGGCTTACTTTTTCTCCTCTAATGCTCAGTGAATAATAATGAAGTTATTGAAGGACAGCGCAGTGAAAGTGGGCCATCAGCAGCCTGGAGATCCCAGCAGCAGACGTGTGTCTAAAATGTCTGGGTTTGAAATGTCACAGTGGGAAATAACGTTGAAAGACACTTTGAAATGTTGAGTTATTTTGCTAAATAGTTAAGGGTTCATTCTGCGTGACTGATCATGAAAAATGAAAATTGCTTTCTTCCATCCTCACAACCCTATTTGAGAGAAGAGTTTTTAATGTGGTAATTGATGAGATCAGTATGTTGGTAGTGAAAAAGCTTTCTTCACTATCTGTAGAAAAATCAACAAAACACCTTTAAAAGCATGAAGTTATTCAAAGGTGGAGAGAGTGATTCCACCAGGGAACTTTCAAGCTTAACAATAAAATAAGATATGTACAAACCCACAGTCAGCCCTGCCTACCTCTGCTGCTTATTTGTCTTTAATTGTAGACTAAAATTAATAATACTTATTAATAATAATTTCATGTTTGCCTCTGGTTTTGCTTTGTTTTGCTGTCACTCAAGGCTGTGACCTCTCAGTGACAAAGACCAGAGAGGGCTATATAGACTTGATCATTTTATAATTGATACAGATACCTGGATAAAGAAAATACTGTCCAATCTAGGCCTACCATTAATTGTGCATTCACACTGGACAGGACTTGGGCCACCTTGGCGACCACTCTCCAATAAAAGTTAATGTACAGCCATAATATGGCGGGGCCAACCCTCCTGTATGGTGTACATTTTAGGACATCCTCAGTCTCAGGAAAACCTCTGTCATTTCTCAGACCAAACAGCCTCAGAAAAACCTTCCTCAGTACCATAGACATTATTATATTATATATGTCCAAAATGGCATACTAACGTACTACATACTCATGTGTGTACTGTATACTACATACTATAAGTATGATTAAAATGCCAACCGTTCACAGTGTATATTACTACTAGTTTCCCATGATGCATTCCAAACCTCTGACGACAAAAATCAGAAGCACACCAGGCTAACAAATATCTCTGTTGATTCGCCACATTTGAAAGTTCAAAGAGCATATTAAGTGAGAAAGTCACCATGTAAAATACCAAAATGTGGTCATTAGAGCCATGAAATGCACGGATACAAATTTCATTTCGACATTTCGGACATTCCGTTAAGCGCCATTATGCCATCGAAGAAACTTCCGGTCGGCTCCAAAGCAAGAGCTCATTTACAAAAGCGTTAAAAAGCTAAAAGGAAATAATAAAAGCTGGTTTTATTTTGAAAATGAGAAGTTTGCTAGTGGCTGATTTTTAGCTGAATGCCGTCTCAAGACGATTTAACATTTATGATATTACAGTGATTATGATATTGTTACGACCTGACACTGTTTTTTACTTGAGTCCGTTTTTCCGGTATTTTGTCTGATGGCTTTCATTTTGAGGCCGTTTAATCTGACGTCATTTTGGTTGAGGCAGTTTAATTTGATGCCGTTTTGTCTGATGACTTTATTTTGAAGCATGAGACCGTTTGGTCTGAGGGAGGTTTTTCTGAGGCCGTTTGGTATGACGGAGGTTCTCCTGAGCCTGTTTGGTCTGAGAAGTGACAGAGGTTTTCCTGAGACTGAGGATGTCCTAAAATGTACACCGTACTCCTGCGATATGACAGACATCTGGACAACTTGATCGTGCTACCCGGTAGGATCGCTTAATCCCCAAAGTTGAAAAATGTGAACTTTTCTAGCAACATTGTGCATGACTGTGCCATGACAGTCAATCAGTGTTGTGTGGGTGTGTTATGACTCCTGTGACAGACTGTTTTTATTCCAGTTCACAGAGTGACGATCCATATCCGTGTGAGGAACATTAGTTAGTGAGTACATCAGTTCCACCTAGATAGGACTACAGAGAACTCCTACTCATGATGCAGCTCGACAATGCTGCAGCAGGACCATCAGCTGCAGTGTTTTGTGGTTGGTAGGTGAGTGAAAAATTGATAGTTGGAATAATGTCAACTGATTCATCCTATTGTATGATATGATATGATTGCGGTGAAACTGGAGACGCTGATCAAAATGAGCTACTAATGAATAGGTGACGCGACAAGGGTGAGTGATTTAATTTTGGTCACAAAGTTACGTTCAGTGTGAATGCGGCTTAACAGTGAAAAGTTGATAAATGAGCTGAGGACAAGGAAAGTGACTGACCATGAAAATAATTTTGTAAGTATAATTTATTCAATGTTTTGAGTATAGAAGTACAGTTTCCACATGAACAATTCAGAAATATTACTTGATGAATAAAAATAAGTGAATTATCCTCTATACACTGAGCTTATATGGGTATTTTTGGTCTTTGATTATGCCTAAGAATACAGTATGATTATAACTCTGAAAGAAAAGTGTAAGATCATGGCTGTTTCTGAAACTGTTAGCTAAAAACAACTTACAAAAATATGCAGTGTGTACTGTGTGAGAGCTGTTGTCTGTCTCTGGTCTTGAAAACAGAAGTGAACAAAAGTCCAGCTAATGGCTAACACTGCTAAACTGTAGAATCCATTTATAGTCTGAAACAACGCTATAAGTGGTTTAATTGGATTTTCAAGAAATAACAGAAATATTGCTAATGCTAAAATCACTTCCATTGTCATGAATATGCACTATTGCTGTCTGCCATTTTGAATTTTGACCTGCTGGTGAGTTGCACTTAATGTAACAAAACAGTAGTAGATAGGCTGATCTGAAGCATACTGCTGTTTTTTTAACCAGTACACAATTCCAGTATTATTGGCATACTACAGATCCCACAAGTATTCACATACTGCATACTACTCACTACATGTTGGCAAATAAATTTGTACTGTTAGTAGCAGTTTCAGATACAGCCCTCGTCCTCTCTATATTTTGGGCAGGGTAGTTATTTTGTTACAAGTGTAATTACAGAAATTAAGAAATAGAATTAAAAAAAAAGGTTTATTAAAAAGCAGGTTGTGTGTTTCATGTAGAAAAAAGCCACTCTTTAACAAGGGCTTCATGTTTTTCCTATTCTCACCTCCAATTACTTCTTAACATCAAACATTAGGGATTTATATAAATCACTCCTTATCCTTAGACCTTCAAAACCTCTTCTGTGTGGCTTTCAAGAGCCACAGACATGCCAAGTTACAGAGAGTGGCTCCTAGGCTCGTCTTTCCTGTTGATACCATTACCTTGTCTTTAGTAAAAGTAGCACTGACGTGTTTGTGAGACAGTCCATTAAAGTGGGAGCTACAAGAGTCCGAGACATCCCAACACCAGGCAGAGAGAGAGCAGAGGTAAGATGGCTGCCTGATGCGGAAAGCGACCTGAGCTTGCAGCCATCGATCTGGTGAAGATGTAAGGGTGTTCCTGCAGAGGACACATACAGAACAATTGACTTGATTGGGGTTTGGCATATATAACTTTTTTTTCTTAAAGAGGACATACCATGCTTGTTTCTCCTTTTCACTATACCAGACTAGGATGCCTGAAAAGCATTTCTGCCCTCAGTACAAGTCATTTAGTTCCTTCATTGCCCCACAATAGTGTTCTCCATATCCTCATTTTAGGTCATTATGGAGCGCTTGTTGAAACGCTCGGTCTCAAGAATGACCTAAAATTACCTCGCAACGTCACAGCCCTTTGTGCTCTGATTGGTCAGTTCTATCGGGGGTAGAGCCAGCCTGTCCTTCTTCTTCTACTGCATTTTCCGGCAGGCTCAAAGCAGCGACCGCGTATTGAGTCCCCCTACAGGCCAGAGCTGTAATGAGGGAGTGTGAGCGAGGGAGCTATATACCCCTGCTGCTGGACGAATGTGTTCCTCTGTGAGGGTTTGGGGCTGTCGGACATCACAGAGGAGGAAGTGTTTTATCAGATTACTCCAATAAAAAGAAAGGTACCTCATGTCGTCATGATGTTTGAAATCTCGCGGACATCTCGCAATGACCTATTTTCAGAGGCATCAAATCTCGTTCTAGGATATCAGAAAAAATACAATATCTATTTTTTTGGAAATTAAGGGGGTGTAAGGTCTTGTTTTCAAATTTATTATATTATATGTAAGCATTAAATCATGCATCAGCATGATATGTCTCCTTTAATCTTTGGCTTTGTTCATTTATTCTTTTTAAATGTATTTTTTGGGCATTTCTGTCGCTTTATTGACAGGAGAGAGACAGTGGATAGGCTTGTGAAAGGGGGTGAGAGAAAAGGGGAAGACACTCTGCAAACTGGTTACAGGCTGGATTCAAACCAGGGCCGGCAGAAGTATGTATATGGGACGTGCCTGGTTGCTAACCACTCCACCAAACTGCACCTAGAATTTGTTCATTTATAAATCCATCATAAATGACATTGCAGACTTTAAATTAGGCTACATTAAATATTTTATACTTTGATATTATGATTATTCTCCTTCATATTATTATTTCATGGTAAACTAGTTTCAGGGAAACTGAAACAAGGGCAGCTCTGAAAGTATTTTTTGTGCATGTCAATGCACTGAAAACTGAACCTAAAGGAAAACTCTGCATTTCCATATTAAAAAAATATATTCCCTTAAATCAAGCAGTGAGAAGTGTGTGGGTTAACACTGCACTGACTGTTCACTGTATGGTTAATGCATCTGACAGATTGAACTGAAAACTAACATTTTAATGAACTGTTGTTATTTTTTTCAAAGTTGGATCTCTAAGCACTGAACTTCATGAAATACTACAATAGAAACATGTTATGGACATATCTACAGCAGTTATATAATTCAAGTGTGACAATGTATCAATCAAGAAAAGCAGAAGACGGCACAAGATGGTTTTCACCTATTAAAACATTTTCAAAATGAATTTGTTAAGCTACAAAATCCTATGAAATAAAACTATACAGAAAGTCCTTTGTATAGCTGCTCTAAAGCAAACGACAAAGGCAAATAACAAAACCCAACAATAAATCACAAAACAAAGTAAGAAATCAAAACAAAAAATAAAAAAATACTTCAACAAATGAAGAAATTCAACAAAAACAAAATGCAACAAATAGAAGAAAAAGCAAATAAGAAAACAGAAGAACAAATGATAAACACACAACATATAAAATGGGCAAAAAAAGAACAGAATAACTACACATAACACAATGACAAATGGAAAAGAAAAGTTTCAATAAACACTTATAATAATCAACCATTAAATTAACATTAGAAGAAAAAAAATGCAACAAAAAGTTTTGAAACAAAAGTAAAAACAGAAAAAAATGCAGCAGAAATACAGAAAACACAAATCAATAGAAAAGTTATAAGCAAAAGCACATTAAAATCTAAACTATTCACAATTACTACAACTACTTTTTATTTAAGCTATAATTCTACAGAGAGAAACTGTATCATTAAAAAGCAGCAACACATTGAAGAGCACATAACAAACATTAAAGGTGAAAACCGTTTCTTATTTAATCTCCAATGTATGCCACGACAGATTTGTAATTGTTTTTTGTTTTTCTGTATAAGTTTTAGTTATTTTTCTGTTGTGATTCATATTTGCTGTAATTTTTGTACAAAATATATGAACCACAACTGTGTTATTTGTTTAGTTTTTAATTGTGAGGTTGTTTTTATTGAGATTGTGTTACTTGTTTTGTTGTTTCTTGTATTAAACTGCTTTTCTTTGTGTTCCGTGTACTGTTTGATTTGTTGTGTTCTTCTTTGCTCATGACTTTCTTTGTCTTTCATGCTTTACAGGAGTTTGTGAGTTTTTGTTGTTTTTAAGCCTTATATGACTTGTTGTTCTGTTTTGCACTTCAGGGCCACTATACCTTTGCAAAGAAAATCATAAACCTACAGATCTCTTAGTTCTACATTTGTGGATTCTTGTTTCAGAGAAGCTGTTTAGTTTAAATTTTTATCTTCCACACACAAAGACTGCATCATGTGTTGTTCTGTTACAACAGCGTGAACTTACCATAGGAGGGCAGATGAGACTGATGGGGTCAGAAAAGCTGCTCACAATCATTTTCCGTCCTTCCGGCTGAAACTGAGAAGAGAAAACGGACTTTTATCACTCTTCAGAAGTGTTTGTATAAGACTTTATGTAAACAAAAATCTACTTGGGGACTCATTTCGGCCCAAAACAACTTTAGTTACACCAGATTTTTGCAGTTTAATACCATTCATAAACAAATCAGGTGGCATCCATACCTGATTGGTATCACAGTATCAATAATTTAAGTACAAGACACACAATAGTATCTTTGTTTTAGGCTGCATAAGTCAAATGGAAACAGTGACAGCTATTCAGCACATTTTATTCGAGCACTGTAAATGTGTTCATGACACATCTGCCCTTTCTCTTACTGGAGCATTGCTTTAAAGCATACCTAAACATATACCTTATCTTTTCTTCAGTACCACCAATCACTAGAATAATGGAGATAGTTGATTTTAAAACACTTTGAATCAAAATGAAGTATTCTCTCACATTTGAATGCAAACTATAAACTCTGATTTTCACACAGGCAATCTCAATGTACCATTTTCATATTGTAAATTAAAAAGATGTTCTACATGTGGGTCATTCGCTTGCAGTCCTGTCCCCTTTTGCCAAAGGTGCTTTCCTCTTTTCTTTCACCTTAGGAAAAGCTTTGATGCGTACAGAAGAATAAACAAAAAGGGGAATAAATGCAAGACAGATTTTCTATATATAATCAGAAAGACAAAACCAGTGGGAAACCATAATTTGGCAATAGCATTGAAATACAAAGGTTGACTTATTATCAAATTACTTTTTCAAAAATTTCGAAGCAAAACTTATTTTGATAGTTTGACCTTTTTTCTCCAAATTGGTCCTCAGCTTTTTTCTCAACATTTCATTTAAACTGTACTGAAGTGCATCATGAAAAATAACATCGTCCTCTCAGTATTTACCCAGGTTTGACCCTGATACTGCCCTGTGATTATAAATTCAGTAAAAATGAAAAGAAGAGTTAAGCCTGGCCCTATAAGAGACTTAACTTAGAGGCTTCTCTTAAAGTTAATTACCCATTTATGTAATTGTACTTATATTTTTATGCAGATCTATGAGTTAGTTGTTGTGTTTCTTGTAAGATCAATCAAGATGCTTCTCCAGTCTCGTCAAGTTTCTTAGTGGAGCCTTGGCTGATATGACATTACGTGAGTTGGTTAGCTCCAGATAAACCTTAATTTTATGGAAAGTTTATGCACTCAAAAAAACATTTCTATGCTTAAACTGTGGTATTATTTTTTAATGGGAGTTCTTGTAGGTGGAGAAAATAACCTTTTCATTTGGTACAATGCTCCTCTGTTTGCTGCTGGCTCTGCATCACAAACTTTTATAAAATGCGACTTACTGAGAGAGAGGAGAGAACTTTCTACTGCACATAAAAAAAAACTGAACCATCCTTTTAAAAGCAACCTCATTTTATCATTCCATTGACTGCATGATGTGTCTGACTATCAGAAATTATTGGTAGGCCACTAACCAAACAGGTGAATCCAGGGGAGACACTGCTTTCATTTTGCTTTCTCCCCCTTTGAGAGAAAACTCTGTAAAAACATCCTTAACATCTTTTTAAATATGAGATTTTATTCAGCGAATCTGTGTCTACCACTGCTGTTAAGAGAGTTAATTAATGAGCACCATCTTTTTCTTCTTTGTGGGCACAGTCCATGAATAGACAGAACACAGAGACTCTTTGTTCCCTCACTTTCATTTCGTGTCAATCTCATGAAAATAACCTCTCGAATAGACTTTAATTTATTCTCATGTGTTCCTTTTTTCTCCTTTTCTCATGCTTGCACAAGCAGAGGGGGTCCACCTCTACTATTTTACACTTGATGTCATTGCATGTGCATGCTGTGACAATAATTGGAAAACTTATCTTAAAAAGTGAATCAATCATGGGGTTTTCAAGCCAAATGTGAAACAAAATTTCACTGGATTTTAATAATTCAGCAAAAGAAAATTTAAAATCAGAAAGGTTTTATCTGCCACTTATATTTGAGTTCTAGGAATCAAGAGGATGAGCTGTGGATAATGCTGCTCACAGGGCTGCTCATCAAAGGAGGGAGGACTAACAAGGGAGCCAGAGTCATGACAGAGCCCACCAAATGTCAGTATATATATGTCGCATCATAAAAATCAGTGATTCCATTTTTTTCCCATACTAAATACTCAAATTATGTATTACAGTGACCAACTTATAATTGCCTGATTCAAAATGTAAGGCCCTTTTAAGCTTTTGTTTATGTAATATTTAGATAATTGGCAGCCGATTGAACTTAAGTCTTATGTCAGTAATTCATTCATTCATTCATTTTCTATACCCCTTCATCCCTTTTGGGGTTGGGGGGGGGCTGGAGCCTATCCCAGCTGTCACTGGGCGAGAGGCGGGGTACACCCTGAACCTGTCACCAGTCGATCGCAGGGCCACATAGCGAGACAGACAACCATTCACGCTCACAGTCATACTTAAGGGCAATTTAGAGTCACCAATTAACCTAATGAGCATGTTTTTGGTCTGTGGGAGGAAGCCGGAGTGCCTGGAGAGAACCCACGCATGCACGGGAAGAACATGCAAACTTCACACAGAAAGGCCCCTGTCCGACCCGGGGATGGAACCGGGAACCTTCTTGCTGTGAGGCAGTGCGCCTGCTGTGCCACCGTGCCGCCCTTATGTCAGTAATGTTAGTGTGAATGTTGAGACCTGACACTAGTTTTATTTCAGTCTTCTAAATGGCTCATATTTTTATGACATCATGGGCTAGCTTGAGGGGCTTTTCAGGTGCACAGTTAGCTGCTGTGAGAGGACCTTGCTAAAACACTTAGAGGGATAGAGGTTAAGACCACATCACATTATGCTCTTTGAAGCTAGTGGGATAAAAACAAAGGAGGATTTTGTCTGCAGAAGTAAAGAGGTCCAAACAACTCCTCTTATCCCACGTGTTCTTTGATGAACTGAACAAATTAATAAGGTCATTAAAACTAATACAGTACAGGCCAAAAGTTTGGACACACCTCATTCAATGTGTTTTCTTTATTTTTATCACTAATTACATTGTAGATTCTCACTGAAGTAATGATGGCCACTTCGTCTCTCTTAACTTAGCTGATTGGTTCTTGCCATAATTCATTCATTCATTCATTTTCTATACCCGGCTATCCCTTTCGGGGTTGTGGGGGGCTGGAGCCTATCCCAGCTATCATCGGGTGAGAGGCGGGGTACACCCTGAATCGGTCGCCAGTCGATCGCAGGGCCACATAGAGAGACAGACAACCATTCACGCTCACACTCATACCTAAGGACAATTTAGAGTTACCAATTAACCTAATGAGCATGTTTATGGTCTGTGGGAGGAAGCCGGAGTACCCGGAGAGAACCCATGCATGCACGGGAAGAACATGCAAACTTCACACAGAAAGGCCCTCCCGACCCGGAATCGAACCGGGAACCTTCTTGCTGTGAGGCACGTGCTCTACAAGCTGCGCCACCGTGCCGCCCATTCTTGCCATAATATTAATTTTAAAAGTGTCTAATAGGGCTGTTGGCTGTGCATCAGACTGACTTTTGAACGACACAAATGATGGTCCAACTCCATTAAAAAGGCAAGAAATTCCATTAATTAACCCTGGAAAGGCACACCTGAGAATTGAAAACCATTGCAGGTGACTACCTCTTAAAGCTCATAAAGAGAATACCAAAAGTCGAAGTAATCAGAACAAAGGGTGGATACTTTGAAGAAACTGCAAAACCCAAAATCAGTGAAGTTGGCAGGTTGTGTAAATCATAAATAAAAACAGAATACAATGATTTGCAAATCCTTTTCAACCTATATTCAATTGAATACACTGCAAAGACAAGATATTTAATGTTTGAACTGGTAAACTTTGTTATTTTTTGCAAATATTAGCTCATTAGGAATTTGATGCCTGCAACATTTTTCAAAAAAGCTGGCACAAGTGGCAAAAAAGACTGAGAAAGTTAAGGAATGCTCATCAAACACTTATTTGGAACATCCCACAGGTGAACAGGCTTATTGGGAACAGGTGGGTGCCATGATTGGGTATAAAAGCAGCTTCTCCGAAATGCTCAGTCATTCACAAACAAGGATGGGGCGAGGGTCACCACTTTCTGAACAAATGCGTGAGCAAATTGTCCAACAGTTTAAGAACAACATTTCTCAACGAGCTATGGTAAGGAATTTAAGGATTTCATCATCTACTGTCCGTAATATCATCAAAAGGTTCAGAGAATCTGGAGAAATTACTGCACGTAAGCGGCAAGGCTGAATACCAACACTGAATGCCCGTGACCTTCGATCCCTCAGGTGGTACTGCATCAAAAACCGGCATCACTGTGTAAAGGATATCACCACATGGGCTCAGGAACACTTCAGAAAACCACTGTCAGTAACTACAGTTAGTCGCTACATCTGTAGGTGCAAGTTAAAACTCTACTATGCAAAGCCAAAGCCATTTATCAACAACACCCAGAAACACCACCGGCTTCGCTGGGCCCGAGCTCATCTAAGATGGACTGATGCAAAGTGGAAAAGTGTTCTGTGGTCTGAAGAGTCCACATTTCAAATTGTTTTTGGAAACTGTGGTCGTCGTGTCCTCCGGACCAAAGAGGAAAAGAACCATCCGGACTGTTATAGGCGCAAAGTTCAAAAGCCATCATCTGTGATGGTATGGGGGTGTATTAGTGCCCAAGGCATGGGTAACTTACTCATCTGTGAAGGCACCATTAATGCTGAAAGGTACATACAGGTTTTGGAGCAACATATGTTGCCATCCAAGCAACGTCTTTTTCATGGACGCCCCTGCTTATTTCAGCAAGACAATGCCAAGCCACATTCTGCACGTGTTACAACAGCGTGGCTTTGTAGTAAAAGAGTGCAGGTACTAGACTGGCCTGCCTGTAGTCCAGATCTGTCCCCCATTGAAAATGCATGGGGCATATGAAGCATAAAATACAACAACGGAGACCCCGGGCTGTTGAACAACTTAAGCTGTACATCAAGCAGGAATGGGAAAGAATTCCACCCGAAAAGCTTCAAAAATTGGTCTCCTCAGTTCCCAAAAGTTTACTGAGTGTTGTTAAAAGGAAAGGCGATGTAACACAGTAGTAAAAATGCCCCTGTGCCAACTTTTTTGCAACGTGTTGCTGCCATTAAATTCTAAGTTGAAAATTATTTGCAAAAGAAAATAAAGTTTCTCAGTTCGAACATTAAATATCTTGTCTTTGCTGTGTATTCAATTGCATATAAGTTGAAAGGGATTTACAAATCATTGTATTCTGTTTTTATTTACGATTTACACAACATGCCAACTTCACTGGTTTTGGGTTTTGTAGAATATAACACATGTTTTTCGTTTATTTCACTTTTTTGTTAAGTACAGAATTCCACACATATTCATTCATAGTTTTGATACCTTCAGTGAGAATCTACCATATAAATAGTGATGAAAATAAAGAAAACACATTGAATGAGAAGGTGTGTCCAAACTTTTGGCCTGTACTGTACATGAAAACCTCTCTGCTAAATCAGAAATCCTGACAACCTTAGGTCTTACTCTAAAAAGTCAGCAGTGGGGAGTCAGATAAGGCCACCTGAGGGGGAGCATCATAGTATTTCTAATCCAAAAGTGTCTCTCTGAGCATAAATTTGGTCATTGTTGACCTCTAACCTCCTGTATATAAGAATCTAACTCACCATGTTGTTCCACAGGCCTTTGGCGAGCTCTTCATGACCCTTTATGGTGAAGTGGAAACAGTCATGAGTGAAGAAGGTCATATCTATCTTCCCACTCTGCTCAGAAAGACAAAACATGCACAAGTGCTGACTTACTGATGGAACGTGTCAACAGGCAAACGTGACTTTTCTCTGTCACAGTCAGGATCTTAATGATTCAATCGTTACTTCATGTTGTTTCACAGTGACTCATCTCCTGTCACGTTGTTATTATTGTGGCCTTTGGAGGGATTATAGATTACCGGAAGGCGGGGAGGGTCAGCGTGTTTCAGAAATGGCTGAAGAATGACTGCAAAGTCGTCCCTGAAGAAGCGATCACTGCTGAGTAGATCTTCCAGTCTTTTCTGTAGACAGGTGTAGCACAAAATCAATAAGCATCACAATTTGTATTGTTTGAAAATATCAAGAAAATAGTTTCTTAATCTGAAACATCCAGTTTTGGTCAGTTCATCAAGTGCATTCTGATCACAGAGTTTCTGTAGCTTTAATAATGTGATTTGAAATGTAGTCTTCTCTTTAAAACATCCATTTGTTGTAAATGTAAAATGATTAGCTAGACCTGAAACTCCAGATTGACTTCAACCAGCTCCAGGAGTTCAGGAGACCTTGGAATTGGCTCAATCAGACACGGGCAGAAAGACCTGAATTACAGTAACAAAACATAGACATAAGAAGAAGAAGAAGAAGAAGGAGGAGGGCCGAAGGCATAATGGAATGGAAATGTTAACACTTCTTATGTTTCAAAAATGTTTCAGCTAATCTAGGAAAGAACTACAGCCAAAAGAAAGCGCAATACCCTACACACTGATGCTATTTTGTAATGTTTCAAGTCCCATGAATTAAAGACCCTCAGTATTTTTCAAATCACCTTAAGTGCTTAACCTGAGTTAATTATATTGTATGTTTAAATAAATTATCTGGAAAAAAAACTGCCACTAAAAAGTGGCTTTGTTCTCTGTAGGACTACATGTAAACAGTTTATGTTGATACAGTGAACTTTTTAAGAGGTCTTGTTGTTTCTGTATTTGTTGTTTTGTTTGCCCTTAAGTTTCCAAAGTTTACAGCAAGGACCTCACAGTCAGGGTAGTCAGTCGAGAGTAAGTTTCTGTACCTTGTGCTATAACTTTTGGGATCCCTCAGGGTCCTTAGCTCTGCAGTCTTATAGCTCTGTAACCAGCTTTAGTTATTTATGTTCATGCATTTTTCCAACACTCAACCAAACTCACCAAACTATTTTTCCATGTCCTACTTGTTTCTACCAATTCTTCTAAATAAGTGATTCTCTCTCCAGCTTAAGGTCAAACCACACTTCATCCACTCTACTCCCACTATTTTCTCTTCATGACTGCCAAGCTTGCTCATCATATTCAGGTCATATTGCAGTGCTGATTATTGAAGGTAGGTCAAGCTCCTTTTTCACCACACCAACTCAGTACATCTTCACTGAATACAAAAAACAGACGTGACCAGTGCACTCTGCATCATCAATTAAAAAATATTCCTCCTCGACTTTGATTCTTTTTGCATTTGTCAGGGGTGGTGCATAACTAATGCTTTTATACTGGGGTTTCCTATCAGGGGCACCAACTTGTGCAGATATACAGTATCATGTGTAAACAGACATGAAAAAAAGGCATTTAGAGACCGTTCTGTCATAACTGAGTGCGTAGCATACATAGTTTCATACCAAGGGCGTAAGGTTTAATGAAAGCATGTCAGCACATATGTCTTCTTCACTTAAACCTTTTTGAAGTATATTTGGAGGGATAATAGCCTTGATTTGAAACTGGAGAGAGACAGTGGAAAGGCTTTGTGAGAGAGGGTGACAGGGAGCAGGGGAGGATATTTAGCATATGGGCCATAGGAGGGAATCAAACCCGGGCCAGCCAAGGCATGAATGGGATGTGCCTCATTGCTTAACTTCCCCAAATGAGCACCCAGTTAAATAATAAATGTTGTTATCTCCACCAAGGAGGTTATGTTTTTGTCGGTGTATGTTTGTTAGTCTGTTTGTTAGCAAGATTACCAAAAACTACTGGATAGATTTTGCTTAAATTTTCAGGAGATGTTGGTAATGACCCAACTTAAAAATGATTAGATTTTGGTGGTGATCCAGATAACCGCAACTGGCAAACTGTCGTTTTTTGCTCAATAACTGTCCAACTAATAATGATATCAACATAATTCCCAGTGCAAGATTTGGGTTTTCAGGGCCAAGGAATCATATGATGAGGATTAGTTTATCATGGAACTACTGCTTATACATGTAACAGCAATATGTGACCTATCTTGGCGGAGGTTTGCGCTCTCCGAGTGCTTTTAGTTCTAAAATTTGTCTTTGATCACAAATAACAGAAATAACAACAACTGTGGCAGTCCACATTAACATGTTCAATTCAGTAAAACTGAGTTCCAAATTTTAATGTATTTACAATAGCTATCGTAGATGGTCC
This sequence comes from Scarus forsteni, assembly GCA_036419115.1. Taxonomy (NCBI): domain Eukaryota; kingdom Metazoa; phylum Chordata; class Actinopteri; order Labriformes; family Labridae; genus Scarus; species Scarus forsteni. Next base: position 9,442,697 of record JAZDUH010000182.1, on the reverse strand, counting down.
CATACTCAGCAAAAAATACTTTATGATGCTTATTTTTTACAAAAAAATGTTGAAATGGGTTGTCTACCCGTGACACATGCGCTTCCATATCTCACTCCTGTGGGTCCACCCCCTTTTATCAAGACCCCACATCTCTGGTGTCCCTGGTTTCTTACAGCCTTTACTTCCTGTATGGGCTTAGATCAGCACAGGGCTTGGACTACTCTCTTAAACTAATTACAATATCTGTTTGTCCTCCTCCCAGTTGTCTTGTCTTGTCCTGTCTGTCACTATTTCCCCTTCTTTCACACTGTGGTGTGGCACGGCTCACATCAGGGGTTAAATAAAGTTTGCTTTGATGGAGTAGCCTACAGGGAGGGCTGGTGATGGTCACTGTAGTAGTGAATCATGTTTACTTATCTGTCACTGCTAGAAAAAAAATGCATTGGTCTTTCCAACGCTGCCATCAGACAGTGCTCAGCTGTAAAGACAATGCAGACAAGGGGGAAAAAAAGGGGGAAAAAAAAGAAATGGGTTGTCTAAAAATCCACTTGACATTAAAAAAATCATTCTTTATTTCAGGAGCACATTCCAACTTTCAGAAAATGTGTCCTGACACAGTCCTTTGGAAAACTTTCCCCTTATGACGTCATTGATGATATGCCACCTCTCGCTCTTGGAAGCTTGTTTGGCTTCAATGGAAGGAATATGCATGGGCATGTTTGAGCAACCACAGTGATCATTAGAGCACTTCTTGAGAGGGGAGTGTTAAGGCACAACTCATGCGCAATCACATTACGACAGCTTGTTCTGATTATGAGCATGCCACATTTTGATATACATTCAAATACCTCTGATGTCTACATTTATCTTTTAAAGGGGCTTACCTTTGAAGCAGACACCCGGGGGTGGGCTTCTGCACCTCCCTTAGAGTCTGCATGGGCAAAATCTGAACCACATTCACGATCATGCGGGGAACCTGCAGCACAAACAGGAGTGCAAAGGCTGTTGTGAATTCCATCAGTATAGAAACACAACACAAATACAAAAATAGCTCAGATTCTTTCAATTTACCTCATTCATGAGCATTTCCAAGGACACGGTCATATAATGTATGAAGTTGTCCACTGAGAATAGAGTCTAAAGAGACAAGCAGGCTGTGCAGATATGAATGAAATATTTTCATCCTGTCAAAGGCTGTTTTTATTGAGCTGAGGCCATTTCAGAGGAAACAGACTGACCTTATCTTTGCAGTAATCACAGATGTCATTCATGCCCATGAGAATGGTTAAAAGCTTCCAGTCCTCCTCAAAGTTCACTGCCTAAAGGAAGAGGCACAGGAAGCAATCATCGTGTGACTTTGTCACATGAAAAGCCTCAAGGTTGATATTTTCTGTTTTTTGAAAAAAAGTGAAATAATGTTTTTAAAGCTCCATAAAATCAATTTCCACATTCCTGTACCTCAGAGTCTCTCAGTGTGTCGATCAGGTTCCTTGTCTGGTCAGGGAGGTTACTACAAAAAAGAGAAATGAAATCTTTCCAAGAGTCACAGAGCATAAATAAAATGTAGAGAACAAAGCATAAACAAGGCTTACAGGTGATCACATTATTAAGTGTTTATGAAATAATAGCATCTGTAACAGTGATGAGTCTTTACAAAGTGTTGTGTCCGGTCACAGCCAGATTGAAGCCGGTTTCACTGATGTGAGCCTGCATCCCATGGACTGTCTTTCCAGGAGCAGCCCCCAGCAGTTTGGGATTGAACAGCTTGATTATATCTAAAATATATGGAGGTAAAAATGTGCAGAATGATTAGTTAATTATTTTTGTAATTAACTGAGGATACATTGAATCATATCAGGGTGATGAAGACATGAAGTGATAGCTGACTTATCGTCAGTGGTTGAAACATCTTACTTGCCAAAGTAATGGCTTCTTGAAATGAGCCGTAGCCTCCAATGCTGCAAAAAAAAAAAAAATGAATATAATATCAATTCCAAAAAAGTATGGAGCCTCTAAAGGACATGAATTTGAAAAAAAAAAAGATTGTTTCTGGCTCCCACAAGAATCTATGTCTGAGCTCACAAGAAAGTTTCTGAACTTATAAAAATAAAGTATCATGTATGCACACGGTTGGAAGAGCAGCATCAGAACCAGATTCAGAATTGCAAAGTACATTTGCACATAAAACAAATTTGACTTGGTAAATTGGTGATGGATTTGGATTCTGATAAATACAAATTCTGATACATAAATAAAAGGGGGTAGGGGCAGCAGCAGCTTGAATAAGATGAAGACAATCATAATAAGACAAAGAGGGACATGTGTTCAGCTTTTAGGCTGCTCAGTATTATTTATCTAATGGCATTTTAATCTTTCAATTCGAAATGTTACTGCAGAAGCTAAAAAATGTATAACCACATCCCTGATGTAAAAACACTTATGTCTAATTGAAAAAAAACTGTTATTTTCTGAACAAACATTTAATAAATGTGCATTTTAGTATCAGTACTTAATCACTTTTGAGATATGTCATGTCAGTAGCATCAAAATTGATCTCAATAAACCCTTTACAGCATTAATACAGTACTGAAAAGAGTTTGGTTGCTTTTTTAAGGTCATTGGGTCATTGAAGTTCACTCAAAAAGACTTTTTAGAGTTGATAATGTCACAGCTATTTCTGTCATGAAACAAAACTTTTTTATACAGATATGTGAAGTTTGATGCCCACATTGACTGAAGAAATAAACAGGACAAAGCCAGAGTGACATCAGGTGTTTAATTGTCACACGAGGCCTTGGAACAATTTTCCTGGCAATCCTTGTATGCAGCCACACTATAAATGCATTCTCAACCTAACTTTGGATCAACCTACAAAAGACTAAGGGGCAGAGCTGAGGCAGGACTCCAGGCGGTCTGACCAATAATGACACTTCCCTGCCATATAGCTTTGAGTTCAAACAGCAGAGGTTGTTGATTGGATGCGTGATACGTTCTTGTGAGCCCAGAGAAGCTTTTTGTGATTACAGTGAATAAAGTACAGGTATAACATGATATTTGTCACCTCCATGACACATGGCGAAACTCAATAGGAATCCCAAGAACAGTGGTGGCATTCGCTCCTATAGCTGTCTGAAGAAAACGCAAGGCAAATATGAGATCCAAAACAGATATGATGAGGACCACAAGAATTGCATTAATTTCAAAAGTGTTTGCTTGATTTAAAGAGGCCTACGGGCCACGAAAGTAACACAAGTTTTTGTCTTGGAAAAGTATGAAATCAGTTTTAAGGGGCATTACTTAAGCTTTTCAAACCGTAGATAATAAAGGGTGAATAAAAACAAAATATAACTCCTACTGTAAGTGAGTCTCCTAAGGCTGCGATGACTTTGATATCTGCCGCCTTCACAAACTCAACTGGAACAAAGGATGAGAGAAAAATGGTCGGAGAAAAGTGAAGAGGATACAGAGTTAAAAATAAATAAATAAATAACAGTGGTAGTATGTGGATGATGTTCATTTTGACTGACCTGAGGAGGGGACAGAGGCAGACGGAGTCATGTCTGCACACTGGAACTCTGGATGTCTGAAGCTAATTGGGCGAGTTTTCTCTGGAAACTCCTGGAGAGATGTCAGAAAAGAGAGCTTGCTACTTTCAGAGAAAGGTTTAAGAAGAACTGTCCTACATGAGGCATATTTTAACAATATTTTCAGAACCTATGTTAGCTGAATTTTATCAAAACTCTATTTCTCATTCGCCACCCTTCTTGTCTGTCAACAACTGCAAACAGACTATTTGTGCACCACAACCTGCTTACTGGTGGCCTATCATGTTTAAAACAAGCTACCTATTCTGTAAAGGAAACAATGAGAGAGTCAGGTAGGACACAAACAAAACACATTCAGCCTATGTATTTTAGTAAGTCTGGCATAGTGTGTCCTGAGTTGATCATGTCCGAGTTTTAAGGTAAAGGGAAATCACCTATTCAGCACTGAAGAGCATCAATTCAGCACTGGTATCAGAAAAGAAATGGTACTCTACACTACCAATGTGGACAAGATGGAGTATTTCTTTTTCATTCATTTCAGTGCCTAAAAGAGCTGTAGCCAGTAGCCTTTGGTCATGTGACCATGGAGTGGCGACAGGAAAGAAAAAGTGTCATTTGGCATTGACCACTGTGTGGGGCTGCGGCACAGTCTTTTTCATCTGCATCTCTACGAAACATGTTTACATCCCATAAACACCACAGACAATACAGGTCATACACTTTGGACTTACATATATATATTTACACAGCAATAACCCACTGTTTGCTCCTCTATAGGTTTTCTCCCTGGGGTGGGGGTCTGTAGAAGCACAATTTGGCCGGTCCCCATGGAAACAACTGCTTCTCTTATAAATATCTGATATATATCTGTTAAATATCTCATGGGTAACAAAGACTATCAAGTTCTCTGTAGTGTAAGCAGGAGAAGCATTTCTTCCTCAACATGGGAGCACTCTCTAAGTGTGACAGTGCATTAGCAAAAACACTGTCCTTTTTTTAAAAAAATCTCATTTCAAGGCAAACATGAGTGACTATCAGGTGTTTAGATAAGGGTAGACTCTTCCTGTTATAAAATGTCTGCTTAAAAATAAACAAGACAATATAAACAAAGAGATGTTATAATTCCTACCATTTTGAGTTAAATGCATTGGCAATAATGCCTCACATTCATAATAACAAAGCTAGTTGAATTTAATTGAAAATTGAAGTAGACTAACAATGAAAATCAGAAAATGATCTTATACTTTTAAGTAGGTAACAAGTTTTAAATCTGCTTTTAATACAACAGAAACAAGTAAATCCATGTCCAAGGGAAAAACAGCAAATACATCAGCCAGAAAAAAGCGTCATCAGATAAATGAATGACATAACTCAAAAAAAACAAAATATCTTATCAAAAAAACACCACATCACACTGTACTACAGTATTTTTTATCTACTTTTAAGCTCTTTTGAGCAGTTAGTTACATTTTTCCAAGAAAAAAATTCACTGTTTGCTCCAGTTACCTTAATGAATCACTCATTATGAATATTTATGGATATATGGGCTGAAACAAATGGGTCTGCATTGTTGTAAAAAAATGACAGATGAATTCAATTGTTGTTGTATATATATATGCATATTCATTATATATATTTGTTTTGTATAGGTCGATAAACATATTTGTATAGATTATATGTTTTGTAATATACATGTGTATATTTGCATCAACAGCAGAATTTATATTTTATGAGACCCATGAGGAACAGTAATAATGGGTAGGAACTTCTTCATACTCCTTTCGAGCGTGTAAAATTACTTCAGTTCTTTTTTTCATGTGTGTGAGTGGCATTTCACTGTTTTTTCTTTCTTTTCATACATGTTTGAAATGAATGTAAAATCACTTCAATTAAAAAATCATCTTCACTTTTGTAGGTCATAAAGTGCAGTCAGTGTTAATTAACATGCTTTTCAACCAACTTAAAGAAAGTTCTCATTAGACCTTTAGACAGATCCATGTTCAGCACACAGAGGCAGGTGTAGGCCGTACCTTGTTGAGGGCCTCCTGGCTGTAGTGTCGAATCCCTTCCTCATACTCCCACCACCAGTCATTCGCTTAAAGAAAAGGATCATTCCTGAAATAACATCTCACTCAAAGCATTTGTCGATGTCAAAGGGCAGCTGTCTTTCAGAGAGCCATTTGAAACACAAAGTGGGCCTATCATTCACTTTCAAGCCACATTAGCCTTACTTTGTTCCCACTGGTATATGTTTACAGTTACCTGTTTACAGCCTGTCAGAGCCACCAAAACACCCTTACACTAAAAAAGGCCCAGTTTCAGAGGCTGGAGAAACAATAAATGCCAACACACAGGCTCACATGTGCCCTGCTTGTTCTAGCACTTACCTTTAACAGAGGGGGATGCAAGCATACAAGTTGCCACAGCGATCCAAAGCCACTCCATAGTAGTGCGTACGGGCTGGTCAATGGGTCCCCCCCTACAGACCCACACAATGTGATGCTCAGCTTAACAACAGCGTCGCTTTGTCTGTCACCCACCCTCTAAATCTGAGTGACACCAGGTGGGCCCAATGGGAGAACAACATGAACAATGACAAGATTTCATACATTCGGTACAACGCAGAAAGGTACAAATGACAGCATCAAAACAGTCTTTAAATATCCGTATAGCTTTAATTTTTCTTTATAAACCTGTCCTGCGGTGGTAAAAATGCAGTCAGCTGGACAATCTTCACCAGTGTTTCATTTCAGATTAATTTTGTAGTGCAGGAACTATTTCTTCTCCTACAAATAACATTTCCGTCCTTTTCTGACTTCATGCAGACGTATCAGCAGACGACTTCTCTACAAGCACATATTGTGGAACTGAGCAAATGGTCTCCGTGTGGCAAAATCAGAAGTTTCTCATCTTGTTTTTATAAATACTGTCTGGCCCAAACAGGACCTTTTTTTCCTTTTTTTTTTTTTTTTTTTTACATTTGGGTCCATCTGAGCTGAAGCATGTAGGCAGAGCACACACATCTCCAACTCTGACTTTTGGTGAGGGGGTGGAAGTTCTCACAACAGCTGAAGTTGTGTAATGAAAACACATAACACACACACACTCTCACAAAATAAAAGCTTCCTCTTTTGTGGAGACAATCCAGAGTTTGAGATCCTGTAATATTTAAGGCTGCTCCAGTTCTGCCTCAGCTAACACACGGCTTAGAAAGATGTGGGCTCTGTGGGACGAGACGAGCCCAATCCAAGTGTGAGATGAAAAAGAAAGAACGTTGAAGGAAAAATACCACACAAAAGTACCCTTCACCTTGAAATTACCCTTATATCACTAAACTGATCCAACTGTGATTATTGTTTCATGAACCTCTGAACTCTGATTTTCACACAGATTGATTTAAATTCTACTTGTGCCAAAGACAAAAGACCCTGCTTATACCTTCCATCACCATACAAGCCGGGTAAGTGGATACAAAGTTGACGGCACTTACATAAAAATCCACACGTTGCATGAGCACTGCATCTCAATGGGGCACCAAAGGTCTAAAAGTTATGCCTGCATGCTGAGTACAAAGCCAGCCTGTGACCTCTCTGACTTGTCATTCACAACTCCCTAGAGCCACCACACAAATCTATCCCCTGTGCTTCTTGTTCAACAAAGGCAGAAAAGCCCAATATAAGTCTTAAAGGTCACATATTTTACTCATATTTAACAAGTTTAGACTGGTCTGGCATTCCCCTGAACATATTTCCTCAGTTTCGTGCCTGAAACATCCCTTCAAATATTGAGTCTGTCTGTTAAGGAGTAAATTCTCATCAGCTTTTTTCTAAATGTTGCTCAAGATGAGCACTGTAACACATCAACTAGGAGTGGTTTTCTCATAAAAAGGAGGTAATGTAAGCAGAAACTAACACAATGCAGATTCCTAACATCTTCTTTTTGTTGATCAGTTAAGATGCAGAATGATGGTAAAAAGGAGAAAAGCTATTAAACAGCCACTGCTAGCCTCAAGCAAAAAATGAAAAGCCAAGAGGCCTGACTTAAACAACTTTTCTGCCTAATTTCCTCAAAAACAAGCTTTTGTTGTAGACTGTGAAGTGTTATACGGTAATTAAGGCTTTTGAGGTACTGGTTACATTGAAATGCCAACTAACATCTCTTAAGCCCTGTTTCCACCAAGTGGTCCAGTATAGATCGGCATGGTTTGGCTTAGGCCGGATCGGTAATGCCTGATCCTGTTTGCGCACAGCCAACCGAACCCTACTTCATAGGCGGCGCATAAGCCGGATGCCGATAGCATGACGTCATAGCAGCGGCTATTAAATACAACAAAGAAGAAAACACGACACAGTAAACAAAGTGCAATGATGGAAGACATCCAGCGATTCTGCTTTTTTTGTGATCAGCATGTGGCTTTTTGTTATAGAGCGCAACCAAGCTTTGTTTCGGAGAAGGCAATGTGCCGCGAGAGTTATCTTCACAAAGACGAGTGGAGATTTGAACATGGCAGGGTTATGCGTTGTTCCGCTGTCGCATGGGAAGTGACGTCTCCTTCGACCGATCAATGGACTGCAGTGTTGCTAGTTCAACTTCTTGGGGTCGGATCGGTATACTTGGCACTCCAACAGAAGAGTCCCAAAAAGTAGGATGGTACGGTATGCTTATAAGGGGTCCTGTCCCGGTTTTGGACTATGGAAACGCCACAAAAAGGGAGCCGTACAGAGACAAACCGAACCCTCTGGTGGAAATGGGGCTTTAGGTTGAATGCTGTCATGGATCAGGGCTGCTTTGTCCCCACGTCTAACTACTGCCGGCTGTTTAGCTGCACAAATCATGTAGGGGTACCTAGCCACAAGCTAAGAGGCTGCCAGTGAAAATCTTACACGATACACATGAACATCTACAATACCACAACAATCCCAGTAAAGGCATTCCAGTCAAACCTCTGTATGCAGCCTGAGCTCAGATCTGAACTCATCCTCACTACACACCGAGATGTAGGCTGCAGTCACCTACCACTGAGAATAACCAGATTGTACCCAAGTGCCCAGCAAGGATGTTAAAAGCAAAATATAAACAGGGTCTGAGGAACAAATTTATTTTTCTATTCCAGAATTTTATACCAATCATCCACCAAACCAGCTCGTACCCCACTGACACAAAAGATGGCTTAGGAATAGTCTAGCTGTTAAATAACTCTCCTTGAACTTCAAGAGTTTAAAATGTTGTTAAATTAACAAATCAAGCTGGAAATGCATAAATTATTGCTAAATAATCTCACTTATAAAGTGTCTAAAATGAAGGTGCCTGAAATTAAATTCTGCAAAATAAGAATGAAACATGCAAGAACATGAATTTTTTTTAGCAAATGAACTTATGGTAAACCACATTTCCCTTCCTGAAGCTCCTTCTTTTCTAAATGTTGCTCAAGATAAGGATTGACGCAGCCAGACTGGGTGTGGTTTTCTTGTAAGAAGAAGAGAACGTGAGCAGAAACTAACGCATATATCAGATTCCAAACATGTCGACTTGTTTGATAAGTTAAGTCCAAAAGCCTTCAGTGTGGCGGCTGTGGGACTGTTTCCATGTTTGGATGGGAGGAGGGGATTCTGGCAGTGTCCTGAGTCACAGATTAGAGAGTCCACTTCTGTTTCCCCCTACACACTGTGTCCGTGAACATCCCCCCCTCCCCGCATCTGTCTTTAGTAGAAGAGCAGCAGATCTGAATTAGACAAATGGATCCAGCACAGTTCAGCAGCCTCCTCAATCTCTGAGTCCCTCTCAGTGCTGCTGCTGCTCCTCCTCCTCAGGGGCCGGGCCCTGGGCTTGCGTTTCCTCCTGACCCTGGGGTTCTGTAGGGGCTTGCGTCTGCTCCTGGGGCGGTCTCAAAGGAGGGGCTGGGGCTGCCTGAGGGGCGGGAGCGGGCGGGCGAGGGGGGACTATGATTTGGTGCTGACGCTGTCTGTAGGCGATGACTGTGCCCAGCAGCAGGGCGATGACGGTCATGAGGTAGAGGTCCCACTCTGGGCCGAGGAGCTGGTCCAAATCCACCTGAGAAATGAGCTCCTTCAACTAGCAGAGCCACAAACAAATCAGGAATGATGGAGAGGAAAGAAAGTCATAGTTTATTATTATGACTAACAGGGCTAGCTGAGTCACATCGGAATTTCTGACTTTAGAAGGGATGTGTAATCAATTTAAAAAATTCTCATCATCCACACTTTTCTAAAGACTGGGCCACAGCAGTTCAATAATTACCAACAATCACCGCATTTACAGAAAAGTTAAAATCTTCAATGTGGTCAGCCTACGACCAGACTCTGGCTGTAGGGCGTCTGAAAGCTACTTGTTCAGTGCAACTAGGCCTGTCACGAGAACAAATTTTGCTGGGGGATAATTGTCCAAAAAATTATTGCCAATAAACAATATTATTGTCAATATTATTTTGAAATGTCATTTTTTCATTAATGTAATTATATGTCATAATAAAGTCATAACAAAGGAAAAAATCCAATGAAAATGAAATGGACTCTCTTTTGGGAAAAATTACATGTACACAAATATCATTGTACTAATCAAAAACAATAAAAAATAGACCCTTCCTCTGGAAAGAAAAAAAAAAACTTCAATAAAAAGAAAAAATAAGACGCAGTTTATCCAGTTCCGGAATTGTTTGTGACATGCACGTTTCCCCAGTAAATTAGTACTGTCTGTCAAATGTTTGTAACGTTTCCGGAAATGGTGGCTTTTCAACCGTATTGAAGGGCTGCATTTCTTTTGCAATCTTAACGACACTGTCTGTGAGCGTGCACCATTTTGTGTTGCTTTATTTACATTTACTTTGCCGATCAAACGCCTCAGTAAGCGTTGACTGTCAAGGACGAAGGCCTCCCCATCTTCGTTGCCACTACTTCAAACAAATACAACATATCGGCTTGTCGGTGTTCATGGGATCACACCTTATCCATTCTGTTTAAAACCTAAAATATTCCCACACTGGGGCTGAAGCAGCCAGCTTAGGAACCGTCGCTTTCGTACCATCATTCATATTTGTGTTTGTTTCCTTGTTACTCCGTACAACGCTCACTTGCATCTCTCTGTTTGTTCGTGTGAGGTACACACAGAACCTCCCCGCCTCACCCCACAAAGGGCTCACTCCGCTCATTTAACTATAGAACCAACGCACCCAGGCGTTGAGAAAGACGTACGGAGTGAACCATCTTCTCATCCAGCCTGTTTGGTAGAAAGAGAGGAAGAAAACAAACATGCATGCACGTGTCAATTTATTGAGGGCGGCAAAGTTATCGAGGACGTTTTTATTTATTGTTCGGTTAATTGACTTATTGATCATCGTGACAGGCCTAAGTGCAACTGAGGAACATAAGAAGAAGAAAGCAGGAATGTCGGGTGACAAGACTACACAGAAATTTTACATAGCATTTTTCATGTTAAGCACCAGTTACAAAATCGATCCTGGCATTATTTGGGGAAGTCAATTGTTTTATAAGTTAAATTCGGGTAGAGAAATTTGGTATTCCCTTAATGGAAAAGTCTATCATGTGTTAGAAAGTTTGCAAACCCCTACATCCTGCTCAATCTTTGAAAATCTTCTTGATTTTTCTTCCTTTAAATAGCTGTTGGTGACTTCAGTAATTTTCCCTGAAATACATATCCCACTCTGAAGCCAAACTGTCACCGCTGCGGCCAAGAACAGAAGCACTTACGTTAAGATCCTTCAGGTACTGCAGCGTGTAAATCAAACCCAGTTTACACAGAGCCAGGAACACCGGCACCTGGGCATCAGGACTGGCTTCAGCAGCCATGTCATAAAATCGCTTGGCTAGATGAATGTCCTGCAGAGAAAAAGAAATTATAGCATTTTATGAATCAAGTCTTTTCTCTTACCTTATAGATTTAACTCTTACGGAACATTAAATTAAGTGCACTACTCTCTTTCAGTGATATCAAAACATTATACACAAACTAAAATGTTTTTAAATATATTTGTTGCAGCTGACAAAGTGAAACAATGAATTGTAAATATCTAAATTAGTGCTGTCAGACGATTAAAAAAAAAATCTAATTAATTACCGGATTTATAATTAATTAATTTAATTAATCACATTTTAATCTCATATCTGCTTAAAGTACCCAAATAAAGAATTTGAATTCTAGGATATTATAAAATTGTAGTGCATGACGAATCAAATGAATACACTCAGAGGTGAAGATTTGTAAATCCACATTTTTATTGGTGACCAAATAAAACCAAAGTCAGGGCAACTTGTCCAGAAAATTCTAAGCTCAATCAGGCAACTGAAATTACACTTTAAGAGTGTTTCATTAATCAAATTCAAAATAAGAAAAAGGTCGAGGACATCCAGCAAAACAATTAGGCCTGATGCATTATTAAAGAATGTAGTACAAATATAGATTAATAAATTCAAAAATAAAATAAGACTAAGTCTTAAATATGCCATTCTTGTTGTCACCTGGGCTTTGTTTGGTTTGACTAGAGACGCATGTGTGAAGTGACGTGCCACTGCCATGTACGGGTCCTCCAGCTGGCCAATATTAAAATGTTTGTGTGCTATGATTAATCTTGTGATTAATTTTTATAATGCATTAATTTGCAGTGTAATTAATTAACCTAATTTATGCACTAAAGTGACAGCTAATCTAAATAAATGTGAAACTCAATTTCCGTTAAATTTCTTCATGATATCAACTGCACTTATTTGTACTTTGTGTGTTATTTGGCATTTTTTACCTAAAAGATTTTTGCGGCAGTAGCAAAAACACTGAAGTCCGAGGCTGGAGTGTTTAACATGACATTAAAAACTTTGAGGGCTTTATCAAGAATATAAATCCTCAGCAATTTGAAAGTTTGATACTTTGGGGCATTAAATGCACATTTAAATTAAGGGGATCCATCATAACGTCATAGCCACTATCAATACTATCCTTAGAATGACCTGTGTATATATTTAAAAGTTGAACTGTCTGAATTGGAAAACTTTTTTTTTCCAGTTTAAATCAAAGTATTTATTGGTTACTTTATTCTTAGTTCCTTAACTTTGATTATATTATTATTTTTTTTAATAATCTGACCTTTCGTCAAGAATGGATTGACACACAAACACAACATAATGTGTTGTCTGCCATCTGCTGGTTTTTAACAGCCACAGCCTAATAACACTAATAATGAAAACACTCTGTAATTATACATACAATTAACTCACATATGACTAAAATTAATAAATACAAAAACAAATAGTTTACTACAGTGCCAGTTTAGTAACATTTAGAAAAAGGCCTTGTTCACAAGAATGTTTTTGACAATCTTATTTAATGACTTTTTTTATTATAGACAACTGTGATTCAAACCAGAGTTCCGCAGCAGACAGCTTTCTTTCATGCTCATGGAGAAATTTCATTTTCATTTCATTTTAAAAGCTGTGTAGTCTGGGATCAAGCAGCCGTGTGTGTATCTATTGATAAAACTCCATTCATACCTGTTTGATGCCCAGGCCTTTCTCATGCATGTAGCCCAGGTTAAACATGGCCTGAGCGCTGTGCTGCTGCTCTGATGCCAGTCTGTAGTGAATGACTGCAGTCTCATAGTCCACATCCGTCCCGTATCCGTAAAAGTGGTAGTCTCCCAGTTTTATCCTTGCCACAGTGTAACCTAAAACATGTTGTTCGAAGGAATATAAGTCAGTTTACATCTTTACAGAAAAACAATATGTATAAAGTAGAAGTGCTGTGAGAGCACCAATTGCCAAGGCAGCTGAGTTATTATGGAAAATTTGGAAAACTGCCCTATTACACAATGTTACCTTATTCTTTAAAAAAAATCCTAGATCTGCATCTGGAGATGGATGCAGATCCAGGACAGTCAGACAGACAAATGCAGACAAAAACATCCTCGTATGCAGCGCTTATACGAAAGTCAGACAAAGAAAGTCTGGCACAAGACCTAAAATAAACTGACCTTGAGCTGCAGCTCTTGTCCAGTGGAGCAGAGCTCGTGGGTATGTCTCGTTCTCGCTGAAGATCTTTGCGCCCTCTATTTACCAACCAGGGAAAGGCGTAAAGAGACAAAAATGAGAGCAATCAGAGGTTAGGCTGGAATTTGAGTTGCAGTCAGTGAGTTATGGTGTCTATTTAAGTAAATAACATTGATGCCTCTGTGCAGAGATGGACGTTTTCTAAATTAAAAACTAATTCATACAAGTAATTACATTGTCTAAACAATGCTGATCTCTTAGTCCACACTGAGCAATTAAAAACGAGAAAGGGGCAGAACTTAGGATTTCTGTTTTTTGACAACAACAGTGAGGAAGCAGCTGCATTTGGTCTTCTGGAGCGAGCTGCTGCTCATACCAAGAAAGGTCTCCTGTATTTTGTTTTCACATTTTCTCAAAGGAAAATATTAAACACAGACCGTCTTTACACAGACCTGACGGATACAGCCAAGGGACACAGAAGTCAACTTTTGTAGCCTAGCAACAACAAGCTCTGATGAGAAGTGCTCTGAAACTGACGCTGCTGAAGCTGCAGGTACAAAAAGGCTGTCTACAGATACAACCATGTGCGTTTTGAACTATTTTGCTCTTATCAAACAAGAACCAACCCAAACTTTATTCATCTAAGGTCAAGACCAATCAAATTAAAGTATTAAATAACATAACCTGTATTCATACAAGGCAAATAACTAAATATGTTTTGGGCATTTTGTGCCTTTATTGACAGGAGAGAGACAGTAGATAGGCTTGTGAAAGGCGATGAGAGAGTAGGGGAAGACACTGCAAACTGGTCACAGGCTGGATTCGAACCTGGACCGGCGGAAACATGTATATGGGACGCGCATGGTTAATAACCACTTCGCCAAACCAGCACCCAAGTCATTTTTTTTAAACATTGAAGCACTCAGTGTTTGCTCATCAACTTGTCACAACAAAAAGAGACACGTGTACACCTCGACGTCCTGATAGAATAAACTCTGAATGAAAACAAAATCAATATAAAATACCATCTAACATTAAAACACGTAGTGTGGGGTTTTTCTTACTCTGGTCTAGAATGAAGGCCACGTTGCTTTGAGCCACTTCATAGCCCTGCTCAGCCAGCAGCAGATACTGGACCAGCGCGGCATCCATGTCCCCCTCCTTAAAGCCGCCATAAGCCGTCATAAGACGCTCTGACCATCGACCGCGCTCACAGACGTTCTTGAAAAGCTGCAGAGGAGACACATAAAATAATTATTATATATTCATAGTACTAAATATGTGATAAACACTCATGGCTGGCCAAAATGAACATAAAATTATACTGATATACTTAAATATTCGCTCTGATACACTCCTGATCAAAATCTGAAGACCAGCTGAAAAATTGAAAGAATCTGTATTTTGCACTGTTGGATCTTCAGAAGGTTCTAAGTACAGATTCAAATTGCAAAAATAAAAATGGAGGTCAGAGACGAAAAAAATGAGCAGGTGATGTATTGAAAACTGCACTTTAACTCAAACTTGGTTTTGCTGGTTGATCAAGACCGCAGTTGTGAAATCCACAATCTGTGTGACAATGTGGATGTCCTGTCATTTTCTGTCAAAAATTCACACTGTCATGACCTCCTGATGGCAAAGGCAAAAAAACTGTCCGTCTTTGAACATGGTTGGTTTGTTGAGCTGCATAAGCAAGGCCTCTCACATGCACCATTGCTGCTGAGGTTGAACACAGTAAGACTGTCATGTTGAATTTCTTACATCTGATGTGAAATCACGATGAGGACTGGCCATAGGTATGTTAGCCACCTCCTAAAATGCTGCAAAAATGAATTTCTTGCAAGTTAAACAGCGTGCAGGAGTCTATCTTCACATTTAAGGGGACTTTTTTTTCTCCTACACATTCGTCTCTTGAAGCATGTCCATATTTTGAAGGAACATTAACCACAACAATATCAATATTTTCTCACCCCATAACTTGTTTGAAAATACATCAGTATATCTTAAAAACTTAATACAATTCCCAGACAAAGCTAAATTTAACTCTGAAATAAGACTGGAGTAAAAGACTGATAGTTAAAGAACAAGAATGAGGAGCAATGGTGTATAAAAAAATACAGGCTTTTTATGGAAAGAGGTAGCTGCACAGCGACAGAGAAACACCAACTAAAACAGAAAAAGAGGAAGAAGCTTCAGAGTCTCTCACCTCCACTGCAGTGTGGCAGGAGCGCATCACTCCAGTACCAGTGGCATGCATCTGGGCGAGGTTGTAGAAAGCCAGGATATGGCTCGCCTGTGAGGCGAGGTTGAAGAATTTAAGAGCCTGCTTGTAGTCACGCTTTACACCAATGCCATCTGAGGAGAAGTGGAGAAAGGAGAGCAAATGAGAGGTTTAAATATAAGATAAATTATATAACCAAATCTTCACTGTGGAGGGCTCGTGGCAAGATCTGCTGTCTCGGTACTAGAGAAGCTGAGAAGGCAAATAAAGAATAAATATATAATTAAAAAAAAGTCAGGAAGCAGAAGTAGACAATAAGGATGGATGATGCCAGTTTAAGGTCAGAATAATAACAAGGGAAAACCATTTTTCTCCTTAATTTATCTCCCATTTCTGACATTTGGCCCTCATGAAAATAAGGGATCTTATTTTTTTTTTAATCTTATTTTTTAACTAAGTATTTACCTGTTCAAGCCTCAACACCGTTCTAAAAATATTAGAACAGGGAAAAAAAACAATGTCCTTATCTATTCCAGAGGCCATGAAGGGCCCTGAGCCTGCAAGGACAGTGTCTGAGTTAAAGGTAGCAATGCTCTGTAGGCAGTGGTGGCCATGTG
This sequence comes from Scarus forsteni, assembly GCA_036419115.1. NCBI lineage: Eukaryota > Metazoa > Chordata > Actinopteri > Labriformes > Labridae > Scarus > Scarus forsteni. The sequence continues at coordinate 9,426,322 of JAZDUH010000182.1, read as the reverse complement.
GTAGAAAAAGTATGATTAAAAAAGTGAATGTGTAGGTGTGGTGGGCATCAGAAGCTAGTATAGCATAAGATGACACTTGGCTCACTATCCGGTATCCTAAGGTGTGATGGTTGGGCAAATCTGGTGACAAAGACGGTCACATTAGCAATTTCACCACAGAACTTTACTGCTTATTGTATCTGTTTTGTATTTATTGCCAATCCAGTTAATCTGTGGGTACTGACAGGGGAATGTGGTTGTCTGTGTGCTGCTACGAATGTCTTGCATTTGTTTGTTCCCTGGTTTGTTCGGATGGTTCAATAAGGCAGACTACTGTAACTGAAGAGAATTGCCCTTCAGTGATTAATAAAGTTGTCTGAACCTGACAAGGATCCTTATTGCCAGTTTGATTATGTCATGGCAGATTTTCTTTATGCACCTAAATTGGCATATTAAACTAACTGGAGGGCTGTATTTGGGGAGCAGAAGGGTCGTGTGTGGCCTCCAAGTCATTACCTGCCGGCCCCTGAATTAGACAAAAACTGATGAAGTTTCCCAATTGACAGATCTTTTAAAGTTTTGATATTTTCTGCTGCACGCCGGAAAACACACTTGGGTTATGTGACTCAATAAAAGACAACACCAGGCGAGGTTTAATTAGGCTCACTCAGCACTTAGTCTTTCATAAGGGTCAAGCTTCTTGTGCTTGTTTCAAATTAAAATGAGAAATATAATGATAAATAACAAATGGCTATACAGATTTGAGGCTAGTACAAATAGTGCTAAAAACAGCAGGCATGCACACAGTACTCACTGTAATACATGGTTCCCAGCTGGAGCTGTCCGTCCACCCAGCCCTGCTCTGCTGCTTTCTGGAAATATTTCAGAGCCAGCTCATAGTTCTGAAGACACAAAACACACACACACATTTCAAACTGCGGTCGGGGTGTCTGCATGATATATCCTCTGGTATCTAAGGTTTTTACTTCATAGTCCCATGAAGCTGTGAAATTTAAAACTTTTGTTCCTCTAATTAAACTGACAAAAACTTTATCTGCCAGGTGGGTTACACAAAGCAAGCTGCAAATTAAACTGCGTCTCAGAGGGTGTATCATGTAAGTAATCATTAATTTTAGAGATAATGTTAAGTGTCTAAGTTTCTTACCACTGGGACACCTCTTCCGTACAGGTAAGCCATGCCCAGACCGCTCTGTCCTACTGGATTACCCTGGATAAAAATAATGAGCACATGAAACTGACCCTAAATCACACTTAATAGACGAAGAAAATCACAGCTGCTTTTGAGGTCACAGGAGGGCTACTGAAATAAAGAATCATGGATAATAAACTCTAGGATGAAGCTCAAGGCTAAAGCAGGTGGCACAGTCTGAGATAAAGATTCACAGTTCGGTCTTACCAAGTCCGAGGCCTTCTTAAAGTACTGCAGGGCTGTCTCGTTGTTCTGAGGGATATACTCGCTGCCCTCTGAGTACATCTGAAGGACAAGGAGGCAAAGCTTTAGAAATGAAGAACCTAATGTGCTGCCTCCAGTAAAAATGCCCAACACAGACTACCCCATAGAGCAATTTCAGATAAGCCTTCTATTTGATTCAATTTGTGAGGCAACAGCCTTGTGTTGATGTATGAGGCTGCAGCCATTTAAGCTTGTGACCCAAGTTCAAATCGGTGTCGCTCCATTTCTGCATGTCATTTTCAACCCCTCCCCCCAGTTTCTGATTCAATCCACTGTCCTATCTTTTAAATTACTGGTATAAATAGCCACAAATAAATTTTAATCTAAAAAAATAGATTTACTTTCAAGCGGTTTGCTTATTTTTAGATCAGACACTAAACTGAGGAGTGCATGCAGAAAAAGGGGAACCCCCCTGCACCACTATGGATTCAATCTGGCGTTCTCCTTCATGTCTGCCAGCAGTGTAATACACATATCCACAATGATTACAAATCCAAGAAGAAACAGATTGTACAAAATAACACATTTAAATGAGCTCATGCATTTGCTGAATATGTATGAGCAGCGTCTGGCAAGACTGTCACTTACAAAAAAGAAGAGATGGTGATAAAACTGTTTAAATTCATATTATTTTTGCATCAGAGCTCAAAGAGACAATATCTTTTTATATACCTTGCCAAGGAATGCCATAGCATGTGTGTTCCCTGCATTTGCTGCCTGTGTGAAGTAGTCATACGCTTTCTGTTGGAGAAGAAGCATCGTTAATGCATTTAAAGTACAAATTACAGTTAGAGATCACAACATAATGATTATGCCATGCAATGCCTAATTCTTTAAAAATGGCACCTGGTGATTCTGTTCAACTCCACGTCCTCCATGCAGGTGTAGCTGACCCAACCCCACCTATCAAGGAAACAAATAACATGGTTTTAATCATTAATGTAATATCCTGAACACAAATCAATCTGCTGTAGTAAAAATGGAAGAAAAGCCAAGTTCACATTTAATATTCTAGCTATGTGACTGGATCAGAAGTGAACCCCTTTAAGAAGAGTGAGGATAAACACTTCAGTGCACCCTGAGAATGAAATGAGATCTAAGGTCACATACTGTATGTGGATGGTCTGGTCTGTATCAGTCAGCACTGGTTTGGAAGCTTGTGTGAACATTCTGATCCAGATTATAAACAGACCTTTTTTTCTATACCTCAAATGATAAGCATATTTCAGTAAAACAATTTTAATAAGATAGATTAGTGACACATTACACCATTCAAAGGTATTATAATGAAGTTAATATGAATAAATAATAAATGCTTTAGCCACAGAGACTCTGATCAGTTCTTCCTCTATAAGGAGAGAACTGAAGTGGATGCCAGGCTGTACACTGATGACGTAGGGATCTATAGTCCAGTGAAACCAAGAGAATTTTAGGTGAAAAAAATACAGCGTTAATGTGATTCTTTAGTGTCCTGGGCACATTTATATGCCCTATTAATGTGGCACAACATCAGTGCACTGTATAGCCATTGTATCAGGACTCTACCATAACAAAAGGGGGTTGTCAGCAGAGGAAAAGTAAACATGTCAATCACAGAGTACCATCAATCTGATATTGATTTTTGTTCTTTGTTTTCACCTAAAGTATACTGGACTGTTGGCTCATACAGCAGCATGGTACAGTCTGGCCTCTATGTTGGTCCTCTCTTCACATCTCCTGTAAGGTCAGCTGCTCAGCCTGAACCTACTGAAATGATCCTCAAACAACTCAAATTCAAAAGTACTGAAGAATCCCCTAAACTGATATAACATGTCTCTAATGTGTTTTATAAAAAAAATGTATTACTGAAATAGACTTCTCTCCTTTCCAGCACGCAAAAAAGTTGATGAGTTACATTTGTATTGTGAGAACACAGATGTGCCGTTTCAACATTTATTCAGTCATTAAATCTAATTGAAAACATATTGTCAGTAACACTTACATTGAAAAATGGGTTATATTTCAGTTAGAGGGGGTTAGTTATCAGAAAAATGGTATAAAAAGAAAAATATAACCCAGGACTGACTGATAATAACATTAATATACCTGAGCTTGCACATCTCCCTTCTCAGCAAGAAACTGATAATACTGAATTAGATCCTCCTCCAGCATCCCGCTGGTGGATCCTGGGTTCTCCACTTCATCAAGCAGCCTGATCCTCTGCACCGCCGATCCCCCAGTCAATGACACATCACTGGCCACTGCATGGGAAAGTCCAGAAACATTTTAAAAAATCCTCACAGAACAGAATAGAAGATCATATCTGAACATCTTGGTTTCATGTGTTGCTGTCAACTCGTACCCTGATTTGCCACCAGTCTGTAGTGAGTAAGTGCTGACTCACAGCTTTGAGGAACTCCCACACCTCCCCAGTACCTGTACCCCTACAATAAGAGAGGAGGAAAAGTCAATACATTGAAATAAAAATGACAGTTATATTGCACCTCTGACAAGCAAATCCACCTACCAGAATCATGTGTGCAATCAAGTTCCCACCCAGAGCCCCAAAGGTGTAGTAAACCAAGGCCTGAGAAAAGACAGCGTTGAACTTTGTGAACATTTACTTTGACAAGAGGCAAACCATTCACATCCACAAGAACTGTTTGAAGTCACAAAGAATGAGACGTACCTTAGCCTGGCTGGAGTTAACACCAAGTCCTGCTGCGTACAGAAAGCCTAGAGCCTGTGGAAAAGTAAACCAAAGTTATACAACTGAATTTTGAAGCACAACAACATGCATAAGTGATATGACCTAAACTCAAATTGATTTCAACATTTTGAATGTTCTCTGTACCGTCTGAGCTTTAGGCGAGCCCTCCACGGCCAGCTTCTCAAACATTTCTTTGGCTTTGGTGACGTTCTGGCTCATGTAGTCTCCAAACAGCATGGCATATGCCACCTTCTCCATGGCTTTCTGATGACCTTTGTCTGCTACTTTCTGCAGCTTTTCATATAATCTGACAGAAAGGGGGAAGAAGCAGAGGGGATGCAGTTGGAGTCAGACTAACGCGTATTACATCTGTGTGCATAACAAACAGGACTGTGACGCGAAGTAAATAAGGATGTGGTGAGCAGAGTCACATGGAAAGAAGAAGAGATCATTTTTCAGTAAAGTATGAAAGTAACCTCTGGAGACTTGATTAAGGACTTCTCATACACGGCAGGCTTATTCTGAGTTTTAATTTACTGAGCTTCACATTGAATGAGACGTGTTTTTCAGACGAGTCGTATCTTAAGTTTAATTCTGCAGAGATGAAATTGCAATTTTCTTTCATTCTTGCTTGTTTTTGTCTAAGCTGATAATCCTGTTTTAGAGGGAGAAAAGGAGTGAGTCTTCAAGAAACAGTTTTCGAAGCTGGGATCAAATAACAGCATTTTCTTTCAGGAATGACACCGCTTTTTGTTATGGCTTGATTCATTATCAACAAACCTGAATGCTTACTGCAGTACAGATCACATACATCAGATAACAGATAACTATCAAGCAAATAGTGCAGTTAATCAGGGGAGATACTAACTCTCTTTTTTGGGTCTTTCTGGTTGTTGTATTAAGCACCCTCAGGATGGACTGATACTGCTCCTCCGTCTCCTCTGCCTGCAGTCTCTGCTGAGCCTGCTCCTCGGCTGAAAAAGAGGTAAAACAAATAAGAACATACCGACACAAAGATAAAAAAAGACTTGAAAACTCTGAAGCTGCAGAGTGAAAATGAAACAGGGACGTGCTCTCAGGCTGGTTTTCATCTTTGGTTTCTGTGGCTGTGAGTCTCTCTAAAGGCTTTTATTACATACTTCATTTGATGTAGAAAAAAATGTTTAGCATTCAAGTTCAGTCAATAGTTGTCAAGTTTTTCAATGCTTCAATCCTTTAGTTACATTGTGTTTTCAGCCTATGTTGTTGTATTGACTAATCACAGTGGAAAGGGGAAATTCAGAGTGAAGAACTGAAGCTGAAAAGAGACACTGAGGCATGTTTTTAACCAGATGCTGTACTGAGGAAAGGACAGAGGGCTATCTAAACTTCAGAAACTACTTGGGAGAGTTCAGAGTTTACTTCTAATATATTGTTCATAAAAAGGGAGAAATTACTCCATGAGAACTTATTTTCTGTTCCCACTGTAACTAAACTGTCTGTTTTTAGTTAAAATCATATCAAACTCTAAAAAAACCTGGTATACAGACAACAAAACACCATACAAGTCAAGTGAAAACAAGAAGACTCACTCTCACAGAACCCCCACTTCTTGTCCTGGTCATAGTCAGAAGTTGTGGCACACCACAGCCGTCCATCCCCGCGTCCATCAGTGGTACAGTCTGAATACTCCCGTCCTTGGAAGTAGAAAGGAAAGATGCAGGGCTCGCCGTGGGCTGTACCTCCATTCACCACAGGAACTGCATGGAAAAAGGTTATTGCTTCAGTTTTTAAGTACCACAAAAAGTCTGACAATAAAACATCATTTACAAGTCCATTTTCAATTGGTTTGTTTTACAGGTACAGAGTTACATCCTGAAATTTGGCATTAATATTGGCAAAAACAAACAGTGGTAAATCACTATTCTTATTAAGCAAAGATATCAAAGTGGTTCAAAACAGCAGAAGGAAAGCAGGGAGCAGTCAAATCTACAAAAACTGTTCACAAGTGAAATGATGTAACTGACTGCAAGAGGAGCCACAGGTGCAGAGTGGTGTTAATTTCCCAGGGGGGTTGAAACGTTTATCCAATCTGACACTGCCCCGAAACCACAGGAGTCTCTGCCCCGAGTCAGCTACACTGAAAGCAGGTCGACACGTCAAACTCTTCAGAAGTCATTTAAAATGCTGAAAGCTGAAATGCTTTAAAAGTTCAGACGAGGAACAAACTGATGCATTCTGAGGGTTTCAGATCAACTAAATTGACATAGTTTACCATCTTCAGATCAAATTTATCATATTACTAATCCAATATCTTATCTGTACTTGTTTAGCATAAATGTTTCACAGCAAAGAGGATGAACAACTCAACTGATTGACCTTCCCTGGTTATTAAATGTAAGTGGTGTCCTTGTGTCAGAGTGCAACTACTTATTTTAACGATGAGTCATTCACTGCTGTGGGCGACTGAGTATGCCAACTTCTGTGAAAAACAAATGCATTTTTTAACCCTATAAAGCCAATTGTATCATATTTGATACATACTTTTATAATACCTCTATCTACTCAATATGATCAACAAATTACAAAAAACATATGAATACAATCAGATAAATGATAAAAATGTCCTCAAATGGATTATCAGTTGCCAAAAACACCTAATGTATCAAATGAGATTAAAAAAAAAACTATATGTTGAATTTTATAGACATTTTGATTTTTATGGATTTTAGCAGAAAGTGGAACAAACATTTCAGCTCCAAAAGATTAGAATTTTCTGGCTATAATCTATGGTCTTGGGCCTTAAAGGGTTAAGATTTAACTGTGTAAGTCACACTTAACCTTCACAAGAAAGAACAAGTGGAGTCAAAGAAAAAAAAAATGCATTAGGTTGCATTTTTTGCTGGCCTTCTCTGTTGTTTGTGTGCTAAACAAGGTGAGATCTCATGGGTGGATTTTTGACCATATTATCTATTCCTGTGTCAGACAACAGATTAAATGTAAGCTAATGTTTCAGTAATAAAAAACACTTTGGTATCTAGATAAAACAACTGTTTTTCTAGCCACTTTAAAAAGTAAGCCTGTCATGGGGACACAATGTTTAGAGAATACAGAATAAGAGCTTTAAACTCCTCGTCAAATATACATGGTTTGTGCTCCTCAGGATTTCTGACTAATTATGTCACTTCCTGTACATGGACTTACAAAAAGTGATTTCAGAGCCCAGTAGTTTATCGAAGTCAAACATAATCAATAAATGTTGTCCCAATTTATAAATATTCATAATCATAGAGATTCTGACTTAACTCGCACTCAATAGGGCCATTATCAATTTGCATCTAATTTCGCAGGAGTGGGCCATTAGACTTAAAAACAACATTGGGGACATAAAAAGTGAGCGTATTTACAATAAACTTTAGTAAAAGAAAAGTCAGGAAACAAATCTACATCCATCTTCTTGATTAAATGTCATTTTAAGGCTTCAATCTAAATAAAACTTCTCTCACAGAAATATTTTCTTAAAGTCAACTAAAATAAAAGAAGTATATCCTGGGTGCACAAAAGTCTCCAAAAGCCACTTAGACCCTTAAAAGCATTAAATCCTCTCTGCCAGAGTGGCAGGAGCTAAATTTTCCAGAGTCGGTGATCTGGTCCAGTACTCTGCACATTCCTGGCTTTAGCTACACAAGCTAAAACACTTTGGAGACCTACTTTCCACAGTGTCATAAATTTGCCCACCATGACTAAAATACCAGGAAGGAAAAGGACATGTTTGAGAAAATGGCCGCAGTGAAGGCCCCGAACTAATCTACAGACCAAATGTCCTGTGTTGTTTTTATATCAAGAAGCAATGGAAGACACTTTCACAGCTCATTTCTTCACTTTTAAAAATATTGAATCAGGTTTTTACCCTCTTTGGGTTTCTCCTGAACTGGGGGAGGCTGCTCAGGCAGATCCTCCTTCTCCTCTCCCTCCAGTACTTCCTCAGGTGAAGGTTTGTCCTCCACTGCTGCCGAGACGTCATGGGTCACTGAAGCTCCAGCTGCGATTTCTGATGTGAGACGAACATCCTCCTCATCGGACTCAGGATCATGGTACGACTGGTAAAAAAAGAGAATCAATAGATTACGTGAAGGAACAGAAGGTATGGATGAGATGCAACACAATTCCGGTTCAAAACAGCTGCATATAAAAAGAGGATTATCTACAGCTTTTCCACAGACTGTTCTTTGGTTAGTCATTTGTTACTTTAATCGTTATCTTTATCAGTTAAAGGTAGTCATAAAACCCTCATCGCCTGCTGCTATGCAAAGATTTAGTGACAACAAACAAAAACACTGAAACCATGCACAGGGTGAGGACACAATAAAGAAAGAAGCAAAAGAAACAGTTTCAGGTTGAAATAGAGGCTTTATCAAGTTACACAATGAAACCAGTGAGACAAAGAAAAAGATAAAACAAAGGGGAAAAAAACAAATGGAAAAAAGGCAAAGAAAGCTTGAAGCAGATCCTTTAAACACAGATTTAGGGAAATCAAAAAGTACAAAAATATCAAAAATGTTGAAAACCTGATGGTGTAGCTTTAAGATGGGCAATATGAACTGATTCAATCAAATAAATATTTGATTTCAACTCAATAGCAACACTGGGTGTTTAGATATCAATATCTTACTGTGTAGATTTATAAAAATGAACAATCTCGAATAACATAAACCCACAAGATGAACAATTTAGATGGATGTATGAAAGATGACACAAAGATATACTGTGGTGGAAAATAAAGATATTATACACAATGTACACTTAAAAAAGTATTTAAAATAAATTAATTTCAGAGATGCCAACAGAAAAATGAGTGCAATTTTCTCACACTACAGAGCTAAGAACAACTTTTTTTTGGTTATGTGCTGACATGCTGAGTTTTTACTGTAAGAATGCAACTTTACCGAAAATTAATTTTCAAACTGGATAAAGTGGGGAGCACAGCCATGGATTCATTAAGCTAACATTTCCAAACTCATTACCAAAACTTATAGATACAGATATCCATAAGCACAAAGTTTCTGTTGGACTCGATCTGTTCCTTTCAGTGTGTCAGTCTGTTCTGTTCAGAAATAATATTTGACCCTAGAGTTTATGATTCTGTATGTTTTTTTTTGTAGACATTTAGTGATGAAAAGATAGAGCATTATGTTCATTATACTTTATGCCAATAAATGAAAAGCATATGGTCAATGTGTATGGCTGATGTATCTGATGCAAATATTAGATCAACTTTTTCTCTGTCAATACAAAAGTCAACATCCTGGGCTGTTATCTGCCTACACAAATATCATACCAATTATTTTCTGCATCAACAGGAAGGAGTAGGAATGAGAATCCAAAACAAATTCCAATTGAGGATCCATAAAACCTCCATTGAGGATCCGATATTGTTTGTCTTTTTGCTAATCAGTTCCTTCCATTTTGTTCTGCATGCCTTGCAAAGCAAAGAAATCACACTTCAGGCAGATAACAAAAAGTCAAACATTATGGCAGACATGGGGCAGAGGTAGTCAAAACTGTGGCATCAACAAAAAATATGTTCCTAAAGAGGAGGCTCACTTGCACACTTAGAAATCCACAAATCTAGAGTATGCAGCAAAGCACTGCTTATCAACAGTGCCATGTGTTTGGCATTGTTGTCACTGAAAATCCTCTGGAAGACAATTTTTCACAGAAGCTGAATCATTAACAGCAGTCATGTCCATAAAATCTTCCCTAGAGATGAGGCTTTATAGCTTGCCAAAGAGAGGGTAAGAGAGACAAAACTGGGTGGCACATTGTTGTGAACAGAAAACTTTACAATAATTTCTGTACAAGCATCATACTGCAGGCACAGTTTAATCAATGTATTCTTAAGCAGTCACTAAATAGGTAATAAAAGATTTGATACATATTATCTTACTACAGATAAAAATATAATGTGATTTGTTTAAATGGCCTTTAATTTTAAACAAGATCTTTAAGGATCTGCAGGAATCCTGCAAACTGAAGTGCTTCATTAATGAATTTAAATAAAATTATGATGGCAATTTCTCATACAACCTAAAAATTTGGTCCAAATTATGTTATCAACATATTACTATTGCACCTATTCTTTGTAAACAACATAAATTATATATCATATCACAGTATGTTTAATATTTAAATTATTCAGAGCTGTTTGAAATCAGACTCTATGTGAGCTGAGGTCAACAATATCAGTGCATCAGTAAAAGGAGTAAACCTGTGGAACAGCTGTGACAACGAATAATAGAGTTGTAGTTCAATTTACATGTTTAAAACATCTTTAAAAATGAAGTGAATAATACTTATTAAGAGCAGATAAGACAAACATTACACTATGAAAGATTGTCACTAAATCTTGGAATAAAAATAAATATAGAATGCTCTGGATTTTATGTTCTTTTCCTTTTTGTCTGCTTGTTTTCTTGTCTCCCAATACTTTAATTTCTTTTTCTTTGTTGCTGTTTTGTAACTTAAAATAAGGAGCAACAAGGCTGTCTTTAACCTATATAATAAGCTCATGCTGCACCTTTTCAGTCAGTCTAAGTCCTAAACGTCTCATTACAAGTTTTGCTATTTTCTTTTATTGTTATATTGTTTTGAAAGTGCTGATTGAATAAACTTTGACTGAATTATGCTGACTCGCACTAAATATTTCAAAATAAATGTAATTTACATGAGACTCTTTCTTACTCTGTCCCGCTTGGTCTAAAGGTGTGATCTACTAAGTTAAACAACAACAGGTAAAGTCAAGAGTTACCTTCAGCTCAGGTCCGTCCTCTATGTGTTGCTCTTCATCTGAAAGTAAAAACAAGGCAGTAGTAAAGACAGTGTTTACCTGAGATGGACAGACAGTTACCACACTTCATAAACAGCTGCTTTAAACACGAGGAAACGCACGACCCTCTTTGGTCATACAGTTAAACTAACATACTTACCAGCTGTTATTACTTTGACAGCGACCAGCAGCAGGAAAGTCCACAAATAAAATGTCTTTAAGAGCCTCTTATTCCCCATTGTTGACAAGCTAACAGTGTGCTAGCTGTAGCTGCTACTCCTACCACCACACATCCAGTTGCATTTGAGTCACACTGTGATACGTAGCATAAATAAACTCACGCACACCCCCAGCTAAACGAAACCCCGCTCTCTCTGAAAAACAACCTGGTTAATTTTAGTTACAGTGGCTCTCCAGCAAGCTAACTAATTTCACTTCAAGGCTCCGGTAAAGTAGTAACTGGCTGAATTGACGTTTAGCGGCTAACTGACACAGCCACGTAGAAAACACCCCGGAACCGAGCAAAAATACCAACAGACTCGACTCCTCGACTTAAAAACTGTATCCCAGGGGACTCTCGATGCAACGAATTACATGAAATATGCGCACAATTTATGCTACAGATTGTTATCAAACAAGCTAGTACTTAGCTTCCCATGTTAAGCCTCTACTACTGATAGACACTTCCTATTCTCGTGCTTCCACCAATCGCAGCGCGTCTTCTTTGACAGTAGCCAATGAGCAGTGACTGAAGACGTGTCAGCCAATCAGGTGCGTACACAATTATGTTTCTCGTTGAAGGGTTTGTCCACGACACCAAAACACTGGAGATAATCATGAAGGTTGAAAAGGTGTGTTTGAACGGACTTATGAGACTAAATACTCTTCCTACACCTGACATTTTTAAGATCACACAAACCTGACCTCCGAGGTACACTGTGAGATATTTCACATGTGAGTAAAAGATGTTTTAAAAGAAACCAAACTCAGGTATACCTCTTTTCACATTTTCCATTGTTTCCATATGTCACCCTAAGGCCTGTGGTTTAATATTTCCCCACTTCTTTTCCTTCCTTCCCCACCATCCAGTCCTAAACATATATTTAAAACTCTTGGGTAGCTTAACCCCATATGTCCTGACCTGCTTATCCACTCTTAACCCAACATTAGCAAGCTCTATTGCAGTTTACATGCCAGGAAAAGTAGGGGCTACCAATTTCAGAAAAAACTAGAAAAAACTATCTTCATGCAGCTCACTTAGGTCAATGCGGGAAGTAGACTGAAGTCCATATATACATTTATATATATTCATGAAGGCCGTGTACTAGAACAAGTTCGACAGTGTGGTTAAACTATAGGTAGCTTCATAAATAGCCTAAATAAAATGAACTGAGTATATTAAGGACATGAAAGCAGAGCCAAGGCTATCACTTTCTTTGTCAACATGGATATTAAAAACCCCTATAATAAGTATTTCATCAGTTTGGGACCAAGTTTGATAAAAACTCAGAGAATTCTGATAAGAACAAAAACAAGGACCCAGAGGATTGTAAATTATCACAAATAAGACTGTCTGGCAGGTTTTACAGTCATTATGAGATAAACTCAGAATATGGCATTCAAGAGAAATTTGGTCTTTTATTGATAGGGAGACAAAAATGATACATAGCTGCTTCACCACCACCACCACCACCACAGCATGTGTCTTGTGGCACATGAGTATTTAAATGACTGGGAGGAGTGGATTCATTTAAACCAACATCTTCCTCCTGGCACAGCCCTGTTTAAGTTAAACACAAATCAATGCGAATTTCTAAGATATCATTTAGCAAGAAATATTTGGATGTCAGTGATCTGGTGTGTAACAGACCACATTTAATTATCTAATGTTTTGGTGCTTCTACAATTATTTTTAATATTTATTATTTGGGTTTGTCTTCACAGTTGAGTGAAGTTTGGGTTGGGGAACAGATACAGTCTCAATGGAATAATTGTTATATTTATCATTATCGTAACTGTCAAACCAGTTATGGATGGAAAACTGCCCTAAAGCAAGCACAGAGGAACGTGGACCATCCACTTGGAGAGGACATGAGAGTAGTGTTTAGAAATTAATTCCACATTTGAATAGCCACTCTTGGGAGATTTCACCATGAGGATGTGTGTTCTTACAAAAGGAATTAGGTTACTATGCAGTCGTGTTTTGTGTCCGTCTTTGACCTCTCTAAACCAAGACGCTAGGCTAAGAACTTTACCTGTAAGCCCTGATAACTCCATTAGCACTGTGACTGTATGACTTACTAAGGAACATTAATTCTGAAAGGAAATTAGACCATGCAGCTGGTTAGGGGAGAGAATGAAATCCTTCCTGAAATGGTCTGCACTTGCAACACTGTGGACATGAAGCTTAAATGTGATGTGGACAATTGCCAAACTTACACTTAAATCAGACATTATAAAACTGAATCATTTGTGTCATTTGGATAACTGTTTATTTACAGGCTTAACAGTGGTCATTTAAAGGTCATTAACAAAACAAATAATTCAGTATTTGAAAAAAAAATCACAGTAAAAACAAAACAAGACAAGGCAGGGAGTGACACAATATCTGAAGTTATTCAGATTTCCTCAAAAAAAACAAAACAAAAAAAAAAAACATCTGCAATGTTTGACTTTGTGGTGAAATATTCTCCTCAAGATGTCAACTGAAAAATTCCATAGTATGGCTTTCGGCTTTTATTCCCAGCCCAGGAGAGTAAAAATAAAGGTACATCATGTGCAAGAATTATATGATAGGGCTTTTTGCTCCTGGTTTCGTAAACCTTTTCTCAGTCAATATAAAATCTGTCAATAGCACAGAGGAGCAGCATTTGAAGTTGGTTTTATGCTGAAGGCCATGGTGAGCTGTCACCAGTTCTTTTGCTCTCTGTGACTTTAATAAGACCTTTATGACTGTTTGAAGAGCTCAGAGTCTATAAAATCTGACATCTTCAGATCAGATTTTAGTGGTTCAATGAAGTTAATACAGGAGTCTGGTACAGGCCACATTTTAAAAAGTATTGTTAAAAAACACAAGGGTGAAAACAATCAGAATTTAACCATAAGGCCAGCAGCGTGAATGCAGCCTGAAGTCAGGAGGGATGACTGAACAAGGTTATCCCAACAGCCAGAAGTGAAGTCTTAAATTTACCACATTTGAGTCAAAAAGCTCATTTAAAAGCTACAGGCTGGGGAGATGATTTTTCTATCTTTGTGATCAAGTTTTCTTTACTTGAATTCAAGGATAATTCTCAAAAATCTAAGATTGAAGAGTGAATTTGAGAGAAAGTCAGAATCCTGACCTTAAATCTCAGAATGACTTTTCTTTCGATATAAAAAACCCTCATAAATTTATAGAAAAGGGAAAATCCAGAACAAGATAGACAAAGCTCGCATTATCCCCATTCAGAGTTCAACCTTTTATAATATACCTCTTGTGTGAGAAAGTAAGATTTATAAGATTCAAGACCAGAATCTGAACCTGGCAATGTCAGAACTCTGACCTCATTGTTTCTCACTTTCTTTGAGATTTCACAGATTAAAAAAAATAAAAAAATAAATACAATTCTGACTTTAGTCTCACAGTGTTTTGTTCAAAAATTCTATGAAAAGGCCAATCTCTGAGCAAAAGTAAAAACTCTTGGAGTTTTCCTCAATTTTTACCCTTTATAATTAAATATGACTTTTTAGTACGAAAAAGTCAGATGTCTGACATGGACAAGGAATTTAAGAAATTGTCAGTGTTTTCACCTCAACATCAGAATCATGTCATAGTTCTTACTCTGAATCTTGACATTTCGCATCGTTCTAAAACTTTTTTTCTTCTATCTCAGGCTTCTGTTTTCTTAACTCAACATTCTAAGAAAATGGGCAACATCCTAGAAAAATAAAAGGTGAAAATTTCCAAAACTGAAATCCAGATTTTTCAAATACAACGAACAAAGTTAGACTTCTTAGATCTAAAATATCATTCAGAGAAAAACTGAGTATTCTGACATAATTTCAAAATGTTGTACTTTTTTCAGGGCTTTTGTCAGAGAAACTTAGCATTGTGAGATTTAGGTCGGAAGAAAAAGTCATCACACAAATCCAGAATTCTGATTTTTTTCTGTGTAAATAAAAAAAAAAAGATCCATAAAAACTTCACTTTTAAGGCAAATGACTCAGACCTTCCATGTGAAGTTAAAGTCTTAACAAAGATTGATCACATGTGTACATGATAAATTTCTGTTTTCAACAATTCAAACACTCAAACATCAGCAGTTTATAAAGTCGGAATGTTCAGCGTTAAAACTGGACCATATAACAGTGACGTCATCATTGTGTACCCAGGTTAACGGTCAATGGAGACATTATGAGAATTTTGGGAGTCCATGTTGAGGTGTTGTTCAGCCTTCACATTTGCACACAGCACAGCAGTACTTCATCACATTTCCTCTAAATCAAGCTCCACAAATCACTCTCACATCCATGTTCCTTCCCTTCTGTTTACAGTGAAGTGCTTCAAACACTGACATGAAAATATGAACCAGCTTTACTTGATAGGGCTTTAAATAAACATATAAACTGTATATATAAATACAAAAGCCAAAATTCTCAAAGTAATCTTTTGATTCAACATTTTACAAGTTTTGTTGCCCTATATGAAGCCAACTTTTCACTGCAGACTCAATAAAATGATAAGTTGTATAAATCACAGTTTACAACTGAAAAAATTTTCAGCATTAATAAAAAATAGAATCAAATATTGAGGCTCAAGTGCTGCATCAAACGTGGAGATGTTCATAGTTTAACAGCAGACTGACGAACTTCAGAGATGAGCGGAAGTCATCTAAAAAAAATAAGTGGTTTTTTATTTACCTGTACAAATCAAAATTTCAGGTTAGTGTTCAGTGCAGCCCAAAATCAAACATGGAGCATAAGGCGAGGAGATCCGATGGGGAGGTCTGTCTGAGCACAAAATCTTCTTTTTCTTTGTGTGACAATCTGACTGAGGATTCATACAGGAATTACTATCATAGGCAGACTTGTACCTGTATTATTGATCAGTTTTCAAGGCCAGCAGATTGAGTGGAAAGAAAACATCCCATTGTTCAGTGTGTTTGCTACAAATTAAAGGCCTGATCCAGCAGAAACCACAAAAACGCCAGACGAAGTCTCTTCTCAGCAGGACATAGTGGAGAGCAGGCGAGCCTCAGCGGGCTGTGACGGTGGGAACGGCTCTACCTCTGCACAGCTTTAATGACCCATTCTGCTGTCGGGTTCAGCTGGTGGAGGTCCTTCATGAACGTTTCCTCGTCCAGACATCTTTCCTCTGAGAGACAGAGGATGCAGAGAAAAGTGAAGATGAATTGATAACTGGTCACAAGACTTAGTTTAAGGTTGTATATTTTGGCTGTCCGACTTAATAACTGGGATATCTACAAAGAAAACTAAACATAATTTGATATTTTTGAGCTGGGACAGAACTTACTGATGTTTCCACCAATCTCATAGAGGGACAGCTCTTCTTTTTTTACAGTCACTGAACTGAAATGACAAAGAGAAAAAAAAAGGTTTAGCACTGACCTGCAGCTCAGACAAAGTTGTGTGTGTTACAGTGTTGCCTGAATGGAAGCTTTCGCACATATGAGACTGGCATGCATGAAAACTTTTTCACTACAATAGGCTATGAGTATGTCTACTACCTCTGTTGCCAATTATGAGCATTAAAAGCTGTTTTAATTTTGTAATTTATAATTTTTGAACAAGATAAAGTTGCTTTTCCGATTGGATGCAAGGTTTCTGATAAGACAAGCTCAAATCATATTTTCACTGAGCTCCATATCTCCAAGAGAAAATCCATTAGGGAGCAAACAGCGGATAAATGCTCCCATAGGACACAGTGTGGAGTAGGTTACAGCTGACAAAAGCACCAAACAGATTTCTCTGAAACCTGCCATAAAACCTTCTGATAGCTTGATCATTTTAACCAAGACTGCTGCCCCTGATCACTGTCTAAATGTGACAGTTGTAGCATCCTAATGGATAATGCTAACAAACTAATGCCAGCTAACACTATATATTGATTTATTTATAAATAATTTTATCCCTTTTTACTTAGCAAACAGCAGCATTTTGGTCTAAACACACAGAAAATGCATTAAAACTTTCTGTCTTTATTAGGGTTCTATTCTGGTGGCTGTGAAAGGGACATTTCTCTACATATTTCAGTGCTGTATGAGGGCCCGATGTGCCATGAACAGTCAGAAATAAACACAAGTATATGCAGGAGAGACTTTTAAGAGACAGAAAATCAAACCCACTGCCTCAGCTCTTAATGCGTTGAATGATGAGAGCTTCTCTCCGTGCGTATCACATGACTGAAAGCTGTAAATAGGGGCGGCTTTGGTGTGATTGTTGCCGTTAAAGTGGAGTGAGGCAGCAGGGAAATTTGGGTAAACTTTCAATGAGCCGCACACGTTTGCATCATAAATAAGACTTTTTATCTAAGTAATGACAAATCTAGTAACTGACACACATCATTCTGGTAGGGGGAGAGGTTACAACTAATGTTAGGCACACCTGCAGCAGAAGCTAGGATAACTAACACAGCTGTGTCTTCGTCACAAATCTGACAGTATGTCTGAAGTAAAACCTTATCATTACAATAATTACTGATCATTGTGTCTTTTACTGGTTATGAAAAAAATCAATACTGTAAATACACGCTGTTGAGGTTTGGGGACATGCAGAAACAGCATAGAGGAGCATAGATGTGTGTAAAATATTAATTGTTGACACATTTACATGGAAAAGGGTCGATGTGTTGCTCCCCGCAGGTCTGCCGATCTTTCACTTTTGAGGAACCGAGAGATGCAGCAAATTTCGACAAAGCCACAGACGGATAAATGCACCAGCAATCTGTGACCTTGGTGCTGACTGGCTGCTGCTCAAGTGTGTAATTATAAATTGAGTTTGTATTGCTTCTTTTGTCAATATAATTTTGGTGTACTGTACAGTGTACCACTTTAAATATCATTACAGACATGATCATTAAGGGGATATTTTGGGCTTACATGCACATCCTGTTAGATTTTAGACAGCACTCAGGCTGGAAACTTCTGGCAACACTGATGCATGATTGCATGTTTTGTAAATAACTGCAGAAACATTACCTCTCTTGGCTGAGGAAGCGTGTTAGCACGTCAGAAGCCTGCAGCTCCTCTGTCAGCTGGACTGCCATGGACACTTTACTGAACTGTGGAGCCTGAACTCGGATGAATCCCTGTGAACCCTCCTGGTCATAAAAAATGACAGTCAAAAACACAGCCATAAACAACAATGCGCCAACTCTGTACCAACACTCTGATGAGACTGGGACTTTAGACAACAAGAGTTAGAGTTGGATAAAATCCTGCTTTCTGTGTTACTACTCTCTTAAAATGCTCTAACATCAGAGCTCTCAGCTGAGCATGTAGAGTGTTTTTCAGTCACTCCCATACTAAAGACTGTTTATCTTCAACATACTGCTGTTCTCTGCCAATTACCTGTCTTTCATTTATTAAACAAACATGTAAATCCCTTTACTAAAAAAGAATGGACACCTCCTGAAACATTTTTGGAAATGTAGAAGATTTTAAATTCTCTGACTTAATAAATGGTCAGTGAATTCTTGTGAACACATATCCATTTTAAACTGCAATATTGGAGAGAATTCTTGTTGAGCTTCATAGCACGACAGGAAAAATATGCTCACATAGGAAAAAAAATTCCTGTGTATTTCCATACATCTCCACTAGATGTCATTATTCCCCAATCATCAGTCTACCGTAGAGTGAGGCAGTGTGCATCATAAACATGCTTAAATTGTGAAAATGTATGTTTCTTCTTGTGCCTGTCACTGTAAAGCCATTTCTAGTGGTCTTAAGTTTTTTATTCAACTTTCATTAAGAGTAAATCAGTGCTTAAATGTATGGGAAACAATGCTAAATCTGCATTGTAGTTTACTGCTGTCTCCTCAAATGTGTAGTAGAAACACCGTTCCAACTACAACATGTTTGTATGATCTGGACTTTTTTTTTAGTACACCTACCTCTGGAATAGTTTTTTCCGCTGTTTTTTCAGCAGTCATCTTCTTGAGAAGTTTTCTCACAGCCCTCTCTTTGTTTTGTTTCCGCTGACTCTCCATGTTCTGTTGTCTGACCTGGGTCACGATGAACTTCGGGATCTTCAAAAACAAGCACACACCAAAGGGAGATTTCATAGTTTTAGCGATTACACACAGGATAATCCCCCCAAATCCATCAGAAAACAGAAACACGAGATGTCGTTACCTCAGTGTTTAGTTTGTAACTTTGATCTGAGCAGAAGTTATGACAGGATTCACTGATATTTACCGTCCAGAGGAGATTCTGGTATCTGATCAGCAGCCGCACGATGTTGGCCGTGCTGGTTGCCATGGAGAACTCCTGCTGTTCTGTAACTTTTGAGCGGAGACCTTTAAACATGAAGATGTTGGGAGCCATAACAACGGAGACGTTGTTGAGGGTCATTTTATTGTTGGCCTGGTGATCGATAACCCGCTGGAAAAACTCTACCAGAGCCTGTAGGAGCAAATAAAAATCAGACGCAGCCTGAAGGGTTTTATTCACTGAAGTGACAACGACAGAGGAAGGAGCTCTTGTGTACCTTTAAAGTGTCCCGATTGGCCTCAGGTAATAAGAGGATGAGCAGGTTCAAAGCCTGCAGCTGCTGCTTCTTTGTGGGGAGCTCTGTAAACACAGACAAACAACTGCATTCAACACAAACTCTCTGTCACATAAAATGGGAGTGGAGTACTTGAGATAAACAGAAGTTATAAGCAGGTAGTTCACATACTATTGACAGCGAGGAAAGAATTGAGGTACTCCACAGTGAGTAAAGGATGAGGTAACTCCCTGATGAACAGCTTCAAAAGGCTGGCAGCATCGTGCTGCTTCAGCTGTTTCCAAGAGAACATTCCGTCACAGAAGGAGGACTCCAGCTCCTGACACAGCGACTACGTGCAGGACAGATACAAGAAGAAGCTTGTTGAGCACTTCATATAACTATCATCTTTGTTAACACAAGCTGCTCTGAACAAGCAAAAAATTATAAAATACAGATTAAAAAAATACTGGCTGGATAGGATTTAGATGGAAACAACTGAAATCCAATTTGCAGTCAGCCACAAAAGCCAGTGAGTGCAGACTTAAACAAATAATTATTTCAAAGAGAAAATGAATTTGTAAAAACTGATTAAATATAAATTTCATCTCCTGAATATAAAAGTAGAAACTTACACTTACTCCAACAGTATTATCTGTTTAAAAGCTGGAGTAAAATAGAATAACATATCAGACAAATGTATTTGTAAAGCACTTTTCATACAAAAAATGTAGCAAAGTGCTTAACATGGACAGAAACACCAAAATAATTTATATGACAAAAATAAATAAAGCCAGTCAGAACAAACAATCCCATGTTGAACAAAACAAAGGACAAAGCCTATGTTAAGACCTCGATTCAAAAAAGCTGCAGGAGTAGGGGACTGAGCGGGGTGAGGAACTGCGAAAAAGCTAGCATGGGTTGTAATGAGAAAACACTGGAGGTGATGTTAATATCACTAAAACAAGATTAAATAAGAGCAATAGTAAACTAAAAATCAGAGTCGTAATAACAAATGAGAAACAAGTAAAAATAATAGAGGATAATACCAATGACAAACTTTTATTAGCCAGTAAACATAAACAAACATGAGCGGGATAAAACAGAAAGAAATATATCACTTAAAATAAGAAATGTTTCACTACATACATAGTTAAAAAATAATGAAAGATTGTTAAGAATAATATAACACACAGATAAAATGTATCATTCCATGACACACAATCAAAATAATGATGGATTAATAAATAAAAGAAGCTCAATCAAAACTGAGACTAAAAAGTTAGATCTTGAGTTTGCTTTTCAAAATACTGATACTCTGTTTTCAGCAACTATCTGCCAATACTAACACTGTGCTGATAATATCGTATCTCTATCAGGCTTATTAGTTTTTTGGATGAGCTTACTGTCTGCATTGAGAATAACTCTTGTCCATTTAAATACTATGCTGAAAATATGTTTTTCAAGAGGTTTGAATTTAGATTTTTCACAACAATTTATGACAAGAAGTTTTTAAAAAAGTCTAATCAAAGCCAATAAACAGAAAGAAGCATTTATACTTAATTATAACAAAACTAAACCAACAAGTTAACTATGACAGATAAAAACTAAACTAAAACCAAAAACATAAGGTCAAAACAAAGTTAAAAAAACAAAACAAAAACCAAACATGTGAAAAATCCCAAAGTATCAATACCTTAGTTCAATTATCACAGAATATACAGGCAAAAGTTACCAAGCAAAAATTCACGGTAACATTTGTGTCTTTAACAGTGGAAGTGAAATGGCTGAACTGACCTTGACTCTGGTGGCAGCTCCAGGGATCCGCAGTAGCCCCTCTGTGTCTAATCCCTCCTCCTCAATATAATTGATGAGCTGAAAGAAAGTAAAACAGACCTTTAGAGAAAATAATACGTCGAGTGTCAATCGATTATTTTAGTTGGACACACGAGCAGTTTAATAATGGCAGGTAAATACACTGAAGGCTCAACCGTACTGTTTTAGATTAATAGTTATGTTTAAATCAAACAGATTTTGAGCCTAATTGCTTTTTGCCAAGCAGGTGACCTGCTGTAAAGACAAGCTTGTATGCTCACGCTCTGCAGTATAAATGGCACTTTAGTCCCTGGAGTTCGCCTCTGGTCCTGCTCCAATAGTGTGGCAAGAGGAACACCAAACAGACCACTTTCTGCACACAAAACAAAAATATAACTTAGAAAACATCTTAGGGCTGGAACTTCAGACAAAGTTAACTTGAAAAATGTGACTTGGTGTAATTTCTGCGGTGTTATATGAATGTGAGCGGCAGTGTGAACATTCATCTCATTGATGCCTCACTAAAAACAGCTCAAAGTTAATGTTTTCCTCCTTGTGTATGTTGTGTACTTCATTGCCAGTCTAAGTTTGGTGTTGTTAGACCATCAGTGCTCTGTCAGTTTAATCACCCTGTTTTATTATGTTAAAAACATTTGTTGTACTGCACCTTTAGCCTTGATTTTGACAGCTTTGTGAGCCTTAACGTCGATCCCAGCAGCATCAAATAACGCCGTCATCTCCACCAGGACCAATCTACGAACCTTATAGAACATAACAGACAGACAGACCGAAGAGTGAACAGTATAAACAGAGTAAGTCTGTTTGTTTGTTTTTTTTTCTCACGATTATTAGTATAATTAAATTTAACAACCATCCTAAGTGCTTCTAAATACAATCCAACTAAACCTTTTGTAAGGTCTCCTCATTCAACAAACATAACTATATAAACAAATATTGGCACCCAACTGTGTTACCTTTTTCATATCCAGGGGAGACAGATCTCCTATTCTGGTCTGACCTGTTTTATCCCGGAGCAGCTTAAAGTTCTGAACAGACAAAAACGAGGACGAAAAAGTCAGACAGATGGTCCTCAACGACAGGCACATGAAAATAAACAGTTATTTAGTTTCATTGTTTATTCTCTGAGACACTGTGTGAAATAGAAAACTGTGTAAGAAAACCTTCAAGAGGCAGCGCAAACAATCTGCTATACCAACTCTGTCCACTAGATGACACTACAGATCACAGATCAAATGCACGTCATTGTGCATTAGATGAGTCTCCTGCTTGATATCGAAACAACAGACTTTAGATGAAACTGCACAATTATAAAAACTCACTAACCTGGAACTTTAAAAAGCGATTTTGACTTGAACACAAGTTGTAGCTACTTTTGTAAGCACACTATCACTACAACCTGATTTGTATTATATTGGTGTTATATTAAATGTTTTTTAAATGTCAGAAGTTACTATCTGCACCTTTTCCTCCACCTTTTCCTTTGGTTACACCCCAGTAGACATTTTTTTAAGAGTTAATATTTTTTTTGGAACATTGTTGAATATGTATAGAAGAAAACCTCTCCTTTTCATATCAATAGGGATTATTAATTGCTTTGAAAGTTAGAGGAGAGAATGCCAATAGACAAGCTACATTGACTTTTAATGAAAGAGCAATACTTTTCTTTGGAAGTTCATGTTGTATCTGATACAGTAACGTCAATCCAAGTCAACCAGACTAGGCAGGGACATTTGGCAATGTCTGCTGTCCTTCCCATGTTTATTGTTTTTTAGCGTCACTAAGAAATGATTCCAAGTTATGAAACTGTAACTGGACATTACTCCCTCAGCAGATGTAGCAACAATTACTGCGGTTCAGATCACTGAGGGATAAGTGGTTACTTTTAAACTTGTGTAACTGCTTTCATTTATCCTTCCTAAAGATGAGTCTCTGGACTTCTCATCTTTCTTTAACCCAGGGTTTTGTTTTTTGCTCAACAAAGATCATGTAAATCCGTTTTCCCAAACTACTTTAATAATCCTGAGCAGCACATCATCTCTAATTTTATTGATCATATCGGATATAAAAGCAGCATAACTGTAATTCCCTAAATTTGAAGGGGAAAGCTCTATTTGAGAGTGTTGATTGGCAATCAAATGCCAAACGTATGATAAAAGCACAACTAGTGAGATTACCTATCAGTCATCTAGGCTGGGCCAACTGCACACATAATCAGGTACAGGCAATTAAAGCGGACTTCTAAATGTTATGAGTGTTAACGACAGTTTTAAAATGTCATAAAATGTCATAAAAGTCCAATTTAAAACAAGGTCTTACATTTTGACTATATCTGCTGTAAAGCTACAATTTTAAACACAATGCAACACTAAAGCACAGCAGGTGTTAAAAAAAACAACTGTGTGCAGTAATTTTCTTTCATTTCTGTTGACAGGTCTTTGCTATTCTGGAAATCATTAACCCACATAAATCAATAATTTATTAATACAGGCTCCAGTATTAACACCACGCAGGTTGCAGGAAAGCATTTCAAAGGGACTAGGACAGAGGAAGAGTGCAAACCAGCACATTAATATTTTTTATTGTAGCTACAGAAACTAAGGAAGATAAATGGACTTTATCTTTGTGCATGTGTTTATGTTTGTTTCCAGGTACGTGACTCACAGGTAGCTTGTCATCAGGTGAGCATGGGCCCGTGTTGAGCTTTAACCTTTGGTGGTTGTCCCTGTAAGAGAGCGCCTGCTCCGAAAAAGCCACTTCAACGTTCAGCTCTGTCTCAGTTTCTGTTGAGACATAAAAGGTAAGATAAAGGAGAAGTGTGTTTATGCAGGCAAAGAGCAGTTTTATAAACACAGAGACAAAGAATTTAAAGTGTTTCTAATGGCTGAAACCTTGAAGAAGAGGAGCCTGTGCTTTTTATAAAACCTGTTTTTAGTGAATACAACACCCTAAAGGCTTTTACTTACTTTTTCTTTATCTACTTGAATTTAGTACACATATGGGTTCATACCTATCAACTCAGACAAAACAAAGACTGTCAAAGTATACACCTTTAATCAAAATTGCCAGTTGACCCTTCACTGCTAAACTTGAACATTTATTTTTTTAACTGCAAATTCAAAATGCTTTTATTTGCATTTCAAGAATGTTTGGCTCCATATTTACAATGTAAAGCCATTCCTACTAGTTCTTAGATTAGGGAATGAAATGAATGCAATGAATTTCATCTTTCTATCTAAGTCATGTTTTAAATGACTGAACTCAAAGGCAGAAGATAAGTACGTGTTATACCGTTATCCTCTTAGAAATATGCAGGAGTTTATGTAAGAAATAAGATGATCTGTAATTGATGTGACAGTATTGACATTTTCAGGCTCCTCTTTGGCAGATTGAAAACTCAGAAGCCCCTTACTGCCGTGTATTCATGTACAAACAAATACATTTACACTTAATAATGAATGAGTCATGCTTTGTTGCTCACAAATTCATGCATTTTTTAATTTCTCAATTACTGTTAACAGAAAGTACTGAATAGTAACTTGAGGGTATGACAAATACAATTAGGAAAAAGTTGCTTTTACAGACAAAACTATTTAAAAATATCCTGAAAGAAAACTTTAGCTTCTTTAAAACAACAGTTCATGTTTTTAGATGCTTTGTTTTAAACCTGGGTCACTTAGGGCGTTTTCACATTAGGCCCACTTGTTTTGAACCGAACTGCTGCGCGGCTCGCCCCCCTCCCCCTTCCCCCTTCCCCACTTGCTTGCATTCACACTTGCAACATCCAACCGTGCCCGGGCCCACTTGTGTATTTACTCTGTTATAAAACTCGGACTGCGCACCAAAGTCTGGTGGTTGTATTCACATTGACACTAACGTACCAAACCCTGGGCCAAAACTTCTTTGGTGCGCACTAAATATGGTTGGTGTGAAAACACCCTAAAAATGAGAAACTCATTGAAAAAAAAAGGACAATCCTTAAATCTTAGACTTCACGTGCAGCTAAAAAAGAAAAACTAGTAAGATAGGACACATAATAATTATTTGTCTTTGTGTTAGTAGTTAAGGTAGAGCTGTTTTGGAGTTCCTGTCAGCATTACATTCATCTGAAAGTCCTCTCATAAAATGTGTCATTGTTTGGAGGAAGTCAGAAACTCAGTCAGAAAGGAGTAAGGTATGTGACCTTTAAGAGAATGAAACATTTATAAGACAAAGACTGAGTAAGCAGGACAACACAAAGAGTAGCATCGGGTTATGACTCCAATATGGAGTGAAAAAGAAAATATTTTAAAGAGATTAAATACTTCAGTCATAATACAGAGAGGCAGAAAATGACTTTTGGCCAAAGTTTTGAACACCATAAATATTAAGACCCATTAAAGTCGCATAAAGCAATCTGAACACACATCTCAAGCTGTTGTTTATAAACACAGAAGGACAGAAAAGTCTGTTACGATGGACTGTCAAGATTTATTTAACCAAACAACATCATGAATCCATCACTGAGCTTTTATGTACATGATGTTGCTAAGCAGAAGTTTATTTTAGCCTCAGATTGCCACTGTGACTCACGTTCAGTGTGTGTGTGAGTCTGTCGGAGTGTGATGCACATACCAGCTGAGGTGACATCTTTTTGCCCATTCTCACTTCCTCCTTTGACTTTAAGAGGCTCTTCATCCTGAAACACAGACACAATGAACTTCAGCACAAAGAGTAATGTTCACCCTGTCACATATTAAAACAGACCACCTCCTCCTTCAAACATTCTTTATGTTACATATTATCTCGTGTGTTAATTAGTGCACAACATGTGTGTGTTTGTGAGAAGAAAAGGGCATGACTCCTGGTTTAAAAGATTATTCTGCTGACTAAACAGTTTGAGGAAACAGAAGTTAACTTCATGTAGTCAGCCAAGTTCACTGAATGGATTTGATTCTGCTGTAGTGGAGGGAGCCATCTGACAAACACGTTGGTAATAATTAAACTGTTTAGTGTAAATTTGGTGAAATTAAAGAAACCCTGATGCTACTAATGGCATTGTCACTTCCTGTGTGGTTTTTTAAAGGGGAATTGCAAAACAGGTCTGATGTGGTGAGATTCTTGTTGTTTTGTGATCAAAGAGGGAAGAGAAACATCACAAATGCAGTTTGCAGGATTGGAAACCAGATCTTAAGCTCTGAAATAATGATGACAGATGGAGGAATGGATGGATGCACAGATGATTCCAAAGGAAAGTCAAGTACAAGTGCTTAAAGTTTTTGATTGCATCTCTCAAGAAAACTGGACTGCACTCAGAGAGCACAAACTTTGGCCAAGGTTGCTTACATTGCTTTTACACCTAAAGGCAAAAGTTCAATAAAGAAGTAACTCTCATAATCTGATCCCCCCCCTACCACCACCAATTATTGAGCAAAAACGTTTGTTCCCCATGGCAGTTATTCGGGCCACAGGGATGGGATTGACAACATTATACTACTGATACTAATGGCATTAACAGTTCTGCGTATTTATCCACCTCTTTATTGATTCCTGCTGATATATTATGTGGGGAAACATCATTTGTACACAGGTTTTCAGTAGCAACAATGTCAAACACATGAAACTCCTGATATTCAATGCCCTGCTGCACAGATAAATGCTTATTTAAATTACTGGTGTTTTACTTACTGAGAGTTATGCAGTAAGCAAGACCATTTTGACTACTTTTGTCTGCTGTCTGTCATGATTTTCAACTTAATAAAAGTATTGTGTACTTAATTTGCAAGGTGAGCAGGAAAGAGTGAAAAGAACTGATAAAGGAATCAATCAGCAAAACACTAATGATATCAATCCTTTGAAGGAAATGATATCGGTCTTCAACTTGGATTGGTTTTGATTCCCATCCCTCCAGATCACCACCAAAATCTGTCATTTTTAAGTCTGGCCATCTCCAGAAATTTTCATCAAAATCTGTCCAGTAGTTTTTACACTATTATACTAACAAACAAAAACAGACAAATGTAGGCAAAAATATAACATCCTTGGTTGATGTTCAGATGCAGCTTTTTAAGCCCCTGCACTTTTTTACAACATTAATCATCAGAATAACAAAGACACTACCCTGAAGTATGACAGTATTAGCCCTTCTGACTCTATGTACATCAAAATCAGCCTTATAATTTATGGTATCCTCATAATGATTCATTCCTTTGTGACAGGACTGAAACTGAAATCAAAAACAAAAATTTTTGGACAAATTAATTAAAACAATCAACATGTGTAAAAGTCTTATAATTTGATAAATCAATCAAAATCAAGACCCATCTCATTACAGTCAAGTAAAAGTATGGCTACCAACAGAAGCTGTTAGCATGAGCTAAGGTAAACAGTGAAATACCAGCTTAGCCTCGCTGTGGTTTATCAGCTTCTCACTTGTTCTCCCTGTGGTCAGTCTCACTGATGGTTCTGTTTATACATGCATTAAGGTGATTTAACAGATTATTTGGGCATTTCGACGCCCATTTGACCAAGTGTGATCACATGATGCATTACTAGTTTGTCTTTAGTGTCAGCCTGCAAGTTGAGCTCACTTCCCTTCCTTATGCAGGAAGAAAACTGAGCTGGGGCACGTGGCCTTTTGAGACAGAGGCTAGCCAAGCTTTTTCATGACTAGCTTCAATTTTAAAAGATGCTACAAAACAACAACTCACAATACAAATTAGCAGAAAGAACTTTGAGGGGCACTTGTTAGACTAAAATGACAACTCAGTTAAGACAAAAAGTGACTGGCAGTGGTCAATAGTGTTTTTGTTGATGAGCTACAGAAGGAAGCACCGTTTCTAGAGCCAGTTCCTTTCTACAATTGACTGGAGTTTGATCTTGTTTGAAAGGCAGTTCTCCTTTTAGCCATTTCTGTTGTTGATAATTACATATATTCCTGATGCCTCCTTTTTCTTACACAGATCTTACCAAGCATTGAGAATGTGTTTCTCATAAAAGCACCATCCCTCGAAGGTAACAATTGATGAATTTGTCATTTCTAACTGCAATCACTGCACTTCATAGGGGGTATCTCTCCCTCAAATTTTTAACAAGGAAAAATCTGACTTTGATTGGGGTAACATATAGTTAGTGTCCTTGTATTTGTGTCTCCAAACCTTTTCAGGAGGTCTGAATATGTCCCTGACATCAGGGACATGCTGTCGATTGCGCCGTCGCAGCGTCTGGTGTAGTGTTGCCACACGTCGCTCTACAGCAGCTGCCTGAGATTTGGTCAGAGTGGACAGAAACACTGCGCTGTCTTCTTCCTGTTAATGAACAAATCAGCAACAAGCCTGAGTCAGAGGCCTTAAAAACTTCTTATGTCTTACTCAATTATCAGTCCTTTTCTTAAGCACATTCTGACTATCAAAGCTACTTTAAAGAGTGTCATTCAAGCAGTACAGCAGACATGCACTGGAACGCTGGAATATAAACATGAAGCTGCTGAACTCTGACTTAGGTCAAACTATTTCCAAAAAAGGAAAGATGATCAACACCTGATCCTGGTCTGCTGCCAGTGAATCATCGAACAGCCTTGCTAGTCCTGCCTCTGTTAGCCATGCCTCCTCCTGTTCGCCCTCTGAAACAGAAAATCAGATTAGAGTTTAAAAATGTGCTGGTGAATAATGAAGAAGCTGAAAATGTTCTCTTAAAAAACACTCAGGGGAGCTGTTCAGGTCCAGGAAAGGGAAAGGAGTGACCAGAGACAAACTGTATACACATACTACACAGGAAGATTATGTTTGCTGGGAGAACAATAGTCTTTATAAACAGGGTAAAAAGATGCAGGAATGAACACAAGACCTGACTATCTCCTCTATAAGGAGATACAAGTCTAAGCAGGCAGCGTGATTCCTGTTAACAGCTAGAATTTACCAACAGTGCCACAAAATCATTATTCTTCAGTTTTTGACTTGGAGAGGTTAGTCCTATAGAGATCAGAGATTCCTCTTTTTCAAGGAAGAAATGCGCAATCATGGCACCACACATAGATTCAACAACAACAACAACAGTATAAACTAAATATCAAGATCAAGATAATTATTAAATTACACGGTTACATACATGATGTCCAGAACAAGATGATCAAAAAGACTGTTCTCTGTAATGATTGTCCCTCTATCATGGACACAATGTATCTCACCTTCAGGAACTTTGCTCTGCTCCTCCTCCTGCATGTCCCCATCTCCCCCACCATCTCCTCTCCCAGTTTCTCCACCCGTCCGAGTGATATTCTCCACCTCCTTCCAGTAGTCGTCCATCTCCAGTTCGTCCAGAGAGTCCTTAAAAATGTGACAAGTTAACACATCATCTTTTACAGGTTAAAGCTGCCAGACAGCACCAACGCATTCGCAAACTGACCTTCAAAAATGCTTTTCCGTGTTATCTATACTTGATGCGAACAGATAAGGCGCAGCAGCACAGAATTCACTACCAGTCTGTACAAGTCTCCAAAGTGTCAGTTAACGGCAGCTCAACTTCTCTCACTCACTTTTCTACATAAAAATGAGTCAAATGTAAACACACATTGTGATATTCATCTCCGGTTCTGCTTTTCAAAATACAGCATTTTCTCTATTTGATTGCTGGCTATTTGGGTTATATGTACCCGCACATCTAAACCCAAAAAAGACTCAAGAAAAATCTCCACAGGCTAAATTAGATCAACTCTGAGAGCTAAAAATACTTAATGGGGAACAACAGATGTATGGCTGCCAGCCAAAGCTTATGCAACTTTTAATAAATACTGTCAATCCAAGCTTGAAGAGAAGCAGAAGTTTGAGTTGCTGCATGTAAATCCAAAACATCACAAGCATTTACGTCTTCAAGTGGTAAACAATGTGGGCATAAAAAGGTTAAAGGTGTGTTTGTGGATTTTGAAAATGTTTCAGGATGATCAAAAAAGGCTGAAGATCTGTTTGTTTCTTCTTTTAAATGCATGTTGAAAGGAAATACTTTTTATCCCCAATGTACTATTTAAAAAATGCTACACATACTGGCCACTTAAGTTCCAGATAATCACTGTACATTTATATCTTGAATCTTTGCTGTTCATAGATAAGGAAACAGTTATAATTCTCTAGAGTTAAACACATTATATGCCAGTTTACATACATGATGTCCAGACACTTTCATGAAAATTACAAAAACACAGATTGTTTCCAATTTTAAAAATGCTCAGAAAAAATCACTAACGCTACTACATAAAAGTATTTACTGCTTTAACAGCTTCAAATATTACATTAATTCATATTAGAGGTGTAGAAAAATATCGATATCGCAATATATATCGATATTTTGACTCCCGATATAATATCGATATTTCAAATCTTAGTATCGATATTTTTTGTAAAAATAAAAACTCATATTTTATCAGAGTTGGGAATAAAATACAACTTATAAAGATGTATGCACATGTTTTTTTTTCATGCACTATTCAGTTCAGACAGTGACAAGAGAAATATGTGACTTTTTTTAACTTACTGTTGTTATGTCAGTAACTCAAAGCTCTTTGTTTCTCATGGGTTTGATTACAGTTTGAACTGGACTACAGGTTAGGATGATTTCAACACTTTGTTAAAGGGAAAACAAGAACAATTTCTTTGCAACATTAGTTTAATTGACTTGATGCACTCTGTGTTAATGTATGTAACGCTGCATTTGACATATTTCAATAGCAATGAAATAGAAAAGTTACATATTCACTGTCTCTAGGTTTTTCCTAGTTTAATTTAGAATATCGCAATATATCGCAATATTGTGATATATTGTGATATTATCATATCGTGAGCTGAATATCGTATCGTATCGGAAAATAAGTGTATCGCTACAGCCCTAATTCATATGTGATTATCAACAAAAACTGATTTTTACTCATTTACTGTTTTTGTGACAAGTCAGCCATACGAAAATCCCTAAATTACACCCAACTGGGCTGTTTGAAAATTACATATTTTTATTGCTGGATACCAAAACAGGAATTTTGGAAGGTCTGCTTAAAAATCTTGACAACCCAAAATGTCAAGCCCAGTCTGCAATTTTTTAGCATATTCTAGGACATGGTGTTTTTAAGCTGCGGGGGTCATATGATCAAAAACTGAAGTTATAAAGGGTTTAAAAGTTGCATTTTTTCCCTGTCATAGACTAACTGTGAGTTTTATTACTCTGAATGGCATAAGGCTGTTTTAATGTGGAGCTAAATCTTAATTTGAGTACAAATTTTAAAACACTTCCAAATGACATGTCATATCTTTTACTGGTGTTAGAGTAAAATGAGGTTGCATGAGGTACTTGCCAATAGCAAGTTCATTGGTCCAGTAGACTCTGGTCAGCAAAGCCCCCTTAGGGAGGGTCCTGCCCTAGCCTGTACACTGCTGGTGCATGCTGCTAAGCAAACTGGGTGGTTTGCTCCACACAGTTTACACACAGTTTTCGATAGATAAAAACACTTGAAAACAACTTAACTACTTCCCCCATCGAGGTACTTTGCTTTGGCACTTCCTATGCTCAACTTGCACCTTCGTCTGTCTGCAGTCCAGATTTATATACTTTCTACTAACAAGCACTAGACCAAAAGTCCAGTCTTAATATCTTTTAAGTTAAATAGTTAGAGATATAAACAAGTTTTATGCTTTACACTATTATTTTCATTATTGTTTTGCAGACATAAGAAAAAATTTTTTAAAGTCTGTTTTAAATCCAGTCCTCATGGGCGCATTGGGTTCTTTTTCCACTGCACCTAGTTACCTTTGTTTGCCATAAAGAGCCATTGATATTAACATGTCGTATTTCCAAACCTCAAATTCCTATTGACATTAATATTTAAGAACTTAACACTGAGGATGCCATTGCAACTCTGTGTGTTCCTTCAGTGCAATGACAATAAAGCGTAATGACTGTATTTGTGTTAGTTATTAGCATTAAATGTGGAGAAACCGTCAAACATGATCAACCCCAGCCTACCTGAGAGTTGCTGCGCTCGCATGGAGGCCGATGTTTGGACTTGGAGATGGGGCTGTGTCGGGGGCTTGATCCCGGTTTAGGACTGGGGGAGTGCCGAGATCCTGGATGAGCAGCTGCACTTGGGTTTGGTTGTGCAGGAGGGTCTGTGGTTGTGGATTTTGTGCAGGTTGCAGGAGTGGAGGGTCCATGATGTGCATTTGGGTTCTGCTGGATTGCATAATGGCCTGTTCTGCGGCTAAAATAAATAGATGGGTACAAACAAGAAGTAGACATTTAGAAGATCTAAAGGTAAGATTTGAGTTGTTTTGTTCTCCAAGTGCACACGAATACAATTCATATGAATATAGTTGTGTGTAAATGTGTTTGGTTGTTACATCTATCTAAATCTGAACTATAATAAATAACTATAATAATCTTCATTCTGTACTTGTGCTCCATACCAGGTGTGTAAAGTGTTAACTTTAAAGCACAGCAGCAGAAAGAGATAGCCTGTGACACTGAGCCGTCAGTGACTCAGATGGGCAGAAGTCGGTCAGTAAGGACAAAACAGCGGTGTGTTAAATTTCCATCCAGTGACTAAGAATAGCTGCACTCATTCAGCCTGGACTCCTGTTGTCTAGCTTAACACAAACAGGTCATCCCAGCATGTAGCTTATTACACTGTTGTTCAGACTGGCATGGCTAAGGCTGTCTGAGTGCTAATTATGGTGAAGCTAACCTCATCCTAGGGTTGTAAAGTCAAGTTTATTTCATCTACAGATGCCATCAAATGCAAAACCAAAGTTAAAATTGTACAGCAGTGCTATGGCAATACAGAATTTACATTTTGATTAATTATTGGGTTTAAAAGTTGCATTTTTTCCCTGTCATAGACTAACTGTGAGTTTTATTACTCTGAATGGCATAAGGCTGTTTTAATGTGGAGCTAAATCTTAATTTGAGTACAAATTTTAAAACACTTCCAAATGACATGTCATATCATTTACTGGTGTTAGAGTAAAATGAGGTTGCATGAGGTACTTGCCAATAGCAAGTTCATTGGTCCAGTAGACTCTGGTCAGCAAAGCCCCCTTAGGGAGGGTCCTGCCCTAGCCTGTACACTGCTGGTGCATGCTGCTAAGCAAACTGGGTGGTTTGCTCCACACAGTTTACACACAGTTTTCGATAGATAAAAACACTTGAAAACAACTTAACTACTTCCCCCATCGAGGTACTTTGCTTTGGCACTTCCTATGCTCAACTTGCACCTTCGTCTGTCTGCAGTCCAGATTTATATACTTTCTACTAACAAGCACTAGACCAAAAGTCCAGTCTTAATATCTTTTAAGTTAAATAGTTAGAGATATAAACAAGGTTTTATGCTTTACACTATTATTTTCATTATTGTTTTGCAGACATAAGAAAAAAATTTTTAAAGTCTGTTTTAAATCCAGTCCTCATGGGCGCATTGGGTTCTTTTTCCACTGCACCTAGTTACCTTTGTTTGCCATAAAGAGCCATTGATATTAACATGTCGTATTTCCAAACCTCAAATTCCTATTGACATTAATATTTAAGAACTTAACACTGAGGATGCCATTGCAACTCTGTGTGTTCCTTCAGTGCAATGACAATAAAGCGTAATGATTGTATTTGTGTTAGTTATTAGCATTAAATGTGGAGAAACCGTCAAACATGATCAACCCCAGCCTACCTGAACTCGGAGCCTACCTGAGAGATGGGCTGGGAGATGGGGCTGTGTCGGGGGCTTGATCCCGGTTTAGGACTGGGGGAGTGCCGAGATCCTGGATGAGCAGCTGCACTTGGGTTTGGTTGTGCAGGAGGGTCTGTGGTTGTGGATTTTGTGCAGGTTGCAGGAGTGGAGGGTCCATGATGTGCATTTGGGTTCTGCTGGATTGCATAATGGCCTGTTCTGCGGCTAAAATAAATAGATGGGTACAAACAAGAAGTAGACATTTAGAAGATCTAAAGGTAAGATTTGAGTTGTTTTGTTCTCCAAGTGCACACGAATACAATTCATATGAATATAGTTGTGTGTAAATGTGTTTGGTTGTTACATCTATCTAAATCTGAACTATAATAAATAACTATAATAATCTTCATTCTGTACTTGTGCTCCATACCAGGTGTGTAAAGTGTTAACTTTAAAGCACAGCAGCAGAAAGAGATAGCCTGTGACACAGAGCCGTCAGTGACTCAGATGGGCAGAAGTCGGTCAGTAAGGACAAAACAGCGGTGTGTTAAATTTCCATCCAGTGACTAAGAATAGCTGCACTCATTCAGCCTGGACTCCTGTTGGCTAGCTTAACACAAACAGGTCATCCCAGCATGTAGCTTATTACACTGTTGTTCAGACTGGCATGGCTAAGGCTGTCTGAGTGCTAATTATGATGAAGCTAACCTCATCCTAGGGTTGTAAAGTCAAGTTTATTTCATCTACAGATGCCATCAAATGCAAAACCAAAGTTAAAATTGTACAGCAGTGCTATGGCAATACAGAATTTACATTTTGATTAATTATTTGGCTGTTTGAAAGAGTGATCCGAGTCAAATAAACATGGATTGGGTGATCAAATAGCCAACCAGTGCTTCACAAAGTGTGGGTTACATTCCTAGTGAGCAAAAGCGAGAGGAGAGAGAGGCTGCACGGAACAATCACACTGAGTTTAGTAAGCTTGGTTGCTGGGGAAAATTTATGTGGAATTTTACTCAAAATGGGTATACGCAATTGGATTCATAGGAATTTTTAATCAATATAGAATTGTTTATATGAGCTTGATTCAATTTGAGTGCATAACAGGTATGGACATCTCAAATGTTACCATCTCACAAACCCTTTTGAAACTGAGATGTAAAATCTAAAGGGGATAACCTCTAATAAATTTCAACTCAATAGACATTTGCGATGAGGACAAATTTGTGGTCCGGACGTCCATAGGGTTGTGGCGATCATCAATTCTTGTTTTAGTCCCTCTGTCTACTGCCCAACTCCCTCTGCCCATTCGCACCCCCGACACGGGTTTGGTTAGGGCGTGAGATGAAATGAAAAGTATGGCTTTGGCCTGCTCCATTATAAAGTGTCTTAAGATAATATTTGTTATGATCTGGCGCTATACAAATAAAGATGACTGACAAGCAGGATTATCAAAGCACAGCTGAAATGAAACTGCCATGACGTCCAGCACAAGACAGACTAAAAAAGTTAAACATAAAAGACCAAAGAAATGTCTGTTTTGTGCTTATTTTTCATGTTCTCTTTTATATACAATTATTGATACCAAGGCTATATACTCAAAGAGTGGCAGTAACCTTAACTTCTCTATATTTGGAACCCATAAGACCAAAGGCCTCTGTCATACAAAATCATGCTGGTTTTTAAGGAGTTGAACGTGTGTACCTGTTTAAATTCACTTTGAGAATAACTTAATTGACTGATTGATTCACAATGCTAATTAAGTTGCACAATTTGTTTGTCAAAAGCAAAACAATTGTATCTAATCATTTCTAATTCATGGTTAAAGTATCACTATGTATAACATGCATCAATCAAAAGAACCGTAATGAGGACTTTTCCCATAATTGAGCAGTCTGAACGAACGGTCAAACAAGGATCCCCTTTTAAGCTTTGACAATTGCCGCCTGAAAGTCCTCTTTGTTGAGACAGGAAGTGACAGAATCTAGCTCAGCACATTCTTCATTTCTCCCTCACTTCACACTGCAGAGTAATCGGGCTGGGCAACAACAGGACTGCAGAGTTTCTGCTTTCTGCCAATCACCAGTCCGCTCTCATTCATTCAAACACACAGTGCAGAAAAACCTCAAAGCTGGATATCTGTCCGTGAGGCTGAGAACATTTGGTGTGTCAGCAGACAGTACAAGGAGAAACAATGTTCAAGTCCACAACAAGCAAAATCTGTTTTTTTAATTCATGAAGCAAGACATGATACAAAAAACTTGGCAGGAAGCCAAGATGGCAGAGGTCACTGGGTTTAGCAGTACAGACTTTTTTCTTTTTTATATTAAAAAAAAACATGATAGTAATTTGATATATTTCTCATCTACTTCCCATTTAAAAATATATTTTAATCTGTATAAAGGAATAATTTGGGAGCAGAAAGCAGACCTAATCACACATTCACACAACTCTTAAACATTTTCTGAGTTTTTCCAGCTGAGCTTCATGTGTGAACACAAACTGTGGAACAGCTCGAGAAGTGTCAGGGCAGTACTCCTGAAATTTTCTGAGGAATGCATGCATGAATAAGCCTACGGAGAAGGGTACAAAAGTCAACTGTGTCCGTCAGTCAGTGGTTTCAGTACTTCATCAGCTTCCTTGTACTTTATGCAGTAATTATACTGAAGGTCTGGCTGGAGAAATTCAGGTAAAAATGAATTAACAATGCACCAACTGAAGCTTACACATGCAGCTCATCCTGGAATTTCTTCAATATTTCAGTTGTTTTTAAGTGTGAAGGCCCATATCGGGAGCTATTTTCTACACTTAATTTCCTGTATATTTAAGACAATGTCAGGTGCTTTGACCTTGAAAATCTGCTCCTGTCTGTTGCCCAATAAGCAGCTGTATAGTGTGGCTTAATGCTGGGCAAAGTCAAATGTATTAGAGTTCTGCAGCTTCTGTATTTGTAATGTTCATTCTAATATCAGCAGCACAGCTAATGGTTTTACAAGCGCACAGTAATGATACCATCTCCTCAACACATGCAGGGTTGTCACAGCACTGCTGTATGAAACTGCCATGAAATGCAAAGTAGCAAGAGCCAACACCAGGAAGCATCTAATTTATGTGCTTGCTAATTCCATCTAACATATTGGTATCAACTCAACAAGCGTTGAACCTCCCGAAAGGTGATGTGAAAAAAAATTCTGGGGTAACAGGTACAACCCCTGATGGAAAAGTGAGAAAAAACAATGGGTCAAGGTGATAACAGCTAATGGAAATGCTCTGTAAAAGGTGTTACAACTGTGTAATATGGCAGCATAGGTGCAGACTTGCAGTTGGAGGATTTAATAAAAAATTTCACTCTTCCTGGCTTTGTCGTGGCAGAGTGGAAGGACAGTTTTTGCCCTTAAATCACTGCCATATATGATTGGATAAAACTGTGAGCAGAGAAGTATATAGAGCTGTTTCATTACTACAGGAGATTGTGTGATGGTAACATCATGACCCTTAAATGCCTGCTGCAGTACATTTTCATGAGCACTTCCTATAGCTTTCAGACAAAAGTTAACCCCAATTTCAACAAGACATTTCTTTGTAGAGTCAGATTTAACATTTTGGCGTTTTGCACTAAACATGCAGCTCACTCCCAAATTTTTCTCAGTGTGATACACTTAAACTGACATAAAAGTAAATAACTGATACAAAACAGAAAGTACAGTCATGGAAAAAATTATTAGACCACCCTTGTTTTCTTCAATTTCTTGTTAATTTTAATGCCTGGCTCAACTAAAGGTACATTTGTTTGGACAATTATAATGATAACAACAAAAATAGCTCATGAGAGTTTAATTCAAGAACTAAGAACTATTCATTTTCCATGGTTTTCTTGATAATAACCAAAATTACTTAAATTCTTACATCAATAGCTATGGCATTGTACCGCCAAAAACACTACTTTTAAGCATTCCATGTTTTCTTTTCTGTTTGCTTTAAACACATGATACACACAAGAGTTAATACTTGATTGCATAACCATTGTTTTTGATGACTGCAGCCATGCGTCTTGGCATGCTCTCCACCAGCTTCTGACATTGTTCTGCTGACACAGCAGCCCATTCCTGTTGGACAAATTCAAACAAATTTTCTTTGTTTTTGGGCTTGTGGTTCTCCATTTTGAGTTTGATGATTTTCCACAGGTTTTCAATTGGATTAAGATCTGGTGATTGAGCAGGCCAAGGCATGGTGCGAATGTTGTGGTTCTCCATCCAGGCTTTAGCTGACCTTGCCGTGTGGCAAGGGGCATTGTCTTGTTGGAAAATCCAGTCATTGAGGCAGGAAAAGAGTTTTTCCAGCTGATGGAAGAAGACTGTTTTCAAGGGTAGTCCTGTACATGACCTGGTTCATTCGGCCTTCACACAATTGCATTTGCCCTGTTCCTCAGACTGAAACAACCCCAGATCATGACTGATCCACCCCCATGTTTTACTGTAGGGGCAAGACAGTCTGGGTTGTAAGCTTCTCCAGGCTTCCTCCTAACCAGTAAGTTGGCTGGAGTGGGCATCAATTCAAAATTGGATTCATCACTGAAGAGAACCTTAGCCCAATCATCAACAGTCCAATCCTTGTGGTCTCGAGCAAAGAGTAACCGGCCTTCCTCTGCCTTTCATTGATGAAGGGCTGCTTGCGTGCTCTGTGTGACTTCAAACCAGCTTCAACAAGTCGGTTTGAACTGTCCTTGCTGAACAAGTCACATTTCTCGACAGTGCCCACTCATTTTTAAGGTCCCTGGAGGTCTGGCGATTCCTGACACAGGAGCGGATGAGTGCACGGTCATCTCGTGGGGTAGAAGAGCGTTTCCTGCCATGGCCAGGTAGCAATTTGGTAGTGCCATGTTCAGCTTGTTTTTTGTTGTTGTAATGAACGGCTGTCTTGGAGATCTTCAGTTTTTTCGCTACCTGTCTCTCACTCATGCCAATTTCCAGCAGTGCCAAGATGGCTGCCTTTGGGGCTTCACATAATTCTTTTGTTTTAGGCATTATGTGAGAGCTGACAACTTCTGAGTTGTACGGCTTGAATGTAAGCAGGAAACCACTCTAGGCCTTTGCATGTGCAGTGCTGCTTGTGACATGAAATGGCCTCTTATATACCCTGGGAATCAATTAAGCTTAAGAATGTCAAATAGGACATAAAGTATTATGTGACCAGCTGCATTTTTTGTTGTGTTCATTGTATTATACGTTTAGTGGTACCAGATATTAGAATGAACAAGAAATTGAAGAAAACAAGGGTGGTCTAATAATTTTTTCCATGACTGTATGTTGAAAATATTTTGAAATCTAGTGAGCAACAGGCAAAACATAACATGCAAACTGCGCTTTGTCGTTTAACAAAAATGCCTGTCCACCTAGAGACCACAGATCCCTCAGCATGAGCCAAACTCATCCTCTCCCTTTGTTGGCTGCTCCACCAGTTTTGTGAACAGCCTGTTTTGAGCAGGGCTGAAATAGATGGGTTTATGCCCGTGCCAAAATCCAACAGGTAACAGACTTTTTCCTGGGGACATCTGGGATCAGTGTTAACTTGTAAAATGTGTGGCCTTTAAAGTACATGATTAAAAAAAACAGAACTGAGTTTAAGGATACTTAGCTGTAAACAAAGCTGCGGGTTTAAACGGGCAGTCAGACTGAACGGCACTAACTAAATGTGCTGAATTCATTAACTTGGAATTAATGTCTGTGTATTAGACTGAGATCCTGCTGAGTAGAGGCAACATACCACTACAAACTTCCTGACACACACATATAAAGTGCGCACACACTGTACAGTTGAAGAGACACAACTTTGAAGTGGTTTTAACAAAAAACTTCCGACATTTGTTCAGCAGTTTTACCCCCTCCTCTCCTTCCTTTAAAATACTATTGATGTTCTTTCCTGCTTCTCTCTCTTCCTCCTTAAAAACTACACCTGGCTTTTTGTCTTTCCTTTTCCTGTTCAATTGGGACTTTTCTCTTTTCACCCTTTCTCCTACATTTCCTCATGCATTCCTAGTAAGAATCTGGTCTGAGCTCTCAAAGATAACACAAGCTGAAACATGCCGTCCCAATCCTCTTCACAAAGACAGCAGCTCCCTTGGCAGTTCATTTTTCTGTTTCTTTACAAAAGTTACACCAGGTCATGATGTTTTCACTCAAGAGGAATGGCAGAAATGTTTCAGGAAAAACTGAGATGGTTTATTTACTCTACAGGCACACGATTGCTGACATTCATACACCAGTTTCAGAAACCATGTATCAGATGTTGGTGAAATTACAATTATACTGGAGTAAAAACTAAAGCTTTAAAAGGGCTGTCAAACCACACTGAGAATGTGGCAGTATTGCAAGTCATGGATGCCAACTGCAGTAAAACACCAGAGAAGATAAAGAAGATAAAGAAGAAGAACCACACTGAGAAGTGGTTAATATATTCACAATATACAAACCTTTCAATACTGCTGTTATTTCCTAATATCACACTAGTGTATTCACACTGGTCCTACTTTATCAGTCTACTGATAAGGAAATAATTGGCGCAGAAATCATCTTACCCCACGTGATTCATGAAGCATGCAAATCTGAGCAAACAAACAACCAGCTATTGATAAATGCAGCAGCTGAAAACAACGGTCATTTAGACAACCCGCTCCTTCATATTCATACTTTACACCAGAATTTACAACACGGAGAGACATAATGCAACCAAAGGAAAATAACTTTTTCTGCACTGGAGCTGGACATGGTCACACGAGAAGAAGAAAATCATAAAATGTCGTTGTTTGGCAGCCTGAAAAGAGGGAAACTGAATTAGAGACATGGGATCTGCAAATGGATGCTGGTAAAAAACTTTTTGTTTGGAGACAACCATGCTTTTGGCAGCTGAAATAAACAAATTGTAATAACTACTTTCAGAGATTTTAGTGTTTTAACAGCATCCCAAGGACAACTTGTTTAAGAACAAACTACAATTTAACAGAAAGCAAAACCTTATGCTTAAAAAGGTGGTTTAAACGAAGGGCTTATAGCTCAAAACCAGACCAGAGACAGTGGTGCAGTGGTCTCTTAAGAGAGAAGTAATCATGAAACGGACTAACACTACACTGTTTTATTGAACAAAGTTACACTGCTTTAGATCAGGAGTGGGCAAATGCTGTATATGCCATCTTGGCTCTGCCATTCTGGTTGCCAGAACAAGAAACACAACAATGTAAACAATTTGGTCAAAGTTGCAATCACAATGGCGATCCTGGCTTTGTCCTCTTAAACACACTCTCAGTGAGGCCAGGTGAGCTACCTTTGTGTGGAAACAAACACTTTTCACACATTTTCCAAAAGACAAACAGCGCTTAAGAGGTGTATGCAAATGCTTTGTACCTTTACACACACACACCTTTTTAACACCTGCTCCCAGCTTTCACTGGAAACAAGTGTGAGCAGTCACATAGGTGTGTGGAGAGTACAGTCAATAACTAAAGCTCACACTGACAGAGGCAAATAAGACAAAAACAACTCACAAGGAGCAACTTCAACACTGATAAGGTTGATCTGAGTCAGGAAGTGAACTGAAGTCAACTTTTGTATCAGAGTGGCCACCTTGTTTTTAAAAAGCTCTGCACAAACAGCAGGAAAAATTGGATAATATCATAGATGATGACTTAAGGGTTTAGAGCTTTTATTAGATGAAAGTACAAGAAAATTAATTCCATTGTCATAACTATTTTCACGCTACCTGCTCATTTCTCATTTCATATTATCCTCTATTGAGTAAGGCTGCTCATGGCAAACACGGTGATTCCAACTGGTTGACTGATATCTAAATCACAACTATTATATTTATAATGGCTGAGACATGGGCAGAATGTGACTGTACCACAATAATTCACCTCATCATCACTAAGTGTCTACATCAAAAAATTCACAGTAACATTCATGATAATTTTACATTGTTTGTCTTCTTTCAAATATTTTCAAACTCAAATAAACTTAGCCTGACATGCCAGATGGACCAGTCACTATATATCCCTAGTCCATCTGGAAAAGAGCCCATAGAACGTGTTTGGGAATGGGCAGAACCTTTCAAAATATATCAAGCTTTTGATTGGATAATCATTCTGTCAATCACATACATGACGGGCCAATCAGATAATGTAGTAGGTGGGCACTATTGCTGGAGTAAAAGAACCGAGCAGGAGGCCCTTGTTAGAACTAACTCTCACCAAATCGTGTCACAAGTGAAGCAGAAATATCTTTCCCACAGAGAAGTTTGAAGTGCTGTTATTCGTTTTTCATTTTATAAAGAAATGCAGTCCAGATCTGATAAAACTGCTACTGAAGCTGAACTATCTGTACGAACAGCCACTAACTGCTTTCCATTTGCTTGTAGCTCCCACTTCTTCCTGCTCTAAAGAACACTGTTTGGACCGTCCCGCTCACCGTTATTGTGGACTGGAGCTCAGTAAGATGGAGCTGCCTGATTTCAGACATTAAATCAGGCCGATCAATCCACACTGCAAGGTTTAAATAAAACCTTGCAGTGAGGCTGTGAACTTTCCAACAAACTTTATCTGTATCAATGTTGATGAATTCAGAAATGTCAGCATATCAAATATGGAAAAACAACAGTATTGTGCATCCCTAGTTGGCTGCACTTCAAGCTTTACGTGTGTTTTGCTTTACATTCATATTTAAAGCTTTCCTGAGGTTATAAAAATCTTACAACCTTAACTCCCTCCAAATAGAAATGTCTGTTACCAAAGCATGCCACAATCGTTTTTGTCCTTATGCCGGACATCTATCATTTAACAATGAACACTGCAGATCTTTAGCAGACAACATGAGAGGGGAAGAAGCTGAACAACTGTGCGTGGTATCCCCATTGACATGAACAGGTGCCAGCTGCCCACTGAGGAAACAGGACATTGATTGTGTTCTCCCTCTCCCACAGTGACGAGTCCCTGCAGTAACACATAAATCATCTTTATTTCGCTCTCGCTAAACTGCACTGAATCGTCTTTTCCTCTGTTTTAAGACAAATAAAACAAGGATGCTGGGTTGTTAGCCTCTACATCTCCTCCTGTTCATCTATAAGATGGACTAGT
Source organism: Scarus forsteni (assembly GCA_036419115.1). Taxonomy (NCBI): domain Eukaryota; kingdom Metazoa; phylum Chordata; class Actinopteri; order Labriformes; family Labridae; genus Scarus; species Scarus forsteni. The sequence goes on along the minus strand of JAZDUH010000182.1, from coordinate 9,383,039 downwards.
CTACCTCTTTTGTTGCTGATCTGACATATTTTTAAGCGGTCACAACTTGTCTTCCTCCCTGCAGATATCATTTCCTGTGAAGCCTTGGACATCTGTGGCCTGTGTGTTGTACCCCAGAGTGAATTAACTCAAACCAGAAGTGTCCATTGTCCGTTTCTTTACGAGGAAGCACTACATCAGTTAGGGAAACAGAAACTCAGTGTTAATTTAACTCGAGCTTCTCTTCAAATACCTAAATGAAAGCAATTCATGTGCAAAACTCCCAGCAAACACATGATCTACAGCTCCTTGGCTTGGATGTCCACTTCTGGAAATAGCACAGAAGCTCCCTGTCTGTCTCTTGGTCTGTCTGTCTGTCTCTCATTTCCTGACCCGAGGAAACAATGAGCACCATCCTAAGCCTTAACGTCAGCCTAGACAGGACACACACACTGTGCTGTGTGAGGTGAGACAAAAGCCAGGTTGTAACGTGATGCTGTTTTTCTGCAGCTCACTGGACGAGCCATCTGGAGCACACACATACAGTATGGACTGGATGTTGTGTCTGTACACACACACACACACACACACACACACACACACACTGAGGCGGTGTTTCCATCTTTACACAAGCAACACTGAGTTCTTTACTTCCAGCTCACCATAGTTGTTGAATGCACTTGTTTGTAGATCTAAACATGGACTGGACACATGGATGGCTTGGCGTGGATGCATAAACAAATGTGGTCTGTACAAATAAAAGGCTGTGGCTGTTGAGTTGTTTTCAAGTGAGCGCAGTTCCTGTTTAGTTTCTAAGGGGCTCTAGAAGTGTCCTTCTCCCGAAGTGAGACTTTTCCGGGCAGGTCAACATAGGGATGGGAATTGATAAGATTTTATCGATACCAATGCCGTCAACGATCCTGCTAATTGATCCAATTCTTTAACGATTCCCTTATCGATTCCTGAAGATTTTGCGAGTGGGCAAATGTTGGTCTGATTTTCAGTGGCAATAATGTCAAACACATGTCACAGCAAAGATACCTGTTTCTGCAAGTTGCTGGTGTTTCCACTCACTTAAGGTTGTGTAGTAGGTGCAATGAAAATAAAGCTACAATTCTGATGCTTGTGAACCCTGTCAATTGAATGGAATTGATAAGGGAATTCATAAGCAAAAAGATTAATGATATCGATTCTTTGATGGAGCTGTTAACGATTCTCAACTGGAATTGGTTTTTGATTCCCATCCCTAGGTCAACACATACTTCTGTAAGTGTGAGCTGCGGAAGAGACTAAAAGGGAAACTGGGTCTTATAAAGACAATCTCCTATCAATACGGAAAATCTGGGCAAATATAAATGCTTTAAGATTAGGGATGGGGATTGATAAGATTTCATCAATATCAGTGCTACTAACAATCCTGCTAATCAATCCAATTCTTTAACGATTCCCTTATTGATTCCTGCAGATTTTCAGTGGCAACAATGTCAAACACATGTCACAGCATAGATTACTGCTTTTGCAAGTTGCTGGTGTTTCCACTCACTAAAGGCTGTGCAGTAGGCGCCTTTTGTAAAAAATTAAGCCACAATTCTGACCACTTCTGAACCCTGTCAGTGGAAGGATTTGATAAATGACTCATGACATTGATATTTTGATGGAGCTGTTAACCAATCTCAACTGGAACTGGTTTTTAATTCCCATCCCTGATAAAAAAATATATGTAATACTTTCAGAATATCAGACACTGATCATATATGTGAATTATAATCTTAGTTATTCCAATATTTTTAATATTAAGAAACAGTGAAGATGGTTGAAGGTGACATAGGGTCAATCAGCACATGGTATCTTGTTGCTTTGTAGAGGCATGCAAAAAAAAAACACAATTAAAAGACTTAGGATATAAGCATATCTAAACGACTGTAAATAAGCTAATACAAACATCACTAAGACCTGTTATTATTTGTCAAATCACATAACCCATCCTCTTAGTGCTCTGCAGGCTGAAGCAGACGCTATGATAAACACCTTGTTTTTCACAAACATGGAACATTTTGCGAAATGTCAATAAAAATAAATCAAACATCAGTTTTGAATTAAATCATACAAGCTACTCATCCCTTTTGTTTTGGTTGTGACACCCTCCAGCTGCCTGCAATTTTGTTCTGAGTGTTGAAAATTCACAATTTAGCTGCATGTTTATACAAACAACAGAGTTTTATTAATTTGCTGCAAGACCCTTGCACTGAATCGATTTGTCCATGTGGTTGCGTCTGACTGATAGCGTGACTAGGGAAAGAAAAATGTCATCTAGCACTGACCACTGCAGCATGAGTTTTCTTTAAAACTGAGAAAATTGATGTAAACTTCAAGTTTTAGTCACTTTGAACCATCATATGACAGGCCAGATATTATTTAAATTGCTTAAAACAGTAAAGTCTTTGCCAGAAAATCCCCTAGGGCATATGTAATATTATTGGAGAACCCTTCCCCCACCACCTCTGTCATGATAAAAAAAATATGCAGATTTATGGCCAGTTTTCTGTATTTTCAGTGTATCTGGATCAACAGTTGTGTGTCATGTGAAGGCTGGGGGCAGTAAATCCCTTAATGGATCCAACCTTCTGATCAAGGTAACACATAATTTACATCAATATTAGAAGAAATAAAAAAGAACAGAAGTCTATTATGAAATGCTGTCTTTGCAACGTACAGACATATTGGAGCCTTCAACTGCATAAATCCACCATTTACTCTTCTCTGGGTTTTGAGATGAGTTCTGTATAATTAATTCAAGCTTGTTTTCTCATTTGTTTGTGCATCCATGAGAAATTTACCATCTTCCAATAGAATAGGAAACTTAACCTGGACGGAAGCAAATCTTGCCCACCAAACCACTTCATGAGTGTGTGATGTCACATGAAAGCTGTCAATAAAACCTCTTTGCTGGTAAAGTAGACTTACAGCTTAGAATTGATAGAGCAGCCCAAAAGCATATGCTACAAAAACTGCTTCAAGTCTCATGATTTGTTGAGAGCCAAATAACATCGATTAACAAAGCCAAATTGTCACGATAAACTGAAGTGTATCATCCACAAAAATAATAAATAATAATCTTAAAGTTCATATGAAGGGTGAATAAATAGTTGAATTTAGCAGATTAAATTCAAACAATTCCTCAGTTTCCTGTTTCTGTAAAATGACTCTAAAATTTTGATTGGCTGGTGACAAAGTGCATTTACAGGTTTCAAATGGAGCTGTAAGAACGTGTTATGGGCATTTTTACGACTTATATTCGAGAAATACAGTTCATTTCAAATGTTCATTGAATTACAGAGTGGTGCCTTCCAAAGTTCTACATTTAATTTCATCAAGGAAGATAGAGATATAGCAGTTATGTAAACTCTTGGCTCTGGTGTTACACTTATTAAAAGCCAGGAAGGAAGACAGTTTATCAGACCCTAATGCAAGGTCGTGGTATATCTACTTTGACAGATATAATCCATCAACAATTAAGTTTGACTGAATAAGAAGGAAATCCTCACATTTTTTATGTTACTACTAGAACTAGATAACAATAACGACTGCTCAATCCACACGAACATTTTTCATTGGACATTTTCAAAGTCCTACAAACTACTAATGTCATAAACAACCATTCAGTCATTTATTGTACAGCAGAAGTTGTTTGTGAATTTTGGTATCCTCTGTAGGGCTACAGTAAAAAGGTAAGGTTGTAAAGCTGAACCAGCAAAGTCAAGGTGAGCCTGCTGATTAGGAATGTGCTCAGAGGAAAAACATAACCCAAGGCCAGGGGCGGAGCTGGCCTTTGAATGGAAATAAAATTAAATTGGCCTGTCTGGGTGCAATTAACCCGGGTCTGGTTTGAAGTGTGCTAACTAAAGTGCGCTACATCTCAAACAGCGCACAGTAAATACAACTATGCAGCTTTTATTCAACTAATCTGCTTCATGTTTAGCTCTTCGCTTAAGAAAGAGGACTAACACCGCCACAGTGACCTTTGCTCCCGCTCTCACACATAAACAGAAACCTTTAGCCGCAGCTGGCCTCATCATGGAGATAACATCGATATGTCGCACCTGTGCAGGTTGGGCTCGTGCTCCTGGGCTGACGGGCAGCTCGTGGCACACGGGCCCGGTTTGGGTAACAGTTCGGCGTTGCTGTGGTAACCCGTTAAAACCACTCCCTGCGACGAGTGCTGCTGCCGACTCATGTTTCTGCTTGGGTTCTTCTTTCTTCTGCTCCACACGCTGCTGACATCCAATAAGTCACTGATATTCAGCCTTATTGTTTAATCTATCGATGTTCTCCATCGACATTAGAGCCATGACGTCGCCGACTCATTCTGACAAACTCTCCTTCTTTACCCCTCTCCCTCAGTCTTCCCCTTTTGCTCTTCGTCTTTCTCAACTCCTGAGTCCGTCTGCGCGTTTCTGAAGGTTCAGCAGCCGGACTGGGGCTGGACCACATTCACAGCAAAGAGAGGGGATTGGCTGAAATTTAAAACACAGGGCAAAGTTTGACGTGTTATAGCGCCCCCTACTGCCCGTAGCAGGTACTAACTGCTTCCTGGTGCAACGGTCAATCCAGACAAAACTTTATTTTTAATGTGGAGTTTTACTGTGTGTTTTAATAATTTATTAATTCATTTTAAATTAGTAAAAATACATCTATGTCCCAGCTCTGTATCTTTTCTTTTCTGATATATTTTTCAAACTAATATCACTTACTTTTCCAGGCAGGGCAGGTAGTAAAGGTCGATGATACAGTGCGGGTTTATTAAAAACTACTGACACTACTGCACCCCCTGGTAATAAGCCAGACAAGTACACGCAAAAGAAATACGCCAAACCACTTAAACTCTACTCAAAACTACCAAATATTCAAAAATTTCAGGATTTTGCCCTTTTAAATGTCTAACTACATGTTATTACTTGTTTAAAAAAAAAAACACAAAAAAACGATTTTTTTGATACTGAATGTGGAACTTGCTGGAGATTTGAGTAACAGCAACATTGATTTATTTGCACTGATACTTCCTATGGCATCAAATATTACATTTTGAACCCTCTAGGGACCCTTGCGTCAAAATGTACAAGCAAAAACGACTATAAAATCATCATACATACAAATATCTTATTCTGTTTATTTTCTAAATCTTTTAAATACTTCAGCTCTGCTCAAAACTATCATATGTACAATTATTTTCATTATTTTAACACTTTAATACCCTGTTGCAGTGTTTTATTTATTTGCATTGCTAGTCCATTTGATGTTAACCTGACATGCCAGATGGACAGTTCCATTTTGAAAAGATGCATGATTTCAAAATCAGGTAGGTCTGTCTGCTCTGCAAAGCTAAAATGATGTACCCACTCTCAAACATGTTGCATCTGTTAAGTCCAATATGGAGGCTAAAATGGAAAGTCCAAAGTTTTTCAGGATTTTAGTGGGCCTCACTTGATTCAATTCCTTAAATATAGGCCAGTGAGTTATAAGGTTTGGAAAAACTGCACAGAAAGTTGTATGTTGGCAATTTTCTTATCCATAGTGCATCCATCTAATGTAAAACCCTTTGGGGACCCTTGAGTCAGAAAATGTACATTCACAAAAACTGCTAGACATTTTCTCAAGTACAGAGCAAAATCAGCATAGAAATCATCAGCTGGTCCACAGGGTCACCCCTGTACCCTAACTTAAGGTCTCACCACAGCACTTGCAGAAAGTGTTACATTCAGTGGTCTCAAAGTGATGAGTTATAACTTACAGCAAAGACTATTTGGTGGTCAAAGCATTCATATCAGCTTGTTCCAAGGAGCTTTTTAAAATAAATACCTTCTTAGAAATGTCTAGACATTTAATTAAGCAATGATGTGCTTATATTTGGTGATTCACAGGTGCCTCCCTAAGAGGTTCAGAAAGTTTTGGACAGTCATCACAAACACATCGCCAAAACAAACAAAGAGATAAAAGTAATCTGCCTAACTGTTCAGGTCAATCCAAAAGATTGTAGACTGCATGAGGTGAAGGTTGGACTGAAGGCAGAAACAGGCACAAGCATTAACAGGATGATGCCACAGCTGAGTTCACAGGCTATTTATAATGGCACATATGTACGTAATACAGACCTGAATCAGCTTATTTGATGCAACAATTTTATTTCATTTTATTTCAAATATTACTACCAGGGCTGAAATAGAATTAAAATACACCAGTTCTTAATGTATAAAAATAACAGTGCACGAAATCCTCCAAGATGTTCTCGAAAACATACAACCCACTCTTTTTAACGTCTCATAAATGCATTGACTCACATCACACATTGCACATTTCACAACAAAGTGAAATCCAAGTTTAAATAAATATACATACACACAGATATTTATATATATATAAATATATATATATATATATATGTATGTATGTATGTATGTATGTATAGAGAGAGAGTGAGAGAGATGCATAGATGTATACATATGTAAAATAATCAAACCAGAAAGACAACTTTTTTATTTTGATAATTGTTGAAAAAATAGTATAATATAAAAGTATTACAACTTTATAATATATTTATTATAATAAATTAATGATTAAATGTACTATATACTAAAGGGCTTCCTTTAACATTTTCTGCATTTTGTAAATAAATCTGAGGCGCTAATAGCCAATTGTTTTGGTTTGAATGTTGGACCATACAAAACATGAAAAATCTAACAAAAGTTCCTTGTTTAGCAGAGTGCCGTGTGTTTCCAGTGTAACTAACCTAGCTAAGTCAATCCACCTGCCACACAGGCACTGACTGCAGTCAAAGTATCAAACATCTCAGCCCTCTTTTAGAAATACAAGTAATTTAATCGATATCAATGCAAGCACTATAAATCATATCAACCATTCCACTTTATAATCATAAGTACGACTTTGAGGACTTTATAAAGACCTGAACATAGAAAATAGTCTAATCTTTTTACTTTAATGTAAAATTCATGAAATAAACTATCTGAAGTTTAAATGAGTATTTCTACAAAACTGTTCTAAAAAATGGGAACTATTTTCAAGTAAAAACTAGAATGACTTTAATATATACTCTGAAATATGCATCAATAAAACATTTCCTATGAGTGTACAAATTACCCCCAAAACATGAAATGAACAGCCACATAAAGAAGTACATACACAAAACAGATAAAAGACAATTTGACAGCAGAAATCATCAAAATGTAAGTCCTCTCACTTGTTTAAGTGTTGCTTTGTAAGACTTTTATGACCTCAACTAGAAAAAGAACTTCTAGGATTTTCTAAGGAACTATAGGGACTTTTCAATATCCATATTTTGGTAATGAAAATAGTGTACAAGGGTTTTTAAAGAATTCAACCACCCATTGGAGACCTGAATATGACTGTAATCCTAGTTTCACTCAGAAACTTAAGTTCATCAAGATATTTGGTAAATATGGTTTGAATCACTTTGGTCAGATAATTAGAGGATATAAAATATCAGTGTGTAGCTGATGGGATTTTTCTGTTTCCTGTCATGAAATTATAACTATCTTCATATTAAATCCACCACATTTTAATCCATGCAAATATTTTTGATTTCTATTTTATTACAATCACTGAAATAACACATTTTGAGCTGTTGAGCTTTAAATCTCATCAGTAGTATAAATGGTTACTTTGTTGCCACATTGTTCAGAATCAATGGTCAGGGTTTCACAGTATAGTTGATTGACTTATTTTATTTAACTTTAATTTAACCAGGAAAATAAACGTATTGAAATTAAAACGTCTTTCTCATCTAAAAACTAGGGCTGGGAAAGTAATGATAGTTTGACGTTTACTTCTGATTTTTTTCCCCTTTCGTAACCAAGACAAAGTGATAGAGATTTAGAAATGACTGGAAAACATATTTTAAAATGTATTTACAAATCAAATAAATCATTTGTTCCTATAGATTCACTTTCCTGTAGACATGTTTCTAGCATTGACAGCTTGTGAGTGTATAGTAACAAAAAATGTATATGAAGCATAATTGTAAAATTAGTGGGTAAATGTTTTTGTCTAGAGATATAAATATCAATCAAGATGATAATTCTAATATTTCCCTTAACCGAACAGCCCTTGTGGCCTGTGTTGTTTGCATTGATTTCTAACAACAAAGTTTATATAAATTATGCTTTATGTACCTTTTTTTTTGAAAAACAAAGCTGCAGACAGTCTGTGAAACAGCCAGTATAATACATAGACAGATTTAACATAGCACCAAAGATGACACACAGATCAGAGTCTATGTGAGGTCATCATTAGGGAGATATTTTGGTAAACTGCAGCGTGTACGCTGAACACTTCCACAGGTTTAACTCTCATTCAAACAGCAGCACAAGTCCATATGTTAGTAGAGCAGCCATTGGTGCAGAAACAGACAGGGTTATGAATGGATCAGCGTCAGAGCACACAGATGTCATCTCACTCTCTGGTCACTCACCTGAGATGAAGGTAGTAGACGAGTCTGGAGACCATTGTGTCTGCGAGCGCCTCCGTCCAGCTACGCAGTCTTTAACAGAGCACGACCTGTCGGCCATGAGCTGCAGGGAGATGCTGCTGAAACACTCACACACTGTGAAAAGTGGATTAGCCAAGAGAGGTCAATTAGATTCTGCCACTCCTCCATCTGCACCTCCACACATCTCTAAATCTTTTAACCTCCCCCACCTCCTCTACCTCCTAATGCATCCTTCTGTTTGGTCTCAACTCCCCACCCCACCCCACCCCCACTGAGTTGAAATTACACTTTTTTGATGAGAGCAATTAGTGATACCTGTGATATTGCCTCTAAGAATCGCATCAGTTTAGTTTATGTTGATTTTTATTATTTCATCTTTAATTTTTAAATACCTCTAATTTTTTTTTGATTCTTCTTCTCTTTTTGAACTCTTAAATTGTGTTTTTAACATAAATGTTTTGCTAAATTTTGTTAAAGGTAACTGCATATTACGACATATGGAGCATAACGGATAAGCAGACATTTTAAATGTATTCATCCAAAAGCAAGTTTAAGTTCTTCCATTCATACACAAAGAAAATAAAACAGACAGAATGAGATGAAATTTAGAAGAAAAAAAAACACAGTAGAGAAAAAAAGCAATATTACAAGTATAACTAATAAGGCACAAGCTTATGTAATGTATAAACAAAGAGAAGGATGGGATAAAACTGTTCAAATGAACATAAATGAGCAAAGTTTGAACTTAATAATGTCCACATTAAAAGAAGTAGGTGTGCATGCAGTAAAGTGTGAACATAAACTAACAGGAGTATGGGCGCACTGACATTCTAAAATGATAATAAAAAGGTTGTTCGGGAATAAAGTGGCAGAACTCAAAAATGAGCAAATGAGTTGGAACATGTGTGCATGTACTGGCACACTGTGTATTTGAACAGAACAAGTGTAAATGCAAGAAATATAATGATGAATAAATGAGTTAGAACAAAGGCAGAAATGTTTATGGACTGCACCTATCCATCCATTATCTATACTGTTCATCCCTTTCAGGGTCACAGGGTCACTAGAACCTATCCCAGCTGACATTGGACAAGGGGCAGGTTACACCAGCTGATCACATGACCACAGAGGCAATCATTCACGCACACTCATACCCAAGGTTAACTCAGTCACACATTAGCCTAACAAGCATGTTTTCCTTTTGGTCTGTGGGAGGAAGCCACAGTGCCTGGACAGAACCCACGCATGCACAGGGAGAACATGCACACAGAAAAGCCCTGACAAACACAGGGATCTAATCAACAACCTTCTTGCTCAGAGGTATGCAAACTTCCTGCTATACAGTGATGTAAATATTGTGAAGAGAAAGGAAGTACGCGTGCTAGGACTGAAAAGAATAATGAAAATGTTTGTGTGGATAAAATTAGTGATCAAGAGAATAAATGAACAGGAACATGTGTGCATGCGGTAGAGTCATATGAACAGAGGCTTGTTTCAGCACTGGTTGTGTTTGGCTGCTCTGTGTGCGTGTGTCGCAATTCTGTATTTATTCATGAAACCCAGTACATGTGTTAAATCACCCACAACCTTCCACATATACTTCTGTTCAATATAAAATGATTATTATATGCTAATGCATGTATACCTATATTTTACTTCTTTCTACACTATCTTACTGTACATATGCTGTTTGTTACAGTATCTTAACCAAATTCCTTTGAGCCCTATTATTTATTTCTTAATTTTGCTTATACGTGAATGAAACAGCAGAAAGTTGAATTCCTCACAACATCTATCGGTGTAAGTCAGCTCAAAAAAGTTTTAAATAGATACATGACCAGAAGAACATGGATAAAGAAATGTGGTAATAAAAAGCATATTAGTAAAATAAAAATTGAATACGTGTGTGAATGGTAGTATTTTTGCAGCGGATACATTTATAAATCTGAGAAACTAAAAGATCAAAATGAATTCACTTGAGGCTATCGCAGCTCTGCAATGCACTCTGGGTAGTGATGCCAAATGACTGCGTTGTCATAACCATTTGACATCATTGTCCAGACTGAATTGCACAAAGCTGGCAGCTTGTTTGTGAACTTTTTTCTCACAATGTTGTAATCCAGTGCATTTCTCTGTGCAGCATACATGTTAAAGACATTCACAGCATCAGCACGCCCCATGCAGAGTCCTCTTTACTGCCAAGACTGTGCAAGTACGCCCCCTGGTGTTATTGTCATGTGAAGCAAAAGGGAGCCATTCCTTTCAGTCAATCACAAGAAATTAAGCATCAGCACAAATCCACTAATCTTCTTACAGAAAGTTTGAATGAAATCAATTAAAAAGTAAAAATAGCCAGCTCGAAACTGTACACAGAAAGCGTAATCTAATTTTCAGTGTATTCACAACAGAGACAGATCATGTTGAAGTGCACTTTTTATTACAACATTAAACCAAAAACACAAAACAACTGTGGAGTGTAAATATTGGAAAACTTGAATAACAAGACGTTTACGTTATTCTGTTTAGTTTTAAACTGTGAAGATCTTTACAAAGTTACTCTTTTTTTTAACACTGCAAAAACACAAACAGTTAAACTTCCTGAGCCTCATGATCTTTGCTCCTTTATCTGCAACACACAAACATTTAACAAAAGAGAGCAGTCAGACTGAAAAGCTTACATAGACATGTGAATAAAATAACATATTGAACATGAAGCATTTTACAGGCACTGATGACCTCTTACACAAGGGATGCATTATTTTCAATATCAAAAATCCCCATTACAATACAAATAATAACAATATATCCCCTATAGCCCAAAAATATAGCCTAGGGCAGAGCAATTAAGTTTAAATTTAAATTAGAATTTCAATCAAGAACAAGTTATTGCTGATTGCTGCTGTGTTTGTTTGTCTATTGGTTTTCTTATTTAAAATAAATCTGTTTGTCGTCACATTTGGGCAACACAAGAACACAGCTCCAACCCAAAAAAGAAAAAGTAATTATTTCACCATTCTTAAAAATACACATCATTTATTTATTGATCATTCGAAGAGTTTAGATCCTAAAAAAATTGATTACTGCATAAGAAACAAAAGTTGTACAATCCACAAGTTGCCATACTTTGGGTAGGGGGTTGTTTTGGTGTATCTGATCCAGTGCCTGGAAGCTTCATGAAACAATTCTTTTAATAGAAAAAGATGACTGATTATGTTTAATCTTGAAGCGAAACATACAATAGAGCTTGTATGTTGTCTGTTTCATTAGATTGAGGGCATTAGGACCACTAACTGAAGGGAGAAGGCAGAGAAAGTTCAGCATCTTTGTTTCGTGATTCGATTCAGCTGGATATGCTGATAGGCAAAACCACATTAATTTAAAAGTTTTTAGTACCCAACATTAATCATAACTGTAATGATGGGAGTGTATGCAAGATCCTGAAAACATGTATTTATGTACCTTAATACAGGGCTGGCATTGTAAGTCATCATAATTTATCATGTTACCAATATCAGGGTAGTTTGTTAACATTTCTTGAACTAGGTGGTCTATTTTCTTCTTGTCTATATTTCTAAGGACCCAGAATATCACATGCATGAAAATAAGAGTTTCTAATCAATGTTGTACAAAGCATGATCCCTGCAACAACAACAGACTTTATTGTCCATCTTGGTGACAGAAATAAATAAATAATAACAGAACCTGTAACACAGAGACAGAAGCCGAATGATAATGTCTGACGCCCACTCATGGCCACAGGCTGAACTACAGCACAAAGTAAACAACCCAAAATTCTACAAATCATTAACTGATGATATACCCATTGTGTTTAAGCACAGTATTGTGCTGCAAAATATGGTGGAATGTTGGTGTATTAATACCTTATTTATACTCCTATTCATTAATCATAATCTAATACTTAGCACTATTACAATAGTTGACATAATTGAGAATCCCTTTTAGATCTAACTATCACTTAAACTGTAACATGAAACAGTGTCAGACTATTGGTTTCAGAAACACACAAATATGTATATATATATATATATATATATATATATATAATATATATATATAAAAAGAAAAAAGAGGTCTAATTATTCTCTGTTAAAGATGGAAGCAGAAAAATGAAAACTAAAAGAACTGTTTTCAGATTAATTTTGCCTTATATGCAACTTGATTTTGACAGTTTGGGTAAAAAGCAGAGCCAAAAAACAACACTGTTAAAAAAGGAAAATGCTCTGCATCTATGGGGTTGAAGTACTCAAATGAATATTAAAACAAGAGGTCTGCTTGAAAGCTTCACAAACTTGATTTAGATATTTAGAGCCAATATATCTGCAGAAAATATTGGCTAATATCTTCATATCTGCTGATTATAATAAACTTATCTTTTATCTGCCCATAGCGATATCACAGCAATATCATACATCTCTATGTCCAACCGACAGTAAAAGTGATGAGACATCAGAGCCAGATGAAGTGAGTGAGCAGCGATTCCTTACCTTAACCTTCATATCTGCAGCTTCACTTGCTCTTCAAGTGTGAAAACATCTTGGAGTACAAATCCTTTTGTTTGTCCAGGCTTTCTTTGTAGCACCTGAAACATGAAATCTGCTTAAATGCGTGAATTACCAACAAAAAGGATTGCTTCTCGTGGTAGCTCTGCCACTTTAAAACAATGTTGAGATCTAAAGTCCAAAACTACATAAAACTGTCTTGACTTAATCTAAACTTCTCAAGTGTGTTAAAAATAGTTCATCTTACGTTGCAACCCTCCTCAGCAGGTTGTTTATGTCACTGTCAAAGGGTTTCTTTGCTTGTGCAGTTGTGAGGCAATCCTGTGCGCTCTCGTACTCTTGCAGATCCAGATACGCCTGACGGGACGGAGATTACATCATTGCACATAATAGACTAATTGTTCTTTAGAGTGTGAACAATCACATTCATATTTAACCCTGGAGGGGGAGAGAAAAGCTGAGCATAGATCCACAAAGGCTGAGTATTTCATTAGCTCAACAGTGACCTACAATGTTCATCAAATAAACAACTCTTCACAAGTTTGCATCAGTTCATGACTGAAGAATAGATCTAGAAAAACTACAGAGTGCATTCATGATCATGTATTCTATCCTTGTATGTTTTTCCTGATAAAAGAAGACAGACCTGTCCACAGCGAAAGAGAGCCTTTGTATTGTTTGAGTCAATCTCCAGAGCTCTGTTGCCATATTTTAGGGCTTTGTGTGGGCTATCCAAGCGCAGCTCAGTGAAAGAAAGGTTCAGATAGAAAGGAAGCAGGGCTTTCTGTATCTCCTCTGCCTCTGCATCGCTCAGGGCATCCCTGTTCCCCAGCAGTGTGATGCCCTGTTTGCCAAAAAAACACACAATCTGACATCAGAATATTATACAGTAACAGCAGCAGAACACCAAATTGGCTGTCAAATGGGAACACAATTAACAGCTTGGTTGCTCTTTCTCTTGATCTTCTGACTGTTCACCTGTTTGTAGCGATCTTTAGCGTTGTCATAGCGGCTCTGCTTGAAACAGCGGTTGCCAAAACTGCGCACAGTGTTGACAACTTCGAGGAGAGAGGACAGAGGGACTGTGTTCTGTTCTTCCTAGAGAGAGGAGTAAGGAGTGATAAATATACAATACACTTAAATATCATCTTTAGAGAGGCTGCATGATCCATTCATCATAACTCTTATCACATAATATGCATCAAAATAACAGCACATGCTATCCAGAGCATTCGACTAACATTTGAAGTAACAATCAACTTGAACTGTAAAGTAAAAACATCTTTCTATTTTCATTCTCTCTTGTGGTGATGCACTGTAAGCTAGAGTTGCTGAGGTCTGCGGTGTCTGGCTGGTGACTTTAGCAATTCTTCATTTGTAAATCATGCAGGGTTTTGTCATGAGGTTTGTGGTGAATACATTGATTTGTGATGCTGTGACAAGGCCACAGCTCTGCTTTCAACTTACACCTTCTACAACAGTTTCAAGAGCCCAAAAATTATCTTCCTCTTTCCCTTCTTTAAAAGTGCCAGAATAACACCATACCATACACCTACCATATTACTAACTAGGGCTGTCTTGATCAGGCTTATTATGGCCCATACTCATCTGTTTGTGAGTTTTGCTGATGCAATACCGACCATGTTCCTGTTTTGTTTTTGCAACTGTTTAAGTGTTTGTTCAATGAAGCAGTACAAAAATATCTAATGGGGCAATGCAATTAAGTATTCTTGGGTTGGAACATCAACAAATTGACTTACTACTAACATAAATCTACACAACATAAACCTCACCCAACAGGCAGAACAGTGCAAACAGAGCAAGAATTTAAAGGGAATAAGTTAAAAGATATGAACACAGTTACACATTGCAATTGATTTCATTGTTCCAAATTACCTAAGGAACAATTAATACCTTCATCATTATTTATTCACTAAAAATCTAAATCTCCAACTTAGTAAACTACATTAAAACGCATTCTGTTTTGCTTTGTCAAATATTAGTTTTACAGAGCCAAACTGAACACATCACTACAGCCCAATTCACACTGCTGTTTTATGTCATAATATCACGCTCCTGTGAGGCTTTTTTTGTGCTTGGTTTATTTTGCTGTTTGGATATGCACGTAAGGATTCTTCTTTAAGTTCTGCTTGTGTTTGATGTTCGTTAGTTCCTTTCATGCTTAAGTCGTTGTGCTTTATTTTCCGTATGTTTAATTCTGTTTGTCAAGGAAGTCTGAACACCTACTTTTTGCAGCACAATATATATAGATTTTATTATTAAATGACATAATACAGTGACTTAAACCTTGTAGAAATTCTTAATGATCCCAAATATCTATCCCCATGCTCTGTTTGACATGCTGTCCAAACTGGTTAATCCCCTGATCCCTGCAACAATGAGAATAAAGGTGCATAAGAAGGTAGGTGTGAAAAAATATTGATACAGCAATATATCACAATATTGTGACCAATGATACAATATCGATATTTCAAAGCTTATCAATTTTTTTTATAAAAATGAAAACTTATATTTTATCAGATTTCAAAATAAAATACAACTTATAAATATGCATGCATAGTTTTTTTTTCATGCAGTCTATTCAGTTCCAACAGTGACAAGAGAAATGTGTGAACTTTTTTACTAGCTGTGGTTCTGTCAGTAAGGCAAAGCACTTTGTGCCTCATGTATCCAATTACAGTTTGAGCTGCACTGCAGGTTTGGATGCTTTCAATACACAGTTAAATGGAAAACAAGAATAATTTCTTTGCAACATTAGTTAAGTGACTTGATGCACTCTATGTTTTGAAGTTAAGTGTATATATGTAACCCTGCATTTGACATATTTCAAAAACAATAAAATGGAAAAGTTGTTTTCATTTAAATAGTTTCCCCTTAATTTTAACTTTCAGTTTTACATAATATTGTGTGATTTTCATACACAATATCTAGTTTTTTTAGTTAACTGTAAAAAATTGCAAGATATGACAATACCGTGATATTATGATATATTGTGATGTTATCGTATCGTGACCCAAGTATCAAAATTTGTATCATATTGTGAGGATCTTGGCAATACTAACCCCTTTAAGAAGGCGGATTAAAATCACAATGGATCTTACATTTTTTTGAGTTGTCAGTAGAAATCAATAAGGTGGCCTCTCTGTCCCACAGATTCTACAACAATAAGAGGTACGTACTGGACTCATTGCAATGAAGTCATCCACTTGTCCCGAGTCGAGGAAATCGGTGATGTGAACCTCGTACAGAACCGTAGCAGAGGAGGGAATGAACGGGGGACAACCCATTTCACCGTATGCGTAGTGTGGCTGGAGAAGGAAACGAGAAAATTCCCCTTTCCTCATGGTCAGCAGACCCAGCTCCAGTCCAGCCACCGTCACATCTGTTTTAAACATTCTGTCAAATGAGCTGACACGGAAAAATTTAAACCCAAGTACTCTATATCAGTTCAACTCTGAATGACTGACCTCTCCCTAACTTCATCATCTGGGGGTACTTGAGGTGTGTGGTAGTTTCAAAAGGACGGTCAGAATACTCCAGGAAACCAGAGTAATGGACTGTGACAGAGACAAAATAAGGACAGGTGAAGGCAGACAAACAAAAAGTAGGAGTTTTGGGAACAACAATGACATTATACATACTCAAAACTGAAGCATTATGAGGAACAGGGGGGCCATCTCCTGGCTGGACCACCTCCTTCAGGATTCCACCATCTCCTATTACATCATCCATCTGCTGGCTAAGCAGCTCAAAAGGACTCTAAAAATGAGGAAAAATAAATCTCAGCAGTAACTGAAATAAGTTAAATCTCTGGAAAAGAAGAGAGACCCATGTATAGTGTCTTTTATCCTTAAGAAGTGACAGCAAAGATAAAACAGCGTGCCCGGAGGACAGCTAGTTTCACACTATGTCTGTCATTTCTCAACAGTAAGGTTGCTGGTTCAATCCCCAGCTCAATGTGTCTTTGGGTAAGGCTGAAGGCCAAACTGCCTCCGCTGCTTTGTCAGCCATGTGTAACCTTGTATTATAGGGAATTAATTTTTACGAATGGGTACTTGAAAGTAGCAGCCTCGGACAAACTGTGAGTGCATGATTTTGTGACTTAAAGGGCAACTTCGGTATTTTTCAACCTGGGTCCTATTGCCCCAAGTGTATGTGTGTATACGTTTGACGGGTGCAACTCGTTTTAAAATTGGCTCAGTATCAAGGGAGCGGATGCAGCCGGCAGCCGCGAAGCTAGATAGGGGGGCAACTGCATCCCGTATAAGTTTGAGCATTAAAAGTGTTTATTTCGCCACAGACCGGTTGCGATCGCCGGTGCTAGCTCTCTAATTAGCATTGTAAGCATTGCGTTTTCCTTCACGTCCTCTGACCTGTGTGACGTCATCTGTGAGCTTGTTGTCGGAAGAAAACAGAGCCATGCAGTGCGCCGCTCATAGTGGAGCTGCTTATCCCGGAGGACAGTTGGAAGTTTTACTGCATCGGTATCATGGCTGAATATTTACCAGATTTCGAGAGTGAAGACGAGCCTTTTCATTACGACGGCCACCCGTATTTATTTGAGCCAGAGTATACGGACGAGGAGCTGCTACAAACTCAAGAGCTAACGAGGATAGCAACAGAGGGCCAACGAGCAGACGAGGGTCAAGCAGCGGCTGCACGAACGCTCTAGATTTGTCTCCGACACACACATTTACTGTTGCCCCAAATCCTCTTCACTTTTTCCTCTCGTCCAGCCAGTACAGACTTGTGGCCTACCGTGTTACAATGCTAATTAGAGAGCTAGCACCGGCGATCGCAACCGGTCTGTGGCGAATTATAAACACTTACACAACACATACAATACTTATACGTATTGTATACATAAAGACATATTAGTTATACTTACTTTATGGATAGTTGACCATTTGGTCCCTGTGGTTTTTGTCGCCTCCTCCAATTTATTTTGGGTACATGAAAAAAGGTATCCAGCACTGCCCTGTTGATCAGAGGGGGGAGATCCTCTAATGTAGTTACACAGCGTCGGGTACTTTCTGTATCATCCCACGACACATCGAGACCACGAATATTGGCCAACAGGTCCCACTCGTTACAACACAGACATTCTTCCTCTGTGGGCATAGAGTCACAGCAACCACAGGAGCAACACCAGTCCTCAGAAATTCGCGTTCGTGCAGCCGCTGCTTCACCCTCGTCTGCTCGTTGGCCCTCTGTTGCTATCCTCGTTAGCTCTTGAGTTTGGAGCAGCTCCTCGTCCGTATACTCTGGCTCAAATAAATACGGGTGGCCGTCGTAATGAAAAGGCTCGTCTTCACTCTCGAAATCTGGTAAATATTCAGCCATGATACCGATGCAGTAAAACTTCCAACTGTCCTCCGGGATAAGCAGCTCCACTATGAGCGGCGCGCTGCATGGCTCCTCTGTTTTCTTCCGGCAACAAGCTCACAGATGACGTCACACAGGTCAGAGGACGTGAAGGAAAACGCAATGCTTACAATACTAATTAGAGAGCTAGCACCGGCGATCGCAACCGGTCTGTGGCGAAATAAACACTTTTAATGCTCAAACTTATACGGGATGCAGTTGCCCCCCTATCTAGCTTCGCGGCTGCCGGCTGCATCCGCTCCCTTGATACTGAGCCAATTTTAAAACGAGTTGCACCCGTCAATCGTATACACACATACACTTGGGGCAATAGGACCCAGGTTGAAAAATACCGAAGTTGCCCTTTAAGTGTTAGAGTGCAGTGAGTAACCTGAGGCTTAAAAAAAGTCATAGAAGCTCAAGTTTATTTACCAAAGTCAAACAGCACACAGTAAAGGTACCAATAGACACAATAATATGTCAGATTTACAGTAAACATATAAAGCATCCTTTAAAAATTAGGTAAAGTGTATAACACCAGGGACACTGCATTTCTTCAGAAAGTGGCAGATATAAGGATCCTATTAAACCTCACAATAGAATTTTTTTCAGCATTAGTATAATCATATCACGGGTACAATTTCAGCTGATTTTAAAAATAAAATTCATAACAAAACTCTAATTATTGCAAAACAGAGGACAGTACTTGCTTTGAGCTTTTATAAGGCCCCAAGACGGGAAAAACATTGATAAATTAACAGTTTTGCATGAAAGAAAATACTATCAAAGTCATGTTTTAAGAGTAAAATATTCATTGTTTATACGATGTAAACAAAAACAGAATTGTAGTACATAAATACGATTCAGGCTTGCATTGCAAGAGAATTCAAGGAATAAAATAATATTTTTGCCAATAATAATTTGACTTTGGTTTGACAACCTCAAGCCTACAGAAGTATATATAATTAACATAAGTACAGTTTTCACATAATTATGAGATTTTTTCCAAGAGAATAAAGTTTGCTTAGTTTTTTCTGAATATAGTGAAATCACCTCAAAATTACAATTTAACCTGTTTTTCTGAATATATGAGACGATTACCTCAGAAAAATGACATGGTCATGTCTGAACCCTATACAGTCTGTACAGCTCTACTGTCTTTTGGATAATCAAAAAATACACAATCTTAACGTCTTTTTTACAAACAGTAAAGACACCATCTCCTGATGTATCAGCCCCAAACAGGGAAAAAACAGGACTGATTTAACAGTCAGGCCATGTTTGCTGTCTATATTGAACTGTATGAGCACTTTCTCTGGATTTTAAGTGGATAAAAACGTAACATAAAACGAATAATTTCAAAACATAAAATGATTTTAATTGCTGGTATTCATAAAACATGCCACTTTTCTTCGATGATTATCTTGCTAATTTAGAAAAAGGGCATTTTTAATGAAGTTTAATTTTCTTATGAGACTGTAAAAGGCATCCATACAAATTTTTGTAAAAGTATTTTTGAACCCTTATAAAAGCAATAGCTAGAATCATAATGTGCAGCTTATCACTGCCATATTATTTGGAAGTGTTATGACCCCACAACTAATTACAAAGTATTTTTTAATGTGATTTTTAAAAGAATTGTCAGTTTTATAAATCTAAATCTAAGCTGCAAACCAATATTAAATTTATTTTTTAATTTAATAAGTCAATATCGAGTTAAATTGACAGTAGTCGACAACAAATGTTAGTTTGAGTAAAATAAGCACCATGAATAAGTCACTACACTAAAGACAGTAAAAGCAGTTTGGCCTCAGTCATAGAAACATCAGCAGGTTGTCCACTTGCTACATAACATAAGGCTTTAAAATAATTTGTTATTAAACACCAGACTTGACAGATAAAGTTCACTGTGTTATAATTAGACGCTTTACTGTTGTTTACGCACGTTCACAGACGTTACAGAGAAAAGCACCACAGCAGGGTTAGCGGTTAGCCCAGCTAGCTATCCGCGCGCACACTTCACCATGGAAACTCACCTGCGCCATCAGCTGCTCCTCGGAGTTCATGAACCTCCTGATGCTGGAGATTAACCCGTTTCCAGGCATTTTATTGACCCTTTCAAAAACCCAAGCTCTTGTTTTAATTTTTCTTCAGGTTGAATTGAATGTATATTTCGCTGGCGTCCAAGGTTGGCTCAGAAAAAAGTCATGTGACCGTATCGACCAATGAGATCTGATGACGACGATTCAACAGGTGCTTTTGCTGGAAGGTTTTCGGTCTGTTATTAGATTTCTATGTCAGGGACGGGCACTACTTTAACAGAATCTGTTGTAAAAACTGTAACAGAGGAAATTTAATACATTTGAACATTTTGGCAAATTATTACAAAACTCAACATATAACTGAATTTTAGATAGCCTAGGTATTTGGATGGATTCAGGTCGACCAATTTGGCAAAATGAAAGTTACATTTATGTAATCCTGGAGATATTAAATCTCTTCTCTGGATAAGAAAGTCAATACTTAATTTCAGGAGGAGTACTTCATATGAGCTCCTCCAAAACCAATTTTACTGACCAAATCTTGGGATAGCCTATAATTTTATCACTGAGTAAGGCTGTGAGCATTTATTTTCTCTTTGATTTACTGAGTGAGTTTAAAATGCTAAAAAATAAAATAATGATCATAGAGTCAGTTTTAGTGAGGTATATGCAAAATGTACATTCAGGATTTTATGAAGCATTCTTCACTAGCAAATATTAGTTACACAAATTGCCTGTGGCTGATATTTTCCGTGAAAGAAGTCTTTGACATTGTCCAAA
Organism: Scarus forsteni; assembly: GCA_036419115.1. NCBI lineage: Eukaryota > Metazoa > Chordata > Actinopteri > Labriformes > Labridae > Scarus > Scarus forsteni. The sequence continues at coordinate 9,361,812 of JAZDUH010000182.1, read as the reverse complement.
TCAACCAAAGTGATGCTTTGATTGGCATTAAAACATCCTAACATCAAAAATAAACCCACAAAACAAACATATTTGGCTTTAGTGACTTTAATCCAGTCAACCAGGACTTATAACATCACATTTAAGTTTGTGCCCAGCTTTCAGAGTTTTTTAATATGTTGTTTTTCTCATCAAATAATTTCAGGGTTGCCCTCCTGTTGGATGTAGACCGATGGGCCATCGATCCACATGACATTGAAGTATATGATGTGAATGTTTTAGATGGACAATTGGTGGCCTTAGGGGTTGGCAAATGATTAGACTGAAGGTGGCCTGGTTCACTCAGGATGTTAAGGTTAGGATGCACAACAAAGGACATTCTTCACATTTTTTCTTCTTAAGAAAACCAAACTTCTGTGGTTAGGTAAATAGCTGAGAACTTAAAACTGATACTTAAGGGGATGTCCTGTGTCAAAGGTTAAAGGCTATCACTTCAGGCCATCACGGGTCAACCTTTGTGGCCACTGGTCATTTGTCTAAGAGGCTGGTCCAAGGAGAGTCCACCCTGCATACGTGGCTCTGTGTACTTCAAAGAATGTTTCACGGTATAAATGTTGTCCGTTGTCACTGCTCAGGAGGTGTCATTTGGCTGAAACCTCTCGGGTACATCCTGGAGTGCCCGATTCAGACATTTGCTTGGTTTGTCAATAAACTGCTCGTTTTTGCAAACAAGCTTGTGTCGGCGAAGCCTGCTTTTTCATCCGCATCTCCAGATCAACCAGCGAGAAACTACAATTTTTGGCGTCACGAACTCAGGCGTGTTCTGGCCTTGGTGGGACCGACAGCCCTTTCTTCCAAACCTGCTCCACTGCCGGCATAACAAGGGTGAGCTTTTTCTCACATTATTGGGGCTGCTTTGCTTGTAGGGACTGCTGTGTTTTTCCATTCTGGGTAAGACCGTATGTGAATCTGTGTGGTTGGTTATCTGCGGTGCGTTTGATGACGTGCTTCGTTCTAAATTTATTGACAATAGCTATTGTCACTAAAAGGGGGGACATAGAGATGAGTGTAAGGAATAAGGAATAAAAGAGCAAATAAGTGTAAGGAATAAAAGAAGAATGAAAGAGAAATAAAAGAGGAATAAAAGAGGAAAAGGAATTATGGCACCAAGTGCAAAAAGAAACTTAAATTAGTAGCGATATAGGGTGTGCTGACTACAACATGCGAGATCATTAGAGCCGGGCCTGTATATCTAATTGACGGTAAGACATGGGTACTTAGACACTCCGCGAAAGTTTAGTTTAAAGGAATTTGATTTAAAAGCATAGAAAATTACTCTGGGCCCAGAGCAACATTGGCAAAGTCTAAAATAGGTTAACGGTAAAGTGAGGAAAATGAAAGAAGTGAGGAAAAGCCTTAAGAAATAGGAACTAAAGAAAAGAAGAGAAGAAATAAGGAAAGAAGAAATGAAATAAGAGAAGAAATAGTGAAAGACGTAATAAGAAAAAGTTTACGTTGGTCGACTAAATTCGATGACAGAAGAAAAAAGGTAAATGAAACATAAAGTAAAAGACAATAAGCATGCTTCAAGAAAAAGTGAATAAGTTGACTAAAAGTAGGATTAAAGGTTAAAAGTTAAGTTAGGGATAGATAGAGTAAATTAAGACTAAAGTACCTTCCTTTCAGTAGGAAAGAAATAACCTGGAGCTCTCTGGGAGGAGAAGAGTGCTGGAGCTATGTGTGTGTGTCTGTGAGATCTCTGTGTGTGTGGGTCTGTGTGTGTGCGTCTGTTAGTGTGCTTGAACAGAGAGTGAGTGGATCTGTAACTGCAGTTTTTTGCTTTGTATCTGCTTTTAGGGGGTTTATATCTTTCTTGGGGTTTGTAAGGTTATTAAGAAAAAGTGGTTGAATAGTGGGGATATACCCGAGGTTTATTTGTAAAAGGAGGTAATTCTTTAAAATGCTATTGACAAATAAATGGTATCTAATGTGCCTTCAAGGAAACTTTTTGATAAGAATAACATGAATCTTTTCCTTTTTAAGGATGTTTTTGTGTCTGCTAAATAATATGAGCTCCTGAAGGACTTCATTGTTATAAGAATATTTAGGATTAAACTATAGTTTTATGGGGACTTTTGTATAAATGTCATGAGCCTCTTCTAGAGCACATTTGTAGGCTGCTATGAACCCACTGTTTGTTGATGTTGAATGCTGAAAGTGAATTGTGACTCTGCTCTGGTCCCTGTGTGTGTGCGTGGGGGATGTTTCCTGGTCGAGGGCTGAGAGGACACTGGAAGTCTCAGATACATTTAGTGGGAGGAACAAAGGGGGGTGTCCTGCAGCTGCGGTGAAATTTGACTCTTCCTACTCCTCACAGAGGCAGGAGGATCAAACCTAACGGCTTTAGTGTTTAGAATTTCTAGGAATAATCCATAAAATTCAGAAAAATAACTTATTTAGAATATAATTCTGACAATAATTATATGGGTTTGGAAAAGCTTATGATAGCCTTGCACCAATAGATAAATAAATGAATGAATAAGTAAATGAGAGTACAGATCTGGATTCGTGTGTCATCAAATATTGTTTAAACGTTTTGCCAAATGATTTACCTACTGGTTGATGGGTTTAGCTGACATTTGTTTTTCTCCTTTTCCAATTTGGGGTTGCATATGAGAGAGGAGACTTGGACTGTCCATACAGTGGGGAGACAAAAGCTGCACCAGATCGAGACTGCGCATCCAAATCCTGGATCCAGCCCAATTACAGGTGCGACTTTATCCACAAACTCTTTTATAAGAACATCTGCATTTCACTTATGTGTGCACATTTATCCATGCTGGAAAATTGATCTGAAGTTGTTATTCTATACAGTGTGTCTTTGTTTATGCATACATATATTTCTGCACACTTGAGCTATTGGAAAAGACAGGCTTGGCAACGGACTGATCATTTGCTGTGCTGAGATTGAGTGAATGGTAGCTGCGAATGTGGAGTTTGTCATTGTTGTGTGACTTATTGGTTTGGGCTGGTTTGTGATAATTGTTCATCCCTTGTAAAGATTCAGGCATATGGTGTCGTATTGACTTATATTCCTGTCGGTGTTTGGTTGGGCTGTGCTGTGTTTCAGTTTGGTGTCTGTTGGTTTCAGATTGTGATTTATTTTGCTCAGCTAGGTGGTGATTCTTTGGAGTTGGCAACTTTATCGTATTGAACACAACAACATATCTTGGGAAACCGTCAATTTAACTCGTCACTTCTTAAGCAGCTCCGGTTACATAAAGCGGGTGATATCAGCTACTTGTTAAAATGTCAAAATCTGGGTCTAAAGTTGTGAAGGTAATAACACCAATTGATCTTGTGCAGAAAAATAACCCACTACTCTATGACTATAAACGGCTACCACAGGGTTTCAAACATAGTCCTCACATCTTTAATAAAGTGCTGAAAGATGATTTGGCGGGCATAGGGCATGTTTTGGAGAGCACAGTTATTCAATACGTGGATGACATCATCATTTGTTCACCAGATCAGGAAACATGTCATAAGGATTCAATCAAATTACTACAGATACTTGCAGAAAAAGGACACAAGGCATCCCAGAAAAAGTTGCAGTACTGCCAGGAGAAGGTAGAGTATTTGGGTCAGACAATAACACAAGGACACAGAAGTATTTCTCATAATCATCTGGAGGCAATTCGGAAGGCTGCGAGCCATGATTAAAGACACTGGGACTGCTCAACTTCATTGTAATCTGTCCTGGACGGGGGATGGCCTTGTGGCTTTTGAAACACTTAAACAGAGGTTACAGGAGGCCCCAGCATTAGCCCTTCCAGATTATTCGAAGAGTTTTCTGTTATATGTGTCGACTTCCCCTGGAGGTAAATTTGCATGTGCAGTTCTCTGCCAGCCAACAGGTACAGGAGTTAATCCTCAACCTATTTCATACTACTCTGTGGCATATTCTGACGTTGAACTAGGGTTGCCACTGTGTTATAGAGCAATGGTGGGAGTTTACTTGATGTATAACAAAGCGGCATCTGTCACAATGGGTTACCCAGTGACCATCCTTACTCACCATAGTCTCAGGAATCTTCTGAATTACGGTAAATATACGCTAACTATGCCTAGGCTGAGAGATTATCATAGACTCTTAGAACAAGAAGATGTGACATTGGTAAGATGCACCACAGTAAATCCAGCTGAGCTGTTGCCAACTTCAGAGGATGGTGAACCACATGATTGTGTACAAGAATCAGAGAAATATTCAAAACTCAGAGCAGATTTGCAAGCCCAACCCTTGCGAGAGGCAGACTTGGAGTATTGGACTGATGGGTCCTGTTATCGTATAGGGGATAAATTGAGTGCTGGCTATGCAATAGTGAAAGCCCAAGGAACTGGTTTTGTCATTGAAAAAGCTGATGTGGTACCACAGCCTGCATCTGCTCAGCTTGCTGAGCTGGTGGGGTTGACGGAGGCATGCTTATTGGCAGAAAGTAAGCGAGTCACAATATATACGGATTCTGCTTATGCACACAATGTATGTCATTTGTTTGGGTCAGTGTGGAAAAACCGGGGTTTCAGAAAGACAGATGGTTCTCCAATACAACATCATACCCAAATAATGAAGCTTTTGCATGCTATGATGAAGCCCAAAGAAATCGCGATTGCCAAATGTTCAGCGCATAAAATGGATATGTCTAAAGCCACGCAGGGTAACAAAGCAGCAGATGAAGCAGCAAAAGCAGTGACAGGCGCAGATAAGGTGGGGAAGGTTTTTTTGGTCACACATGAAGTGGATTTGGAGGATAAAGTTACACTCAGGGATGTAATTTTATTACAAGAAGCTGTTGCTACAATAGACAAACAGTTATGGTTGGATCGGGGTGCCACTCAAGACGCTACAGGGTTATGGAGGAATCATGAAGGATTGATAGTGGCACCGCCAGATTTGTTGGGTCTAATGATTCAGGAAGCACATGGAATGGCTCATGTTTCAAGGGGGGAGGTAAAAAGAAAGATCACAAAAGAGTATGGTTTCTGGGCACCGTACTTATTGGAGCAAATTGATCATGTCATTGGAAGATGTCCTATTTGTTTGAAAAACAATGTTCGGAAAGGGGTGATGGTCCTACCAGGTCACATTCCGACTCCAAGAGGTCCTATGCGTGAGCTTGTGGTGGATTATGTCGACATGATAAAACCAGTTGGGGGAAAAAGATATATGCTGGTGGTGGTGGACAGATTTTCACGGTGGCCTGAGGCTTGTCCGACTAAGCATAAAGATGCTCAGTCAGTTGCCAAGTTTTTGTGCAGAGAGGTCATAAGCAGATGGGGACTTCCAGATCGGATATCTTCAGATAATGGAAAAGAGTTTGTGGATAAAACGGTGAAATTGATTTTGCAAAAATTAGGGATTAAACAACGTTTGGGATCAGTTTATCATCCACAAAGCCAAGGAATGTGTGAGAAGATGAATGGCGTTTTGAAAAACCGGATTGTAAAGATTTGTCAGCACACAGGGTTGAATTGGGTGGATGCACTTCCGTTGGCATTAATGGTGTGTCGCTCAAGTGAGCTTCGAGATCTGCACATGACACCGCATGAATTGCTCACAGGAAGACGGATGCCATCACCTTGTTTGAGAACAAGTGGAAAAGGCCCAAGTCTGGCCCTTTTAGAAGATGAAATGCGACAATATGTGACATACATGGCGACGTTACATAAAAAATTATCTGCGTATGTTTCCGACAGGCAGAATCAAGAAGAGCTCCAAGAAAGCCTTGAAGAGCAAAAGAGGGACACAGTGCATCCAGGAGATAAGGTGTATGTGAAAGTGTTCAGAAGGAAGTGGTATAACGAACGTCGTGAGGGACCGTTTGAAGTTGTCCGTAGTACCGGGACTGCGGTCCAAGTTAAGGGGTCTCCTACGTGGTTCCACTTATCGCATTGTGTGAAAGCACCTGCTGAAGGGGGGTTACGCCCACATGTAGTTGAGGGGCCAAAGGAAGTAGAAGAAAAGGAAGACGGAAATGCAGGTGAACATGCAAATGACCAAGGTCCAAATACAGAAGACAGGAGTGCCGAGGTCATGGAAACCGATGATGACAATTTGCCTGCTTCTGCTGATGTCGGAAGCGACGGTGCAAGTGAGGAACGGGACAAGAGATTTGGAGACATTGACCTTCAACATGTCCCAAGAACAACAAAGCCTGTCCACACAGGAGGTGAGGCGTCACAAACCACGGAGACATGTGACTTTAGCTCAGGGGAACCCAGAGAGTCAGGTAGAGAGAGGAGTCCAAGACCAGTCAGAAAGAGAGTTAAGCCAAAACGATACGGGGACTACACTTAAAGAATTCTTGGGGGAACCAGGTCCAGGATCCAGACCAAAGGAAGTGGAAACCATAACCACTTCTGCCCAAACAGAAATGGGTAGGATAAATCGAAAAGTAACCCTTTTTCCCACAACAACCCAGCCAAGTACAACTCCATCAACTCCTTTGATCAGCGTTAAGATAGGTGTTTCGGTTTACCTTCCATGTCCATGTGGAAGATGGAATGTTTTTGGTAACCATCCTCCTTTGTGGACGAACAATCAGGGACAGAACATAGTATTGTCAGGACCTGACATTGACGTTATCCCACGGACGCAAAGAAAGTATGTGTTGGCAAATGACCTGAGAAGGTCGAAAAAGCTGGACGATTGTACACTTATTTTGCGTAATGCCACAAGAGAAGATCAAGGTGTGTATGTATGTACATATGAGGACCCGGACTTACAGGCAAGGCACGGTAATCAGGATAAAGGAATTGTAACCCGTAGAATGTCACTGATGCTAAAAGACCTTCACCTTATTCAGTCAATTGTTGATATAAAAGAGCCTCAGAAGCAAGCCAGCATTACAACTACATTGAGCATAAAAGATCCACAGATAAAAAGTACAACCTCAGCCCGTGGGACAGCTAAGAATGTTACTGTTCCAACGCCAACACCCATGTCAGTGATAACAATGGTGAAAACATCCTTAGCAGACAATAAAACTGAGAAACCTTTACTTGCAGGACTCCAGGAAACCTTGCCAGACATACCTAATGAATTGTATAATTTGGAAATGACCTCAGTAAAAGAGATTGACTCCTATCGGACCCTACAGAAGAGGGACACTACATGGAAGGCATACGGCTATGACTCCTCAACGTTGCAACTGGCAGACCCATGGGCAAATAAAAATCTATGGTATCAGCAATTAGCGCATTCCGTTAGGTCAAACATGAATGTGAAATGCCCATGTGTGTTGAGAGTTCCAGCCCCAAATACATGGTATTCAATTTTAGAGACAGCACCAGAACCACTGGTCCCTGCTTGTCAATCATCTGTGTTATCGTGGCTGTTGTATCAGCAGAAGTCAGGAATTGATATTGTAATGGCTCTGTCAGTGAATCTGTTCAAACCCAGAGGTGACTGTTCATGGCTAGGAGGCCTAGCTTACATGAACTTATTGGATAAACATGAGGATGTAACAACAGCCATCCCTGACTCAATAAAAGTACAAAACCGGAAAGCACATAGCTGTTTTTGCTCAAATGATACTCACAATGGACATGGGGTATTTATGGGCATATCAGATTGCGCTGTCTATATGATGCAGTTCGCTGACTACAATCCTAAAACTACTGATGACCTGACTTCAGTAACATTTCAGTTACCACATCTCAAACAAAGTAAAACATTGATGGTACGACACCAAATTCTTCCTGCAAATGTGACTATTGGCAATTTCAAAGACATTTGGTGGGTGTGTGGGGATAAAGCATACATATTCCTACCATATGGATGGACAGGTTGTTGTTATATGGCCACATTGAAACTTCCATATGAAGTTCTTGCTGTTCAGCCTAAACAGGTATCTGATAAGACCACATCTGACATAAAATCCATTAACAGACAAAAGAGGGAGATGGCACAATTTCATAACCTGGAATCTTATCATTGGAGAATAAGTTTGGCAGAAAAATGGGGAATAGGCCTTCTTCCATGGTATGGAGTAACATTTCTGGCAGATCACATTGATAACATCACTTACACCCTGCAGGGCTTTGCAAATGAGACCATAAGAGGGTTTGAATACTTGTCAAATACACAGAAAAGTCATAGATTGACACTGTTAAAACATGATATGGCCCTCGACTATATTTTAGCAAAACAAGGGGTCTTTGTGTAGCATTAAATTTATCAGGAGATGCATGTTACACCTTGATTCCTGATGATTCTGACAACATGACTAGTGTAATAGATGCATTAAGAGTTATAAAGGATGCATTCGGACCATCAAAAGGTGCTGGATGGTCGGCTAATTCATGGTTACAAGACAAATTGGGACCTATGGGAGCTGTGTTAATTCAGATTCTACTAGCAGTTGTCATAGCACTGTGTGTGATGTTTTGTTTCTGCACACTGCTGCTAACCTTTGCAAAGGCTATGATATTGCGATGGGTTGGGGTTGTGATGCCAGGGGACCAAGGTCAAATGGCACTCTTACAGCGTACTGATGATGACGGGGATAATATAGTTATTGAAAGTGAACTTTTTGACAAATATCCATTATAATGACCTATTTACTTTGATCTTTATTCCTGTTTTATTATATGTTTTTTATAGAACAGCCTGTTATAAGGGAAATGTAATATCATGTTCTGATTATTTGTTATTCACAATCTATTGTCAATGTTTTAATTGTATCCAAGTTTGCAAGATACTGGCTGGTGTTTTCTTTGTCCCTTTCAGGACGACACTGGAGGTGATTGATCGCTCAGAGACCTCCAGATACTGAATGGACAATGAACTTACATGGACAAAACAAAATGTGATCAAAAAGCCTAAACATGGACAATAAGACAACTGGACTCACTAAGAGGACATCATGGCAATGCAAAGGAGGGACTGCCTGAAAGTCTTTCTTAATGTGAATTTATGCAATCTTGATTCTGTTAAAGTGTGTATTATGTGTATTATTGATGTTGTTTGTAATGGGACTTCAGTTGTTTTGTTTCTTTTTCCGGTTAGGGACATAGTGGTAGGCAGGGCGAGGTCCATTGATAGGTACGATGGGTCGACTAGCCTAGATTTGGACACCATTTTAATTTTATTTACTGAGGTTTCCCATATATAGTTATATACATACATATAATCCACACATTTATCTGTAAAATCCTCCTTTAACTTGGAATGGCTAATACTTAACTGTAATAAGATCGCCTAAGGCAGAGGGATCGTGAGAGAATTTTCCTGTCTAAAGATGATATTGCTGGTATACATTAAGTAATGGTTGCCAACAGGTTTTTCGCTCTCACACTAATGTGTTAAGATTAGCTGCAGGAGAAAACATTATCGCAGGTATTTTTAGATATCTACCTATGTATATGTAATCCTGTTTCGAGACTTTGTAGTCTCGAAGGGGGGAAATATGATGTATCTGATGTGAATGTTTTAGATGGACAATTGGTGGCCTTAGGGGTTGGCAAATGATTAGACTGAAGGTGGCCTGGTTCACTCAGGATGTTATGGTTAGGATGCACAACAAAGGACATTCTTCACATTTTTTCTTCTTAAGAAAACCAAACTTCCGTGGTTAGGTAAATAGCTGAGAACTTAAAACTGATACTTAAGGGGATGTCCTGTGTCAAAGGTTAAAGGCTATCACTTCAGGCCATCACGGGTCAACCTTTGTGGCCACTGGTCATTTGTCTAAGAGGCTGGTCCAAGGAGAGTCCACCCTGCATACGTGGCTCTGTGTACTTCAAAGAATGTTTCACGGTATAAATGTTGTCCGTTGTCACTGCTCAGGAGGTGTCATTTGGCTGAAACCTCTCGGGTACATCCTGGAGTGCCCGATTCAGACATTTGCTTGGTTTGTCAATAAACTGCTCGTTTTTGCAAACAAGCTTGTGTCGGCGAAGCCTGCTTTTTCATCCGCATCTCCAGATCAACCAGCGAGAAACTACAACATCACACCGATAAGGGCTAACAATTGGACCCAAAAAACATTTTTATTCTCAAGGTAGGAAAATAAATCTTCTGTTTGTTCAACTGGATCATCTGTACCTACCAATGATGGGCATTTGATTGGCTTTTGCTATCAAAAGCTATAATCATGTCTTATAGGATTGTAGATGTGCCTTTAAAAGAGAGTGTTTCCTTAGAAGAACTCTATGGCAGACATCCAGAATGCTTATTCTGTAAATAATGACATTTCTTATATCAGCAGTTCACACGAGGAGAAAATGTGATCAACCTTTGAAGGGACTGTGTTGTGAGCTTCTGTTTGTGGATAGCAGGTCAGTGCTGGTGTCACATGACAAGAGAGTTGATGGTTCAACTCCCAGAGTTAGTAGGAGCCCTTCTGTGTGGAGTTGGCATGTTCTCTATGTGCATGCACGTTTTTTCCAGGAACTCCAGTTTCCGCCCACAAACCAAAAAACCTAAGGTTAACTGGTGACTCTAAATTGTCCTTGTACGTGAATTAGTATGTAAATGGTTGTCTGTCTCTACATGTCGGTGTTATGATTGGTTGACATCCTGTCCAGGGGCAGTGGGAGCTCAGTCCAGAAGGACTTGGGTTGGGAACCAAGGGGTGGTTGGTTCAAGTCCCGACTAAACCATGTTTGGGAGTTGGTTTGTTAGCTGGAGAGGTACCAGCAGACTCCCTGGGCAGTGCTGAAATGCCCTTGAGCAAGGCACTGAACCCCAAAACTGTTTGATAGCACTTCTTCAGGAGCAGCATACCATCACTCTGGCATCTCTGCATTAATGTTTGATTGTAGGACCTGTTCACATGTACTTGTGTATTTCAGCCTTTGTGTTTGCAGCAGAGAATAAAGAATTGAAATTTTCCATGAGGGATTAATAAAGTTTATCTTCTTCTTTTACTTCAGGGTGTCCACCATCTCACATCTGATGTCAGTTACGATAGGCACCAACCCCCTGTGACACCAGAATGAAAAAGCAGCACTTTTGAAGCAGGCATTTTGATGGGTTGACTAATTTGTTAATTAATGTCCATTTACTATGACAAGGAAGTCAGGAGGAAAACACTGACCCAAACAAGTATAGACAAACATACAAACACACATTATTTTGCGTAAGAATTTATTGTAAATACAGATGTACCTGTTCACTTGGTAGTGAAATAATTCTAAATTTTGCTGAGGTCTTTACAGCATCTAAATGTGAAAAACTCAGCAATCCGTCATTCATACTGATAAAGGATCTGGATAAATAGATCTGGATAGTTTGTTTGCATTGCTGCCAAAAGTTATTTTATAATATTCAGACTTCTAAACTTGAAACATTAAAAAAAACATTTCAACTAAAGTACAACTCTACTTAAATATATTGAGAGGGTTCACATTTCTTTTACCTGCGTCCTATCCAGTATGTAAACGTTTAAACTACCTTTGGCTTACAGTTTGACATTTGTAAAGAAAAATACAAAACAATGTTTAACTGTACACAATTTAAAAAAGACTTACATAGACTAGATTGAGCTATTTTTGCAAGAAAAAAACTGACTTTGAGCAGACTGGTGAAATATGTATTAGTAGATGTGCTCATATGTCCCTTTTTAGAAAAAAACTTATTATAGTTGTGTGTTTTGGTAATTATTACAAACCTAGCTGTACAATCTTTGAAAGTGAATCCAGTGGGTTTTATGAGATTAACTGTTAAGCCAGTTAAAAGCTTTCCTCATTGTGTTTGTCAGAAGTTCTGCAGCTCAGTTGGATAAACAAAGTTGCTTCTGAAGAGTTTGTAGGCCAGGAGCTGTCCTCCAAAGATCATCATCACCAGGCCTGAAGCTGCAAGGACACAAGCATCATTACAAATGAGAGATGAAGGAAGAGAATCAAAGGTCTGGAGGCAATGAGGGAATGAGGGATGGGAGAAATGAGCTATAGTGAGGGGGCTCAGATCTTGTCTTCTCAGCCAACACCATATGGCTTCCTTCACTGTCTACCAAGAAGAGACATAATAATAATACTTATCATACTTTCCCCATGAGATATACTAAATGTGAGTAGGTCTTTCCACATGAACCCTTTTAACCGTGCACTTGGTAACACAGCTACTGTATATTTGCTGATCAGTAGTCTGTCATTTCTCTTTTACTTGTTTGGAATGTTAACCGTGCCTTTTGATAGGTAGCTACTGTATATTTGATGACCAGTAGTCTGTTCTTTCTCTTTTATTTTGGTTGTAATGTTAATGCACTTGGTTACGCAGCTTCTGTATATTTGCCGATCAGCAGTCTGTCATTTGCCGTCCTTCTCCTTGATCAGGAGCACAGCTTGGTTTGATAAGTCCACCTTGTTAATCTACTTTTTTGAACTGGAACTAACTGTGCGCCAATGTCTATACTGCTCATATTATCATGTTTGTTTTTTATGTTTTGTTATGTCTGAATGTGAATCTGCTGCAAACCAAATAGCCCTTCAAGGGACAAATTAATAAAATGAACTATGAACTATGAACATTATGGATGTCTTTTCCAGGTGCTTTTCAGGGTCATTTATCTGTTACACACACAAACTAAACACAAAAAGTCTTATGTGTTTATTTTTTCAATAATTGCAAAATGAAAGAGTGAATCAAAATGGACTCACCAGGCATTAATGAAGAATCAATGTCTTAAAACACTGTGTTTATACACATAAAAAACAGACACACTGACCTGAAAGAGCCAAAATATATTTATTTTGTAAATCACTTTGCACTTCCTGGCCTGAAAATGAAAGCTGGCCTCACAGTGAGGTCTTTAACAAGAGTGCTGAGAGTGGAGGTGTGCAGCCTGACTGTTTTGTAGTCGGGGTGTTTAAATGGTGATGGGGGAAAAACAGAACTAAAGATTTAGTTTCCATGTTGAGCAGGTGAGATTAGACACAACAAAGGAAGAAATCTTACCCAGAGCGATCCACCACTGCTCAGCTGAAGGCAAATCGGACATCACTGTGAAAAAACGCAGAATGAGGGTGAAAAGAAACCTGCACCTTTACACCAATAAGAGGTTAAGGGCTTTAGAAAAATGGATGCCGTTTTAGTCTGTTTAATCACTTTCTTTTAGATCTAGGTCAGGTGCATGCATGTTCTGTTTACAGCTATAGACGTCTGCACTGCTTTGAACCGATGGCTCTACCAAGTTACATAACCAGTCCTCCAATCCTATCAGCTCTTCCGCTCTATTGATCTACTTTCTATCTGTGTCTGTGTCTGTTTACCTGCTACAGTCATGGCGACGTGCAGCAGTGTGACAGTGATGGCGTAATCCCAAACCCACTCCTCCACGATCCAGGCGAACACCAGCCCGCCCAAAACATAGGTGACTTCTGTGGAGATCACACCAACTGGAAGAAGAGAGACAAAATGTGAAAAGTCTGCTGGCATTTGTTTGTTAGTAAGTCAGTACATTAGGTTGTTTGTTAGTTTGTTAACTGGATAACTCAGAAGGTTACAGACAGATTTTGATGAAATTTTAACAAAATGTTTTTCATACCAAACTGAAGATGGGATTAGAATTTGTAGGAGATCTGAATGGGGATGTGGATCCAGGATTTTTTTAAAGGATTTGTTGATATTGTGACAGCTTTGCACATCTTAATAATAACTTGATAGTATGACCCAAATCTAAACGTAGACCTAGAAATTTCAAATAATTTGTTTACTGTGCAAGATAAGGCTGCTTTCCACATACAGTATCTGTCAGTAACTTGTCTGACAATGCTGAAAATGCCTTAGTGGAGGTTTGTGCGCTCAGAGCACCTCTAGTTTGTTCTTATATTATTTGCATTCACTAAGCACTTAAGATTGAAGAGCAGTAGAGATACAGTAAGTAGGGATGATGATGATTTCCTATGAAAGCAATCGTTAGTTTTAACATAGGCACAGTACCAGCATTACAGCTTTGAATAGGTTCACATTATTTTGCCTGGCCTAGGGATGTAACGGTTACCGGTAAAATGGTAAACCGCCGTAAAATTTTCCACGGTAATCGTTACCGTGTGCTATCAAAATTACCGTAATACCGTGTTTGATCACCACACTGTGTCAGTAACTCACGGTGATGCTGCTCTTTGACTTGGAAAAGTCTGAACTATGTATCTGTCCTTGGTGAAGCAGCCTCACGCGAGGGGCACATGCGCATTTTGCATTGTTTTGCCTCTGAGCGAAAGTTGGAGCCACAGCGGGGATTTCCCTCTGGAAATGGACTCTTGAGTCGGGTTAAATTTTGGGTTTTACAAGGTTGCCGAGGGGAAACTGATAGAAGACAGTCACCCTGTCTAAACACGAAGCTGCGGCAAAAGAAAAAGACGTGCGTGGTTAAACCACTGGAACTCCTCCAGTAAATGAACTGACCGAGCCGTAGAGGTAGAGAGAGAGAGAGAAGATTCAGTGAGCCATACCTGAGAGAATTACAGGTTGTTAATCAGTATTCTCTGTCTAAATAATGTATAAATCTTGTTTAAATAGCATTAGGATCATTCTGGAGCGTGTTCTTGCCATTCTTTTTCCTTGTATTCGCCGTATTTTTAAATTGATTGTCTTTTTCCATCAAAGTTCGTGTTTTATGGATTTAATCTATCGTACTGTGGAAAGAGTAGAGGAGAAAATATCAAGGATATCATCCAGGGAGAGGGAAGACCAGAGGAGAGTCATAAAGGGGGCTAACTGCTTCAAAAACTATCGTCAGTAAAAATAATAAAATAAATAAAATATTATTAGACATGGTCTAATATAACGAGCTGTAACATGGACACTAATGCTGCAGGCAAACTAAAATGTGTGAGTGTATGTAAAATAGGTTATTAGCAGTTCATTTTCAATTGTTTATAAAGAGAATCCTGTTTAAAGTTCATATCTGTTTTACCTTTTCTTGTAATTACACACTGTTCAAGCATTTATAACATAATGAAAAATACTCGATAGAATCGTTTACTTTTATTTCTAATGAAAGAAGGGTGAAAAAATGTACTCAAAAGGCATTTCTAGACACATTTATGAACAAAAAAGACAAAAAGAAGTGTTAAGATTGTAATATTAAAGGGGTTAAATGATTTCAATTGTGTGTTAAAGTACTTTTTGGAACATTTGAGCACACTGCAACAATACCGCGATAATAATGATAACCATGATAACCATGATAATTTTGGTCACAATAACCGTGATACAAAATTTTTATATCGTTACATCCCTAGTCTGGCCTGATAATATGAGAGGACAAAATGGTTTCCCCTTTTTTATGGAAAACTGTGCTCTTTCTTTTCCAAAATAATTCATTTTATTTGTTTCCCTGACACATTGTTGGTAAAAAGACAGCCTTTTGTTTCAACTTGCTGCAGTGTGGCTTTACCATTCACATTGCTTTTTTTTTTTATACATATATTATTGTCTCATTAGGCTTTTGAAATGATAAAAGAATACTGTTGGGCTCGGGATTATGAGTCAAAAACTCAGCAACATATTTACCTTATAATGTACAGTATATATTTACAGCAAAGGAATACATGAAGTCATCTTAGGGGCAAATCCACAAGCTAAATGCCAAATACAACAGTAAATTGTTATATTAAGGAGCGAGCATTATACGTCTGAAGGTTTAAAATGCTGTGCTTTGCATGTCTCCAACCAGTTTTGTAGTCATATGTACAAGACAAGGTCTGCAGGATCAGGATTTCTCCCCCTCCCCCTGTGTCCACTACCAGCAGCTACCTGAAGAACAGCTCATCCTCAGGCCGCCCCTGAATAGACCTACCAGTGTACATGCTACCACTGTTTTTGTCAAGTCCAAGTGCACTCATGTGGAGGAGAACTGTAAGGGGGGCGGGAACTCTAATAGAGTGTCTCAGGCAGTGAGAATAAAGCTGGATGGGGTAAGTGGTTTCATATCTCAACAAGTTTTTTACCTGGTTAAATGAAGGATATTGATTGATTGATTGACTCAGTAAATGAAAAGTGGAATGTGTTCTGAATATGAGCAATTATGAACATACTCAAGTAGTCATCAATAAATACATAATAGATCAAGATTATGTAAAATTAGAGTACCATTAATAATGAAAAATAGATGAGAAAAATACTCAACTATTCATTAATGATCAACCCCAATATACAGTAAACATCATAACTAAATAGTCTTGAGGCCAATAAGCAAATTACTGTAAGTGGTTCTTTTAGTATGTAATCTTTTTACAGAGCATTAAGCTAGGCATCTGTGTTTAAAATGTCCTGATGCAGTCAGAAAAATGAAACAGACATTATTTAATGTTAATAAATTATCTATAGTATAATATATAAAATAAATTGTTACAAATCATATTGATATTTCCTAGCTGTATATGCTTCCCTGTCCGTGAAGGTTACATTGACGACAAAATGCTAGTTAAACAAGATGTTATTGTAAAACTGAAGAGGGTTACTTCATGTTAAGGTAGTTAAGACGCAGCATCATGGCCCTCATTAGTGGTATATATACTGTAAATATATAATAAAGCCATAATACAAAATACAACATCATTTTGTCCTTGCAGCCTCATGTCGTGTTGAACTTTATAGATAATCACTGCATATACAATTAATTTATAATCACTGTTCTAAAGTAACTTACTAATTTGCATTTCTTTCATTGGTAAGTGTTTTATCATCCCCTTTTGAAATAGTAATTCTTTACTTTATAAGTTACCCAGAATAGTGATATTACAACACTGATATGTTTATTTTAATTTAATTTATTTAATTGATTAGGACAGTTCACATCAATCAACAATTTCACAATACACATCGCTGTAAATTGCCGGGATCAGCACAATAGCTAAATTTCATCCATTGTTCTAAGGCAGGTATTAATAGTCACTCAGTTACTGCTATAGGTAATCAAAATATTCAGAGTATTTTACAAAGATTGAAGAATCTTTAAATTCTGTGTTTTGTCCACTGCCAAATTTTGTTTTACTTCTTGAATTTTGACAGTTAAGAGAAGCCAGTTAACCATGTTTTAATTTGATACAGTTTTGAGCCATTGAGGATAAACATCAAAAAGACATGTCATATTATTGATTATTAAGTTTACAGTATGTGGTAGTTGTAGAAAAGACCAATTTTGAAGACTGAATGAGCTCAAACCAAGGTCTTTTTGTTTAGATTTAACTTTTAGGCATGTGTTTTTACACTATGATCAAAAGTTGGCAAAAGAAAGGAAAATAAAAAGCAAAAAGTCTCCTCTGCAGTATCTGGCAGGAGTGGCGTGCATTTCCGCTGAAGTTGAAAGGACATTTGATCCAGGTTAACTGGTATCAAGAAGAGTTAGAACTAAAGTTTTAACCACTATGCACATCCATGAGTTTTTAGAATTATGACTATACAGCATTATCAGTGCATTACTGAAGGTTATGAATTTTAATAATTGCTTTATTACATATTCTCAGCTGAAATTTCTATAAGCAAATTGTGGCTCACGGCTCACAAAAAAGGACTTGTTATACTCCACTGTTAGTACTCACCCAGATATTTGGGATTTTGCCATGACGGTTGAGCTGTGTAATCAAACGGAGTCAACAAGCTGTTGTTGATCTCATGAACCCTGGAATGACAACAGAGGACAAACAAAAACATGAATGTAAGCATAGCAAAAATGATTTGTTCTCTTAAAAATAAATGTTACACCGATAATAAATCAAATGCTCATATGTGACGTATGCGTACCTGAGCAGTCCAATGCAAAGACTGACAGCGATGTAGTAAAGAGAGTAGAAGCAGATCATGCACATCAACAGATTCTGCAGGACAACCTGAGGAGGAACAGGAAGGGACACATAATGATTTCTCTGCGTTTGAAGCTGCAGTTTATGTTTAATAATTCCTCAACATAAAATACGACTGTTTGTGCAATATTATCCTGAAAGCATTTCAACAGGGTAATATTATTTTTCCTTTACAACAGTGTTGGGGGAACGTTTAGACTACAACCCTGAGCAACATGAGACACAAAAATCAATTTGGAATATGAGAGCCATTAATCAATGTGTGCATGAAATTCAAGCTCTGCATCTTTAACTGACGATGGATGAACTGAGGAGTAACAGATAAATCAAGACTATAAATACCACATGAAACATCAACCTTCTAAAATGACTTTGAAGCACTGCTGAGGTTCATTTACTGGAAACTGTTCGTATTATTTGATGTCTTTGGAGGGTCCCAAGGCAACAAAATATCCCCACTTTCCTTCTACTCCCTCTTCTCCTTTATGACCCAGAAAATAAGAGCTCAGAGAGGCAGAGGAGCAGCAGCAGACAGTTCCTAAGTCATGTGTCTATGTGTCGATGATTTACTGCAGCACTTACAGGAAATGGGCTACTACAGACTCCCTCTGAAGGCAAATAAAAGGAGCGTTTTTCTCCAGCTGACATTTAAACTTGTCAAACATAGGTGAGACAAATTACATTAATAATGGAGAGGCCCTGTTCTGTTAAAACACTGGGTGATAGCTCATCTACACCTTAATGAAATGGAGTTAACATCAATCAAAGTAACAAATCCCTGAAGTCCCACTAACCTATTTCACATGTGTACACAAAGCGTGCAACTTTCCTCGATTCACCTGGATGAGCTGCATGTGTGAATAAAAAGAGCAAAGTTTTTAACCCTAACTTTACCCTGAATTTTCCCTGCCAGCCTCTTTGTGTTGGGCTCTCCTCCCCTTCTTCCACAGCCTCCAGGCAAAACACAGGAAAACCTCCAACTGTGAGCACTCGGACTGACTGAGCAGGTCAAAGAACTTTTGGCATAAGTTACCCTTCTTCTGGAGTGCATGTGTGAAAAGGGCCATGGAATGACAATACACAAGAGTCAGTGCACAGGCCAGTTTGTTAGTGATTTTACAGAAAAAAACATTTCAGCTGATGCTTACAGTGCAAAGCCACAAACTATTTTTTTTCATTTGAGGAGTGCTCACTTTTCACAAACTTTTCCTTTTAAGTTTTAGACATATAAACAGAATGAAGCAGTTTATCCAAACTTCAAAAGTTGGACCCAGGATACCAATATAGTTTAAGCCAAGCTTGCTAGCTAGTCGCCATAAGTAATGCTAATTAGTAATGCTAATTAGTCAAAGTTTTTTTCTTTTTGCTGAAACATTTTTACAGCCAGAGAACTGCAAACTTACAGCCCCCATGTGATGATGCACACTCATGGGATGGTCAAAAAAACAAAGAAAGACAAAAAAACATGACAGAAATTTCTTCTGCTTTAGTCAAGGGAGAATCTGACAATCTCGTCTGCCAACAACAAGTTTAAAACCAAACAACCTTGACACTTTTAATAAATGATCATCAGTTTTCATCTGAAAGCCTTTGCCAATGAGTAGACAAGCCTGATTTGTACCTCTACAGAGCGCCATAACAGGGAGAGCAGAGAAAAAAACAAAGAGGGGCAAATAGTGAATTAATGCTGTCTGATGCTTCACTGTCTCCTTACAGGTCCTGCAAAATGCAATTGTCTTTTCTTTAAATGTTATTAGAAGCAGCTTCCATATACAAGTGTGCTGATGCCATGACCATAACCCCTCCCCCCCTTACAAATAGGCATAGTTTGGACAGCCAATAAGTGCAGAGATCATTATATAGCCTCCTATAAACCTACATTCATCCTCGATTGTCTGACTAATGACTTAAACAAGTAATTAACTAAGACTATAACATATTTAGAGGACATTAAGTTAGCATGCCATTATCATCAGCGGAGATTAAATGTATGTCATGACATTGCATTTTCTGCCTTTGTAAGTCCCTCTGTACATTTCTATGTCTCTCATCTTCTGCAGGTTAATCAAGATTAGATATAGCAATCAGATCAGAAGTAAAATGTAAGTTTTTGTCCATTTCTTCCAATGTAATGTCCCACATGCTCATTTTTCTTTTTCTGTTCACAGGCATGAGAACGTGGGTGTGTCTGAAGGCAGAAAAGTGGCTAGCTGAGCTTATGCTAATACCCTCAGAGACAGCTAAAAGCCCTGGCTAGCTGTAGGTCTGTCAGTAACATCCAGACAAGACTATACTTAACAAAAATGGTTCGGAAAACACATTAAAGACTTAAAATTTCATTCCTCAAGCATGCAAAGATGACAGAAAAGAGGCCTTACATTTAATTGTGACATAAGGACAAAACTATAAATCTACAGAGTTAAATGTAGCCTTGACAGCAGTACACCCTGCATAATTCAAGTTAGAGTACAGCACACCTTTCAACATCACATAGTTTAAATTATGCATACCATTAGGATCATTACTCATATTGACAGGCATCAAAAAACACTGGGCTACTTTACTCGTCTTAGTCTCTATCCTGGCACATGTTTCTACATCATAAAGCATCCTTACCCAGGTGTCACTGGGTGTAGCCTTGAGGGAAAGGGGCCCATGGCGCTTTATAAGTGTGAATCCACAACAACGACAGCAGTAGTCCAACAACATGAAGAGCTGCTAGTCTAAATGTAAAGAAACAGGCTACATGTGAGTGTTTGTGTGTGAGAGAGCGAGTCAAAGAGGGAGAAGGGAGGGACGGTGGGATTAGAAAGAAATGAGATTACTACTAAGTAGTCTGAGTAAATCCTAAAAGGGATAAAGGTTGGCATATAGTATGGACATATAGCTAAAGTGCATGGATGTCCTGTACACTAGTAGCCATGTTGTTTCATTTCATTAACTTTTCTTTTCCTTTTATCAATTTCAAGTTTCAGTCTTCATTCTGACTACATTTTCACCTTCCCCCTTTTTGTTTGACACGACAGCTAAAGGAAGATAAGAAATGTGTGGAGTAAGTCTGAGGACTACATGCACCAAGTTGTCGCTCATCGGGCGTAGAATCAGAGTTTTAACACAACAACCCTTATAAGTCGGCTCCTGCTACCAACCAAACACAACAACTGTGCTTCAACTGCTGCTGCTCTTCGTTAACGTTCAAGATTGGGATATTTAAAGGCAAAACTTCACAATAAATGCAATTTCAACCATCTTGAATGATGCCTTGATGCTTACTATGTCCTCTCTGAAAAAGGGAAATGTACAATTTTAGCATGTCTCTAGGAACATAAGGAAGAAATTGGTCCTGCTGTCTTAGGGTTAAGATAATAAATGGACTTGAACTTAAATAGAGCTTTTCTCGTCTCGTTGAGTTCTTGCAAGTCACATCTATTCATTCACACCCACTTGCTGTTCATTCACACCCTTTCTTACCCAACAAGTGTGCAGACCCCATGACCATATACACTACATCTTATATTTTACACCACATTGGCGATTTTTCCAAAGCAGTGTTGTTACACATTTGGCTTTCAAGAAAAACAACCACATGTCTCTGTCACCACATTCTTACCGATGCTCTTAAATTCATTAAGAGATAATGCATTTGACCAGTTATGGTCTTTGAGCACCATAAGCCTATCTCCAAAAGTAGCCGAACAACACTCTCTTGTCACTCTTAATAAAATCAATATTTACAAGCACTTTTAGAGCCTATGACAGGTTGTTGAGATACATATGTTTTTATAACATTCTTATCAGCCCTGAGTAATTTATTATTTTAAGCTTTTCCCAAATTTGACAATCTTACTAACTACATATTTGTTTGACTTTATCAGGTTACATTTCATGATAATTCAAAATCTGAACAATCATCTATACAATCTCTTTTTAAAGAAAGGTTCCAGAGGCATATTGCCAGTCTTTTGGAGGTTTGAAATACATATGCCAGCTGAAAGATTTTAAAATAATCACTAATGTGATAACATGGATAACTAATACATATATAGGCCTACAAAGCTGTATATTTAGCTCCAACAGTGCCCTTTAATCATAATTTAATCAGCCCAGCCTAAAGCTAGTACCTATTCCCAACAAAGTAATCGCCAGACATGTTAACTGTCATGAGTGTGTACAATTATACCCTGATTTTTCATTGTTATTCAGCTGAGACCAGTCTTTAATTGAGAATTTGGGTTAAAATACAGTGATCAATCTAATGGTTACATTTGGGGAAGGGAGACGTTTCCTCTAATCATGTTTAACCTTAGACTGCAGCTCCAGTATATATATTAAACTCCAAGTTTCAAAAATCACAACGTTGTCCCTAAATCCTTGTTTCACCTGAAAACATAACTACAGCCTGGCAGTGCTGAAACTTCATGACCAGCAAATGTTTGAGGCTTGGAAGCATGTCAGATGAATTTCAAGACACTTATAAAATATTAAGCCCAATCTGAACCTCAGGTGACAAATAGATTTTTTGCCAGGAGGAGAGTGGAAATAACACAGACTAGACCTCTGGAAAGCTTTACTTATCAAGTTCTGATAAATGAAAGAGCTGCAGCGGCACAGAATATATCATTTCCAGACCTGACTTGCACAGGTTTGAAAAATGAGGCTGATAAAGAAAAATCAACAGAAAGCATTCTTATCTTCTTTAAAGTGGGTTAAAACAATATCTGTAGTGCATGGGGAAAAGGTGAAATCCAAGCGATGTCTTCAGACCTGTTTGAAATTGGAAATCACAAGGTGATTTAGAATTTTTTTTAACATGGCATTAATTGAATGTTTTTTCTATTTTTTAAAAAGCTTTTTTACTTTGTTTCCTAAAGCCTTTGGTTATATTAAATATGTGGATGTGAGCAAAATTTCTTGTTAATATGTTTACTTTTCCTGCTATTTTGAGTATTAGATTATGTCATGTTAAAGAAAATATATTGTATGAAGACTGCCATTTAATAATCAAAGTTTTGTCTCCTGATGCATCTTTGAAGTAGCCCTGCAGAGCAGACAGACCCGATTAGTGAAATATTTACAATATCGAAGTGTCCATCTGGCATGTCAGGTTATCTTTGAAGTGAACATTTTCAAGAATTTAAAAACTTGGCTGTTTCTTTTCTTGAGCAATTCTTTTTATGAACACTGGGTGGAAGCAGAGACCCAAAAGCACGGCAATGACCAACCAGCCCAAGAGTAAATATGATGAGAGCTTCATGAAAATGCTGACAGCAGCACATAAGATGCTTTTTGATTAACTTAAGACATTTGAACATTTATGATGCAGGTATTATAAATCATTTTTCTCCCTCTCTCTTTTTGACGTTATACCTGTTTGTGAAAGACAGACAAGAAAATAAAAACTGCCACGACAGCTGAAGTAGTAAATGCAGGAATGACGACAGCTGACCTCCCCCTCCTCCCCTCAAAAATATGACAAAACATTTCATTGAGTCCTTCAGCGTCACAGCCTGCGTATGTCCCTGTGTGTGTTTGTGTGGGTGTGCGCTGAAGCAGCTGCACGTGCGCCTTTGTGTGAGCATGGGGTTTACTTTGCTGCCACGGTAACCTGCATCATCGTTACCATAGAGATGGCGAGAAGGGGAGTGGGAGGTGGGGCACAAGTGGACCAAGGTAGGCGTCATAGCTATTCAGCCCCCAGTGTGTTTTGTGTGTGTGCAGAGGAACATTTTACAACAGCAGAACTAACCACTCAGTTCTTCTACAGAGCCAAAATACTCAGGTCTTTTTAATATGATGACCATAAAAGCAGAAGTCGATGGTAGTATTTAGAAAAAGCTTTAAAAAGCTACTCCAGACTTGAGGCTTTTGTGGGGAGCAATAAATCAACATAACATTAATACTGATGCCTCTTAAATGAGCAACAAAAGAAACTGTGATTATCTGGAACAAGGCGGGTTGTTTCTCTGTTGTCATTTTTTAGCATGGAGCTCCTGTCATAGATGTCAGATAAACTGTACCAGCACTGCTAAGACCGACTTTGGACTAACTTTCCACAGTAATCAAATAATGAAACAAATCAATGTCTCTCTGGTCATCGAACCTGGCAAAGAAACCACTGCAATGTTCCTGCCATGTCTAAACTTTTGTCATGTTTCATGTCCAGCTTTCTTTCACACATTGAAACTGTCTGACTACCGGATCAAAGCCTGGTATAAAAATCGTGGAGCATGCAACTTAGACTTTGGCTAGTTTGTTGTCCTACTTTAGCCTAACACAC
Organism: Scarus forsteni; assembly: GCA_036419115.1. Classification (NCBI taxonomy): domain Eukaryota; kingdom Metazoa; phylum Chordata; class Actinopteri; order Labriformes; family Labridae; genus Scarus; species Scarus forsteni. Next base: position 9,337,748 of record JAZDUH010000182.1, on the reverse strand, counting down.
CAGATGAACCGCTTAATATAAAACTCATCTATCTTAGAAAGAGCTCATAGAAAGTGTTCGGGAATGGGCAGAACCTTTCAATAGCATATCTGACAGGTGACTGTATGATTATTCTGGCAATCGCATTCATTACTGGCCAATCAGATAACGTAGTAGGAGGGTACTGCATGGTGTAAAGGACAAAATGTCAGTAGAACAAACTTCTGCCAAAACATGGTGAAAGAGGAGTTTGTAGTGTTATTTCTTTTTAATATAATAAAGAAATGCAGTCCAGATGATACCAAACTTCTACTGAAGCTGTTAGCATCTACGCTAATCTCTGTATGAGCGGTCACTTCCTGCTGTCTGATGGGGCTATGCAGATGTGGGCCAAGCATAGTTGTTGTAAACTGAACCTTGGTGAAATGGGTTTGTCTGATTATAGACATTCGATCAGGCTGATCCAGCTGCACTGCAGGGTTGGTCCAACTGAGGACTAAACATAGAATAGATCAACTTTAGCTGGGATTTAAATCCGAGAAATATGACCTGGTACATTTTTTTGGTGCACTAGCATGTTATCATGTTCTGTATTCTAAAAGTCCAGTTGAAAGTGTCCATGTTCTGATCATTTTAAAGGTTTTTATATAATAAGTCTTGTCCATAACTTGTCCACCCCCACCCACCCAATAAAAGAGAAGAATTCCTCATCTCTCTGTATGTTGTTCTAGCTTTGATAAAATGTGTACCAACAGTTTGTTTCAGAATTTCCCCTCATCATGCCATTATAGGATATGCCACCTCCCATGTTGGGAGATACTGCCTGTGCCAGTTGTTTGCTCAGGCCACAGGTAGCTCAAGCAATGGTACCACGTCAAGACATGTCTGTGCATTCACAGTAAACATTAGAGCACAACGCTGACCAGCCAAATCCACATCTCTCTTTTGAAAGTCATAGCTTATTTGGATCTGCAATACAACAACCCACTGGTAGCAGGGCTGAAATGGAGGGGTTTATAGGCACACCAAAATCCAATATATGAGTGAATTTTCAGGCAAAATGTTTCTGAAGAATTTCTGAAGAGAAATCTAGGAGGAGTGAAAACATGTCGAAGAGGAGTAAATAATGTTACCTCAGGGAGTTACACATTTCCCTTATATTACTATGCTGAGTGTTTGTGTATTGTTTGTATTGCCCCTGGATAATCAATACATATATACATAGCTGTACATTTAACTCCAACAGTGCTCTTAAATCACAATTTAATCAGCCCAGCCTCATGCTAGTACCTATTCCAAAGTAATAGCCAGGCATGTTACTGTCATGAGTAGGGATGTATATCGTTATGATTTTATCGATACCGATACAGATACCGATACTCCTTATCGGTATCGATACTCTCATCGATACTAAAACACGTAATTTTGTGTAAAAAATAAAGACTTTACAAGTTATTAAAAGATTCAACCTTTTTTTTTATTAACACAAGGTAATAATAAAGCTTCAACAGAATAGAAGTAATGCATTACAAATGGTTCTCAGAGGCAAAAAGAAAGCTAAGGAGATGGCAAACCCCCTTCATGCCGCGCAACAGACAGCATGTACAGACAGACCCATATGTCTTGTGGTGCTAAATTGATGCTGTAATGATGACTACTAGGGCTCTCACTTTATATTAGATATTCGAATAACTGTTCGAATACGGGGATAAATATCTGTAACTGAAAAGTAAATAAATATTTGAATGTAAAATATTGATAGTAGCAGCACATCAGGGCGCCTGGAGCAGTGGACCATTTCATCCAACAGAGGGCGCTGTGAGCGCAGCTTCACTGTCAGTCACATCCGCTGCTCTCTTGACCTCAGTAAAAAGAGTTTCCGCTCCGAGCGGACATTAGCAGCTCCAATTCATCTGAGGAGAGCTGCACCGTCGGCTTTTCATGCAAGTTATACGGATGAGTGCAGCAGCGCTTCATCAAGAGTTTAACCCCGTGTGACTGTGTTGTTTTTGGCAGGGTTTTTACCGAAGGGGCGGATAATAGAGTCTCTGTCTCTGTCGGTGCTGCAGTCTTGAGTGTTAGCTGGGCTGCTAACTCTACTCGTGTTGCTATAGCAATCAAACAGCCCGCGCTCCAAGTGTTTGGTGATGTTGCTAGTATTTCCCCCCTTGGACGCAACTTCTCTCTGACAAAGAGAGTTTTCATTAACTTTGCTAAGGTGTGCTCAAACCTTCGAGCGCTTAGCCCTCACCGACATGTTTGAGCTGGACGGCGGTAGTGTCATAACTACGTGACAGTTGAAGAGACGTTTAAGTACCAATAACAGTACAGTTTTTCCAGATTCTTAACGGTATTCGGGTACCGACCCAATTAGGGACTGGTACATGAAAGTATCTGTCCACGGTATACATCCCTAGTCATGAGTGTGTACGTTTACCCTGATTTTTCATCTTTATTTTCAGCTGAGAAAAACCTTTAATTGAGAATTCGGATTAAAATACAGTGATCAATCTTTATGGTCACACTTGGGGAGAAAAGACATTTCCTCTAGTCATATTTGCCTTAAACTGCAGCTGCAGTATATATATTAAACTTCAAGTTTCAAAAATCGCAACATTGTCCCTAAATCCTTGTTTCACCTGAAAACATAACTACAGCCTGGCAGTGCTGAAACTTCATGACCAGCAAATGTTTGAGGCTTGGAAGCATGTCAGATGAATTTCAAGACACTTATAAAATATTAAGCCCAATCTGAACCTCAGGTGACAAATAGATTTTTTTTGCCAGGAGGAGAGTGGAAATAACACAGACTAGACCTCTGGAAAGCTTTACTTATCGGGTTCTGATAAATGAAAGAGCTGCAACAGCATAGCTCATGATATCATTTCCAGACCTGACTTGCACAGGTTCGAAAAATGAGGCTGATAAAGAAAAATCAACAGAAAGCATTCTTATCTTCTTTAAAGTGGGTTAAAACAATATCTGTATTGCATGGGGAAAAGGCAAAATCCAAGCGATGTCTTCAGACCTGTTTGAAATTGAAAACCACGAGGAGAGGGATGGACACACATGACAACACCAAGGCTCATTGGCCTACATGTTAACATGGTGGGTTGTGGAAGCAACGAGGCTGCAATTATCAATGTGTGCTCATGCTTGTGTGTGTGGTGGAGATTCTGATGTCACAGGGGTGAGAAGAAAAAAATGGAGAGCTTTGCATGACAAATGGAGAATAACAGACCGAATAGTGTTTTGTATGGCATTTGAACCATTTCAAAGGAAATAAAAGGCATAAAATATATTATTTACTGCTTTTCTCAGTCTGAATCATTTTACAGTTGGTCATTTTCAATTGTTAGATGTTAATTTAAATATTAAAGGAGAATCTCTCCTGAGGAGGGCTGGTTTATGTTTGTAGGCCTTGATGGAGCTCAAAAAACAATCGTACCAGCAGGAGGAAAGCAATCTGTATATGACGCACCAACTCCCATAAGCAGTGAATTGACCACTATATACCGACCAAAATAAATAGTGTTTAGATTCCTCAACTACCACAGATCCATCACAAACAACCCCCTAACCTCTAAAAAAAAAAGGAAAAAGTGTGATTGCATGTAAATGACAAAAAATGTCCTCAATCGGGTTCATACTGCTGAAACTCACCTGTGTACAGCTGTAATGTCACTTGCTATTCACTGGTAAAATGCAATTCACAAGACAGTGACAGTTGTTTCTTCTGTGGAGTTCATAAACTGTAACTGAAGCAATGTCAAAGTCAGACTCGCTGTTTAAAGCAGGATTCCAGCTTGAACCAACATGGCTTTTGGGAACAGCAGGCCCTAAAAATAAACTGTTTACCCACTCTGGTGCCATAAGAGGGGAAAGATTTAGGACAGTACTGAACCAATTACATATAAGGATGCAAAACCTATTAAACATTTGTAATTGTTTTCTTATGAAATCATAAATCAGAATATCTATCATTCTGTTGTTAAGACATTACAAGTGGACCCTGAAAAAACAGTACAGATGACCGAAGAAATGCCACCTTGAATGGAAAATGAGGATAACTTAGGGACAATAACTAAAATGATAATAACCATATAAGATCTTAAATGCTAAGCAAAAAAATAATAATGTTTGCATCTCTCATAGCAAGACACACAATGTTGTTCCTAAACCTGAGTTCCTGAGTCCTTTGTTTTCAAATGGCTCAGCGGCTTATGTTTCTCCTTAAACTGGAGAAGATTTGATTAAAAAAAAAAAATCAAGGGACATTTTTCTTTAACATATGGCCACTCTTCATAACCCAATATTAAGTGACAGTACAGTTTTTGAAGTGTGGTTTTGTGAGGTAGATGGCATGAGCCTGAACATGTCCCTCAGCGTCACCGCTCAGTTCTCTCTCTGTTCAGAAATGTCAAGACAGACACTAATACCGTACATTGCTGTACATGGTGGAAAAACTCAGAGCGTATTTAAAAGAAATGACACAAAAACAGCTACAAAGAGTTTGTTTATATCAACTCAACACTAAGCCACTTTGATTAGCCATTATGTTGAGACACGGCCCTCGCAATTTTTCTTTCTTTTTTTTTTTTTTTAAATATTCAAAATTAATAATCTGATATGCTAATTTGCCCCTCGTACAAACTTCCAGCTTATTATCAATCACGGTGCCTGAAATGATCGGTAAAGTCTCCTGTAGTCTACTGCCACTCTATACAAAAGGCAGTTTTCCATTAAAATATTGAGATATAAATTTCTGACCGCGTTTGATCAACACTCTTCTCTGCACCTCCCTACACCACCTCCTCCTCCTACCCTCCCAGTCGTCTCCCCTCCCCCTCTCTATGTAACACAATCCCCTCCAAAAAATCCCCCTAAATTCAATTACAGCCCTCCCTTTAATTATCGAGCTGCAGACTCTTACAGCTGCTTGCAATAAGTATAACACAAGAAGTCCGCACATTTGGTAAATCCCATAATCCCGAGTGGGCTCGTAAACACTAAATGCAACAGTCAACAATGTACGGCTTTGTTTGTTTGTCCTCTCCTTTTTCTCCCACACTTTCCCCACATCATCTTCTCCTCTGTCCCCCTACAGCTCGTTTTCATTTTCAGCGTTTAGGGAATGTAAACACAGCTGACCAACCACAGAGTCTGGACTCTGATATGAAACTTAAATATGACTTTAGAGCTGGGTACAAGCGTCAATGAGATAAGGGTTTTAGGATTTACTGGCTCCAGATGTCTGAACAAGAGAGAAAAAGAAAACAGAATGGCAGAGCTTGAGGTCATTGTTTTGTTATTTTTGGCATGTGTGCAGAGAGTGTGTTATAATTAGATGAAAGGTCCGAGATGCTCAGGTTGGAGGTGGCGTTAAAAGAATGCGGTGATGATTGTGTATAGTAAAAGTATGCTCAGCTGTAGGACTTTGCCCTTTGAGTGTTTTATTGATAGCTTAATAAAACTTGAATTACTTGAATAAATATCACATTGGTTTTCTTGCAAGCTGCTCCTTCATGTTTTGGCCCAAATCAACAGAAGCCCCTGAAGGGCAAAAATCAAACTCGCTTGAGGTCAAGGGCACCTTATGGGACAAAGTGCTTGAAGTGTTGTAGGGCTGAATGATAAATGCAGTACATTTTCTGTTCATACCTTCATATCAAACATTTATCTATTATTATTATTTTAGACACTGAGTCAGTTTCAGATTTCATATCTAAAGTCCTCCTACTTGTATCATCACATGCAGGGTGGAGCTCTCTGACATACTTAGCCACACACATGTAACCTGACACGGCAGATAGACCATTCAATATATTCCATGCAGAATACATTTACTAGTTCATCTAGGCAACAGCCCACAGAAGGTGTTCAGGAAGGGCAGAACCTTTCAAAAAAACATATCCAGCAAGTGACTGGGCAACCGGTCCGTCAATCATATCATGCTGCAGTGTTAAGCAAAAAGCATGAGCTAAATCGTACTGCAAACTGGTCAAACATGACAGACATGGAGCAAAAACCTATCAAGATATGCTTCCAGTGTTGTTATTTGTTATTTATTTAATTACAAATTGCTGTCCAAATCTGGTAGATCTACTGCTGAAGCTGTTAGCTTCAATGCTAATCTCTGTACGTGCAGTAAAAAAAGATGTTGATTTGGCCTGGAATCTACATTTTTTTTGTTTGTTTTTTTCCAATTTATTCCGTATCATGAAATTACAGGTCACATACTGTACATTTATAAGTTCTGTCACATTTTCCATTTCATGATCGAAAAGGGGCTGGAAGAAGAAAAACTTAATTAATTGTTAAAATTAAATGCAATCATTGCAAATTGGAGCTCGGCAAGATGGATCCAACAGATTACTGAGAATGAATCAGGCGGATCCAGCTGAACTGCAAGGTTAACACACATACAGAGTAGGAGGAGGAAAAGTTTTAAGTAGAGAGAAAGAGAAACGTGATTGTTAAACAACACAAAGGTTCACCATGCTGGACAGCTTGTGGCTCTCAAAGCTGTTAATGCCAACAGCTGACAAAAATACAATCAACCTCATATTTGTGACATTAGTGAACCATACCATTAGGCCCAGGATTCATCTACAGCACAAGCACCAGATGAGGTAAAGCTGAAAGCCTGGAAATACTCAATGAAGATCTGCCTTGAGGGTGTCTGGGATAGGATCAGCGTAACCTGCATTCAGAAGCCAAAATATGTAGGCACACTGATTAGCTCTAATGAGGCTGTACTGACACATTTTGTTAGATGTGTCATAAAATGGGAAAATCAGCAGTTTTGGTTTCAGCAATTCTGCACAGCGGTAGCATGTCTTGCTTTGTGTACACTACACATCCTGCAAAATGATCTCACATGCACACATCGCAGCAGTAGTGGCCAAATCATCTACTGTAAGATTCAGCCCTAAACTGTTGCCTCTTTCATTCGAACAGACATCAGACAATTTGCACATTGTAGTTTCCACTCAGTATAACAAGAACCAGACTATGATTCAGCAGGCTGCACTTAAAAAGGCAAAACTAATAATAGCTTGATCTTTAAAATGTGTTCGTTTTTAATAGATGCTGTATGGCTTCCAGCAAACCCATAGCTGTGAGAAGAAAACACTTAAGAGACAAAGCCTGCTACCGTCTGATTAGGGATTGAAACTTATAAGGTTATTTTTAAGACTGGAGCTTATCAATCCAGCTCTCTGTCAGCTTCTATTTACAGTAGATTCCTGTGGATTCTCTTTGCAGAAAAAAAATATCTAGACAGGTTTTCTGAGTCAGAAATGTCAAGCATATGGCTTTTCTGACATTACGTGATATTCACAAACAGTTCAGCATGAGGGTGGCGTTTCTACCTTTTCTCTAAATCAGTGGTTCTCTAATGGTGTGACTGAGCACACTAGTGTGCCTTGAGGCAGTTCTATGAATGCATTGGGAATTTTGCACAAAAATTTGGCATTAATACAACTACACACCAATCAATGAATGAGTTTTCATTTTACTCAGAATTTTAAAGATGGCTTGATTTGTTAGTATATATTACATTAATAATACATTTGTCATATTTTTTTCAGTGTTTGTAGCTAAAAGTTAATGACTGGAACAGAGTGATTAGAAATTACAATGATAATTAAAAAGACTCTGATTATAGACAAGGCGTGCCTTTGGATTTTGGCTTTGGCAAGAGTGCCTTTGCCAAAAAAAAAAAACAGTCTGAAAACCATTGCTCTAAATCTCAGAGCCACAGACGTTGCACGATGGGATGTAGGAGTTATTTTGTGTGAAATTACTAAACCACACTTCGGACAGCCTCTGTGTATTCCTTGACAAACCTTAACTCCTAACTGTTTTTGCTGGGTGAGTCTTGAGCACACTGATATTATGTTTCTATGCTGAGTCAAATGTTAATAGAAAATGCTCTTCTAGTTTTTCTGATTACTCAAAGACCCCTTTCATACTTGCTTGCGCACAACTGATATAGCAGGGGTGTGACTAAGGACACATGGTCATGTGACAGCCATAGCTGCACTAGAACTCTCAGCTTCCTGATTGCAGGTAGAGCATACTGCAGGACTAAGCCAAGATCGCCCCAGACTAAGTGGAAAGAATTAATGTGAAATTGTTAAGGGCATTTGATATCAAAACTGTTTGGCACATATCCACAAAAGTTTTTATCATACAGGTGTTTTGTCCACATGGATTCAACATAAATCTCAAAACACTGCCCTTGTGTTTCTGTGTGTACAATAAATACATATATTTCTGGAAAGATCATCTCATAACCCTGCCTCTCTCTAAACCACATGCACTAACCCCAACAATAGAAACAATGGCAGACTACAGTATGAGTGCTGCAGAAGCTACTGAGTTTGTTATGGTTTTTACAGCTGAATCTTGTGCTCCTCCACTACCACTGTGAACACCTAGTGGAGATGGAGATAAGCATATGTCAGCCTCTGTTTACATTTCACATGTTTTAGTGTAATTCAGTTCAGTTCAGACAACTTTATTTATCCCACAAGGGACAATTCATTTGTAGCTTTACAGTGTACATTCATGCATACGGTCAGTCAGCAACAGAAAAAAAAAAATCTATCAAGGAAACATATTTAAGAAAGCATGGGACAGATAGAGAAAAAAAAAAAAATCTATCAAGGAAACATATTTAAGAAAGCATGGGACAGGTAGAGATGTCATAAGTAGCCTGTGTATACAAATCGTAGGGCAAGATAAGACCAGATAAGATAAAGATACTAACGAAATAAGATAAGGATAAAAGCAAGTAGGGTAAAAAAACAAAGACAATATAAAAACTAAAAACAGCAGAAACAATAGATAAGATAAGAAATAATGTCCTCTAAAAGGAGTCATTTAAAATGGGTGTGATCTGTATTTAGGAGCTCAACAGCAGAGGGAATGAAGGACTTTGAGTAGCGGTAACTTTTCCTTTGGGGCACATTATAACGTCTGCCTGAAGGCAAGGGTTTTATGTTCATGCTCCACCGTGATGTGTGTGTGTGTGTTGGTGGGGGGTGGGGTGGGGTGGGTCAGTCACTCCCCCCTCGAGACCCGGGTGCGCCAGGGTGCCCTCTTGGGAGCCAAAACATGCGCTAAAGTGCCCTCTTTGCTGCCAAAACACACACCAAAGTGCCCTCATGGAGGCCAAAATGCAAGTCCCTCCTGGTTCACACACACTAAACTGCCCTCTGGGGGAGAAAAAAAACACACTAAACACCAGAAGAACTTTAGGACCAAGACATATTATGAAACATTACTGCTGCAGTGACTTTTTTGTTAGGCCCTTTTGGATTTACATTGAGACAGAACCACATCTTACAGAACCAATTTGGATTATCTGGTGCTAATATGGTGTTAAAATGCACTGGAATACAGGAAATGGTATCTATTCAATTGAAAATGTTCTGGGGGAAGACCCCACTAGGGATTTATTTATTTATTTCTGTGTGTTCTTTACAGGCACAACAGTGAATCTAGAAAGGTTTTGTAGATGCTGATCCTGACAACAAACTTGAGTAATCTGTCTAGTTAGACTGTTTTCAGGCTATATAATGTGCCATTTGTATTACAAATGTAAAGTGCTCTTGAAAACAGGCAAAACTTAGTGCCTTCTTCAGTGTCGAGAAAGCGCTGCATGTGCCATTTTTATCTTTTTGCCCCTGCCTTTGAAAAAGTTTGTGCAGGCCACTGTTGCTCCATGTCCTCCTCTCTTGTTTGATGTGAATTCACGGCAATATTACAACACCACTTACAGGCTTGGCGCATATACTACAGTGATTTTTCTTAGTGTTTTAATATGGGCAGACATTTTTTTAGAAAGATGACTTGAGTACAAAAACTTTAGAAAAGTTAAGTCTTTGTCTCCATGTGGACAGGGCCTTGAAAAATTGAACTTCTGAGAGGGATGGGAACATCCTAATGGGATGTTTCTTACTGGACTTACAGAAGCAAACGCATCCCCTGATTTCCAACACTGCATACATTTAATGCAGTGTACTGTATTTTTTATCACCAAAACATAGAGTTAAATAAAATGTATCGACACCTTTCAGCACAGTGCTTCCATACACATCTATCTCCAAGCTCCCACACTTGGCTCTCTGCTATATGTTTTCATAGAAATAGCCCCAGCATGTAAATACCGGAAATGATCTGGATGCCAACATCTGCAACGTTTTTGCAGCCCCCAGTTTTTCTTCTTTCTCTTTGCGTGAGTGGAGATAGAAGAGCTGAACAAAAGCACACCCCCCTGTGCATGTTAACTACGAACATCTGGGCCTTTCATTCATATCTTACATAAACATAAAAACACTCACTGATGCCAATTCCACCACAATATGATACAATCTCACTGAGATTTATCCAAGATTTTGATCAGATACTCTCTTCCCACTAAAGCAGGCTTTACTTAGTCTTGGTTCTCTCTTTTCTCAAAACAGGCACCCTCGGATCGTCTGCGCCCTGCACACAGAAAGGAGTGTGGCACGGTGCCGCGTTTCCCTCCATAAACGCACATGAATACATGTTTCCTGAACGCACAAAGCAGTCAAATCCATCCCCCCTCGCTCTCTCTCTCTCTCTCTCTCTCTTTCGTTCTCTCTTACACACATACACACATCTCAGAGAAAGCCTCTCACATTCCCACAAGCGACGCGCTCTGGAGGAATTGGATGAAGCTGCCTCGCGCTCTCTCTCTCGCGCACAAAGGAATTAAAAACAAGCTTCATTTTTGCTTTGCTGGTTTTCTCCCACTTGAGCTTTTCTCAGAGGATTTTTGAGTCTTTTTTTGGACGGGGAATCAAGTTTTGTTGCGAACATCGAGAAAAAGCGCGACTTTTACGCATTGCCGCCAGGGGGGACATCGCAGCAGTGGCTTTGCCGTTTTTTACTCAATGCAAGAAGGAATAATCCAAGCTGAAGGTTACATCCACAGGATTTCGACTTCATGAAGGCAGAGAATGCTGAAGGATTTCCCCTCAGCCTGATTTAGGAGCGCGTTTCCTTGGTGTCATCGTCCTGTGCGCGCGTTCTCTCCAAATGGCGTAAACAGCGCACATCGCTCAAGTCAGCAAAACAGACCCCGCACAGTCCCAGTTTGACCCTAACTTAATGCAACTATGACATTAAAAAGTTTCCATTAAGGGTCCTGGCTGTGTGTAGTGACTGACTGTGTTGTTATTTCAAAGCCTCCACATGGGAGCTGAGCTGTCTGCTGTCATCCTAATTTTCTCCGGCATGGCATCTCAGAGGAAGTCGCCTTCAAAGTGGAAGATGGCTTTTTCCCTCTCCCCGGGTTACAGCCAAATCCCCCTGCATGCCTAATGGCACTGTGGCAGTGAAAGCTCGGCTCTTTGCGAAGGTAAGAAGTGAGCTCTGTGAACTCTCATCAAACTCTGCAAACAGTTTTTGTGAGACAATCTAAGCTGACAGCTTGGCAGTCTATCTTTTTATTTACATCCATTAGTCATGCCGATTTGTTCAATTATTCATCTACGAAGAGGCCAAACATGAGGTCTACATCTTTTCGCCAGCACTTATCAGTAAGCCTATGTTGTGTTTTTGGATAGTTAAAGCATCAATGTTGACGCACAGCATATGGCATTTAGTATGCAGTGGGAAATGTGTTTTGTAAATAGGCACTGGATGCTGATCATTTAAACTTTCAGCAGATGCCTCTCCGCCAGCCTGCTCTCTATCTTGATGTCATAGTATCTTGCTTTGTAACAGCAACACAAGTCATCATCTCTGTAGGCTATAGTGTCTTAACTTCGACTTGGGGGTTCATCTTTAAACAGCAAATCGGCTACTTCGTGAGGCTGAACTATAAAAATCCCTCCAGCCCATTTTCGAGCACCAAACAACTACAACACAGAGGACTCTATTGTTTGGTGCCTCACTGCTTTTGTCACATTGAAAAAATCCAAATGTGGAAAAAGGAAAAGGTCTGCACAGCTCCCAATGAGACTTTATTTAATACAAGGCAACATTTCAATCTACAAGATCTTCCTCAGCGAGTAAGTAATCCAGCAAGGTAACAGCCTCAACGCAAGGCAAATGCTGTGTCTCAATTCAGGGGCAGCGCAAAGTTCCCACTGTATTGGGCCTATGACATTCTGATTGGCTAAGACCTGACACTCTGATTGGCTTCATTAATGTTATACCTAAACCACACTTACGTATAATTAGCAATGGGAATCTTAAACCAATATCTGTTGAGAATCGCTACCTCAAACACAGAATCAGCTTTTTGCTAATTCCTCTCACTTGGCTCTGCATGTGCTATTTGTACAGGAAGTCACACTCTGAGGCAAAATTGTGGCTTAATTTTTTATGAAAAGAAACACTTAATGCATAAAATTAAGTGGATGGAAACACAAGCAGCCTGCAGATGCACTCATGTATGCAGCACAGCAATGATTGCCATGTGTTTGACATTGTTGCCACTGAAAAAAAAAAAGGTTTGATAGGCAGCATTGATAGTATCATTGGTACCAATAAAACTTATGATATCCCATCCATAGGTATAGATATAGTCCATTATGGATTGGATTTGAAAAGCCTTAACCCCCCCACCCCCACCCATCACACACACAAACTCACGACATTTAAAAAATGTAAAATTTATGGATTTTTTTCATATTTGCCACTGGACTGACACAGACATCGCTCGGGACAAATACATTTAGCCTAGAAGATCCCAAATCAAAGAGACTGTGAGGAGTTTCTAAGTAATTACAAAAAAGTCTCACTTTTAGATATTTGCCTGGTCGAAATACACACTTTAAGATGAGTTTTATAGCATCAAAATAGGTTATCTATAAATGCTATTCCTTACCCTTGCGGTCGGGTCAGATAGGGCTGGACTGGCCTGGATACTCAACTTCCGAAACAAGACAGTTAAAACTAGAGCAAATTTATATTATTTTATTGTTTATATTACAGGTCTTAGGCTGTAAGTAGCGATATATAGCCGGGCTACAACTACAATAATAAGTTTTCCAAAAATTGCTTGTTGTCACACATCAAAAACTACCGCTTCGTAACTAGAAAGAGATACATTACCTCGTCACTTTGCATCCTGTAAGTTGGTGAAAACAGAAGTTGTAAGGCAATGCAGAGTTCTGAGGAAGGTCCAAGCTGCATTTATCACAACAAACACACGCTTTGGCTTGGGTCACATCTTTGGTGCGTACCAGTTGTAGTCAGGTCGGAATTTCTGGGTTCCAAGTAGGAAACTGCAACTGGAACGTTCCCCTACTGGGAACTCAGTAAAACCTCGCCATCCCCGAGTTGACTATCGAAGATGGATGCCCTCAGTGTGAACAGTTATTTAGCTCCTGTAGTAATCAGTTTATTTGCACTTCTGACTGGGGTGTGTCGCTCTAGATCAGCTGTATACATAGTATTGTTAGACTTATATTTACAAAAATGCTCCCATAATGATAATCCCATTCTTCATGTGATATTTGTGAACAACAATGCAGGCATGCTAACAACAGCTAACAATAGCCTGGTACAATGAGATGTTTTTTCCGACTTCAACTGGAACGCCGATAAGTCAGAGATGACGTCACTCCCAGTTCCAAGGTTACTTGTACACAGTTTTACGACAGTCGCCGCGCGTGCTCGTGGGTAGCAGAGTCCATATTTCGCTGGTAATAGATTCTCCTCATAGCACCTTTAATGAAAGAATTTGAAATAATTAAGTTTTCATAAGTTTGTGTTATGTGTGGTAGAGAACAGTGAAATGTAAGATAAGACTTTTAAATTAAATTCTGATTAATGTTATAGTAAAGATGACCTTATCCTGGGTACTCAAATGGCATCAAACACTTGGAATGATTCATGTTACATTCCTAACACTGCGCAACTTTATCTTGGCATTTTGATGTAATGAACAGTTTCACAGCCACTCTCATTTAATGGCTATCATAATCTAAAACATATTTCTTGGCTGCTTCTTAACACCTATATACACTCTTGTTTAAGCAAAGAAGAAATTGGTACATGTGTAAACAGCCTTCCAGCTTCAAACTTTTCAAACATGAAGGTCAAACATTACATTAAGATACAGGAAGCCAAGCCCATTATATGAATGAAGGCTGAAGCACAAATACTCTGTCTCTGTCTGATGTTCAGCATTTAGTAACTCTCACCTTGAGAGCTGTTTGAAGAGCAAGAAAAAGCCTCTGAGCCAAATGGCTCACTGTGAGATGTGTGTCGCTGCCAAACATTTTCAGAGAAATTATCAGAGTTTAATTTAAGCATCATTAAAGAGTCAGGGGACATATGAGCCAATCCTCCTTCACAGATAACCTCTAAATGGATAATCCTGTTAGGTCAGCAGTTCCTTCACTTTGTCGCTCCATTAGAGAGATGTGAAAGCTCGCAAACCACTAAATAATAAACAGATTTAATCCTCAAGACTCACATGTGGGGAAAACACGCAAAATTATCAGGCTTATTAAAAGTTCCAGTGACTAATAGGATGAACCATTACATCGTGGATTATTTAATATGGAAGACTGACTTGGTTCTTCTGCTGAAATGTTGACACAGACGCTGCCATTTTTGGTAAAAGATCAAATTTTGGCCTATTTGGGCCTTTTCCAAGGGTACCTCTGGGACTCCCTGATCCATCATAAAGTCAGCTTCAAATCTGGTGTAGAGCCAGAGAAAATGTTGATAAATACAAGATATCCAGACCAAGACACTTTATAGAAAGTGTTACATTTGCATAATTCAGCCAAAGTGGAGGTTAATGTTTTTCTCTGCCAAGCATGACCATATCCGTTCCAAATTGTCTGTGCATGATGAGGTTTTAGGCATGGAACACCGAGAATTGCATCAATCATTTTGTCTTCTTTTGGTGAAAACAAAAGTATGCTTGACGCCACGAGATCCTGATTGAAGATGAGTTAAAGTATTTATGTCGGATTTGCAAATCCTAAAAATTCAGGATTGACTCTACTTAAAAGGAAATTCTCCTATGTTTTACTTTCAAGGTGCAGGTTTTTCAATGATGGCAACCTCCCACTAGCTGGTGAAGTGTAGAACAATCCAGAGAAGGGCCTGTAACTGGCAGCATTGCTATAGTAAAGCAACACTCAGTAAGAAACAGGAAGTGCAACTTAGACGGCTCGAATTGCTCCTACTGCCACAAATGTTGGTAAAAAAATCCACCTGATGCATTAATAAGGGGTTTCATAGAGGATTTTCCTGTAGGTATTGTTGTTGTTTATCTCTATAACCCCGTACCAAATGATCTACAGCCCAGTACCAGTCCCTGAACCTCACGGCCTTGGACAAAACACTCTGTAAGCACCCTGCATCTCTCTTTCTGGGGCATGTGTTGGCACTAGCACGGCTGTACTTTTAAAGGCTGTGGGTGGAGATCTATGGATCACCAGGTGAGGGGTGGGTACTCTTACAATGACTCACTGTGTTCAGATTCTGGACATACCATCAGATTTTATGTTTTTATACAAAAGAGGGCCATAAATAAAAGCTCTCGGAGGTTTTTACACACTATGTGAATTGAATGATATGCAGAATACTCAAATATATGTATGACAGTGCAAAAAAGTGGGGTATTCACTATGTGGTTTTTTTTTTAATGTATTTTTTGGGCATTTTTATGCCTTTATTGATAGGAGAGAGACCGTGGATAGGCTTGTGAAAGGAGAGAGAGAGTAGGGGAAGACACTCTGTAAACTGGTCACAGGCGGGATTCAAACCTGGACCGGCAGAAGCATGTCTGGTTGCTAACCACTCCGCCAAACCAGCACCCCATTCACCATGTGTTTTTAGCAGTAAGTCAGAAGAAAAGTCAAGTCCTACACATAGCTCAAGTGGAAGTGCAGTTCTTAAGAAGGATTAGATTATTTTGAGCCCCAAAAGGAGGCCACTTAAATCCAAAGGTCGGCCCCACAAAGGCCCCAGGACTCAGGTTTCTGCATATCTGCGGGACAGTTGGGAAAATGTACAACTCCTGTTGCAGGATTCCTGTGTGACTAACTGAGAAACTGGGACTGTGGGGAAGACGGAGTGAGTCATTTTGTTCAAATCAACAGGGGGCTAACTCCAGTAAACACACACACACACGCGGGCCTGGCATTAGCCCCCTGATGATTCAATTCAGAACTTAATTCGGTTGAGCAAGGCTGGATTGATCACTGGGGGTGTGAGGGATGTGAAACCTAAGACGAAAAAGAACAGTATGGATCATGAGAATAATGAGGGGATGAAAAACAAACATGATGCTGAGGGGGTTGCAGGGAAAAAAAACAAACACTCGTGATCACATCAGAAAACGTGTTGGTGAAAGGTCAGCGTGAAAACACAAAGTGACATATTCTACAGACAGATGACTCACCCTTGACTGAGTGTCTGTGGGAGTGAAGTATAATGTATAAACACACGCGCTGCTCTGTTTATCTGCTGCTATGTCTCCGTCTTTCCTTTCCTCCGTTCCTGTCATCACTCTGGTTTTCTCAAATAGTAGAGGAGCCAGTGATCAAATTCAAATCAGCACTTTTTTGATTCATATTACTCTCGTGTTCCTTTAAGGTGTGCATAGGAAGTTCAGTCAGGATGTTGTTTCAGGTTCACGTAGAGGTCTGATTACTCAGGAGCCAGAAACCAAACTCTCAGGCATCAGTTTTTAAAATCTCAGTATACTGCAGCTCGGTTCAAATCAGAGTCATGGTGAAAAACAAGACTCTGAACATTTGAGTGAATGGTAACATTTTTTAAAAAGCCAATTATCTATTGAAGTGTGGATGGGCTGACTTAACCTCTTATGGGTTTCCTGTGTGCTATGTAGCACTTGTCACGGTGTCATACAGCAGCCTCCCTGGTAGTTTATCTGACCTCCAATCTAAGGTAAAGGCTATAATGTCCTGTTTATGCCAAATTGAAGCTGCTATTTGTTGCCTGAAATATGTTAGAAAAAGCATCGACCTCTGGTATTGCAAAAGCACATATGTGGTTAAATACAGCTGCAGTCCCTCAAATGTCTCTCAAGGCTTTCTGAAAAACTCTAGAGGTCACACAAAACAAGGACACAAGCATAACAGTTTGAGTTGGTTTGTCACTAGATGGCAACAGATTTAAAAGGCCAGATAAACTTCTAAATATTTCTTATTTAAGGCCCACAATCTCAGTCACTTTGTGTAAACTGTAACCAAGCCACCTGCTGCCAAAGCCGCTGTGGCTCCAGTTTGTGATAACTGCCTTAATGGCATGTGGCTCTACAGCACAGATGCAAACAAAGTATACTACACAGGCTGCAAATAACTTGCTGTATTTGGATCTAGAAAATGGGGATACAATTTTATGTAGGTTGTTTCAGATTATATTTGAGTTATGACATTCAGCACAGACATGAGGACAAAAACCAGAACAGAGGATTGGAGGCAGACAGGCTAACAACACCACATTCATATTTTTAAACCAACTTCACATTTAAGGCTGACTTCACACCCAATGTGTGAGACCAAACAAAATCCCTTTTGTTGGAAATTTGATGAATTTGGAGTTATGTGAAAACCCCTTTGAACTCTAGTACAGACCTAAGGACCTAATTGGAAAACTAGGCTAGCATTCAAGCGAGCAAGAGTTCAGTTTGATGTTTGTGTGAAAGCCATCTAAACTAAACTAGGATCAAACAAGGGAAGCTAAACAAAAAAACAGAGCTTTGTGATTTAAATAGCAATAATACACAATATCAAGCTTAGTGTTGTTAATGTTAGCATTGCTAGCACCACCAGCGTTTGGTCCCCCAAAGATCAACCTCTATTAAGTTAATGTGGAATATGATTACATATCACTCCTGTCTATTGTAATCTGAAATAACTCAAAAAAAGCTTTATCTTTAATCTATAGATCAAATACTTCTAAACTGCTTTGAGCAAAACAATACTAAATGGCCGGTTTTGTATTTCAGGGTCATAGTGCAACAATCTCTCACCATTGCTTAGACTAGTAACAATCAGAGACACACTCTAGAGTACCTCCTCTGTCGGTGCAACCATGATATAACAGCACATGCCCAAAGAGCAGAAAAGAGAGAGAGACTGTAATAGAGAGAAACATCGACAGAGGCAGAGAGGGTTAGGTTGAATCGTGCAAAAGCAGGAAGAGGAAGGGAAAAGTTGATGCCTGGTGGCTGTTTGACATTTGGGGCTTTACTCAAAACATAGGGGGCTCATGCAGGTACCTCTTGCATTTGCATATACTGACTGTAGGAAGAGCCAGCTCTGCCTGATCCACCTCTATTCTCACTTTGTATGACACACTGTTGGAATTCCTGTCACTTACAGTGACTGGGCCCTCTTCTCCATGTGGGTCCAGACTCTTTGGTAATGATGCAGTTCACAGCAGTTCAGCATCATGTTTTAAACAACTCTGCATTCTTTCAACAGTCTACACACTGCACCAGGATTAACCAGGATTAACCACCAATGGCAAAGGGCGTAATAGTGGTACCACTAACACTGTTTTAATAACATCACATTGGTTGGTCTGTTCAGGGGGGGCAGAGAAGTGTGCCTCTTCAGGCACCTCTGGCACTTTTACGCGAAGAGAGGAAGAAGTCTAAATGCCATGGACCTTATTATTTTGTGAACAGGAGTACCTTATCTTGTGGAAGACATGGGTAAAACACAGAGGGCTTTTTACTATGGCAACTGCCAAGAATTTTATTCAAGAGATGATTTCCATAACAATATGTTGTCATTCAGGATTTCTCCATGTTTCATAAGGGCTATGGTGGCAGAGTGAACAGTTTGTGAAACAATTCATGCTAAGTAAATTTAAAGCTCTCTCCCCTTAAAGCTTTGATACTTCTTGAACCATATGTTCTGAATCACTACACTCTTTATTATTTAAACTGATAAGCACTGAAGCTGAAAATCAAGTATATCCGTCTCAGAAAACAAATATCAACGAAAGGGGTTCAGTGGGTATAGAGTGCAATACCTGCATTGATTAGTAACATTTTTGCACTAAAATCTTTCAAAATTTCACCGTAAAACAACCAACTGCTGTGTCTCTTAATTAGCATAAGCAGTTACTTATGAAAATGATCCCAGTGAGACATCATTACCTCCAGCTTTCAGGCTGTGAAGCACCAAAACATCCACCCACCTCTGCAGACCCCAGGGTTTGATCCAAGATGGTGGATCCTCTCCAGCATTTAAAATGTTGATCATGTGAGGAGCTGGTCAGATCTCAAGTCTGCTTCTCCCACTGGTTTTTTGAAGGTGGCTTGGGATCTGTGGGGGATAACAGCATCAACCTCTGCATGCATTACAGTGACGAGATGTAGTGTCTCATGTGGATGTTACGTGAGAAGGGTAAAAAACAATACATCATCTGGTGGTGGAGGAATCATTGGGGCAGCGGAGTCATCAAGAGTGTCTTGTTTGATCAGGACACTGCGGTTTGCTTTCCTGAAGCCAGCTCTGACCTCTGACATTTCTGCAACAGTGAACAGAATTTCACTTCAGGGCTCAACAATGGAAATTAGTAACATGTGATAGAAATAATAAAAAAAATCTGCTTCTGCCATGAGGCATCATGATTCATGTCCAAGAGCTGTGTCACACAACATCTTGTCTCTAAGGTTTCTTATCTCTAACAGTGCGTGAATCAGAAAAAATATCTATAAAAGGAATAAATTATAAGGGGTCTTGTATGTGACAGCACATCATAAAAAAGCTTCCCTTGCAGGAAACTGTAGTTGTGCAACCTCTTTGTGCAAAAGAGTTTTGTTGTTACATTAATGGAGCCTTAAAATAGAAAAGCTGCTGCCAAAAGCTTCAGTGATTTTGTCTGAAAAAGAAAACTCAAAATGCCAAAAATGGAAATGTGCTTTAAAAATAATTGAGTAACTACAGTTGATGGTTTGCAGCTGCCTAAAACTCAGACTGTGTTTCCTTTTACAACTTATTTTATAAAGTGATTAACTGATTAATGTGATGTTAAGTGTACACATTGGGTTCAATGGGCTGAAGCATGAAAAACCAACTCTGTAGGCAAGCAGATTAACTCTGGCCTTAAACAGCGAGAGCACCACTGAGTCCAATCATGATAAATAGATGGATAAAAATAACACTAGGAGGTGACATCTGTAGTATGATAATAAGTTATCTATCTATAGGGGACACTATGGGATGCATCGTCCCTATAGCAGTTTCTATAGCAACTAAATGCCATGTACAGAGAAATTCCAGGAACATCAATAACCCTGCATTTCTATAACAAAGAAGCTCCGTATTAATTTGACTGGTTTTACTATTTCAGGTGGATGTCAAACCAAATCACACCTGTTGTTCATGGTTTCACTCTACCTCCTAATGTAAGGATGATTGAATCAATGCAGATCAGTTCATGATTATCAAAAATGGGTTATCAAGTGGATGGACAGATTGATGGACTTTTTTTATTAAAATGTGTGGACGTCCAGATGGATCGATGAACAGATAAATGAAAATGTAAGAGTAGACTTATTAAAATGGATGGATGTATTTGTAGATGAATAAGGAATCAGGATAGGTTGATGAATAAATTATAAAAGGATGAAGTGATAAAACTAGTTGGATAGAAAACAAATAATGAGAATGGATGGATGACTTGATAGATGAAAGTGGATTGATGAATTGATGTAAATTGATGGGTTAAAGTGGATGGATGAAAAGGTGAAAATGCATTGGTAAAAGAATCAGTAAAGATGGATATGCATACATTGGTTTGAGGGGGGAACTGTAAACACCGACAGATTGATGGAAATGGTGGAATAGTAAGAATGGATAGATAATGCATTAATGAAAATATCTAGTTAAAATGATTGAATTGATTAATGAAAATTGGATGATAAAAGGAGAACCATTGAATATTTGTATTTCTGCTCAAGGTATGGCCTCGTGCCGTGAGTCTTTTGTCCATGGATGATGAAGAAAAGAGTCTGGTTCAAAGAGGTCCTCTATTTAGGACGAGGCCAGATGAGTCAGGGCAGGCAGCAGGAGTCCCTGATGACAAGAGCAGAGTCTAAAGTGTTTTCTTTTCAGGAACAATGTGTCTCAGTGGTCTTGTCTGATGCCAGGCTATTGAAGAGCTAGCCTTTGTTAGGGCAGATCAGACTGAGAATCTTATCTGTCAGTTCTTCATGCCGATTTACTTGCTTGGCACAAAAACGTGCAAGCAAGGGTTATGAGACCTAAGATGGGGACCAATCTCTTCGCAAACTAATTGCTGAAAGGCAGAGAATGTGTTGCCCTCAAACATGAACACAAGTGGCATAGAACAAAGGGGTCACAAGGGTTTGATGCCTCACGGGGCTCCTTAAATGAAAGTGGCAACTCCCAGTCTCACACACGATGGGAGTATTAGTCCTGTTTTTGTCTCTCCCAGAACTACTACTAATCCCTCCAGGCCTGAGTCCTACACATGGACTGGTCCCAACGCTGGACAAAGCATGCAATAACAGCTTTCCAAATAATCCCAAGCATTATATTCTTGATCAAAACTTTTATATCAAGTTTCTAGGAATATTTTAAACTTACTTATGGGAAGCCTTAACTAGGTTTATACCCAGAAGAAACCTTAGGTGTTAACTAGAAAAGCACTAGGAGAGCGCAGACCTCCGACTGCGCCACAGTCCTCACCCATACTGTGATTTTTACCATAAATATTAGTCCTACCTTTATTTCATCTAAATATTTAGATTCCTTGTGAAATTTTTCCCTTAATTTTTTTGCTTTCCTGCACTATGTAAGCCGCGCAGACCAATCCAGACGGATTACATAGTGCAGGAGCGTGAGACGCACTGCGGAAGCACGCTATAGCACTGTTTAGGCTCTAAAAATGTACTAAATGACTTCTGCTTTAATTAATTATGGACGCCATCTACCAGGACACTTGGATTACAGCGAACGAGCAGTATGAAGGAAAATAGGCACGTTTTTGTGGACTTTTATGGACCTTTTTCTTACGGGCGCCATTGTCCCCTGTTAGATGGACGTTTGTTGACAGCGAAAATCCCCCCGGACCCCCGGCTGCATTTGAGACATCAAAAAAGTGCTCCAGAGTGTTGCTCAGCATGAGGGTGAGTAGAAAATGAGGCCAAATCGTTGTTTGGGTGTAGTGTTCCTTTAAGTTCAGCAGTTATTTACAAAAATAGCATTTTTCGTCATGGCGGATCCAGTCCACCTGGATCACTCCCAAAATCTAATCTTTTGTTCCTTGTTCCAATCCAGACATTTCCTGAAAATTTAATTGAAATCTGTCCATATTTTTTTGAGTTATGTTGCTAACAGAGAAACAAACATACAAACTAACAAAAAGAAAATGGCGGAGTTAAAAATGAGGACTCAAAACTGTACATCCTGAAGTGTTCACTTCAGGCTGCTGCTTCTGAAGTCACATACACACTTGATCTTGAAAGCTTGTTTTACAGCACAAATCAACTAGTTTTTGGTTATATATAAGGAGACGTATGGCCTAGTTTAGCTTCAAATATTGCTGGTGAGGTTGTAGCAGAATTTCAATAAGGCAACCACCAAAAGAGCACTTCAGAAACCAAAGGGTGATGCCACTTGAAACTTGCAAAACCTGCAGATAAAACTGGTAGGGTTATGTATCCCTCAAACTCATGACACTACAGATGACCATACAGTACCTCAGCTATATTGTATAAGTATTATGGTATTATCCTGAGTGTGCTGCACTGCCTTCATTTTATTAGTTATGACAGTCATTACCATGCTGTACTTGGTACATTATGATACTTATTTTGAGCTTTTACTTCAATATGTGCATAATTGGCATCAAACATTACAATGGATCTATCCTGCTAAAATAAAATCAGTCTATCAGAGTGCTCTTTTCAACCAGCCTGAACTCTGTCTGTAGTACTGTACTTGACAGACATGTGGGCGTACTTTGAAGAGAAGTGCTTAAGTTTGACCAGGGCATTAAAACACTTGACAGTCATTTTGTTCAAGCATTAAAGGTTAAAAGCAGTGTCGAGAACAGGTTGTATAAATATTGGATGATGTTCTTTGTGTATTTGGCTGGGACAGGACAATTTTCTATCCGCAGAACAGCAAGTAAACTGTAATTTTATATAAAGGGGGGAACAAGGAGGCAGTTTTATAAAGTCAGAGGCTAACATCAGCATTTCATGCTGCTTTCAGGGAGTTCTCCTATGTTTGACTACCAGATGTATGATAATATGGCAGCTGACCTTAACTGCAGCCGTAGGGGGGAGGGTCTGTCCGTCTCATCTGGTGTTTAATCTTAAGCTATTAATAAGACCTCTTTGGCCTTAGGTAACCCAGGTCTGGCACAAAGAAAAACACATGACAAAATGTTACTGTAATGGGAGATATAATGGTTCAAATCAATCATCCTGCTCATTCCGATCTTCTGACATTTTCCCTCGCTGCTCTCTTTCTTAAATTTCTGTCTATTTTAGAGGTCCTTCTCCATGACGTAACAGCATACATTTCACTAACAGGGGTAGTTTCAGACTGACTGTTTTCAGTGTCTTCCAAGGGTCCCTGGAGTTTTTGGATCAAAACACCACCTTTTCTCTCTTCATCCCCGTCTCCTCCCTCCGGGTGCCATCCTCTGCTCCCCAGTTCTAACATATTTCCTCTTTCAGTTTCGCCTTTCCGCTCCTGTTTTACTCTTTCAGACTCAAAAATCTAGATTTTCTTTTTCCTTGTCCAAATTCTACAGCTACATCTCTCTAAAATACAACTGGAGAGCCTTGGCAAAAAAAGAGAGAAAAAGGTGCAATTAACACCCTGGACACAGTGCTATCTTGCAAATTTCTCAAGTGCAAAAATGCTGTTTTTGGCAGACACCTTTCATGCCAAGCTCTCTGCTGCTCTCACCCTCTCTGTTCTTGCCTGGTGTCTCCCCTTTTCTGCCAGCTTCCTATCAATCCTACTTTAGCATCCTCTGCTCTTTCCTCCCCCTCAGTGACACCTTTAAAAAAGAGAGAGAAATGTAGAGATGGATTAAAACCCAATAACGTGAACAACAGGTGTGTTTTGGTTTGTTATCTACCTAACATGGCAGTATTACTCAAAAAACAACACATGAAAAAGCTTCTTTGTTATTGGGATAAAGGATCAATGACGTACCTGGAATTCCTCTGCACACAGCTGGTGGTTGCTATAGAAACTGCTATAGGGACAACATGGTGTCGCCTATAGATAGGTAACTTGTCGTTATCATACTACAAAAGGTACCTTCTTGCTTAAGATGCTGCAGATTGAGATGGAAATCACAGAGGAGGAGAAAAAGGGGGATCTCTCCTGAAAAAGATGTTTTTTTCTTTAAGGAATTCATGTAAAAGTGGCTCTGAGTGTGAAAAGGTCTCATCAGTAACAGCGAAACGTTCTCCTTAAGGGGCAAGATACATTTAATTGTTCTAAAAGCTTTCCTGCTGTAATTTCTAACAGCCAAAGCAGTTTAGTCATTACAGCATTAAGGTGATCACATGGAGACTAATTCATAATTCATTAAACACTCATTTAGAAAACTGCTCATTAAGGCAGCAACAGGGAAAATGGAGCAGAGGATGTCGCATTATTTATAAGTTTTATCTGATTTGAGGTGGAAGAGGATTCATAAATATTCATACTGTCTATGCATGATTGCTGTGGCGAGTTCAAACACAAAAGACGAGAAAAAAAAACATCTGCAGAATGATCTCTTTTGTGCATGTGCTGCATGCAAAAGCGAGATTTGCTCTAGGATTGCACAATAAAACCATAATTTTAGCATAATTGCTTTAAATCCTGTGAGCAGTGTTTCCCACTGTCTGATGCTTGACTCAGGTGGTGGAGACGGGAAAGCTGAGAACTTTCTATGATACCCTCTAGACCAGTTTGCAAGTTGTTATATATTTATAAAATCCTAAGTTTACCCTATACATAATAATAAATAATAATACATTTTATTTAAAAGCGCCTTTCAAAACACCCAAGGACACTACAGGATAAAACAACAAAATAAAATCAACAAAACAATACAACTATAAAATCAGCCAAATACAACAGACAGTGATGAATAAGTGGATGAATTGAATTGAATTTATTTATTTGATAGGGACGATGCAGTTTAACATAGTTCCATCGCTGAGCATGGATCTGATGTGCTGCACAGAGAGTTTATGGCAAATGCTAATTTCCAACTATTGTCCATAGTTGGGCCTTTAAATTTAAAAGTCAGAAAATTTACAATATTTAACTGCATAAAATGATACATGATGATAATATGTGAGTGGAATATCCATGGTAAGGCGTATGCAGTTGGAACAGGTGGGTTTTGAGTCTGGATTTAAAAAGAGACAGGTTAGTCAGCTTACCGCAGTGGCTTCCACTGTCCCCGTCTACCCTACTATGATACGAAACTTTTTCATTGTTTTCTTTGTATTGAACCACAACTGCTGATAGTTAACTTTCAATGTGTTTCGGACATTTTATTTAGTAACCACCTGTACGTGTGTGCACTCATACTCGGCAGCATTGATTGCAGCTTTAGGGCCAGGCTGCGTCACCGTTAGAAGAAATACACAATTACTGACTGCTAAAGTTAATGTCTTTGCATTTCTGCTTGTGTCTTTTACACATCCCTGCAGTGTGTTCAGGACTTTGATAGGGCATGCTGGAAGCTACCAAACTACTAGATTAATAAAATAACTAAGTCACGTTAAAAGGACTGTGAGGAGCATCTATTACCAGCAACGTAAAAGACTCTGCTACCCATGAGCACGCGCGGCGACTGTCGTAATGCTGCGTTCCAGTAACCGCGGAACTGGGAGTGACATTGTCTCAGAGTTATCGGCGTTCCAGTTGAAGTCGGAAAAAAACATGCCGATCTACCAGGCTATTGTTAGCTGTTGTTAGCACGCCCTGCGTTGTTGTTCACAAATATCACATGAAGAATGTGATTATCACTATGGCAGCATTTTTGTAAATATAAGTCTAACAATACGATGTATACAGCTGATCTAAAGCGACACACCCCAGTCAGAAGTGCAAATAAATTGATTATTACAGGAGCTAAATAACTGTTCACACTGGGGGCATCCATCTTTGAATGTCAACTCGGGGGTGGTGAGGTTTCACTGAGTTCCTAGTAGGAAATTCTGACTTTGGGGGACGTTCCAGTTGCAGTTTCCTACTTGGAACTCAAAATTCCTACTTCTGACTACAACTGGAACGCACCACAAGACGTGTGCAATCCAAAGCGTGTATTTGTTGTTGATGCTAATGAATGCAGCTCGGACCTTCATCAGAACTCTGCATTGCTTTACAACTTCTTTTTTCAACAACTTACAGGATGCAAAGCGACGAGGTAATGTATCTCTTTCTAGTGACGTAGCGGTAGTTTTTGATGTGTGACAACAAGCAATTTTTGGAAAACTTAGTATCGTAGTTTTGTAGCCGCCTATATATCGCTACTTACAGCCCGGTGCTCTAAGACGTGTAATAAATAATAAAATAATTTAAATTTGCTCTAGTTTTAATTGTCTTGTTCCCGAAGTTGAGTATCCAGGCCAATCCAGCCCTGACCGACCCGACTGGAAGGCTAAGGAATAGCATTTATAGATAACCTATTTTGATGCTGTAAAACTCATCTTACTCTACAAAGCGACAAGGCAGTAAACTTTTTTCTAGTAATGTACGGTAGTTTTAGTTTACTTAGTAGTTTTGACAATTTTTGAAAAATGTAGTAGTTTGTAGCCGCCTATGTCTCGCTATTTTGAACCCGGTGCTCTAGCTAAGCTTATATACTCTAGTTTGCGGGTGCTCTAAGACGTAATAATAATAATAATCAATTTCTAGTTTTAATTAGTCTTGTTATCCTATATCCAGGCCAATCCAGCCCTGACCGACCCGACTGGAAGGCTAAGGAATAGCATTTATAGATAACCTATTTTGATGCTGTAAAACTCCTCTTAAAGTGTGTATTTCGATCAGGCATACATGTAAAAGTGAGACTTTTTTGTAATTACTTAGAAACTCCTCACAGTCCCTTTAAAGGCAGCAAAATTTCTGACCTTCACACCCCTAGTATGACGTAATTAGCACGTTTGTAGCTTGAAACGTATAATATGCAGTCATAGGCCTACATCTACTCACCTGTAACAATCGGCAGGTTTTTATTCTTCACTGTGACAAGGTACATGCACAGAGTAAAAATGTCTAGACCTACCAGCAGACTAAAAACAAGCAACTGTAGAAGTGAATACTGAGATGAGGAATACCTGACCTTGAACAAGCTTCTGACTCCTCAAACTGAACAAGAGGTAACAGAAGGAGGATTGAAGAACTTTCAGTGACTGGGAGTAGCTTCACTCTAAATGGCAGCCAAGTAAGAGGAGGATCTGTGCTGGCCGGTGTGCTATCATGTCTTTAAAAGTATGGTCCTGCAGCAACAGCATCTGTCTACAGGACTGCTAGAAGGATGATGAGAACAAGGAGCGTCCACTATGTCTAAGAGAGAGAGTCCAAGAACTACAACCTAAACTTTGTTCTGAAGAATCTGTGTGAGTTTTCTGCAGGGCTGAGATCGTAGAGCTTCAGAGGGACTCTGCAGTCTGCACTCTGAAAAGTTCAAACATCAGGAACTTGCACGAGTCGTCTACAGAGATTCAGAGAAACATACTGATCACAGATTCAGACTCATCAAAAAAACTGCTTAACAATACAAGAAGAAAGTGTAGAAAACCACACCTATAAAAGAGAAAGCAAAGGACAACATGAGTATAAAACTTTGAAACATGTTTAAGGTCCAAAACACTTAAAGGCAGATTAAAGAACAGTTTAAGTAGTTCCACTAGTTTCTTCAAAAAGAAGAGGAGGCCAGGCTGTATGCACTGAGGAAGGAAGAAGAGCAGAGGAGTTGGAGGATAAAGGAGGAGATGGAGGCTTTGAGTGGCGAGATAGAAGCTCTTTCACACAAAGTCACACAAAGCAAGCTGAGGCAACAATCAGAGGACGTCTTTCCTCTGTAAAACTACATGGCTACAGTGGAAAAAGTTATTCAGTGTCCCCTGCAGGAGAATCCACAAATGCCCTCAAGAGCCCTGACTGACCAGACCAAACATCTCGGTAAACTAAGCTTCAACATCTGGAAACTGATGAAAGACATGGTCTCCTACACTCTGGTCATTCTCCATGCTGCTCAGCCTGAATTCATCCTGTCTGACGATCTGACCTGTGTAAGCAGAAGAGTGAGGCAGAAAGTTCCTAATAACTAAGGCTACGTTTACACGGGCACTCCTGACTTCAAGACGGAAAGATTTTTCCTTTGAGTTTTAAAATTCTTCTGCATTCAGACGATGAAGCTGGAGACGTATGGACCCGCTGTAGTATGCATGCCAGTTCAGTAGATGGCGATGTAGGTCTGCAGAGACAGCACTGCTACAACACACGTACGAAGAAGTAAAACTTTTCACCAACAACAATGGCGAATGGACGCACAGAGACACAGGAGTTTCTTTTCTGGACAGCAAATAAGTTCGGACAACAAATCTGTCTGGATAGTTTTCTCTGGATAACAAACCAAGCACGTTAAGAGGCTCACATGTTACTCGGCAGATGGCCGAAGCTGTTGTTGTTCCTGGTATGTGCGCGCAGCCTTCATCTGAAAGAGTACTGTGCATGCGGCGACGTCAGCGTTGCACCCTGAAACGCTCCGATGCGGGTTTACACGGAGCTGCATGGAGGGCGTTTTGGAAACTTTCCACCCTGGAGCCCGTTTTCAAAAGTTACCGTTTTCAACGCGTTTCCATGTAGACGCAAGGCCAAAACAGAATGGAAACGTATCGGATTTGACCGTTTTTCGGTGCCATGTAAACGCAGCCTAAGAGAGGTTTGACGATGATCATTGCTATGTCATAGGCTCATAGGGCTTTGGCTCAGGGTTCAACAGCTGAACATTGAGGTTGGAAGCAGTATGCACTGGATACTGGGTGTGTTAGAGTCAGTAGTTGGCAAATGCATACAAAAATAAACACACTTGTAGAGTTCACATAACACAGGGCCAAGGGGAGCAACGGAGATGTTTCTAAACCTCATTCAGGAGGTGTTTAATTAGCTACTTAAAATTACATTTTTGGGTCAAATATGCAAAGGTCACCAATAGGGCTGGGCGATATGGCCTAGAAATAAAATCCCCAATTTTTTTCAACAACACTCGACTTACGATTTAAATCGATTTTTCCCTCCCTAAAAGAAACAAAACTCCCAGTGACATAAAAATTAAACAAATCAAGTTTTGCCTTTATGTTGTCTAAATGTTTCCCTCTTAAAGTCAAAATCTGGGTCATAAAAGGTTGATTATGTAGTACAAACGTAGGCAGGTTTGTCTCCATAATCACTCAAAGGCTGAGGTATTTTTACAGTTTTAGCATGAAACTCTCTGATCAATATTTAATCTACTTAAATAACAAATACAAGCCTATAAAAGTGCTTGTGCAAACCCTACAAGGCCAACCATCATGGAAATTTTATTTTCTTTCAAAAATTGCAACGACTTACAATTGGACTAAGGCAAAGAAAAAAATCTTGATTTTCAATTTTTTAAATCTTCTGCAGAAAATAATTTGAATTAATCGATTTAATCGATTTTTTGCCCAGCTGTAGTCACCACTTGACAAGATAACAAATTAAACTAATACCATATACCTTATGAGAACTGAGAAAAACTGTAAGAACAATGTAGAAACAATGCAGATACTGTGCTTTATTCACTGGTTATCATCAGTGATAATCAGTCTATCTGGTGCTCCTTTTGATTGCTGATGGATATTTTAATAGTTCTTACCTCTAAATTAATCCTCCCACATGAGAAAGTTGAGTGCTCTCTTGTACCTCGACTGCTCACTTACACACATTGTGCAGAGTCAGATATACTGAGAACTACACCCAGAGCACAGATGGAAGAGTGCATTACAAAAGGTTTAGCAGGGAGTTTACCTCAGGTTGTACCTTTTCATTCATCACAGTGGTGACAGGGACAGAGTGCCTAAGGTTAAAGTTTTTACAGATAAGCCCTCAGATGCAAGATCTGATCTTTCAAAATAAAACATCCTTCAATCTCAGTAATTCATAAAAGGGTAATGATATCAATTGTTTTTAATTCTCCACCCAGAACCAAATGCTCTACAGTCCTATATTAGCCCATGCCCCAGTGGTTGAGGACCTTTACTCTATTGTGTTGCACTGTATGTTCAGTTACTCAGCTGTCCCCACCTCTCATCCAGACCCACTGGTTGGATGTTGGGCAGTGTTGCTGAATATTGTCATGTAATTTGATGTGGTCACTGCACAGGTCAGACATGCTCTCCAAAGTGGAAAGCCTTGTTGTTTCAGAGTCTGAGTGCTTTCTCATTAGAGCTGCTGGCGAGTCTGTTAGGACAGGACTTGGTTCTCTTTCTCCTCTTGTTTGTAGCTTCTGCCTCGTTAAAACTACAAATGCTTGTTTTCTTCCCTTTCCTGTCATCTCAGAAAGAGCACTCTTATCTTCTTTAGTGAGAAGCCTTTATGTGCACCTCTGTTGTTTATTTTTACTGTTAAGACTTCCAGTTTCTACATAAAAATGTTGCACATCTGACTCCCTTTTTATCATGTATTTTCCCTCATTTTGTTGTCCTTCCTGTCTCCATCCCCCATCTCTCTTAGTAAATGGAGAAAATCTCTCCCTCTGCTCTCCATCACTGTGTGGGCTCCTGTTTGACGCACACAGAGCAGCGAGAGCCCGAGCAGCAAAAGCAAGCCTGGAGAAAAACCCCAGAAAAAGTGGCTGCTTGTGTTTGTCCTTGTGTGAATCACCATCTGTGGTCGAGCACTTTCCTGCAGTGGTATTACAGAAAAGGATGATTGACATGAAAAATACATTAAGACGTGAGAGGGAGAAGAGAAAGGTGGGAGGAGTGTCTGGCAGTGTGTGTGATTCACACTTACTTTGATTACTGAAAGCTTTGTCTCACTCTGAATCTTTTATTGCTTTAAGCTATGTGGTGGAAAAGAGAGAAAGAAGAAAGTGACCAAAATAAAGGAAAATTAAAATTAGAGACGGTTTAAAAATAGGTCTGAGAAGGAGGACGGGTGGCGTAGGAAGGCAAACACAGAGATAAGATGACAAAGAACACTGGAGAGAGAAGTACAGGCGGGATGAAATTATTCAGGGTCAAAACTGGAATGCATTAGCCCACAGACTAAGGGTAAGAAAGAGACGAGAGGGAGGGAGACAGAGAGACCGAAATTTAAAAACAGAAAGGGGAAGGTCATAAGTGCATGTTCTCGTTCCCATGTTAAATCTGTTTTATCCCTTTGCAATCTGTTTATCAGATGAATTAAATTATTCAAATTAATTCAACCACATTAAGAAAATCCTACCATATTGATGTCATAACAGAAAGCTGATGAATCCTCTAAAAAAGCTAATACATTATGACACAGATCTCTTGGTTTAAGAAATGCAAATGAGTATAAAGTTCCATCACAAGGTAGCCTTTCTTGTTAGTTACTTTGTGTAGGAAGTTTGTTCAAGCCATCATTTTATTTTTCACAGTTGTGATAGAAACAAAATTAGACGTTTATCACTCTTACAATACAAGCATTAAAAACTCAAAGAAAATGACCAAATTTTATGGCAATAAATAAGAAAAATGCGTTAATAATGTGTTGTATGTACTGTAGGATAAGTGGTCACACTTCTGTAACATTATGCTATTGTTTATAAATCCTTACACTAACTATCAGATTGATTGATGCCAGTTCAGAGTAAAAAGAAAATATTTTCCCCAATATCCTATATACTGATATTTCCAAACTTGTTGTTGATACCAATATCAATACTGATATTTCTGGTCAAGAACACAAAGCCTTCACTGAAGTAAAATGTTCCTGTTTTTTATTTTTGTTAAAAAAATGTGAAGCAAAAAAAACCCACCATTTTGATATCTAGTGAATGATACGTTTGATCTATAAAAGAGACCATTCAGTGCTGAAGAGGTGACCAGTTATTCCAGTTTCACAGGTGATGTATGGCTGATGTGCAGCCAAGATATTGATTATAAATATTAGCAAAAATGTTCATATATCTTGATGCTGATAATCACTTTTTAGGCAAATATCTGCCAATAACAAAATAATTTCAATAAAACAATACAAACAGAGACATTTTTTATAATTAGAAGGGACATTATAACATTGCAGTGCAGCTGGATCCACCAAAGTCAATGTCTGCAATCATGCAGATCCATCTCACCAAGCTCCAATGTACAATGATTGTGCTCGGCCTAAAGCGCAACGGCCCAATCAGAGCTCATTAAAGCAGGAAGATGTGGGAGCTACAAGTGAGAAGGAAGTGGCTGCTAGTACAGAGATTAGCATAGGTGCTAACAGTTTCTGTAACAGTTTTATCAGATATGAACCACATTTCTATATTAAATGAAAAACAACACAGACCTTATTTCTCAATAGAAAGTAGAGTTTTGTGTTTTAACATATGGTCTTTGAATGATTAATACAATATGATTGCCTTTAGATAAAGTAACAGATTATGAGTATTTTTTTGGTGGAAACATACTGTATTTGCTTCTTTTTTTGCACTGAAGTCCATATTTGTGTATTTTAAAAAAAAACTCACTAGCTAAATTTACACTAACAGTTTTAAAAGTAATGTTTAGATGATACAAAGCTCACAGTGTTTATCTGCCACACACCTACGGTTGATGAATAAATGACCACAGTGGCTTGACAGTGTTCACAGACTGTATATTTAGTCAGAGCAATGACAGGCAGTATGCAGGATGACAATCACTAACCCACGGGGTGATTGAGTGACTGCCTTGTGC
The DNA here is from genome assembly GCA_036419115.1 of Scarus forsteni. NCBI lineage: Eukaryota > Metazoa > Chordata > Actinopteri > Labriformes > Labridae > Scarus > Scarus forsteni. Next base: position 9,304,843 of record JAZDUH010000182.1, on the reverse strand, counting down.
ATCATGTTGGTGTAACACACATAAAAGACACTTATGTCTACGTGATCAGTGCTCTACATACTCAGTTCTTTCAGGTGACTGCTGTGCTGTTTGGTTAGTGAGTGTGTGTGTCTGCCTCATTGTGCTCTTCAAGTATCAGAGAAGAAACATGCAGACCTGATTTAAATTGAGTAGTCGGAGTCGTATTTCACTCTTTTGGGTTTCGATTATCCACTCACCTCTGTGGTGGGTAGTTTGAGGCTCAAAGCTATCAGTGTGGCACTGGTTTGGTCTCCAGTCATAAACACGACAAAACATGCATTTAAACTTGTGACAACAATGTCACAGAAAAAAAAAAAACATCTTGTTGCAGAAAAAAGGGCAGTGATGGAATTAACACAGGTTTACTGCCCGGTGCCCGGAGCTACTCCCAGCTTAACTGACTGCCAGAAATCAATCTGAACAGGGATGCTTGAAATTCTACTGAAATACTGTACCTTGGTTTGTCAGCATCACACACAGTCTGGCTAATCCCCTTAATGCTCAACAGGACAAAGCTAATGTTCATGTGAGCTCGGATTAACTGGCATTTAAACATAAATAAGGCCCCAGAAATAAGCCTGTGTTTGTTTAAACCCTTTTTCATCTTAATAACTATTAATAGACATGAGAGCAGCTGGTGAGTACAGAGACCATGATTCATTTTCATATTATGTCAGAGTAGCTGCGGTATATTCACACTTTTACATTAGAGATGTAATAACAACCAGGATCGCAAAAAAAGAAAAAAAAAACAATAGGCATGCAATAAAATTAAATCAACACTGAGAAAAAACAAAGCCATGTGTGTTTCTCACTCCATCTGTTGGCTGTCTATTCCTATATTTGTCTTCATGTTGATCCCTGAGTTTTTCTCACAGGAAGAACTTGGTAAACAAAAACTCTGCCAGGTTGAATGTATGCCTAAATGTATTGTGCTCACACATGAAAACCTCAAACTCGTGGCCCTGAGGCTGACAACCACCAAAAAAAAGTGACCAGTAAATACAGAGGATGTCACACATGTAGGCCCTTCCAAACTTAAGACGACTGTGTGGTCTGACTCTCTTTCTGTGAAACAATGAGCTTTTTAGAAGTCAGAGCTGCACATACGCCGACAAACTGATACAAATAGAGCTGTGATCCTGGGAACTGGTTTAATTTGCGTAATCATGAGTGATGTTGAGCTCTGAATATTGAGCAGCCAACAACTTCAATATTTAGAGCACCTGGGAGACTGCTGAACTACATCTGAGCCACTGTTTCCTGTTTATATATTGTTAGGACTTAAAAAAACAGCAAACCAATATTTCAACCACATGGATGCCTGAAGCTGTTTATGCATAGTTTCTTTAAAAAAAAAAAAAACTGATGACAAATGGTTTAAAGCATAAGTTCCTTAGCAGCACTAAAACCCACAACAGATGCTGGACTTAAGGGGAATGTTTGGCTCATCGCTTACATTTTGTTTCGTGTGTTTTTGCAGGTAAAGAATGACTGCAGCAGCAGGTGTGCTAACAGGCTTGGCAAAGCTCAAACGCCAGGACTCGGCTCGCTCTCAGCACCGGCCCATACCACCATCACCAGGCCTGGGGAACCCTGCCACAGAGGCTGCCCCCAGGTATCAGAGTTTTTTTGTTTTTTTTATTCAGTCAAGTCAGTCGACAGTACTGACTGCACAATGTTAAAGGAGAAAATTTCTGGGGCCTTTAGTTGCTAAAAACACATCACTATCACCTAAAAAACCCATCCACTGGCATCCCTGCCACATTTTGAAGAAATTACAATCTATTGAGCTTTGGAAGCTTCATCAAGTTTTCTTTCCTTAAGGTAGTTTTTAATTGTATTTATAATCTTGCTCTTGACTCCTTATGCAAATGTATTCAAAGACAGAACAGCAGCAGAATAACAAGAAGCAAAGTGAATTGGAACTGTAGCATACAGAAATGTAAATCATCATTTGGACAGTCAGCTTTCCCTTTTAAAGGCTCTGAACTCTGGAATTCACCAACAACCGAAATCAAATTAAACACAGATTTAAAAATCTTCTCTGCAAAGGTCAAGTGCTGGCTACAAGCAAACCAGAGCTGTAATCATTCTCAAGCTGCGTTCACACCGCAAGCGACTCCGCGATCAAAATCGTGTCGCCCACTGAAGTATTGTCGCGTGTCAACAAATATCTCATTTTGGTCACAGTTGCCGTCGGCTGTCGCTCGGTGACGTCACATCCGCTCAAGTTTCACCGCGATCATATCATATATAATAGGATGTATAAGCTGACATTATTCCAGCTGTGCCTTTTTCATTCACTTTTCAAACACAAAGCACTGCAGCTGATGCCCTGCAGCAGCATTATCTGTGAGTTTTCTGCTGTCCGTCTAGGCCAGAGGTGTCCAAACTGTGGCCCTGGGGCCAAATGCGGCCCGCTGCCCATTTTGAATTGGCCCCCGAAACAGTTGAGGAATCAAGACATTTTGATTACAGCCGCAAATACCATCAATCATGCACATTTTCTGCTGCATTTACTTTGCCACAAGGTCTCATTTACAAAGTATTTTGCAATGTTCATCTTCAAGCACCAACATGCTTACAGTTTACTCTTGTTTTGTGTCTGACATTGAAGGTAAAATGTCAGAGTCTCTCATCTCTGCTGCTCAAAGGTCTCGTCTGTTCTAGGTGTGAATCTCGTATTGGCCCGGGGGAACAAAGGCCCTTTGACAGGTGATAACACCCCCCCCAACCTTAAAACTTTAACTTCAACACAATAAAAGTAAGGACACCACTGGTCTAGGCGGAACTAATGTACTCACTGACTAATGTTTCCCATGCTGACATAAATTTTTCCTCTGTAGTTCGGATGAAAAACTGTCCGTCACGAGCACCATCACACATGCACACACCGCTGATTGGCTGTTGCCGCACAGCCACACACGACATCGCCTGAAAAGATCAACTTTTTTTTAAACTTTGACATCGCTCGATGTGTGATCGTCTTGTATGCAACAAATGCATCGCGGGAGGGTTAGCCCCGACCGATCGTGGCTGTACATTGACGTAGTACAAGTAGCGTCCGGTGTGTAAGCACCTTTAGTCTGCCATGTTTTTACTTTTTTTGAACTGGTTTGTAGAGGTTTTTTTTTTTTTTTTACATGAACATGTATCTTATTGTTATCCTGTAAAATGTTGTGTTATTTTATGTTGTGAGATATTGTACATTTTATGACTTGTTTATTCAAAGGCCCAACTAGGGACAAGAGTTGGAAATTAGCATTTGCTTTAAACTCTCTGTGCAGCACATCAGATTAATGCTCCATTAATGATGGAACCATGTTAATCTGCATCGTCCCTATCAAATAAATAGGTTCAAATACAAAAACCTAGTATGGGCGACAAGAAGCTGGCTGTTGTTTAATCTGGTGGGTCAGTCAAGAACACTGTTTTATAAAATATAACCCTTTATTGCAATATGGATATATAGGTTGACTTGGCTTTGCTGTTCAGATTCTCCTTTTCACTTTTCAGGGGGAGCATTGGGGAATTTAAAAAAAGATCAGGGTGAACCCAAACATTTAATCAGAGAGGAGGCTGGGGTGGTGGAGGCTAAGCTTTCCAGTACCGGCATGTGAGCTTCAATGGTGCAGCAGAGATCAGTGAGATGGAGGATGTGTTACAGTGAACCTTCTTGTTGTAAAATTGATAGTAGACGGCCATAAAACCAGGGGCCTCATTTATAAAACTGTGCATAGGAAAGATCCCTATAGGTAGTGTACGTGGGAAACACAGGAAATGCGTGTGCACAAAAACTTTAAGATTTATAAGAGTGTGCAAGCGCTTCCTACACCTGTTTCCATTTAAATCACAATGAACTCTAAAGTTGTCGCACGTGAAGGAACGCGTCGCCCTGCCCATAAAGTGCATATAAAAGGTCAAGTGAATGCCCTTGATAAATGCTCAGTGATACTAATTTCACGATGGACAGAGGGGGAAAACAAGTAAAAAAAAGTAATTTCAGTCAATGTGAGGTCGACATATTAATAGATCGGCACAGTTCGGGCATCACCAATGCCAGAAAGACAAAATAAAATGTAAATGATAAAAGAAATGATAAGACATGAAAGTGGAGGAAAAAAGGCGAATCACTCAGCATAGAAAGAGTGTTTGAGTGACAGATGGGGAAAAGGGCACACCGGCGCTCACCCCCACAGACGGAAAGCTGTTGGAGATCATTGGGGAATCCCTCCTGAATGGTGTGATGACAGAAGCAGAGGGGGGAAAACTGGCAGTGCCAGAAAAGCCACTTTGCGTCTTTGGGCATCGAGTGCACGCCTTTTTATGTCCAACCATCGCTTAATTTCCTGAACAGCTACAGCTGATCAATGATCATGTTGTTATTACAGTTATTAATATAAAACTTTGTTTGTATGGCACATTTTGGACACACGCTTACTGTCAACCTTATTGTTTATGTGAATGGATTTCATAAACATATAAGGTTTTGTTGCACAATGACAGAACACAATTGATTCAATAATATAGGTTATGTGTGGGCACACACATACACATGTCTGCAAAGTACCTGGGGCATCAATATAACTTTTCCTTAGTTTGTTTTGCAAATATATCCTTCATATATGATATGTGTGAAATGTGTAATATTTGATTATTTCTTATAAATATATCAGTTTCACATAGCAGTATTTATTTTAATCCTTCTACTGTTGGGGTTGCATTTCCTCGCTTTTCCATATTCTGTGTGCATAGCTGGGTCAGAGCTGCCGTGGAGGTGCTCACATTCGCTTACTGGTGCCGCACACTTTCCTCTGTTTGTAAGAAAGCTTTATAAAGGAGGCCTCAGATGACTGCAGCTTTTTGTTTTCTTGTTTAAAAAAAAAAAGTTTGATATAAAAACAAAACCTTTAAATTTTGGAGATTAAAACATGAAATAAATGTATGAGGAAAAACAATTTAGAATTAATTCAAAGAATACAAAATTTGGTCTGAATTATCTACTCCAAAGGTTTCAGCCTGAGACGTTCATTAGCACTTTTAACATGGTGGTGGGACCCTCAGCATGCACAGATTGTTGCAGCTGTTAAAACTTCTTCATTTTAAGATTTAAACTTTTTTTGTGAGTGCTGATGTTTTTATTTTTGCTAATGTACATTTTATTTTACTCAATTTACTATTTAAATGTTAAATGTTAAAGCACAGTATATCATCTTGAACTCTTAGAAATGTTGAGATTTCTAAAAGACAAATAAAAAAAAGAAACATTGACATTACAAGCTTTGTTAACCCAAGATCTGAAATGAGTTGGTATCTCAAGAGGACAGCCAGAGTTCTTATTGTCTCTGCAGGATGGATTAATGGGTAAAATGGATTAAGGTCCACTTAGAGCTTCACACATCGAGAATTTTTTAATAGCAGTTTTTTCAGGTACACATTTATGACTGACTGAAAACAGTGCCAAGTTCCAGTTTTGGTTCCCAAGGACCCCTGGATTAATCCCTAATTAAAAGTGACTGAATGTTGTTAAATATAAGCAGAGGTGAAAGGCCCTGTCAGGAGTTTTTCACTGGTGATGGTAGGCAAACTATAACTCTCTCTTAATGACCTCAAAAAGCAAAAAGGACTTTATTTATACCTTAAACAGATGCCAGATCCAGTTGTGTGGGTGTTTGGCTAAAACACTGAGTTTTGCTTTACAATGTGTTTGTTTGAAGTCTTACCCTGAGGGTTTCCTCTTTTTACTTTCCCCATTAAACCATATAGTGAACTTGTTATTCAAAGGGCTGTATATGAAGTTGTGTCTCAAAAGAAGTGTTAATAGTAATGCTGAGTCTTACCTCTCTTTTAGAAAGCGGAAGCGGCGAACAGATGTTGTAGTGGTACGTGGAAGGCTCCGGCTCTACTCTGCCTCTGGCTTTTTCCTCCTCCTGGGATTAGTCATCCTGGCCATAGGGATTGGGATGGCCACACTGGGTTACTGGCCACACAGTGAAACCATCCCCAAATCCCTGACTGGAGGTGGATCTAGGACAGAAGCTGCCGGAGGAACTAAATCACCTGCAAATGGAGCAAATATGGCTGTTATGGATGGAGATACGGCTAACTCCAATGCCAGTCATGTGCGGGGTATGTCCGCAGGGCTTGACAAAAAAGTAGCACTTTGAATATGTCTGACAATGAAATGATAAACTCCTGCTTCACGGTTTATGGACTCTATCTGCTAATATTAAGAGATGTTTCCATCTATTTTATGGCTTCTAGACACACAATCCAAGCAGACAAGTGGCGCTCTGATGAGATTTCTGGAGCAGCATCGTCACTCTGAGAGGATGAAAATGCTTGGGCCATTCACCATGGGCATCGGAATATTCATCTTCATCTGTGCCAACGCCATTCTTCATGAAAACAGAGACAGAGAAACTAAGGTAGGTCATTTGAGAATTAAAGGGACTGTGAGGAGTTTCTACGTAATTACAAAAAAGTCTCACTGTTAGATATATATATATCGAAATACACACTTTAAGATGAGTTTTATAGCATCAAAATAGGTTATCTATAAATGATATTCCTTAGTCTTTGGGTCAGGTCGGACAGGGCTGGACTGGCCTGTATACTCAACTTCGGGAACAAGACAATTAAAACTAAAGCAACTTTATATTATTCAGACACGTCTCAGAGAGCACCGGGCTGTAAGTAGCAATATATAACCGGCTACAAAACTACGATACTAAGTTTTTTCCAAAAATTGCTTGTTGTCAAACATCAAAAACTACCGCCACGTAACTAGAAAGAGATACATTACCTCGTCGCTTTGCATCCTGTAAGCTGTTGAAAAAAGAAGTTGTAAAGCAATGCAGAGTTCTGAGGAAGGTCTGAGCTGCATTTTTAGTAGCATCACATCACACATACGCTTTAGCTTGTGGTGTGTTCAAGTTGTAGTCAGAAGTAGGAATTTCCAAGTTCCGAGTAGGAAACTGCAACTGGAACGTCCCCCGAAGTCTGAATTTCCTACTGGGAACTCAGTGAAACCTCGCCACCCCCAAGTTGACAATCGAAGATGGATGCCCCCAGTGTGAACAGTTATTTAGTTCCTGTAATAATCAATTTATTTGCACTTCTGACTGGGGTGTGTCGCTCTATATCAGCTGAATACATAGTATTGTTAGACTTATATTTACAAAAATGCTGCCATAGTGATAATCACATTCTTCATACAACAACACAGGGCGTGCTAACAACAGCTAACAATAGCCTGGTAGATCGGCATGTTTTTTTTCTGACTTCAACTAGAACGCTGATAAGTCGGAGATGATGTCACTCCCAGTTCCGAGGTTACTGGAACGCAGCATTATGACAGTCGCTGCGCTTGCTCACGGGTAGCAGAGTCTTAATGACGCCGGAAACAGATTCTCCTCACAGTTCCTTTGAAGAACAAAAATTTCATGTGAATTTTGAATATTTTACCAACCAAGAAATTAAACAGGGACTCCTTGTAGAACAAGTCTGCCAGCAGCATTTTAATAGCTTATTGTTGCAGGATATATTGTGAATCAAGTCACAAGGCATGCTCCTAAATTAGACAAAAATAAACCTAGAGTCAATAGGAGACGTAGTTTATATTCTCCCCCATTCTGCATTCTCGTTTCTGTTCCTCCTTCAATCAAGTTAAAATGAGCAGCATGCATGCAACATCCTGTCATCTTTATTCATTATCCCTACATAACTTACATGCAAATCATATTTCTGCCAACCCCCAGCCAGTCTTATCTCTGCAATTTTCCCCTGATCACATTTCCTCTTCACTCATGCCCTCTCTCCCTTCCGTCATTCAATTACACTGCTCTTCCTTCTTCCCTCTTCCATTTCAGGTAATCCATGTCTCCCAAGGTCAAAACTATCCAGGAAACACAACAACAAGAAACTATAGAGTATTAATATGCTAAATAAGGGATAATGTAGTGAGTGGGTTGCTTTGAGAGGAGTATTTCATATCCTTGTTTGGGTTGTGTTCTGTAAGAAGAAACTCATTTTATACCTTATTATAGAGGAAGTATAAGACACCAACTTTCAACAAAAGTTTCATAAAACAATGACTGCAGAGACTTTTTGATCTGTTGAAAGACATCAGATCCACATCAAAAAGTTAAAGATAAACTGATAGGAAACTCTTTATAAAAGAGCCAACATGACGCAAGATCCTATCCCAAGGTGATAATGAAAAACTCATCATTAAATTGAATTAATCTTCTTAAAATACAATAACACGAAAACTGTACATAGAACATACATCAGATCTCAATGTCGGACTGGTTGAAGGCAAATGTCAAGCAGACTTCATATTCCTAAACTTGACCCTGGCCTTAAAGGGGCTCATGATTAACTAACTTAAAACAAGTTTACTTCTGCTTTAGATGTCATAAGAACACCTTTTATTTTTAAGTTTCTTGCCCAAAAATTCACCCATGTAATAGATTCTGGCATACCTATAAACCCATGTGTTTCAGCCCTGCTCAGAACAGGCTGTTTTAATGAAAAATCACACTTGACTGTGGCTGAATATGACCCCTTCAAGAAGTGAATGTGGCTTAAGCTTTCCGGTGCTGTGCTCTAATGTTAACTGCAGCTGTACAGGTATGGTGTGACATAGTCCATTGTCATTAGAGGAGTATTTTTACACCAACAGCATGTTTTATTAATACTGGAGCCAGCAATGAGGGAGTAGGACGGTTTTTCTTACGCTGGCAGGTGAATGGGTTAGCAGACAGGACATAGACATGTTTGTGAAGAAAAAAAACTTTTAAAGGAATATTTTGTATAACACTTTGGCAGTTGATTCATCTTTTGGTTGAACTAACATCTGAACTGAAATTCTTTAACAGGTTAGGAGACTTGAAATATGACAGTCCTATTCAATAGGATAGAGTACAACTAGTTAAAAGAGTAAAAAAAATATATGTCTAAACATTAATTGCGTACATTATACAAATGTGGGGATTAATTCAGTCACTCATGGATTTTTGAGAAAAGTGTATGTTGGTAGGGCATGTCAGATCCTAATGTTGACCATGTCAAAACCTAGTCGACTTGTTGATTTTAAACTTAAGGCTGATGTTTTACTCTCACATTAATAGACATCAGATTTAACCACTGGGCAGACATTAAAAATAACGTCAATCTAACATTAGATCCAGACCTTCAGCTGACATAAAAACCTAATTTGAAATTCATATTTCATCCCTGCATTGGTGTAACGTCAGACCTTGAAGACAAATGCACATCAGATCCCACCCTGGAACTGAGGTCAACACCTCAAGTTATTATGTATCAACACTTTACATCAAATCAATTGGCTGCACATCATAACACTGGCTTGTTGTTCTGGCTTGTTGTTGGAATTCAGATTGAATTGACAACACATCCTGTCACATCCTTGTGCACCTTCAGTGACCTACATTTAGGACACAGTGAAGCCAAAGCTTGAAATCAGGGCTGAGAAGATTCCTTTGTGTTTATGCCCCCCAAAGGCATTTCAAAATTGTCATGCCCCATTTTATTCTGACAAAGAACCTCTCATCTCAAGAGCAAACCTAACACTTAGAACAGTCAGAGCAAAGTGTTTGAAGCATCAAACTGGTTTGAATCTAATCTGGGGACACAGGTACTAGTGTTTTTATCAATGACCTCACATCACATGTTTTAAAGTCTGTGTTTTTATGTGGTGTGGTGACATCAAGCTGCAAAAAGGCCTCACTTTCTTTAATGGCAATGACAGACGTTATCTTCTTTGCATATGTAGTATCCAGTACTGTTCTCAGTGAAGTAAGGGTTCATATCATAACCCACTAATATTTAGACAAAATCACAAACCACTCAAGCAGTTGAACGGCGGAAAAATCTTTGCTCTCGATTATTAAGAGCAATAGTGGGATCAAGATCATTAAGCTTGAGTAATCATTGGTTTAAAACTAAGATCAGTACAAACATTTTTATAGTATTCATGATGAGCCACAACATATTCTGCAATTTATTGTGAACTGTCAAAAAAATGTTAAATTTTTTTTATTATAGAAATATCAAACTGACTCCACGCAGCCAAGGAGGGCGAGCTGCCAGCTCAACTACATAATATTTTTTATAAAGTACACCAGTTTAACCACCCCTCATTTAACTTAATGTTTTTTCACCAATCTCTATTCTTCTCCCAAATTGTGTTAAGCTACAAATGAAAATATATACTTTTTCCCACAATCATAAACTTGGCTTTTTATTGTGGAAAAGTATTTCCAAACTCAGATGTTAGTCATTGACCAAATTACATGCTACAGTTCTGAGCAGCTTCTTTTAATCATTATGGACATGAAACAGAATACCGACTTCTTACACATTAAAGCTTTTTATCAAGTTATCTAAATTTTAGAGGTGCGAATCTTTCCCTACCCCGCAATTCTACTGGATTTGATTTCTGAGGGTGATGATTCAATTCAGAATCAATACTCTGTTTTGTGTCTGACAAGACACAGCTCAGAAAAAAATGGTTTAGAGCCTTCAAAGCCTTCATGAGTACTAACATTTTAGTGTGCAGAGTCTGCACAGAAAAACACATCATGTGCAGCTCTGTGTTACCCATGACAATGTAGAATCCAGAATACAGCCACACACTTTATTTGAATGAAGGAGGGAAGGCCCGGACTTTTCTTTGCTGCTACATACAACAGCATCACCAACGCAGAGAGCTATGGGAGTAACAGGGGACAGAGTGAGCTAATAGTCTAGGCAGCTTCTGTTAAAGTTGTGTCCTACAGAGGCCTGTGCAGACAAACTGTGTAAGCAGCGCATTTTCTGGCACTCGAGAAAGAAATTAAAAAATCTTTTTAAATATGGCCTTAAAAAGATGAAAAATTGAATTAAATCAGAATTTTAGACAGCATGAATAATGATTCTGACATATATTGATTTTTTTGTCCCAACTTAACTAAATGGGCATAAAAAGCAGAACAGAATAAAGATGATCTGCTTGGAGAAATTCCAGCAAAAGTTTGTTTCAAAGCCATAAACAGAGATGCTTAGCAAAGGAAACACACTTATTTGATATCTCTCTTATGTACGGACATACAACGTGCAGTATAGGACAAATGTTTAGCACATAGCTGTGTAGTGCTTTACTTTCATTATAAAAACTCACAGCAGGGTGGCCAGTCAGTCACTGTGTGTGCGTGTGCCTTACTCTTCTTTTCCATCAGATGAAAACATGCTGAAGAAGGCACTCAAACTGAACAGTGTATGTCACAAATAATTGTGTAACAATTTCCATTTACCCAACATGACAGAAAAGTTGAGCCATCTCTATGTTATGAACCAGTAGTCACGCAATATTACCACCGTTTTAGCTCTAGTCGTTGTTTTAATGCGTTTAACTGAGATTACTGTTTTCCTGCAAGACTTACACCACTTTTTTCTGTTCTGGATCTTTCATTAGTTTTTTCCATTATTTTTTTGGAGTCACCGTGAATTTCATTTCAATACTTCGGCTCCAAAACCATCTTAAAATCTGCACATCATCGCTGTCAAGCACACACATCCATTATAAATCACTGCTATTCTCTGAGTGGGTTTTGTAAAATGTTAAGCAAAAAAACCTATAAAAGAGCAAGTATCAGTTTTGGTTAGAAGTACTTTATTGTTCTGATTTTTCTTAAACTTAATTCAGAGTCCTTGAGTGTCATGAAGTCACTTCTAAATAGAATTGTAATAATATTATAAACATTATATGTGGTCTTTGCCTGACAGTGATATTCAAATGTTTGAGCTTACAGGAAGAATTTTTAGAAGCATCAATACTCCAACAGGAAAAGGCTTCATGAAGTACAACAGCTCCTAAAACAGACTTGTTACTCTAAAGTCTGTGGATTTTTCTTTTCATTATCAAGTATTAAAAACCAGCAACAGTTCAGAGTATTTTATCCAGCAATCCGATTTTATTTTTGGTAAAATTGCTTGACTTAGATATTATTTGACCTTTAAATATTTTCTTCTGCACTTGCCTTTTTGTCAATAGAGGTAATGGAACATCGTATAGCTTGCTACAAATGGGATGATGTTTAAAAATATATATTTTATTTTTGCTTCCATTAGATAGGAGCACATGTGCCCTTCATTTATGCTGATTCAGAAACAAACCCCAAACAAAAGAGTTCTTCAAAATCTTTCCAAGTGTGATATTCATCCAGTCATACCGAGAAATAGCAGATCCCTAGTAACCAATCAGAGCAGAGTGTTCATTCAAGTAAAATAATAGGAAAATAGAAACCCATTCTCATGTATCCAAAATATAAAAACTTCTGCTTAAACTAATATTTTCTTATGTGCACCAGATAATCCACATGAGAGACATGTACTCCACCGTCATCGACATCCACCGCCTCAGGCAGAAGGAGCAAAAACAACACCATCACCGCAACAGCACCTACTCAAGAGACGCAGGGGATCTTCGAGGATTTGGAGCTGATAGCGCGTCACGTTTGGCAAGCAACTCTTTCCTCTCCTTCTCTCGAGCTGGGAGTGTTGCTGGAGGGGTTGGAGGCTCCACGGAGGAGGAGGAGGTGCTGCTGGGGGACGAGGAGTTTCGCAGTAACCAGTCACAGGCAAAGCTGGATTGCAGTTTTGCCGGGCTGCTGGCTCCATTTTACAAGGACCGGCCCTTTTACGGTCACGGACTTGGGCTGGTCCACTCGGACTCTGTGCGCCACCAGTGGTCAGTGGATGGAGACGGGGAGAGAGGGGGACACCATGCTCGCTCTATTGTCTCCTCCTCTATATCTGCGTTCACTCTGCCTGTGATTAAACTCAACAACTGCGTTATTGACGAGCCGGAGATGGAGGCGATCACGGAGGAGGATAGAGGAGGCGAGAGGAGAGACGGGGAAAGGTCGCAACCTCTGAGCTCCATGGAGTCCCTAGTGGTTCCTGTTGCAACTGTTGCAAAGGCATCCAAACCTCCAGGCCTCCACCGTAGTAACTCCGCCTCCTCATCCTCCCACTGCTCCTCCGTCTCCTCCGCCTCCCTCTCTCCTGCTCCCTCGGGCTGCTGGCTCTCCCCTGGAGCTGCAAGGACTGACTTTGGCTCGAACTCTTCCCTGCACATGCTCAGCAGCCACTCCAAATCTCTGGACCTGGAGCGAAGGCCAAGCATGCTCAGCGTGAACCCGGAGCAGCGGAAGCATCCCAGCTGGCCCAGACTGGACCGCAGCAATAGCAGCCGCAGTAACAGTGGCTTCCACGGCAGCTGTAAAGGCTACACACGGCTGGAGGACAGGGAGGAGCAAGGGGGTGAGCGGCTGTTGGATGTGAGTGCAAGGCGCGACTACAGCAAGCGGGAGAAGCTGCTGATGATTTCGAGGTCCCATAACAATCTGAGCTTTGAGCACGACGAGTTTAACAGCAGCACCCTGAAGAGGGGCAGCTCAGAGACTCGGTTCTGAAATGATGGACTAAAGGATAAAAACACTTCCCTTCTGTTCTTAAAATTGTGTCGGGGATAAAATGACTCTGGTGATATAAAAGTAAATTGAACTAACAAAGCTGTAGACTAGACAGTAGTGAGTATTTGACTATTTCTCGCTGTACAAGTTTCAACAGGACACACAATACTTAGACAGAATGGCTTTGTCGACAGGGACCGATAAATAAATCACATTACATCATCCCTCTGCTTTATACAAACATGGTCCAATAAAGTTTGAACAGGATCTTCACCTTAAGATCAGTTCTGTTTTATTATAACACGGTATGAAAAGTGCTTTCTGTAAAGTGTTTCAAGGTTTTACTGAAGCAGCTGCTGGTAGAATCAAGGACACCGGCAGCGCTTTGAGCAAGTTCCTTCCTGAGTGTCTGACAGAGAGCTAAAGGTAAATCTTTTATAAGTAGGTCTTACAGAAAAGGCCGAGGAATGAGCATGAGGGCTTTAGATGTAAAATGCGCTTACATGACCTTTGTTTGGAGAGCAATTCTGAAAAACAAAGCATCTAATAAGGTTGTGCAGAGAAGACCAAAAAATTGATTGAGGATTTGATATTGATCTTCTGATGGTTATACCAAACAAACAGTCTGTATTTCCTCAAATAATGAGTTAAATATGCAACACAACATTAACTCATCAAAATTAAGTAGTTCTTTTTAGCAGTAATGACCTGAGAGCAAAGTCACACTCCCTTTTAGTTTGTTGTATGGATGTACTGATATCATGCCACCAAGTCATGTGCTTATACCTAAAAAGCACTCCTGATACTGTAGTCATTGTCTTTTTAAATCAGTTAAGCCAGGGGGGTCCAAAATTTTCACATCCAGGGTCGCATAAAGAGGACGGATGAGCCCTTTGCTGCTCCTCACTCTTAGTGTCATTCATTCATTAATTCATTTTCTATACCCTCTTATCCCTTTAGGGAGTGGGGGGGGGAGCTGGAGCCTGTCCCAGCTGTCATTGGGTAAGAGGTGGGGTACATCCCGAACCGGTCGCCAGTCGAACGCAGGGCCACAACCATTTATGCTCACACTCATACCTAAGGGCAATTCAGAGTCACCAATTAACCAAATAAGCATGTTTTTGGTCTGTGGGAGGAAGCCAGAGTACCCGGACAGAACCCATGCATGCACGGGAAGAACATGCAAACTTCACACAGAAAGGCTTGCCCAACCCGGGAATAGAACTGGGAACCTTCTTGCCATGAGCAGTACCTGCTGCGCCACCATGCCACCCCCACTCTTTGTGTATTTAAGTTAAACTTTTAGGACTTAGTGGTGGGTTATCACCTGTCAAGGGCCCCTTGTAACTCTGGGCTATCACTGGATTCATACCTAGTCAGGGCGAGAATAACCTTCTGAGCAGCAGAGATGGGAGACACTGATGGCTTATCTTCACCGTTAGACACAAAACAAGAGTAAACCGCAAGAATGTAGGTGCTTGGGGATGAATATTGCAATATACTTTGAAAATGAGACCTTGTGACAAAGAAAATATGGCAGAAAATGTTAAATGTTAAATTTTTGATGGTATTTGCTGCTGTAATCTAAATGTCTTTATTCATTCAGGGGTGTCAAACTGATCAAGTGAAGGGCCACTGTGGCTGCAGGTTTTCATTCCCACCAAGTAAGGACACACCCGACGCAAATTATTCAATCAACTGGACTGTCTTTACACAGTTGATTTGTTAGATCAGGTGTGTTCTTGCTTGGTTAGAATGAAAACCTGCAGCCACAGTGGCCCTTTACTGGATCAGTTTGACACCTGTGCATTAAACTGTTTCAGGGGCCATTTCATATGGGCAGCGGGACGCACTTGGCCCCCAGTTTGGACATCCCTGATTGAAGCTGTCATTATTTAAACAGGAAGGCAAAGAAGACTAAAAGCACTCAGAGATCGCAAACCTCTGCCAAAGTAGCTCTCATATTGCTTTTACATCTCTAGCGATAGTTCCATGATAAAGTTAGCATCATAATATGATTCCTTGACCCTAAAAACCCACACCAAGCACTCACAGTCATGTTGATATCATTATTAGTTAGACAGTTATCGAGAAAAAACGATTGTTGGTTAATGGCAGTTATCTGGCTCACCACCAAAATCTAACCATTTTTGAGTTGAGCCATTACCAACATGTCCTGAAAATTTCAGCAAAATCTGTCCAGTAGTTTTTGCGTAAACTTGCCAACAAACAAACATACGCGGTTGGTTGAGCCAACTGTTAACAATGCACTGATAAAATCTGAAGAGGAAACGGGATGCCCTCCACTCTGCCTTGCACATGATTAAAAATGTACAGTATGAACCAGACATGAACAGAGGTATTTACTGTGGCACAAGTCAGATATTGCAACCCCTATGACAAAGGTGACAAAACCATTATCTTTACAAACAGTGGTGACGTGCTTTGTGCTTCATCAACATGCAAATGATACAGCGTGAAGGATGTCAGGAACTCATCCAGCATTGTTTTGTCTTAGACTGTAATTGAAGTTTTTATTTGTTCCATTCATTATTCATGACTGCTCTATTGTTTATAGAAATACAGCATGAAACCTGCTGAAGAATCCAGCTGTCCATTATAGCATCGTGTTACAATAACAAGAAATATTTACTGCTGAGTCCCAGCTCTAAAAGATATTACACATACAGTATATTTGTTTGAAAGGACTTGATGTTTGTCTGTGTATATGCCCGATCTTCAGACTGAAGCAGATGTAGAGATCCACAGAAAGAGCAAAGTCAAACAAATCGAGTTAAAATGAAGACATCAGACTGCACAACACAATAACAGAGTAAATGCTGCCCTGCAGTTATAATATCGCTGCCCTTTACCGAGAGCGAGAGTGACAAGTTTTGTCTAACACTGAAAAATACAAGCAAAAATCTCAGTCAGTGGATTTGCTTCAGGCATTTTAAATGTATCTTGGTAAAAAAGACCTGATGCTGTTATCTCAGAACATGCCCTTCATAATTCATACATGTTGATTTATTTTAAGACATATTCACAAGCATCTTAAGTGTTAGAAAACCACCCTGATTTGAGTATTGATGGGCTTTAAGAAGACTAGATGTAAGACAAAGTGGGTGTTAACTAATGTTTATTAGTTTTAATGATACTGAAACCCAAACACACACTCCAGGATAAAACTACGGCCAAATATCTCAACAGCCATAAATTATAAACATACTGGTTGAAATATCAAAGCAAATAGTACCGTCTGAAGTATTTCCTCTTTAGAAATGATTATAAATGATCCATGCAAAATTTCCAGACATGCCTGAATAAAGTAAATCCAGCGTGCTCGTTGTTAAAGTCAACCTGATATCATGAAATCTTAGTACAGTATTTGAACTGCGGTCATCAAACCCGAAATAAGGTCAGAATCCATCATTGAGGTAACCTCTCAAGCCTTATCATAAACATTAGGACATATTCCCTCTTACCTTATCTTATTCAAAGAGCAACTAAACATTGTGCTGTGAGAAAGTGATCCACTAATGTCTGTTTGCAGGCCACATGCCTCCTTAGCTGCTCAGCTTCAGCTCATTAAACAGCATGTAAACAGATCTGCTAATGTCCCTTTGGTGCGGTTACATGCTGGTGGTACATTGACTCTCAAAGACCATATCTAAACCCTCCCAGAGACTTTTTTGCTTCATAGAACCTAGAAATAAACATAATTATTTGAAGATATTTTACCCTTTTAAATGTGGTTTTAGTTGGAATTAAAAATGTGAGCAATGCTGCCGAGTGTCACCCCCCTCCCGCTCCAAATTATAGACAACCTTCTGTAGGCTTGACATAATAGTGCATTTTTAAAGTGAGATACATTCTGAGTTAAAATATAAGCACAATTCATACTAGTTTTGATACAAAATGGGCACACAAGTAGAAGTCCGAGACCAAGGGTGGACAGCAACAAAGTAGATTTACTTGAGTACGGTACTTAAGTTCATTTTTTGAGTATGTGAACTTTACTTGAGTATTATTTTTCTGGAACATTATGAACTTCATTCTGCTACATTTGAAAGACAAATATTGCGCTCTTAAATCCACTACATTTCTATGAAGTGTTGCTTGTTACTTTAAGTAAATCTTTGACGTCAGCAGATGAAATTTCTTTTCTCTTCTAAAATGCAATCTGTGTGTGATTTGCTAAAGTGGTGATTCTGTACCCATACGTCACGCATGCCCTTCTCAGATCAGATCAGAACGCTCAGGTAATGGTTTGTCTTGGCAGTGATGATGACTGCAGCAGTTTAGAGATGGCAATTTCACACCAGAGCATCCACAGCCATATCTGAAGTCCGAATCAGTCATGTTTCCTAAGCACTCCTGTAGGCTTTGTAGCATCTTCAACAAGCTTTTCATTCTACAGGTTCTATCAGCAGCTCAATGCATTCAATAGATTATTTCAGTCATTAGGTTCAGTAAAGTCATTGTGGCAACAATACAATAACGCCTTGACATTAAAACAAAAATGTACTTTTAATACTTAAATATTTTCAAAAGCAAGTACTCCAGTACTTTAGCTTAAGTAAAATTTGACTGAGCACCTTTCTCTTGTATTGGAGTGATATTTGACCAGAAGTATCTATATTTTCATTCTAGTAATGGAGTTGAGTACTTTGTCCACCACAGTCCAAAACATCCATTTGGGACTAATTTCTCGTTCATAATCATCAAAAATGCAGGCAGACTCCTGCACTCTGTCAAATTTGACAGTTTTGTTTTAGATCTTACACTATGCCAACGTTTTTGCTGTTCTCAGTGTTTGACACTGTACTTGTTAACTTTGGTTCATTGAAAATGAACATGAGCCTTTTTGCTAATTAAGAACAGACTGTGTCTGTGTGAGCGGTAGATTGGACCCTTGTGCAGACCAAAACTGTTCCAAGTCCTCTTGAAAAAGTACTTGTTGATCTGCTTTTTGTTGGACTAGAGTGGTTTGCTTGTAGTTAAAAAAAAAAAGATCCAACCTGTGCCTCTTGATTTGAAGACAACAACCGCTGTGCATAGGACATGCAGTCAAGACCAACAGGCAAACGTTCTGAGCAGTTTATAAGCAAATTGCAATTCCCTTATATCTAAATGATAAAAATTTGCTCACAGTGATAATTACAAACATTTGAAAAACCTATGACGAGAGCCAACATCAGTTTGGGTCTCTGTCTCTGTTGGTTTGTGGCTGGTAGCAGCTTCCACTTGATGAGTCAACTGTTTACCCCTTAGATTTTTCATACAGTAGATTCTGACCACTTAGAGAGTATTTTACAAGAACACGGCACATTTTGGTCAGCTTTAAATGTCCCTGTGTGAATACTGACTAAACATTTGAGCCTAAAATGTACTTTCTGTAACAGGAAGAAGTTTTCCCCAATCCCTCCACTCAACTTTGCAGTCAGGGGAATTTTGAATGAGTTTTCTTCTCTTTTCTTTCCTTACAACAGAAGCATAAACTCACAGAAAAGTTTAAATAAGGCTTCTGTCTGGTGATGAAAAGTCATCTTGGTCAGCCTGATTCGCCTGTGAGGCCAGGCTTGATTTCATGACACACATCAAACAATCCAAAACATAACAGGGGGCTTGTGTTTCAGATGCTTTTAGAAATACATGAAGGAGGGGTGCAGACAAAAAGGGTAAAATCAGCCACTGGTTACTGTCCTGGTAAAAGGGAAACAAATGAAAAGGTTGGCTGCTGTTACTTAGTCTTTCCCTAGTCCCCCCTCATTTAACCCTTTTCCACCGTTTCTCCTCCATTGGTTGGGGTAAAAGAGAAAAAGGTCAGCAGGAGGTTGCAATGTCACCTGAGTACACACACACACACACACACACCAACAGGACTGCTTACCCCACATTTTACCACAACTTCCTAAATACATCATTAATCTTCCTCTCTCTTCCCGTCTCCTGCATATGAAATAAGCGAGCGGTCTGAGTTAGTCATTGTCATCTATTATATGCTTCACAGCTCTGTGAGAACAACACACACGGGAACACACTCACAGGCACAAACACGCACTCATACACTCACATGGACTGATCACACACTTGTGAGAGTGCTCTTCTCCTCAAATTCAAATTTAGAAACACAAAAGCATAAACACATTCACATGAATATGTTCTGGAGCAGACTGTGGAGGCTGCTGTCTCATCCTCTGTGCGACTGAGGGCACTGATGATAATCCTGACCCTCACTGAAGGCAAAAACACATTTAGACATCAGAGAGGGATGATGTCGCATCCTGTTAACACAAAATAAAGCTAAAATCACACAGTAGTGCTGGGGAGAATTTCCTTTGTTGATACTTTGTTGAGTTTTGATGTGAAAATTAGGGGTTTTATGACCAAACAGAAGTCAGACCTAGAACTAGGGCTGGGAAATATACTGATTACACTGATTAATTTGAATTATTTTCTTCAAAAGATTTAAAAATTAAAAATTAAGATTTTTTTATTTGCTTAATTAAATTTTGCGTTGTTGCAAAGTTTGAAAAAATACACGGACATTTTACAGTTTTGCAAAAGTTTTGTTCATGATGGTGGCGCTGTCAGGTTTTGCGCAAGCACTTTTGTAGGCCTGTATTTTCTTTTTTTTAGAATAAATATTGATCAAAGAAAAATGTTCACAAACTGTGAAAATCCCTCAGTTTTCAGTGTTTATGTAGGCAAACTTGCCTGTGTTAGAACTACATAATCAACATTTAATGCACACACTTTAATTTTAAGAGGGAAATTCTGATTCTGAAATCGAGTTTTGTGGGGAGAAAAATCAGCGATTTTATTTTTAGGCCATATTGCCCAGCCCTACCTAGAACTATTAGTCTGTTAGACACTTTGTTGGTCCATTCATGGGACAGAGAGTTTTAGAAGGATTCTCTTTTTATCACACACAACAGAAAGAAGAAAAATTGAGATTCTCCAAAGTGTACAATTTCTGAACAGTGACAGTTCAAATGTGGGTCAAGATGGAAGGTTAAAGTTGTTTTTGAGGTAGGTTTTACAATTGTTTGCTATCTTGTGTCTCCATATTTTGCATGAAGGGTCACACTGACCAACACTCTGCACTTCAAAGACCTAATCAGTTTACCCATGAGTACTACAGGACATTCAAGCAATGTTTGACAAAAATCACAGTAAGTGCAATTGACATTATACCCTAGAAATTATGAGTTCATCCTGAAGTCAAAGTGGATATGTTAGCAAAGTTTAAGGTAAATATATCAAAATGTCATTAAGATATCACAATCACAAGCAAAGATTTGCACACGTAAATACAGGATACTTCCAAAGCACAAACAAGGTACGTGGCTTTTCTTAACAGCTATTTATTAATGTTATGTTTCAGATTTCAATTTCACAATTCAGAGTGTCCAACAGAATGACAGGGTATTTGTGTTGGCACTGATGGGAGGAGGCAGTGGTCGAGCTCACATACAACCCCCTCCTGTCTCAACTAGGGGTGGGAATCATAAACTGGTACAAGCTTGAAAAATTGATTTAAGTGCCTTTTTGCTTTGTGTTTCCTTTATCAATACTCTTTTTATTTTATGTGCCTTGTTCAAAAAATGATAGTGTGCTCTTGCAAGACACAGTCAGCACAAACACTACAGACACAGTCAGGGGATCGAGGACCAAACTTTATACAAAAGTCCTGTTTCCGCCAAGTAGTCCGGTGTGGATTGGCACGGTTTGGCTCAGGCCGGATCGGTAAAGTCTGATCCTGTTTGCGTTTCCACAGCCAGCAGAACCCTACCTGGTAGGTGGCGTATAAGCCAGATGCCCATAGCATGACGTCAAAGCAGTGCGACACAGTGTTCCCGGCTATTAAGCACAATGAAGAAGAAAACAGTGAACAAAAGAGCAATAATGGAAGACATCCAGCAATTCTTCTTTTTTGTGATGAGCATGTGGCTTTTTGTTACGAAGCACAACCAAGCTTTGTTTCAGAGAAGGCTGTGTGCCGCGACAGTTATCTTCATGAAGACGAGTGGATATTTAAACATGGCGGAGTTATGTGTTGTTCCGCTGTTGCACGGGAAGTGAAGTGTCCTTCGATCGATCAACGCACTGCAGTGTTTCTAGCTCTACCTTCTGGGGTCAGATAGGTATGCTTGGCAACCCAACAGAAGGGTCCCAAAAAGTAGGATTGTACGGTTAGCTTATAGGAGGTCTTGTCCCAGTTTAAGTCTATGGAAATGCCACAAAAATCGACCCATACCGAGATGAACCTAACTGAACCCTCTGGTGGAAACAGGGCTAAAAGGATGCTTAATTGCAGCAAGCAATGTGCAATTACACTAATAACACGCTGTAATTGTTGTCAACACACATTTTAGGAGTGTTGACAATGCTGGCACAAAATCATAAGTTTGCTGAGCACCTGGATCCACCTGATTCCTTGTCTATAACCAGGCAAGCAATGGCTTCAATCGACAACAACTATGCTCGATCTGTTGGGCATGACTCAATCAGTGTCTGTTGAGGCATGAAGAGCATGACAACAGCAGGAAGAGATTAGCATACGCGCCGACAGCTTCAGGAATAGTTTAAGATCCGTACTGTTTCTTTATAAAATAAAATAAACAAATAGCTACATTGAAGGTATTTCTAGATAGAGGGATATTGGAAAGTATATCGTCAGGCAACTTCTTACATGTTTCGGTGAGGATATGTCCTATGAGTTGGCTCACATTTTGTTCTTTACACCACAGCAGTAGTGTACACCTTCTTCATTATCTGATTGGCCCGTAATGAATGAAATTAACAGAATGATGGTCCAGTCACTTGCTGAATATGGTGTTGAAAGGTTCCGCCCAAACACTTTTCCTAGAGGCTGTTGCTCTGAAGGGCTGGCAAAATATGTATTGTGTACAGTATATTGAACAATCTATCTGGTGTATCAGGTTACAAAAACTGTGTGGGACAACCTTTTCCACTTTAAGAAAAACAGGAATAGGTACAGGGATTGAGCAGCATGTCCCACTCGAATCTGACTAATACATCTGTTTTTCGAGTGTTTCACTCTCTCTTCACTGAATATCAAGGTCGGCTCACCCAGTCTTTCTAAATCTTACAGTGTTATTACATTCAAACAAAATGCAACATTAAAATAACATTGGTCAAAACTGGTATTAAGTTTGCCTATGTTGTTTACTTTGACTTACTTGAACCACTTTGTCCCTCGCCCTCACGTCTCCTTGGTGTCTCAAACTGGTACTGCAGCCGTGAGGGACAGCTGTACCGTATCTAAAATAACTAGAGAAAACTCAGAGAGCACAAACCTCCACCAAGGTAGCTCACATATTGCTGATATAAGCAATGGTTCCATTATAGTTAACCATTAAGATCCCCTGACTCTGAAAACCCACACCTAACACTCAGAATCATGTTGATATCAATATTCATTAGACAGTAATTAAGCAAAAATGATATAATCATGTTTAAGTTGGGCCATTACTGCCATCTCTTGAAAATTTCAGCAAAATTAATCTAGTAGTTTTTGCGTAATCTTGCTGACAAACAAACACATGAACATGTGTCGACAAAAACATAACCTGCTTGCAAGAGGTAATGAGAGGCTTCACCTGTTCTTGTGGACAGAGTCTTTATTGGACAACTTATTTTTTGTTGTTATTATTGGTTGTAACTCAGGGCAATGTGCCCTCTCATTTAATTAAACTGAACGCATATATAAAGCAAAACAATGAAAAGATGGCATCTTAAGGAACAGCACAAGTAGGAAAGACTGTTGGCTTTGTTAGAAACTGCAAACCAATTCTATTTGCTTTACTTGCAGAGAAAAATACAGATAGAGACCCACATTTCAGTGGCATTTAAGATAATGGTTTTGTATTTGGCAATCCAAAAATCCAATCAGCTGTTTTCAAAATCAAATTATGAAAACCACACATGATGTAGTTTTGAACACTGTTCTCTTCGTGATTTTCTTTTTTACCTTTTTTATCTCTTGATGGCCAAACTTTTGTTTTTTAAGGCCGCATGTTGTATTAACCAGATGACTTTGATATTATTGTAATGTTCCTGCATCTGGTCTTTAGGAATCACAGCATAAAATCAAACATACTACTTCTTCATAAGTCTCTATGTAGTCACAAGCACAGCAATATCTGCTATAAGAACAAAGAGCTCAAAATATTCCTCTAAAGTTTTCTGTAGACAAACCAGAAGAGCACAAAGGCAATTGGCGAACCAGAGCTTTCTGTAGCTACACTTTGGTTGCTAAGTGGATATCTAGCAGACAGATGGCTCACTGCAACTGAATCAAATTCTCCAAATGCTTCATTTGAAGCAAAAAAATCAAACCAAAGAATGCAAGTGGTTGTGTCTCTTGGTTGAAACTTTCAAAATTCAGAGGTGCATCAAAATCAGTTTCCTTTTCCTGGGGGACACCACGCACACAACAGGTACACACTCTTGAACACACACACACTTTCCATCACTGTGCATCAGCTGAGTATCACTCCACAGCCGATGTGTTGTAGGGCGACAGCTCGCACTTTCTCACTTTGGAGGATGTGTCACACACTTCAGCTTGCCTGCGAGTCTGTGGAGACACTCACAGACACGCAGCAATCTGGGACCATACATTGTGTGTATGAGGTTACAGCTCACTCGTTAAGAGTATTTCATTTATTATTTAGTCAAACATATTCAGTTAATTAAGCTACTGATGCCTACCTCAAAGTAAATTTTATATAAACAAATAAGCTAGTTTCTCTATGTCTAAAGCCTGAAAGTCAGCCTTTCTCTCAGATTCCAGCGAGGCCCCTTGACAAAAGTAAAATGTCTTAAACATCAAACACCAATGAAGTACTCAGAAGACTTAAAAGTGCACTTTACATGACAAGGATGTTTGAATAAACAGGAAATGTTCTGGTTTGAGAATTTACACCGTTTATCCTAATATACCTCAAGTTTGCATCATTTGTTCATTAGGGATGCACAGTGGCCTTGATTAAACATCAGTCATGGCTGATATTGGCCTTTTTAGGATTATCTCCCTTCATCAAATGAATGTGGTACAGATGCATGTTGCCCATGTACTGCACATCTGTTATCTTATATCAACTAAATACTGGAATCAAACACAGCCAACTGTTTTTTGTAGGGGTAGCACAGTTACCTTTTAGACAGATTCAGATCTGCTTTCATGGTCAAACATGGGAGAACATATCATTTAAGGAACAATATAACATCAGTGTAATGCATTTGTATGGGCTAAGTTGTTAATGAAATTACCTGTACTGTTTTAACAACCATGGAGTTTTAATGTTTAACTCTCTACATTTAACTTATTTTCATCTTTAAGACTGACTTATTTGCATATATGTTGTCATATACTAAAGACCTGAGTTCATGTAAGCTGTCATGATGGTAATATGGGCAACATCAGGGAACTGACAAGCCTGATACATTAGATGGACTGTCTTACATACCCATGGGATATTTTCACATCAATGTGTGCAGCATCCCTAAAATTTATTGACCTAAATATTTATCGCCAGGAATAGGGCTGGAAGATTATGGTAAAAATGAGAATTCCGATTATTTTAAGTGATATTGAAATCACAATTAATATACACAATTATTCATTTATTTAAAAACTTCAGCATTGATTTACACACAACTTTAAAGAACCAGTGAGCGGCACATACAGTATTATTGATCCACATAAGTCACACACACTCGCTGTGGCTGCACGTGGAACACAGAAGCCCTATGAAGCACAGGAACTTGCAAAGACTGTGTGGCATATTAACCGTTTTTCTTCGATTATAACGTTTTTATGATTGTAAGATGGCAAAATTGAAATCACGATCAAAATCCGATTAATTGTCCAGCCCTAGCCAGGAACAGTTATGTCAGCCTGACGCTGTATGAAATGATTCTACCTGATGACAGACGACGAATTTAGCATATCCAGCTGTTTTGCAAGGTAATGTATTATATATTTTTTTAAATATTTCAACTTAAAAACACAAAATGTTATAGGCCACCAAAAATAATGTACTGCTGGGTACAAAGGTCATTTGGGTTCGTTGTCTAAGCATATCTAATACCCAATGAGCTGATTCATAACACAGATTTTGATGCTTTATTATGATACCATTTACTGAGATTACTTTCATACTGAACAGGTTCGGCTTGGTCAAACGAGCTCTGGTTTACTTTTTAGAAAACTTCAGCTGATTTGGTGTGGAGTGAAAGCACACATGACTCTGGTGTGGACCAAAGAACCAGACTCTCTTTCGCCTGAAAACAGGAGTCTTGGTCATGGTTGGTGGGAAAGTCAGCTAAACCAAACAAAGAAATTAAACCAAAAGCAGCCTGAATTTGGCCGAATATGACAGAGAGCAAGCTGACATCATAAGCAATATCCAGCAGAGAGTGGCTAGTGTTAGCATTGCACACATGGTCAGCCTCTGCTCTTTACATAGAGGTCTACTCCTTTTTTTTTTTTTTTTAAATGTATTTTTTGCTTTTATTGATAGGAGAGAGACAGTGGATAGGCTTGTGAAAGGAGGGGGAGAGAGTAGGGGAAGACACTCTGCAAACTGGTCACAGGCGGGATTCAAAACTGGACCGGCAGAAGCAAGTATATGGGGTGCCTGGTTGCTAACCACTCCGCCAAACCAGCACCCCAAGGTCTACTCCTTTTGCAGGATATGGTTACACATTGCTGACACTAAATGTGGCTCAAAATGGATCAAAATTCTGCAGAACGACCTCCAGCTATGTATTTTTTGGCAACCGGTTGCATGCATTATGCACAAGTAGGCCAGATGGAACAAGGACCACAGCTTCAGCGTCAACTCGTGGCAATGGCTATGTTACACAACATTTGACAGGCTTTGTTCCACCTGACAAAGAGCAACATGAAAGAAACCAAACCAAAAGAACATTGTAAAAATGCTGCAGCTTCACCACCAACCTCCTCTGGATTGCAATTTGTGTCAATAAATCTACAATGTCATCGTGAAGCTTTTGTTAGCCTTGCAAAAAGTGCATCCCTCTTTAGGAGACATTCCTTCAGTAAGGTGAATAAGTTGGTTAAAATACACACAAATCTTCCTCTCTTCAGGTTTTGTTGACGGTGTAACAAGGGCACACAAACAACTGAATATCTTTCATGAAACACAGTTTTACAATTTCACCTGCACGAGTGCCAGAAAAGCAGTTGCATCTGTTGTTGTTGCTTGTCCTTTCAAGCCTCCCCTTCTTTCTATGAATATTGTTAATACAGAGTAACTCTTAACATTTTCAGGAGCAGCAGATGCAGTTTGACACAAGCAATACAGGGAAATTGTTATACACTGAGCAGAGAAAGCCACCAAGGCTGTTCAGTGTTCAGACAAAGAAAAAACAGCTGCAGAGACTCAGCCTACATAATACTCTGAAAAACTGTCATTTTGGACTCTGGACAAAAGAAACATACTGTACAAAAGATTTAAAAGGACAGACAATGCGGCAATATGACTGTTTTTGCTGAAACAATGTCATCATTGGAATTACATAAAAGTATAAGACCGTAATAAAGACATCCCTTTGGTTCACATGTGTGCAGACAGGCGTTCACACACAAGGGCTCAGAGATGAAAATTTCATCACTGGCTCCGTCTGGATTACATATTTATATTCACATCAATAGGAAAGAATGACTTTGAAGGCCTGAAGCACAGGTGAGCACCTAGGGGACCCTGCAAGGATTGATTTTTCATATATTCATTTTCCTTTCCCTGCTATAAAAGACCTTGATTTTGTGTGTTTTTTCTTTATATTTACAGTAAATGGATGCAATTATGGACCACTTGGATGGTGTGGGCAGTTTGGAAACATAACTGATGAACAGACTAATAGTACACACTCACACACACACACACCTGGATGCGAATATAAATGGTTTTTAGATTTGCAGAGGAGAATGGCTGCTAGAAGGGTGAGCTACATTAGTACAGCTGCAGTGGGTAATAACAAGGCAGTGTGGTTTGGGATGAGCACTGCTGAATTTATAATGAAAGTGAGTCATACCGTCGATAACATATTGTTTTTTAGAGCTGTGAATACTATATCATTACCTGCTTTCTCATAGGAGGAGTAAGAGCTGAATAGGATTTTGTGACTAATTTAAAATGAATCCAGATCACATAAAACAAATTAGGCAGATCACTGATGATTGAAATGTGGATAAAACTCAACTCACTGCAATACAGCAGAAGGGAATGTCTAATGTCAGAAGCAGGCAGAAGCTCCCCAGGCTGAAAAATGAGATCACTCCAAAAAAAAAAAAATGCATTTCCTTGAGAGGATGTCTGGGCCTCTTATGAAAGCCTGACTTTTCATTAGAAATGAGAAAAATCATTTACGTCATTATTACTATGTCTCCCCGAGTATGGGCGGCTTCTTTTTCGGTGACCACCTCACATGCACGGATGCTCAAGCTCCTGCCGAGACTAACTGTAAATAAATGATTGGTCCCAGCAGAACATGCTGAGTTGGGCATTCTTACACATCTTCTCATAACCTGTGGTGCATGCTCCTCCATATCTCACCCTTGTGGGGCCCACCCCCCCTACTATCGAGACCCCACATCTCTGGTGTCCCTGGTTTCTTACAGCCTTTACTTCCTGTATGGACTTAGATCAGCACGGCGCTTGGACTACTATCTCAAATTATTTATACTTCCTATTTGTCCTCCCTCCCTGCTGTCTTGTCTCGTCCTATCTGTCACTATTTCCCCTTCTTTCACACTGTGGTGTGGCACAGCCCTCCCCTTCAGCTCACATCAGGGGTTAAATAAAGTTTGATTTGATGGAGAAGCCTACAGTGAGGGCTGGTGATGGTCATTGTAGCAGTGAATCATATTTACTTATCTCACACTGCTAGAAAAAAAATGCATTGGTCTTTCCAATGCTGCCATCAGATACAGTGCTCAGCTGTAAAGATAATGCAGACAGGGGGAAAAAATTTTTTTACTGGGTCTGTTATTATTTTCCATCTTGTGTAACAAGGCAGGGTCGGCAGGGGGTTAATATTTATGTCACTGACTTGTTTTAATTATGTTTAAGGCTTGCAATGGAATGTTCTGAGTATTAGTATTAGGGACTTGAGTCAAGCTCTCTTTGGGTTTGTTGTTCTCAGCTCTACGTTGACACAGATGAGGCATCACTTCCTTCACCTTTTTTGTTTTTATTCATCAATTAATTTGTTTCTTCACAAAATAAATTATAATAAGGAACATACAATCATAATTTCTCATGAAACGGTTGTTTAACCCTTTGACTTCAAAACTAAGAAAAACATTCACAACCCTTTTTTGTTGTAAAATTGTATTTGTTCCTTTTCATTAAGCAACATTGTAGGTTTTATTTATCAGATGCCCAATTGGGAAGCAGATATGCAGGTCAACCAGCTGGTTGACTTGGCTGTTAAAGGTTATATTGCCATGAATGTATTTCTTTCATTTCTGCAACAAAATATTTGTTTTTGCCTATGAAAACAACCCAGACAGTAAAACTTAGATATTTTGCAGTTGACCCACTTTTCTGAGGAATCGTAGATACATTTTTTGTCAAATTTATTTCCTTCATCTAAAATATTATTGCTAAAGGATCTGGAAATATGTGAAAGAATTTTTTCTTACTCAGTCGTACACACAGTTACAGTTAGATTTCTGAGGAGCTATGCAGCAACAATTCTCGTTCAATTTTGTCTAGTTTTCAAACTACTGCATTAATATGCAGCAGCGCCACCCAGTCCATAAATGTTGATCTTACAAATACTATTAAGAGAGATGAAAAAGGAAAAACAGTCATCGCTAGGATTTCAGAGTTTTAAATACAGTAGTATGGAGGTAAAAGTCAACAGAATGGTTGCAATGCCAGTCAAAGGGTTAAGAAAACTGATTCCCCAAAAGCTTGCCAGAAGCTAAAAGCAGGAAATGCATTTGGGGAAATGGAGGCAGCCTGACCCACTCTGGCAGTTTTCAAGAGCAAAATGGCTGACTGTTGTCCAAATGGTACAACTGGATGATTACGAAAATCACACAAATGACGTCCTCTAGATGTTTATCTATTCTTGTCTCCACACTTCACTGACAAATTCAGGTTAAAAGGGAATAGCAAGGAGAAGAAAGTGCAGAACGGCCATGTCCTAGCAGAGAATGCAAGGACATAGCTTCTTCTTGTGGGGCCAAGCAGGTGCTCGCTCTCTTAACAGAGAATCTTCTAACAAGGCTGTGAGCCTTCTGCTTTTCTCCAAGCCTTTTTGGCATCTGTAGTGTAATAATTAAACAAATCATTCTGTGGAAAATGATGGATACTTAGATCATTAACCAGATAATGAATGAGCCTTGAAAGGGGACTTAAGCTCAACAACCTCTTATTCCACTCGACCTCCCACCCACCCAAGGTCACTCCTGGCTCTAGAAAACCAGTGTGCTAAGTTTGAGAAGGCCCTCAGTAGTCTCATGCATGAGAAAGTTGTTTCTCAGTGACAGAGACAATCACCGTCTCTGCCCAAAGGTCACGTCTTTCCTGAGCATGCCAGCAGTATCAGCTAACTGAGCACTACGGTATCATTTCGACGTGTTGACCCATCTGACAGTCTTCCCTCAGCCCTATGCCCTGAATCCTTGGGTGTAATTAAGCAGCAAACTCACCCTGAGGTCTGTGCGCGTGTCACTGAAAGAGCCATGTGGTGATAGTCCTCATGTGCAAATGTGTGTTCATGTGCCTATCTGTGAGTTCGTGCCATGAGACAGCAGAGGGGGTGCCAGCCAACCTAGTTGCCATAGCAGCATGAGATGTGCTCTGGACCCCTGCCTCAGGAGGGAACTCGCTCGCACACGTAATCACTTACACACAGAGAAACTGCACTTT
Organism: Scarus forsteni; assembly: GCA_036419115.1. NCBI lineage: Eukaryota > Metazoa > Chordata > Actinopteri > Labriformes > Labridae > Scarus > Scarus forsteni. Next base: position 9,274,395 of record JAZDUH010000182.1, on the reverse strand, counting down.
TTAAACAATGAAACCTCTCACGGCTAGACACTGAATGTAGACATAAGAATGATAAAATAAGAAAGCTGGAATCCTGGGTTTCTGGGTCTAACACGCTGCTCGTGTGTCCTGTGGTGGTAAGGGACGTATCAGATAAGGTCAGCTGTGTTTATTTGTAGCACTTGACCGGGATTTGGTCAAGTCTTTGCTACAGGGCAATACAAACAAGCACTGTCAGACTGCATTTAAGGAATGTTTTCTGTACAATTAACGGGAAATATATAAACCCTCTCTCTCCCATCGAGCTGCGCAGCTGCCGTGCTATGCCATGTCTTTGGAGAAGCAGTATTGCTGCAGAAATACAGGATAATCATAAAAGCTTAAAGATTCCTGCTGGCGGTGTGGTGATGTGACGCTGGGTGCAGAAGCACAGAAGAGATCAACATGTACTCAGTGATAACAGCATTATGCAAATAAGCCTGTTGTATTACTCACAGCTTTCAAGTCCTGAAACTGGGTTTGACCTTTAAAGAGTTTTCTTCAACGCTTTCAAGTGTCTGAACTCAGAGGGAAAACAGCTCATTTCATTTTGTTTATTTGCTTTGCTCTGTGTATTTATGTGCGATATTTGAGGAAGAAGAGTTTACTTTTGCATTGCAATGACCTTAAAGGATAACTCTGGGTACTCTGAAAAGAAGCTAGAGGAGAAAAGCATTTAGACTGCCATATTGTGCCCAAAGAGAATAAAAATGTCTTGCTGTTTTCTGTCCTACACTTTTTTAAGCTATCCTTAGTCTTAAAGAGCATGTTTATTTATGGAAACAAAACTTTACTACCATCCTTCAGGCCTTGTCAACACAGAGTTGTTTTTTAATATACAGTGTAGCCTCCTTTGTGTGTTTTGGCTGTTCGTTCACATGCAAATGGTGTTTTGGGTCACTGAAAATGCACATTTTGGAAAAGTTCAGCCAAGGGGATTTTTTAGAAACTCTATGTTCTTGTAAGACATGGCAAAACATCACATCCTACAAAGGTTTCTCTTTGGATGTTGCTGAATTTCTGCAAGTTTTGACATTGTCAACTATGCTAATAAGATACTTACCCATACATTTAGAGTTGCTCTACCACTATGTTGCTGTCTTTGTAGCACATTGTAGATAAAAGATGTACTTAAGTGGTCAGATGTGCTTTGGTTCATGACCAGATCATTCCTCAATGATGCAGGATGCAGCATTTGCCGCTGACATCACAGAGGAAAACTTTTTGCTTTTTTTTTGCCTTTTTAAGTGATATGATACTCTCTATAAGTTTTCAAACTTTATTATTGTTTGAATGAGCATTGCACAGCTTTAAAGAACTTTATCAAAACGTGTTCCCATCCTTGTTGATTCAGTACTGAACAAATCATCAAATAATTAGTGTTCTTTTAGAAATCTATTAATACTTGATAAATCTTTGCATGATTTTACTTTTGAATCAAATCACAAGAGGTAACGCCATTACCATAGTATTTTACATGAACCTGCACTCTGACAGCCGTCTGACATATATCAGCCTGGCCTGACGTGTGTCCCATTGTTGCCAGTAAATGTCAAATACTCAGAATATATTGCTGCTGTATTTCTTGGTGTTGCAGTAGAATGCCTCCTAAAAATAGATATTTTCTTACATATCTCTCCTGCGGTTGCACTTTCAAGCTGTTGTTTAAGAACAAGTTACTCTTCTCTGGCCAGTGATCCTTGACATTTCATCCGCTGTATATTTCACAAAAACAACAGGCTAAAGCTGCCTCTTCTGTTCAAATCTGGCCTCTGAGTTCGTTTTTATGTAGTTTCTTGAAGTCCTTGAACTTTTTTTTTTCCCCCTTGTCTGCATTATCTTTTTAGCTGAGCACTGTGTCCGAAGGCAGCATTGGAAAGACCAATGCATTTTTTTCCTAGCAGTGAGAGATAAGTAGATATGATTCACTGCTACAGTGACCATCACCAGCCCTCCCCGTAGGCTACTCCATTATATTAAACTTCATTTAACACCTGATGTAAGCTAAAGGGGAGGGCCGTGCCACACCACAGTGTGAAAGAAGGGGAAACAGTGACAGACAGGACAAAAAAAGACAACAGGAAGGAGGGCAAACAGGTAGTGTAATTAATTCGAGATAGCAGCCCAAGTGCTGTGCTGATTTTAGTCCATACCGGAAGTAAAGGCTGTACGAGATCAGGGACACCAGAGGTGTGGGACTTGATAGTAGGGGGTGTACCCACAGGGGTGAGATATGGAGGAGCATGCATCACAGGACGTGAGAGGATGTGTAAGAGTGCCCGACTCAGCATGTTCTGATGGGACCAGTCCTTGAACTTTTTTGGAGAGCAAAACCTTTGAAAATATTCCTTTAAAATATTGTTATAGCTGTATATATTGTCTTATACAGTCTTATTAGTTATTTTGTTTTAAGAAAACTTTTTGTTCACTATTCATACCAAACATAGAAAATAACTTTGAAACATCAATTCTTTGACTGGATCACTCAATAAGTCTGCGGAACCAACAGTCAGAAAAGGAAATGCTTGGATTTGTGTGAATTAGTGTTGTATGGCAAACCAGAACTATCACCTGTATTTTTTATACCACAAAATGAAATCATGACATAAAAGTTAGGGTTGAAAAAGAAATTGCTTTGCCGTTGCAATTCTGTGTTGATGTGATGTCAGTCCCGTGACCTGCGTCATATGCTACCACTTTTGTTATGTGTAATGGAAACAAAACCTACCATACAGTCTCTTTGATTAATAAATAAAAGTATGCCTAATGAGACCTGAGTGGAACAAAAACCTCTGCAATGCTGTCATGCTAGCATGTACAATCATGTTACATATACATACATATATATATATATATATATATATATATATATTTATGTATATATATATATATATATATATATATATACATATATATATATATATATATGTATATATATATATATATATATATATATATATGTATATATACACACACACACACACACACACACACATATAGGTCTGTTAGGACCTGCACTGAGAAACCATGACAGTCTGAAAAACAGAAATATTGTAAATAAAAAGTTGAAGCACTGAAGCACTTCAGTGAGTAAGCATTGTGTTGTTACAACAAAATGTTTGTTTTCAGTGTCATCCTTCTTCTTTCAATGTCCATGTCTGTCCTAATGTGCAGTCAAATGCCAGAGTGAGGTCTGCCATACTTGTTAGCCAAGGAATCAAGTCATAGTGACCATTGTAACCAATGAAAATATTGTTTTGTCTGACCTCAGCACAGAGGACCTTTTGCCGACAAGCACTTGTCAGAGATAAAATGTGGTTCATCTCAAATATAATAAGACTTAGCTGGGCTACCTACCTTTGAAAGTATTTTTAGATAACACCATTGGGAGAAATGGCATTTGTGGCTGCTTTGCTAAGTAGGAGTCATAGCCACAGCCCGCTTCTACCTTATAAAGGAACTTAAACCTAAAAGTAGGGATGGGGATTGAAGCTAAGTACCAATGTGGTACTACAATCTCACAGACTATTCACTGAACTGAATCCCACTGCAGATTTAGGGGCCTAATTCAGGTACTATCAACCACATTTCAGGGCCAAAGATGAAGGACCTTCCCTGCCTTCTCTTATCAGCTAGCTGTTCAGTGTAGCTGGCATAATAAGCAAGAAGCAGGGATGTCATTTTCTGAGCTTAGCAATCTTTTTCTCTATCCTGTCTCAAGGAATCAGTTTCAGTCAGTCCATGATTGCTCTCATTAGTATGGCTCTGACGGAAAGGAACAAATCACGGGAAGCAAGACAAAAATCAAACACGCTGGACTTTGTGTCTTGGAGCTGTGAGGTATCTCAGATAGGTCTTTTGGCCGTCACTGTGGCACACTACACAAGATGAAGCGACTTCATTAAGTGATTTCCGAGGCCAACTGGTCCCAAAACCCTTTTACTGTCCGGTCAGTCCATTATTGTGCATAAATCACAGAGTCTGACCTCAGCATAAGGCACCAGCACATTTAAAAGCCCTGATTCAGTACTTACAAAAAACAAAGTGATCGAGTCTTGCTCAAGACAAAGCTTAGGACATAATCAATTCAAGCATTACTGACAGACTCATGGCCTTGTGCAAACATCTGACCCTCTCTGACACAAGGAGGAGCCATGTGGTCAGGGTAAGTACAGAACCATCAGGCTCTGTTCACCAAGTCAGAGAAGAACGAGCAGGAAATCCACATCAGATCTAAGTTGTTTTCACTCTGCTGTGTTATTTTTATTCACCCACCCCTGTGGCCAGAGGGGGTAAGAAGCTTCGCCAAAAACACCCACATGTGGAAAGTTGTGAGTACTAATTTCAAACACAAATAATGACGTTCATATGTGAAACAAACAACTTTAGTAAAGGAGAGGCTGGTAGTCCTACAGCTCTTTTGTCCGAGTATGAAAATAATTGGACATTGATGGAGGAATTTGTTCAAATGTTTTAATGGTACTTCCTAGAGCACCCAGAGACGTCCGCAGCTCATTACACACAGATACACACACAAATGCACACACTGGCAGTGACAGCACCAGGTGAGTCACCAGTGAGGTTTTCCATCTGCTCTATATTCCTCTCTAAATACAGTCTCTGTCTCTCAGTTTCTCCCCCATCAGATTCTTTCCTCCCTTGTGGTCTTTCTATCCCCCCACGCTCTGTCACCACCTTCATCAGCTGGTGTCCACTCCTCCTCTTTGCCTTTCAGAGTCTATTTCCTCTCTTGCTGTGCCTGTCTTCATCCTACTCATGTATCCTCCTGTATTTCTCTTCTGTTCTTCCTCTACTGTACCTCTCTTATCCCCTCCTCCCCCACCCCATACACTGGTATCCTCTGTCTCTGTACTCTCCTTTTTCGTGCGTTTGTAAGAACATTACAGGAGAGAGCGCTGACATGAACAAGGAGCTGTGAGGCAGGCTGTGTTAATGTTTCACAGCGAGCGCTGCTCCAACTTGCAGGTGTAAAGAGAGCCTCTAATGAGAGAGCTGTTATGAGATTACAATGGTACAAATGAGAGAAACAGATAAAACTGTCAGAGCTGTGCTGGTTCAATTATTCATAGCTCATGATAGAGAACCTTCTTTGTTGTTCCTCTTAGATACTCCATGAATACCTGCAATAAAAAACTTATTTGAATACAGATAGCTTATTTAAAGAGAAATGCATGTTGGGAAATGTGATGTTCTTATTTTCTTTTACAAAAGTACAGGAGCTTCTCACCCACACATCTCACCTATATCTTTTCTTGGATGAGTCTTTCCTCATTTAGGCCATTTTTTTTTTTTTTTTTTGGTTTATTAGCATTTTCACCATGTGTACATCAACCAGTATATCACAGAAATATAAACACATAAAGCAGTACACTACCAGACTCCCATCCAAAATCCCTCCCACATTCACCATACTTTCTTTGAAGTTAAATAAATACAAATTCATAACACAACATCCAACTTAAAAAATCAATAAAAGTTCAACATTTCAAACAAAAACATATATAAATTCATAAAACACTTATGCTTACAAGAGTCTGTGTAAAATAGATTGATCGAGGTTTAAAACAACTGAAAGACTTGTTCAATGGAAATAGAAAGTTTAAGTCATTTACTGTGCATAGAACGGAGTTTAAGATCCCAAATACCCACTTCTTCAAATACTTATAAATACGAAATCCTGTTCCCACACTGATGAAAAAAAAACCTGTTGAGTTTTGAACTTTCTGAAATAGAAAATGCTATAGTTTCATCAACAGTAATTAAAGGTAAAACTGCAGAATTCTATAAATTATTAGCACAAGGAAGTCGATCATCATTTTTTTCAGTGGTAAAAACTTGGGAAATGGATTTGGGGATGGAATTCAATGAAAATTCATGGCTATACATTTTTGAGAATTCATATTTTCTATTTACAAGCAAAAAAATTGAAGAGGCAAACTTTAAATTCATTTACCATCTTTATTTAACCTCATTAAAGGTGCTGTGAGGAGAATCTATCTCTGAAGACATCAAGACTCTGCTACCCATGAGCACGTGCGGCGACTGCCGTAATGCTGCGTTCCAGTAACCTTGGAACTGGGAGTGACATCATCTCCGACTTATCGGCGTTACAGTTGAAGTTGGAAAAAAACATGCCAATCTACCAGGCTATTGTTAGTTGTTGTTAGCACGCCCTGCATTGTTGTTCATCACTATGGCAGCATTTTTTTAAGTATAAGTCTAACAATACTATGTTTACAGCTGATCTAGAACGACACACCCCAGTCAGAAGTGCAAATAAATTGATTATTACAGGAGCTACATAACTGTTCGAACCAGGGGCATCTATCTTCAATTGTCAACTCGGGGGTGGCGAGGTTTCACCGAGTTCCCAGTAGGAAATTCAGACTTCGGGGAACGTTCCTGTTGCAGTTTCCTACTCGGAAATTCCGACTTCTGACTACAACTGGAACGCACCAAAAGACGTGACCCAAGCCAAAGCATGTTTGTTGTGATGCTAATAAATGCAGCTCAGACCTTCCTCAGAACTCTGCATTGCTTTACAACTTCTTTTTTCAACAACTTTCAAGGCGCAAAGTGACGAGGTAATGTATCTCTTTCTAGCTACGTAGCGGTAGTTTTTGATGTGTGACAACAAGCTATTTTTGGAAAACTTAGTATCGTAGTTTTGTAGCTGGCTGTCCGACCTGACCATGGAGCTAAGTAATAGCATTTATAGATAACCTTTTTTGATGCTATAAAACTCATCTTAAAGTGTGTATTTTGATCAGGCATATAGCTAAAAGTGAGACTTTTTTGTAATTACTTAAAAACTCCTCATAGCATCTTAAAGGATGCATAAAATATCCAAAGATCTCTCTCCCAACTGTCCAAGATGTAAAGTTAAAGAAGGAACATTTATGTACCTCTTTTGGTATTGTGGTACTTTAAAAAGCTTTTGGAATTCAATTCATTATTTCACAAAAAAATGTTTAAAAACAGTATTTGATCAAATACCCAGTGTGTATCTATTAAATAACAAACCAATTTTTAGTTTGATCAGAAAAAACACAGATTATTAATAATCAGAACATATTTTGCTAAGAAGTGTATTCCTTTATTTTGGGAAAATGAATTTCCCCCGACTTTTAAGATGTTTCTTGAGCAGATTTCTGAGTTTCTACCTTTAGATTGACTTTAGAAAAGAATAACAGAGGCCACATTTTTGAAGATCTTTGCCTCCCTTTAGCAACATCCTTGGAAAATTTACCAACACGTCCCTAAGGGACACATAAAACAAAACAGGAAACCTGTAGCAGAAGTAAAGCTTAAAATAATCAGAAACTGTCGTTACACTCCTCCATGAATTTATCCGTGGCTTAGCAATGGTTGTTAGTTGATGACAAATCTGTTTGGGCCAGTTTAACGAGCAAACGCATCTGCTGAAATCTTATTAAGGTGACTGACTCAGCACGAATCATGGTGCTGTTGTAGGTTCAGACTTTCATTTTTGTTTTTGAACTTTGGTTTGTTTTATGACTTCCCTAACTATGCTTATGTCAACAACCAGATGACTAACATGAGCAGCTTTAGCAAACTCAGGGAGAGTAGTTGAAGCATTATAAAACTTGTTTATGGTTTTCCAAACACTGATGTGGTTATGAAACAGCCTTGGACTTATTTTTGATCCAAATGCCAGACTATTCCTGGTCAACAAGTTAAACGGACACTGAACTCAACCTCTTCCTACCACTCAGCAAAAGCCTTTAAAAACTGTTTTCTGTACAAAACTGAAAATATGAACTCTGCGGTATTTTTTAACACCTGACAAAAGGACAAAACTGCAATTTCAGACAATCCAATTTAACAGACTAAGAACAAATTACACGCTTTCAAAAAAGATGACAAATGTGCCTTTTTCTTAGCAGATGTAGATGCTTGTGCTTGTGATTAAATATGCATAACCAGATATGCTGCCTTCAGGCTGTAAACAAGGATAAAATTACAGAGATTATCATTAGGGATAAACAGGCACAACATCAGTCTGAAATACCAAACACTTTTAGTACCAAACACTCTTTTAGTATCAATCATACACACAGAAACATTTATTATTTCTCCATTTCCAAATCCGTCAATTAATATGATCAGCATAGTGTGATATCAGAGGGTTCAAACTGCATGGTGTGATGATTTTAATTACAAATTTAAATTAACTCAGTGCCTCATATATGAGACAGGCTCATGTTTTTTAATCTCTTGCTTCTTAAGAAAAAGTAGGAGTTTCATCGGTTTGAACTAAATTTTGCAGGATATTTTTAACAGACATGCTTTGGGGCATGGAGGCCTGCCCTTGATACAGCATTTCCGCCGAGGTCTCCTTGAGTTGTTTGTATAAACACACATTACTTTTAATGGAGCATACGTAACTACAAATATTAAATAATCAGGGGCAGAAATAGACGCACATTTGATTGCATTAGTTATTCAAGAGTCTGCAGGCTGTGAAAAACTTGAAACAGTGGAGACCAAAAGAGCTGAATGATGGACAGACAGAAAAGGAGGCTCATGGGAAATTAAGACAATCTGCAGGTTTGTGGACAGAGGCACCCAGTGTGTGAGTGGGTGGATGAGCAAAGAGGTCACAGATCTAGCTGTGTATTTTACTTGTGTGTGTGTGTCTATGGTTTGAATGTGTCTTAATTGACTCCGAGGACCTTTTTCCCCCCCACACACATTTGTTCCTGCCTTTCTAATGGTATATATTGTACAGATTGTGAGGACAATGAGGACATTTACATAATCACATGGAGAAAAAACTGGAAATAAACACATAATGGACAGGTACTGATTTTACACATAGACAAACATTATTTAACAAAATCCTTGTTTGCATATTTGTGTCAATATTGTTTTCGCAAGAAGTTGGCATGAACCTCACAGCCTTATGTAACTGGACTGGACTATGAGTCTTACAAAAGTGCATTTTAAGTATAAAATGAATCAAACCAAAAAGAAGGTCATTCCCTTTAATTCATGTGCAATCTGGGGGGCATAATGTGATTTACATAACTGATTTCACTGTCTGATCAGAACTCTGGTCGATCATTTGATTACTTTCTTTTATCATCGGTAAAAAAAAAAAACAAATATCGGATTATATCGGCCTGCATCTGATATAAGCACTCCACCACAAGTAGTCCATTATGATTTATTTTTGGTTTACTTAATGTAGCTGTAGAATATGCTTAGGTTTAAAGGGACTATGAGGAGTTTCTAAGTAATTACAAAAAAGTCTCACTTTTAGATATATTCCTGATCGAAATACACACTTTAAGGTGAGATATCATCAAAATAGGTTATCTATAAATGCTATTCCTTAGCCTTCCGGTCGGGTCAGACAGGGCTGGACTGGCCTGGATACTCAACTTCGGGAACAAGACAATTAAATCTAGAGCAAATTTATATTATTGGGACACGTCTTAGAGCACCGGGCTGTAAGTAGCCATATATAGCCGGCTACAGAACTACGACACTAAGTTTTCCAAAATTGCTTGTTGTCACACATCAAAAACTACCGCTACATAACTAGAAAGAGATACATTACTTTGTCGCTTTGCTTCCTGTAAGTTGTTGAAAAAAGGAGTTGTAAAGCAATAGAGATTTTTGAGGAAGGTCTGAGCTGCATTTTTATTAGCATCACAACAAACACGCTGACGTCTTTTGGTGTGTTCCAGTTGTAGTCAGAAGTAGGAATTTCAGAGTTCCGAGTAGGAAACTGCAACTGGATCGGCCCCCGAAGTCGGAATTTCCAACTGGGAACTCGGTGAAACCTCGCCACCCCCGAGTTGACAATCGAAGATGGATGCCCCCAGTGTAAACAGTTATGTAACTCCTGTCATAATCAATTTATTTGCACTTCTGACTGGGGTGTGTCGCTCTAGATCAGCTGTATACATAGTATTGTTAGACTTATATTTACAAAAATGCTGCCATAGTGATAATCACATTCTTCATACAACACAGGGTGTGCTAACAACAGCTAACAATAGCCTGGTAGATCAGCATGTTTTTTCCCATATTCAACTGGAACGCCGATAAGTCGGAGATGATGTCACTCCTAGTTCCGAGATTACTGGAACGCAGTATTACGACAGTCGCCGCACGTGCTCATGGGTAGCAGAGCCTTTATTTTGCTGGTAATAGATTCTCCTCATAGCACCATTAAGTGAAACATAGTGGTTATTTTGCAATTTATATATGCATGTTTTGGTTTTGCTGGATTTCTTGAGATTACTTTTCAGGGTCTTCTAATTTATTTTTCATCTGTTTTATTTAATTGTACTATCTTCTTCTGTTTGAAGTAAAAAATTTTTGAACCCATTGGTTATTAACAATTCAGTCAGTTTTTCCCATGCCTACCACTGTTGACTGTTCTGTTTGAGGAATCTCACTTGATCAAGCCTTTTCTTACAGTCCATACTTATAAATAAGAAATGAAAGTATGTATGATTCCTGCTGATATTGTATCGGATCGATATAGGTATCTGCGGATAATCAAGGCTGCAATATCGTTATCGAATCGGTGGTGAAAAAGTTGTATCAGAACATCCCTGTTGTGTATTGTGAATACACACACACACACACAGGATACTAGGGCTGTAATCAACCAAAGAAATTGTTGGTCGACTAAAACACAGCAATTGTCGACAAAAAATCAACCAATCAACCCCCACCCCCCCCACCCCCCGCCCCGCCGTGTTTCTCCCCTGTGTGCGCCTGTTTCCCTCCTTTCTCTCAACACAAGACTCTTCGAATGGACAGTCACTGTCATATAGGACTCAATTCGAAGAGACGCACACATCTGTTATCTTTATCTATTAACTCGGAAGCTTTCTATTTTTTTTCTCCCTCGTATTTTGCCGTTAGCGCATGCGTAATTGTGAGGCGCGCTGGCACTGAATATCCAGAAAAACATTGGAACCTGGATATTCATGGGACTCTTTTAGTGTTCCCACACAGAGTTTCATATACACCACGTTGTTCACTACAACAGGCACTTTGTCTGCTTGAACTTTGAAGGCATCGGCAACTTATAATAGCGCAGCGATGTTTTTCCCCTGTGGGCGCCTCTTCTATTTTTTCTCTCAACACAAGACTCTTTGCTTTCCAGTCTTCATCAATGAAATGGGGAGTCACTGTCATATAGGACTCCATTTGAAGATACGTACACATCTGTTATATTTATCTATTAACTCGGAAACTTTCTTTTTTTACTCCCTCGTATTCTGCCGTTAGTGCATGCGTAATTGTGAGGCGCGCTGGCACTGCATATCCAGGTTTCAATGTTTTTCTTGGCCTTCCACGACACCAATGGACCTCATACCCTCAGAAATAAAACTGTCAATTCCTTCTGTGACGTCGTTTATGCATTTGGGTGTTTATATGAGGCATAAAATCCAGGGCAGACTGGGCGAGGGATGCCGCCGCTGCAGCGCGGGCAGCGGACAGGAGCGCAGGCAGCTATACAACGAATAAACGATTATTAGACTAGAATATTGAAATGTTCTTAAATAAAAATATTGAAATGAATGATAAATACATTAAAATGGTGTTCTGAAACATGATGAGGGTGCTCAGAAAATATTCCCATTTCACTTGATACGTTTCTCCTGATGAAATGAACAGCAGGGGAAAAAAATAAATTAACACATTTGGTCGACCAATCAGAATTTTGATCGACTGAGGACGCATCGACCAATTAGTCGACCAGTCGACTTGGACTTTACAGCCCTAGTTTACATGACTACTTGGATTAACAAGTAACTTCAGAACTTAGATTTATGATTGTTAAGCATGTATTTTCCTTTAGCTGTTCCCATTCAGTATACTTCTTTTTGTATTTTATCTAAAATCTACTTATTTATCAATCTGTCTTATGACCTGCCTGCCTGCCTGCCTGCCTGCCTGCCTGCCTATCTATCTATCTATCTATCTATCTATCTATCTATCTATCTATCTATCTATCTATCTATCTATCTATCTATCTATCTATCTATCTATCTATCTATCTATCTATCTATCTATCTATCTATCTATCTATCTATCTATCTATCTATCTATCTATCTATCTATCTATCTATCTATCTCCATGGTCACTACTGCACACTGCGCACTAACAATGTAGGCATGCACACAATCATTGTTCTGTTCTGTTATACAAAGATGTTTGGTCTTGTCCTCATTAATAAACTAGTGTGCACGCATGGAGGAGCTAATCTGTCCCAGTAAAGCATGGGTTTGAAATAAAATATGAGTGTGTGCTTAGGATTTCTTTCTGTGTCTTTCTTGAATGTACATGTGCTCCAAGTATGAATACCAAACATGTTTTCTGTGTGATGAGCTGTTAGCGAATGTGGAGCTCCTCCATGATGGACGAGTGATGCACTGAGTGTGCATGTCCATCTGTGTGGCTGCTCGGGTGTGTGTTGAAAATTTAAACGCCCCCTCCTGAGTCTGTTCCTTGTCTCTGCAGGCCTCATCTGCCTACTCCACCAATCAGGAGGAAGTATCTTGCATCTTTCTTAACGAGGCAATTAAATTAGTGCTGCTGAAAATAGCGGCCTCGGGGCAAAAATCTCCCCTCTCCTTCTTCAGTTTGCTCCCTCGTCATAAACTCGGCCGTGGTTCATTTACTCTTGTCCTTCCTCTCTCTCTCTCTCATGATCTTCATCCCTCTGTCACTCCTCCTCTTGACTCACCATGCTTCCCATTCCTTCCTCATTTGACACTTTGCCCTGGTGCCCGTTGCTCATTCGGACTTAAACCGCCTTAATTGGTCCTGTCACTCATTTGTCTCATTTAAAGGTTGGAGAACATGGATTTAACAATGTGCTCTTCACTCTAATTGAAGTTAAAGGCTCCTCAGGTCCCACATCAGTTGTTACAGCAGCTCAGAAGAACTGTCTGTGATGAATGGTAAATCAAATGAGAATGTCTAATGTGAAAATGAACCCTTGTCGTGTCAAACTCACACAGAATTATCATTCATCCCTGTGGTTTTCTCTGATATACAGAGCTTTTCAACACTGTGCTGCTAATTGCTTTTGTTGTACGGTAACTTTGCTGTTTCGTGTCATTCTCACTGCTCTCATTAGCACCATTCCCTGAGGCACTTTTCAGCAAAAATATCTTTGAAAACACTCTAAAAAAATTCCCAACATCCAACATGCTGATAGGATGAAGCAAGAGAAATGACAGAGCATTTTTCATTTATAGTCCAAGATACTTTTCACACAAGATTCTAGTTTTCAAAATAGAGCTGACAGGAGAGGGAGATTTGACTTTCATACATGAGGTAGATATAAGTGTGTCGTGTAAGAACACAAAAATATCTGCATTATAGGCAGTATAAAAATGACTAATCCAAAAGAAGCAACTTTATAAATCATTGATCATCACCTGGCAGCCAAGAGACCACAGTAGACCCCCCCACAGCTTCCCATCGTCCTTTTCTTGTCTTTTTTGTCCCAAATATTTTGGCATTTTTATATCATCACCTAACAAACTGTTGGCTTTTAAACCCTTTAAATCCCACATAAAGAAATGTTCTGGTTTTTGGCTTGTTTGTAGTTTTATTTATTTCCTGAAGTGTTAATGGAATCAAACAAGGATTTGATTTATTCATGTTTTTTTAAACATTAAATATGCCTGAATTATTGATGACCTCTGCCAAACAGTTGAGCTGGTAGTTAAAGGGTTAAAGACCCCTCACATGAAGATAAAAAATCAGGCATTGAACAGTTCTGATCATACTGTGTGTCATGTGCTCTGATAATCTCAACGCAGCACACCACACACATAACCATTCTGTCCCACCACCGATCTCAAATCTAGTTGCATGACCAAACGTTATCTAAAAAAATTGAAGAGTAATGAACATAGCAACAACTGGACAATATAACATGCAACATGTAAGAGGACACAGGAGAAGAGGGAATGATGGTGGTTATGGGACTATTTTTGACAGAAAAATTGGGAACTAAAAAAAAAAAAAACAGACAAGAAAAAATCCTGGAGACAGTGTAAACTCATGAGCTGGTCCTCTGTTTCTTAGCACCACCGAGCTTTATGTTTCAGGGCAGCCATGGGTGTTTTTATTTACGTCTGCTTCCACCATCATCGGCTTTCCCCACATGTCAAGATTTTTGATTTTTTTTGAATATTTAATTGCTCAATATTTCTACCCTGACTCATGTCTGATCTGAGCTGATTATAGGGACAAATTCACTCTTAAACACACTTCAGACCACAAGATAATCTTAAAGAATAATCTTATAAAACAAAGTAATCTGGAGTTTGCCATCCTTGGTCGGGAAGAGGAAAAGTCTGGACAACAACAGCCGATAATCTTTCTGTGTACACTCAGTTTTAGTCTAAAAATAATGTAACATAACACTGTAGAAAAAAAAAGTCATAACTAGCAAACAAGACTGTTTAGAATAGAAAGATCTTGTTCTTAAAGGGACTGTGAGGAGTTTCTAAGTAATTACAAAAAAGTCTCACTTTTAGATATATACCTGATCAAAATATACACTTTAAGATGAGTTTTATAGCATCAAAATAGGTTATCTATAAATGCTTAGCCTTCCGGTCAGGTCGGACAGGGCTGGACTAGCCTGGATACTCAACTTCAGGAACAAGACAATTAAAACTAGAGTAAATGCATATTATTCGGACATGTCTTTGAGCAACGGGCTGGAAGTAGCCATATATCGCCGGCTACAAAACTATGATACTAAGTTTTCCAAAAATTGCTTGTTGTCATACATCAAAAACTACCGCTATGTAACTAGAAAGAGATACATTACCTCGTCACTTTGCTTCCTGTAAGTTGTTGAAAAAACCATAAGTTGTAAAGCAATGCAGAGTTCTGAGGAAGGTCTGAGCTACATTTAGCATCACAACAAACGCACGCTTTGGCTTGGGTCACGTCTTTTGGTGCGTTCCAGTTGTAGTCAGAAGTAGGAATTTCCGAGTTCCGAGTAGGAAACTGCAACTGGAACGTCCCCCGAAGTCGGAATTTCCTACTGAGAACTGGGTGAAATCTTGCCAACCCCGTGCTAACAATAGCCTGGTAGATCAGCATGTTTTTTTTACGAATTCAACTGGAACACCGATAAGTCCGAGATGTTGTCACTCCCAGTTCCGAGGTTACTGGAACGCAGCATTACGACAGTCGCCGCACGTGCTCATGGGTAGCAGAGTCCTAATGTCACCGGTAATAGATTCTCCTCATTGCGCCTTTAAAGCTGATCAGACTAAGCTAATGTTGTTCAAAAACTCAAAGAAGATATCTCAAACTCTCCCCACAGTGTTAACTCTTGAGGGAAATGTCATAGAAGAGGTTCATCAGTACAAATAGCTTGGTGTGTTACTTGGTGACTCCCTCAGCTTCAAGCCCCATATTAACAATCTTGTTAAGAAACTCAAACTGAAATTGGGATTTTTTTTCAAAATAAATTTTGTTTTTCTTTCGAGTCAAAAAAGCATCTTGTAACTGCATTATTTTTATAGATTTTAGATTATGGATATTTGTTGTATAAACTGCCTCAGATCAATGTCTTCAAAAGATCGACGTTGTGTATCATACCTCTCTGAGGTTCATTACCAGCTGCAGACCCTTGACCCATCATTGTGAACTGTAACTGAGTGGGATGGCCTTTTTTGTCCACCAAGAGACTGAGACATTGGTACACTTTTATTTACAAGGCTATGCTTGGACTACTGCCGTCCTACATTTGTAATTTGATCACTCAGAGAACTGCTGATTCTTATGGTATGCATTCAAATGCTTTCAGTTCCATTTGCCCGCACAGAACTGGGAAAAAGGGCATTTTTATACTCTGCTCCTTCTGCATGGAACATGTTGAAAAAAGACTGGAAATTAACTGAACTCGTTTCTTTAAATGCATTTAAATCCAGACTGAGAACACTTGCGACAGCCTCCTCAAATTGTAACTGTTTTTTGTAATGTTAATTGTTGATTGTAAATTGCTGTAATTCTACTGTGTAACTTTGCTGCCTCTTGGTCAGGACTCATTTGAAAAAGAGGTTCTTAATCCCAAAGGGACCTTTCTGGTTAAATAAAGGTTGAATAAAATAAAATAAAAATTGCTGAGGAGTTTATCTGATGACTACAGGCAGAGGCAGACTAACAGTACTATCAACTCCCAAGCTCTAAGTTAAATCCCGTCAGACACGCTCTGCCAGTCTCTTCCTTGTTACTGCACACATAGTCGAAGAATGGTGTCTATCTGCTAGACATGGATGCAGGAGTGAGCCAAGACACAAAACCAAAAACAATATTGGTTTATCCCTTTAAACCCCGAACTCTGGTTCTCTACCAGTTTGTCTCCTGTCCACATTGTTGTTGCTTTTTAGCATTCTTCCGAGTGTCAATCCATGTTTTTGATTTTGATAAACACATTATTGACTAAACTTTTGCCTGTACATTTTATTATCTCTACCTATCTCCTGCCTGATCTTCTGTGTGCAAACCTGCTTTTTGCTAAAACGGAGATTCTGGTGAGGATGAGGTCCTGTGCTTTTGTTTACCAGGTGAAAAATGGGACCAGGAGGCAGAAAGAAAGATGCAGTCATATTAAATGTTTTTAAAGAACTGCCACGGACTTACACTGACTCTTGAATTTAATAAATCAACTAGAAGACTTTAATACAGAGCTGTGGGAATCTGTGCATGGTGCTTAGGAAGCTTTTAGATCCTGATAGATCTTTCAATTAAGCTGGGCATAATACATAGATCCTAAATCAAACATGTTTAACAATGTTATTCTAATCGTTTTTAGTCCACAGTATGTAACCACAAGTGCAACCGGTGTTTACCTGCCTATTTGTGACTTCTTTATCTGCTCAATTAGCCCCTCAGAGTAGTTTTCTCACTGACCCTACTGTATCGGCCATCTAATCCACAGAGTTCGCAGCTGTGCAGAAAGAGAAGGAAAACTCTCCACTTAGCTGCCATCGTGACTGCAATAATAATTTGATGATGACGGGGGAAAACAGCGAGATTCATTCTATACAACAGGTGGGAACACGCCCACAAACGACAATACTGAAGCAGATGGCCAGCAGTAACAGATGAGCCTTTACGCTATGAATAACACAAGATAAATAACACATGAGCAATGCAATCAGTCCACAATCCGCACTCACAGACAGATTCTGATTTTTACTCATGGTTGGTTAAGAATCTCAATTACATGGAGAGGGGACATGTACTCCAAAAGCACGGTTTATCCAAGTGTTGAGAGGGGAAAGCAACTAACACAATAGTGCTTAAAAGATCAGCACTTAAAGCTGGGGTTGGCGATTTTGGAAAACTAGCATGAATTTGAAAGTAGCATCTCCTTCGGCGGTATCAGTATTCCTCCGTAAATCTCACATGTGATGATATAATAAAAAAAACATTCCTCTGCCCCTCCAGACTGAACTCTGTCTCTAGCCTGAAGGGGGTGGTAATGCTCCAAAATGATGGATGCCAACCGCCGTAAAACCGAAGAAGAAAAAGCCTCGCGAGAACGTCCAGCTGTAGTAGCTCGGGTGGCAGCTATCGCAAGATTAGAGCAGCAGAACAAACTTAGAAAAACAAAGAGTTTATTTTAGATTTCTTGTAAATCTGTCTTAAAATGTGAGGGATACTGGAGCTTGGTTGGGGTTGTGGGACGGCTCACGGCGGGCTTCCCTTATTTTCAAAGACAAAACTTGAAAGGTAAGCATTCTCCAGCGGACTCTGATACGTATGAGCTCGGCTATGCGCACCGAGTCTGTGCACGCCGGGAAAATGCACGCGCAGTAGGCAGGCAGAATGGCGGGGGGATTTGATTGGTTTAAAAACAGGTGTCCCGGCATGATTATTGGTTGGGGTTTTCCCTGTTTTACTCCTGCTGTTGATAGCGGATATTTTTCGCTCTGATTTAAGAACACATTATGAGATGATTACCATCGGGTCATAAAGACCATTTTAACCAGTATTACAAAAAGTGTATCTAAATCAAATCGCCAACCCCAGCTTTAATGATGAATCCTCTGAATATGCCTTTTAGCAGCAGCAACTAGCAGATCAGGTTGTCAGATGGGAAGCTCACTTTACTTGTGGTCCTACATCTCAGGCAGACTGAATAATGAGTTTGGACTGTCAGAGAGTCACTCCCTCAAGGCTACCTCTCACTGCCACCAAAGCCAACCCAAAGACTTGCCTTCCCATACTTTAAATTTGAAAATAAATCCCATCTCAAAACTCTATTTCAGCATTAACCTCTTAACCTTTTTAACTTCTGCTTGACATTTATACTTTTTTCTTTGATTGCGTACAAACATAATTCCTGACATTTCATTTGGAATTTTTTTCAAAAAACTGTGTGCCAAAGTTTTTCTTGAATTTATTCCTAAAAATTCAACTTCTTCTCGAAGCATATCATTAAGAAAAAAACTTCCTAAACTTATTATTTTCCTCATGTCTGGCCCAAATACTCTACCACACCTGTTAGCTGCACTCCCTGACCTGATTTGTTCATACCACATCGGTTAACCTAACATATGGCAGTTTATTGTTAAGATGTGACATTACTTTTCACACATGCAGAACCTTTTAAAAACTACATTTCAGCAAAAAAGTAATAATCTGCCTTTTTGTGCTCAAAGTTCAAAGGGAAAAAGGGAACAGATTTGAGTTATAATCACTTTTGCCACCCTCTTCTCAACCAGATTATTCAAGGCAGGCAAGCAACACATCAAAATTATATAATATTTTTTCCACAGAGATCAGAGGGACATTCAATACATCCCGATTAGTGTGACCACAATGAATTTGTTCTGCTAGAAAATATAAATAATGAATATTTAATGTGATTTTGTATGGATTTAGAGCTGAGGCCAAGTTTGTCTTTGTAGTATGAGAGGAAAGTCAGCAAGAGCATGAGGACAAGACTGAAATGAATTTGTATCAATTAGTCAGAGCGAGAAGGAGAGAGAGTTACAGAGGAAGAGAGAAATCAGTACTGTCTCCAGCTGTCTGAAATAATTGGATCATTTGGGACAGTAACTGTTCGCACACACATACGAGCACACGTACTCTGTAACAACGATAAATGCCTCAAAACGTTAACAAAGATGCCCTCAGGTTGACAGCCACACTTGCTCTTTCACAAACATAAAGAAGTGTGTGCTTCCTCTGCAGCCATTAATCCCTATTGTTACTACAACAACATTATCTATGAAGAAACAACATGGCTAATTCAACGGTTATACAAAAAGAAAGAAATCACGAAAACTTCACAGAAACTGCTGGGTCTGTATCTTTTTATCTCCACTGGAGCAACAACTAATCAAACGCAGATGTGGAACATACAGCCAAATAGAAAACAGATGTGATGCATTATACTGTTACATGTCAGGGTACAAAACATATGGTGTGTTCTGTTTACCTCGTAGGAAAAGGCAATTACAGCACATGATAGTTGAACATGTTCCAGTTACAAGCTGGCATATTTGGGCTACCTGAAGATTTTCCAAGTTCCCAATAGTTAAGTTTGACCGAAGGGGTGCTCCACAAATAAAGCGGGCAATATTCCTCATCAAAACAGAGTCAACATCCTTTAAAGGGCTCTGTTTGACCCTTAAGGACACAAGATAATCTTTATGTTGAAAAATGAGAGGAAGATATGACTTCACGCTTTTATTTACACCACATTAAGTTGTCTAAGGCTCAGAGATCAATAGGAGAGCTTTAAGGTGGTCAAGAAACAGACTAAGATTTAAAGTAATGACTTATGAAAGCTAGCAGGACCACAAGACCAGAAAAGATTATTCAATTCAAATCTAAAGTGTCACTTTAACCATGTAAATATCATCCATCCATCCATCTTACATGCACTAGTTCCCTCTGTTGTAATGTAAATTCCACACCATGCTGCTTATACAATATTTATTTTCCACTGAAGAGTCACCCCTTCAAAGAAGCTTCACTCCTGATCAAAATTTAAAGACCAGCCTATTTCAGTTCAATGGTTGTTTGCAATGAATTGTGATCTCAATTTTTTTTTTGTCAGTCCTACTTCTTCTTTTACATTTTGAAGCTCTACTTAGAGCCTTCTTATAAGATCCAACAGTGTAAACTGTAAAATCTTGCAACTTTTCAAATGGTCTTACAATTTTGATCAGGAGTTTAATATCATGTTGTTATACTCTTGGATGGTAGGCAATGTGAGTGGAAGAAACAAAAATCAAAGGAGGTTTTAATTCTCAAGATGAGAACATTTATTGTACCACAACAAAAACAAAAAAAGACAACCAAAGACAAAATTAATTGAGAATCAAACTTTTTCCCGAAAAAAATGTCCCCTGCAGAGGGAAAAAAATGCAGACCATAACATCAGTGCCACTCTCTCACACCTTATATGCCTGCAGCTCTAATTAGCCTCACTGAGAGCAGGTGTGAACACTCACCTGCAGCCAATGCAGGTGAGGGTAAATTTAACAAAGCCAGAAAAGGAGCGAGAGGAATGTGCACCTTCCTCCAGCCTCAGTAAAATACTCTACAGCCTCATAGCACATGTCAATATCAATATCAGGAGTGTTTATTCTGCCTACTTCATGTAAAACCAGTCCTGTTCTTATTACTATATTTAATAGGGAATCTATTTCAACATTCTTTGTACTCCTCAGCCCTGCACTACTGTCCAAGCAGGGTAATTTATATTAGCTCTAACATCTTACTTAAATATTTGCTTGTACATATTCTAATTCTTATTTTCATTACAAAATTGAATTTCCATTTTATATCTTCTTTGTGTATGTATATATCCTCTAGGTTCTATTTTTTGTCATGAAAAACCTGGATAAAAAGAAAGTTGTACCTGGACTTGGGCTTGTTTAGGAGGCTTCTTGTTGTCACTAATAGGTGTGATTGTTGTTGTTCAAAATAACGGGGTGCTGGTTTGGCGGAGTGGTTGGCAACCAGGCACCCCATGTGCTTGCTCCTGCCGGTCCGGGTTCGAATCCAGCCTGTGACCGGTTTGCAGAGTGTCTGCCCCTGCTCTCTCACCCTCTTTCACGGGCCTGTCCACTGTCTCTCTCCTATCAATAAAAGCACAAAAATGCCCAAAAATACATTAAAAAAAATTCAAAATAACATTTGGTTAACAGCAACCCCACCTCCCACCACCACCACTCCACACACACACACATTATATGTAGACACACTGTAATGTAGCACAAAAAAGAGGGACAAAAAGAAACATTTCTGCAAGTTCAGGTAACGTATGCATCAACAACCAAAACTAGAAGTCCTCAGACAGCATAAACCTCTGTCAAGGCATTTCTGACATTGTTAGACGAATTATGATCAAAACTGTGGAAAATTGCCCTATTGCACAATGTCAAAACAAAATTCCCGAATCACCAAAATCTAATAACAGCTTCCTTGTGCCATGACCAAAATTCCCTGAATTTTTTATTAAAAACCAGAAGAGAACTTTCTGAGTTATCCAGCTCATCAACAGACAGACAGAAAATCAAATAAACACTCAAACAATAAAAACCTCCATGGTAGAGAAAAAAAATGTACGGCAGAATCCTGGGGCATCCATACAGTGTAAACTTATGAGATAAGTGGTTCTTCCTTATTTTTAACTTTTCAGGAATGAGCCATAAATTGCTAGGAGCCGCTTTATGAGTCCAGGCAAGAAAGTGATGCTTATTTTTGAGTCCTAATTTTAGCAACTGCAACCTCCGGATTGATCCTTGACCAAGAGAGCTAACTAGTTCTTAGGTAAGGCTCGTAGTTCGTATTTCAGAACTTCTATTCACACTTTTGAGATGCTCCCCCACTGACTTACTGAAACACTACCCCTGCACATAACCCAGTTTCTGCTGTTGTTTTCATGGGTACTGTATCTTCAATGTTTTTGCGAATGTTAAATTATTAATACTTCCATGTGGTAGAGCATACTTCACCACGCTGATATTTTTAGCCCACTCTATAGTTACTGTCAAATGGGGACCACTACGACAAAGCTTTGTATCTTATTTTTCCTCGAATACTATATAACAATTGAGAGGGTCTCAGTTGTTTTTAACCATACGGTCAGTTTGAAATGGATGAAAACAGAGAGGACACACAATGGAAATATGACTGCATGTTAGTTCTCCCTTTGAATCTCTTTCATGCTCACATACAAGGAATACACCACTTCGCTTTTACTGGGGAAATAATGCATATTTGATCTGCAGTCACTGGGTTATGAATAATAAACAGTGGAGCCTACATGCAACACAACAGCTGTTCTGTCTTTGTGGATGCCTATAGACACAGCAGGCTACAGAGATTCTCAAAGTGAGGGACAGTTTGTGTCCTGTCGAACACAGGGCCTAATTAAATGTCTTCACTACTCCGCTTTCTGAAAATAAGGTGTGAATGCTGTCATAAGTCCTCTTACAAGGACAATCTGAACAAACATAATCTCATTTGAATGAGAGCTAAAATTAATGAAAATCAATGTGCATATTGTGTCAGTGCTTCTCAATGAGGACAATGACAAAGTAGAAAAATCCAATATAATGTGAAATAAGCAAATCGCTGCTTAATCACCAATTACAAAACAACTTAGGTTAAGATTATAACAGCAAAAAGGTTCAGAGTAACTGGCTTATATATTACACAAAAAGCTAAAATCCTCTCATTATTTGGTGTAACTTTCCCTCCCAGGTCTTCAGTAAAAAGCAATAACACAAAAATGAGAGCACTCGTGACATGATGATGATGGACAACTCTGACAAACCTGAGGAGTGCGGAGGGCTCAGAGGAGCAAAATGATCCTCAATAAAAATCTAATGCAGGACTCGTGGAGGTTTTCTTTGTACAAACACAATGAGGTTTCAGAAGGATGCTGATTTTATTAGCCAGCTGGATGAAACACGGGTTCAGGGGCGAGTTTAGGCAATAAAAACAGAAGGCAATAAAAAGACGGTAATATTTTCTTCTGGGTGGATCAGTAGACGTGAAAACTGAATGAAGAGATCAGTAGACCTACAGTACAAGTAACAAAGCACAATCTAGGGGCCTTATGGTATGATGGATGTTGAGCTGTGGCAGTTGAAGCAGCCAAGCATTACCTTTTAGCATAAAACACGCACACATTACAAATTCCAAATAAGGTTACAAAGTTCCTGTGGTCTGAATGTCTGTGTCCACAAAAGCCTTGCAATATTATACTGTCAGAAACATATTATTCTCCTGAAAAGTGTTTCACTGCTAATTCCAGCTCATTGTTACCATTTTCTTACGGTTTAAGGCACTCTGAAGGACATTATAGTTTGTGTTACAAGCCTCTGCTTGCACCAGAACTGTCAGGTTTTCTTTATTTGTTAGCTGATCTATGCTTTTTAAGAGACGTGTAAGAAGCACAGGGTACTTAAGCCACAAACAAAGGTTAACCCTTTAACTTTCAAACTAAAATATACATTTGCAACAAATAATTTGTTGGGGAAATTGCTTTTCTTCCTCTTATTTAAGGAACATTTCAGAAAATTTTTCTATTTACCCAATCAGAAAGAAGATATGTTGGTCAACTAGCTGGTTGGCTTACCCATTAAGGGTTATCCTTGGCATGAATGGATTTCCTTCATTTCTGCAACAAAAGTTGTGGTTTTTTTCATATGAGAACATCACAGAGAGCAAAATTTAGATATTAAGCAGTTAGCTTAGTTTTCTGAGGAATCATAGATAGATTTTTTTTTTTTTCATTAGACTTGTTTCCCTCAATGGAATTATGACTTTTAGAGGAACTGGAGATATGTGAAAAGATTTTTTCTTACTCTGGTGTATGCTCTTCCTGTTAGATTTCTGAGAGTTATATTCATGTACAGCAGTGACAGCCAGTGGATACATATAGGTGTCAAACACTATTCAGAGAGGGGAATAAGGAAAAACAAAAGTCCACCGCATGGTTACAGTGCCAGTCAAAGGATTAAGGTAACCTTGCAGCTTAGATGGCTCAGCCTATTCTAATGTCCATTATCATGCATATTAATCATCTTGCCAAGTTCCAAGCTATGATTGTGAGCGACCAATAGCGGAATCATTATCCTTTAAAGCAGGAAGAGGTTGGAGCTACAAGTAAGTGTGTTTCCATTACCCCTCGAATTGCGCAAAACCTGAATATTGCAACAAAAAACTGGTAATGGAAACACCTAAATTTTGAAAAAAACCTCAAATATTGCAAAAAGGTTTTTACGCTCTCAAGAGAAGGTTTTTCAGACGTTTTGACATTCAAATATATCGCAAAAGCGCTATGGAAACACTTTTTCCGCAATTATACATCACAGGATGTGACGTACCTGGTCACATGATCACTTCTCTCGGAGTAAACATGGCGTGGGAAGTTTGGACAGAGGGGGAGAATGAGACTTTTCTTGCCATTATTTTCGAGAAAAACACACATGCCATAATAATCATCAAACAACAGAGGAACGCAGAGTGTTTTAAGGAGATGGAAATGGAAATAAAGGAGAAAGGGTTCATATCGATCTTCCTGCAGTGAAATCTCGCGGGATGATATTTGACGAGAGTTCTGACGTTACTGCCGAGAACAACCTTCAATGGAAACACGTTCAAAGCGCAAATATACTATGTCGAAATTTAAGGAATATCGCTTTTATTTTGCAAAAAACTGTAATGGAAACCCAGCTAGTGAAATGACAGCAGGCAGCGACGACACATTCAGCGATAGGCGTTGATGCTCTCTCAAGGCCTTTGCATACAGTCTAATTTTGTTTCTGATGCTTTTTGGATCAGTAATCCAATAATTAAGGACATTTGACCCTCTATCAGCCAAAATCCTACCAATGTGTCCTACCAGCGAGAAAAAGTGGATATTTGTGGAAAAATTGATTTAAAAGCAGCTACTGGTGCTGTAAACCAGGGGACATGTCCCACTGAGAGACCTTTTGTCTTGTGCATAGAAGTACTCCATTAAATGAAGAGGGCATGTAAAACACAATAAAATGCATATTAAATCCAAAAAACATTGAAGTACTTCTTTAAGGATATAAAATGTGTACTGTTCACATCTAATTGTCTCATTAATGTGTTCTGGAGAATTTTTGGGCCAAAACTTCTAATACCTCTCCTACTTCCTTAACATTTTCAGCTGCAGTATCACTAACTCAGTTTGCCAGCTTTCATCTCATTCCTGTCCTTTTTCTGTCCTCTTTGAGGATAAATTCCCCTTCAAAGAATTTTTTCTTCTTAGGTTCTTTTCATAGACATAATCTCTGCCCCACTTCTCTGCTCTCATCTCCTCTTTAAAATCCTTCATCTCTACATGCTCCTCTAAATCAGTAATAAATCAAACTGAGGATCAGACCCTCTGATTTTCTCTTTTAGTGTCCTTAACATACCTTTATTAATCAAGTGATCACACATAGGGAGAAACTTTTAAATCTTTGGGTAAAATCTCAGGCCAAATAAAAACTAAACAAAATGGCAAAAATGCACTTTTTGCCCATGCTAATGCTGTTCAGCATAGCAGTGTTTGAAAAGCTTAGAAAAGTTTCCAGTCTGTGGTGATTTGAAGACGGTGGATTGATGAAAGAAGAAAGAGATGTTAGGAAGAGAGGAGAGGCCAGATGACGCATGTGTTCTTAGAGGATGGATTGCACTGATTTTTTTTTCTAATGAATGTACCAAAAAGTTATTAGACAGGGTGAATGAAATTGGCAGAAGTTTTATTTGGCAGCTTGATCTTTACATCACAGACCTCCGTTTCCGAAAAGCTGTCTGTGTATTTTCAACAGTTTTGATGTAAAGTCAGTAAGAGAGTGCTTCAGTGCCTTTACATTTCATTAGATGTTTTAATTTAAAATACCACATCTGGTTTGAATCCAGTAAAGCTGATTTTATAAAGAATTAAACAAATAACCACGAATGAGTAGTGTCATTGTACTTAAATAGAAACTTTGAAAAAACGCTAAAATCCCTCTTCACAAAGTTTTTAGAGAATGGTGCTTTATTCCAACATGCCCTCACTTGCTGCTATTTCAGAGGCAGTGTGTTATATAACAGATAGCCATATTGCTGTTTACGAGCTCACCCCGTTGCTGCACACTGAGCTGAACAGAGCACAGAAATGACCTTTACAACAGATGACCTTTTCTGCACAGCTCAACAAGGATGAGATGCTGTCAGTCATCAATGACAAAACGTGTCCAAAACACCCCCAAGCTGATGCCAAGCTGATGCACTTTCCTTTGGAACAAAGCTAAAGAATACTTTCTATAACAAAAGGATATGATAAGATTCTATGTCGTCAAAGCGAACAGTGTTGGAAACAGACTACAGCAGTCTGAAATAAACAAAAGGCTACACAGGGTAGGTATTAGTAGGGCTGCGCGATATTGGAAAAAACTGACATTGCAATTTTTGGGGGGGTTGCGATATATTGCGATGTATATTGCGACATTAAAAATAGAAGAATTTTCACCAGATGACTTGAATAGCTCTTTTTGGGAAGAATTTGGTTGACTCACAATGACACCATTGTATTCATATAATACCGTTTAATCCAGGATAAGGGGACTCATCTGTGAATGATGAAGATTGCTGTATATAAAAGGGATCCAGGAGGCCTTGTCTCTGTACAAAATAGAATAGGTTTCAATTTCAGTTGCTTTTTTTCATTTCCCTAATAAATGGGGGAAATGCGATAGTCACATTGCATGCGCGATGTGACTATTGCACATGCGCACATTGCGATGGCGATGTTCAAACGATATATTGTGCAGGCCTAGGTATTAGTATTACTTCTACATAAACAAGAGGCCTAGGTCTATGAATGTGATGTTTTATAGTATTCAAAATCAGTTTGAAAACCTTAGTTGATTATTTCTCCCCTTTACAAATACCAATATTGCATCCTAGTTACGTCACTAGAAAGTCTGATAAGTCAGCTTTACAACAAGGTGCACCTTGAAAGGATTGTGCATTTCTGGAAAAAGCAACACAGCTAAACATGTGGCTAAAAAATGCCATATTCTCTACAACCAGAAGCTGACGTTCCTGTATGCAGAGTGGCAGCCCTGAAAGCTGTGTGAGACTGGTGAAGTTAAAGACAGACCACAAAGTGGACATAGAGAGAACAACATAGAACAACACAATAAAAAGTTTGTTTCCTTAACCTTGATTTTTTGGGGGGAACTGTTTGGAGTTAGCAGTTTCCTGATCTATCACAAAGTTAAGAAGACGATGGCAGCACCTTTGGCTCTTGAGAAGCTGTCCATCATGACTGAAGGAATGTGCAGGGCTGTCAACACTCAGACTCAAGCGATTTGTGAGCTCAATCGCAAGCTTGATGCGATTCTCGAACTTGTTCGCAAGCAGGAGAACACCTTGGAGAAGTTGACAGCTCAGCTCGGCTGAATGGGCCCACGGATTCAGAAATATTGCAAAATTGCCTGACAGAATAGTAAAACAATAAATCATGAACAGAAGAAGATAAAAAGCCCACCAAACACTTCCAAACTAGAGAGAATCATCTCCAAAGCAGTCACCTACACTGGTCAAGAAACATTTTAAAGTATGTAAGAATGTAGTTTTTGCTGTGAGTTTGTTTAAATGTTGTTTTTGTTTCTCAAAGGCCAGGCTCAGAGAAAACACATTCAGATGTAATAAATCTTGGTGACTCTTGAACTGTGTGTCTTTTGTCAGTAAGATCTAAATTAGGTTTATATATTGTATTTTGTCTCTATGGTCAAGAACTGTACAACTTTGATCTGATATCATTTGACCATTAAAATTCTGACAGCCCAGCCAGTCCTGAGAAAACATGACTTTAACTTGATTGTGTGAAAGGACATTGGTTCTGCATGCTTTGTTACACAATAAAATTATTAAAGACAAAACAGCTTGGAGCTAGAAGTATTGAAGTGCAGGCTTCATGTTGCAATGTGGTTTCAGTTTCCAAATATTTGCACTGGCCCGGGTTAAAGAAACAAAGCAAAGTTTGATCCCTGGACCTTAAATAACTTGCAGTACACCATATCTGAAAAATCAAGTCTTACTGGGTCATTTATAAGTCATGTCAACATTAACAAATGGGAAAAAATGTGACTGCATGTTCCACACCTTATCACTACATCACAGAGCTCATTTACTTCTAGGTTTTTATTCTCTTTAGTAGATTTGACATCTTCTGTGCATTAAAGAGCAGCACTGCAGTCAAATTAACAAAGGGTGGACTTGTTAACCAGCCA
Source organism: Scarus forsteni (assembly GCA_036419115.1). NCBI lineage: Eukaryota > Metazoa > Chordata > Actinopteri > Labriformes > Labridae > Scarus > Scarus forsteni. The sequence continues at coordinate 9,246,048 of JAZDUH010000182.1, read as the reverse complement.
GGACCAACAGAGTTTAAAACTGTGCTTTCACGCTGTCTGGTGTCACAGGTCAGTTTCATCTGTCTGGACTTATGGACAACATGTTGCACTTTTGGCAAGAACTAGCTTAAGTTTGGCTATGTTCACTTTGGAGCATTTATACTTTGTACATGATATGATGGAGAAGACAAATGCTCCCTCCTTGATCAAAATACTTTGAGAGGTAAATGACTCCTCCCTGGCTGAGGCTGCTCTTACATGCTGCAATAAAGTCTCAATAATAAAAATATTCAATTATTTTAGCGATTCTTGCAATTGAACATGTCCCCATTTAAGTGTGGAAGCAAAGTGTTTGAATAAAAGAAGCTATTTCAATAGATCATTTTTTTTGTTTCCCCAACTCCTGTTCCAAATTTATTATATTGTTTTGTTTTGTTTCTTCTTCAAACAAAACAAAACCATAAATCTTTCATTCATATTCACCCACAGTTTGATTTCACAGCAGCTGAGTCATGTGAAGATCAAGCTTTATGTTCAATATGTCAGGCATAGCATGATTTAAAACAGTGCCATATTGTTGACAAATTACATTGTGTATGAATAACTGCACTATTCATACAACAGCAATACATGGCATTTAACAGCAGAGATCCAAAACAACAAGTTTATTTAAATATAACGGTATATATTATAAGCATCCTCCACAGTAAGACATGTTTCAGCGCCAAAGATAAATAAACAGCAAAGGCCAACACAAATGTGCACACAGACACACACAAGGTCTATCAAAAACGGCCCCCTATCAAGACTCACATGAATAAATGACATTCACCACACCAGATAAAAGCCTTTAACAAGCTCTTTAATTAATAATCACTCAGAGGCCTTGAAATAGTCAGAAGTGGTTTTAAAATGGGCAACAAATTTTAGAAAAAGGTCCAACGTTGCTAACAGCTCTCACTTATGGAAGAAGCTGCTTTGTATGCATGCATGCTAATTTTAAGCCGCTATGTAAACACTCAATCTGCTCATCAGTGCTTATTATTTATACACCACTGGGTAATTTGGGCTTTAATGTGTTACCCAACCACATGCAATTATTTTCTATGACACAAACAAAATACTAAAAGTAATCACACATTAGCTGATTCATACGTTTTATTCATATCATTTCTATTATATAAGCCAGGTGGACTGTTTCTCTACAGCTCAGCTTTTGAACCATTTGTCAAAGCATCACTGAACTAGAAAGCAGTCAACGTTTGCAAACCTCACATATTGCTGTTACATCTAAAAGCAATAGTCAATGAGAAAGTTACAAAAATGAATGTAAAGTATATGTTAACATGTTTGAAACCACTTCACTAAAAAGGAGAAACAAAAAAATTAAGCTAATTTTATACCTCATACTTTATTAGCAGTCTAAACAAACCAGGTCAATTTGACCCAGGAGGACAAAAGGTGCGTAGTAAAATGAAGATAATAGGAAGGTTAAGTTAAAGAGGACATATCATGCTTGTCTCTCCTTTTCACTATGCCAGACTAGGATGCCTGTAAAGCATTTCTGTCCTCAGTACAAGTCATTTAGTTCCTTCATTGCCCCACAATAGCGTTCTCAATATCCTCATTTTAGGCCATTATCAAGCTCTTGTTGAAACGCTTCGTCTCAAGGATGACCTAAAGTTACCTCGCAATGTCACAGCCCTTTGTGCTCTGATTGGTCAGTTCTATCGGGGGTAGAGCCAGCCTGTCCTTCTTCTTCTACTGTATTTTCTGGCAGGCTCAAAGCAGCGACCGCGTATTGAGTCCCCCTACAGGCCAGAGCTGGTAATGAGGGAGTGTGAGTGAGGGAGTTTTATACCCCTGCTGCTGGATGTGTTCCTCGGTGAGGGTTTGGGGCTGATGGACATCACAGAGGAGGAAGTGTTTTATCAGATTACTCCAATAAAAAGAAAGGTACCTCGTGTCGTCATGACGTTTGAAATCTCGCGGACATCTTGCAATGACCTATTTTCAGAGGCATCAAATCTCATTCTAGGATATCAGAAAAAATACCATGTCTAATTTTTTTGAAAATTAAGGGGGTGTAAGGTCTTGTTTTCAAATTTATTATATTATATGTAAGTATAATATAATAAACCTTTACAGGTGGACAGGTATATATATAATAAACCTGTCCACTTTCACCTGTCAAGGGGTCCTATCACTGGATTCACACCTAGTTAGGGTGAGAATAACCTTTTGAGCAGCAGAGATGCAAGACACCGATGGCTTATCTTCACTGTTAAGGTGCGTACACACCGGACGCTACTTGTACTACCTCGGCGATTCCTCTCCATGCAAAGTCAATGTACAGCCGCAATGGGGCGGGGTTAACCCTCCCGTGATGCGTTTGCTGCGTACAAGACGATTAGCGGTGTGTGCAAGTGTGATGATACCCTAGACAGACAGTTATTCATCCAGGCTACAGCATAGCAATCCATGTCTGTGTGGGAAACATAAGTCAGTGAGGACATTAGTTCCGCCTAGACGGACGGCGGTAAACTCACAGATAATGCTGCTGCAGGGCATCAGCTGCAGTGTTTTGTGGTTGATAAGTGAGTGAAAAGGATACATCCTATTATATGATATGTGATATGATCGCGTTGAAACTCGAGCAGACGTGACCAAAATGAGGTATTTATGGACGCCGGACGCTAGGTCAGTGGGCGATGCGATTTTGGTAGCTGGGTTGCTTGGGCTGTGAAAGCAGCATTAGACACAAAACAAGAGTAAACTGCAAGAATGGTGTTGCTTGAATATTGCAATATACTTTGAAAATGAGATGTTGTGACAAGGTAAATATGGCAGAAAATGTGAATTAATGATGGTATTTGCTGCTGTAATCAAAATGTCATAATTAATTTCAAGTCTTTCAGCGGCCAATTCAAGATGGGCAGCGGGACGCACTTGGCCCCCAGGCCATAGTTTGGACACCCTGATTTAAGCTGTCATTATTTAAACAGGCAGGCAAAGAAGACTAGAAAGCACTCAGAGAGCGCAAACCTATGCCAAGGTAGCTCTCATATTGCCGTTACATCTCTAGCAAAAGAACCATGAGAAAGTTACCATCATGATATGATTCCTTGAGCCTGAAAACCCACACCAAGCACTCAGAATCATTCTGATATCATTACTGGTTAGACAGTTATTAAGCAAAAATTAATGTTGGTTAATGGTGGTTGTCTGGATCACCAATAAAATCTGATCGTTTTTAAGTTTGACCATCGCAATATGTCCTGAAAATTTCAGCAAATTCTATCCGGTAGTTTTTGTGTAATCTTGCTAACAAACAGACAAACACTGGCAAAAATATAATCTGCTTGGTGGGGGTAACTGAATGCCGTGTGAAACACATACAGTGTCCATAAAGTCTCCTTACAATTAAAAAAAATATATTACAAAGACAGATGATGAGATATCTTAACCAGATTTGTTTTATTTTAATCAGTGTTTATTAAGTTTTTTTATTCACATTAAAATGTTGTGTTTCAGATATTCTGTTAATGGAAGGAAAACTGTTAAATGAACCCCTATAAAATGGCTGCTCCACAAGAGAAGGCACAATGTGTATCCTGGTTTACTGAGACAAAATCAGATGTGTAGACACAGCGAAACTACTGAACTGAGTATGGAGAAGATCCACCATCGCGTCCTTCAATTTCGCATGGCACAAGAAATTTATGGAGATTGGGTCAGTGTTGGATAAAAGGAGGAGTGGGCGACCAAGAACATCTGAGGAAAACATCAATTGTGTAAAACGAGCCTTTCCTTCCACTAACAGAATATCTGAAACACAACATTTTAATGTGAACACAAACTTAAATAAACATTGATTAAATAAAACAAATCTGGTTAAGATATCTTATCAACTGCCTTTGTAATTCATTTCTAAATTGTAAAGAGACTTCATGGACACCCTGTATAATACATCCTATAGACAGAGTTGTTTATCTAAGGTATAAACCTTTTCATTTATTGATGTGTTGCTGTCTGAAAAAAGCCGAAACCTTCACTGTACATAACTGCTGACTGAAAAAGATGCTTTCATGGCTGTTATGTCTTGTCAAAAGCCTAAATGTTGTAGCTTTAACTTGACATCACAAGAACATAACAACTCAGCGTTTACATTTAATGTGTCATGCAGTCTGTGGAGATGAAGGGACTGAAAAAAGGGGGAGGAGGGAGACCCAGAGCACAGATACGAAGAGTAAAGATGAAGCAACACATAAAAGGGAGAAACTAAGCCAGGCAAGACTAATCCTATTTTCCATCTTCCTCTTCCTCACTTTTTTTTAATCTCTCCTCTCGGTCACTGTAACCTTTCAGACGTCAGGCTTCCCTCCCCCTCTTAACACCCCCGTCTTTCTTCTCTTTTGTCTGGGGTTAAATGACCCTGCTTGGTACAAGAGCATCATCCAGGGGAATAGATAACCTTTGAGTCAATCCTTTTAATCTTTCTCACACACACATCCTCCCTCCGTCTCTCCCAATATCCCCTCCATCCATCTCTTCAGTCTCTGCCTGGGTGTAAATGTGCAGAGGACTTAAATTTCAAAGTAACTAATAAAAGAGACTTCATTTACAGGCCGCACTTTCACATCTCTGCTCTCCCCTCTTGATTAATGTTTTACATAGAAGAACCTTTTTGCTTCCCCTCCTCTTCTTCGGAGATCACGTCCACCAATCAGGAAGGTGCAAGGTGCTTTGGCGAAGTGCTGGTGTCGGGGAAATATTTGAATGATTGTGACCCTTACAGGCGCTCATCGTCTGCTCGTCTCTGGGCAGCAGCACAAGGCTGACTCTGTACTGACCCGTGTTGGATCAGCTCCCCGGTGTGAGGCAGTGTGTGCATATTTTATCGCCCCCTCTACCCAGCAGACACAAATATTACACACCCTTCTAATCTGCTGCTGCTACTCCTCTCATGAAAACCAGCACTGTCAGTAGATTAAAAAAAACTGAGCGATTAATTAATTATGACCTGTAATTAATTAACCTAATTAATCTCTTTTTGATCTCACTTAAAAATTGCTGAAAAAAGCCTCAACTTGAGGTATTTTCATTGAAATTCATTTCAATGCCACAATAATAGATTATTGTCGCAGATCAAAAGATCGTTCTCCATCCCCCAAAAAATTAAAGCACAAGAAGCCCAATGCATAAAAACTCTCCAGCTTTAACGGCCCAGGGGACAGAGGCGGAGCTGCAGATCTGACGACAACAGGAAGTGACTGCATGTTTGAAAACAACAGCAGTGTGCAAAAGTGATCTCCGTAAATGCAGAAAGATCTGCAGTTTTATCAGAAATGTATTTGAGTTCTCCTTCAAAAGAGGAGCGAAGAACGCCACTTCAAGCTTTCTTATGGGAGATGATGATTTTGCTCTTCTCCGAACCGGAGATCACTGCTGGGAAACTGGGAGAGACGCAGAAATGCTGCACTAACAACAGCTCTCAATGCTCTCCTCAGAAGTTTACCAGGAGAACTTGGTGGGTTTTGTCATTTATGAGATTCATGTCACATGATAGTGGCAGATGATACATCTGTGTGGTATCATTTAATGTAAGATAAGATGATAGTCTAAGGACTGAAGTACTTGGTAGTCTGAGCTAACGGCTAACAACAGGGGCTAGCTGCTACATCATACTGTGGCTTGATATGATTGGTCTGTGAAGAGTGTGATGACCAGACCGATCGTCCAATCAACAGCTGCCCTAGTATTTTAAGGCTTTACCCTCTGAAAATAGCAGAACAGTGAAATCAGATTAAAAATTAGATTAACAAGTTTAAAAACATAGTGCGGGGGTGGACATTAGCTAAGTTGGTAGAGCGTCCGCCCCATGTACGGGGGCTGGGGGATGACATGCAGCAAAGGGCCTCAGCCCTTTGCTGCATGTCATCCCCCCTCTCTTCACCCGCTTTCCTGTCTATCTTCAGCTGTCCTATACAATAAAGGCCATAAAAGCCCCCAAAAAATAACTTAAAAAAACAAAAAACATAGTGCGCTAATTATGACTGTAATTAATTAATCTAAATTAATGCGATAATTTGACATCCCTAATGAGAATATCATGTAAACTAGAAGAATCTGTGTGTTTATTAAAAATAAATTACAACTATCAATTTTTTTTTTAGCAGTACAAAAAGGCAGAAGTCAGGAGTTTAAGTACCAAGGAGATGTGTTGAAACAAAACATAGCACTGCCCAGCAGTGCTGAAAATTTAAATTTATGGGTTACTGGGATTTGGCCTCTTGGAGAACTTCTATGAGCTTTGAAAGTAGTGCAAAGTAATTTTGATCACTGAATTGCTCACCTATGTCTACTATAAGACATGCATGTAGAGATATTAATGTGTTTGCAGCCCAGCGATCAAGTCCAGCATAATATTTCAGTTAAATGAGCATAAATGATTAAAGTAAACGATTATATTCAAAATCATTGTCAACCCCCGGCAGGATAACGGCTGATGGATCCCCCCTCTTTTGCCCTCCACATGAACTGTTTCTTCAATAAATCCAAAGCCTGCGGAAATGTTACTGGCAATAATGCTTGGACTATTACCAAAGAGCATCAAACACCCGATGTTTTGGCCTCAATCCACAGACTTTGCATTCATAGAGTCTGTTTTTAAAAGATAATTTTAAAAACAAAAACAGTTCAGACAGCCCCCTAGTCAGCACCTCAAATAAAGGAGTGACTAAATGTTAAGTGGGAAGATACAAGAATCTTACAAGAACAATAGCAATAACTGTAATCAAAATTATATTAATAACATATAATAATAACACTGGGAGAGTGGTTTCAGCTTTTGGTGTGATAGTGTGCTGTCCTTTATGTATCAATATTATTATAATCCACTGAGGAGAATAAACACATAAAAGCTTTATTACACCCTTTTCTAAAAACTATTTGCAGCTTTCACTGCACAGCTCACTGAATTATAAATCAAGAATAGTTTAATTCAAAATATAAAGTCCAAAACAGACTATACTAACATTGAAATACACACAAAAAACAACAAAAGATCATGGGCACTGGTTAGATTTGATATGCAAAAAAAAAAAACATGAGAAGCATTTTTTTAGAAGTGAGTTAGCTTTCCTTTTACATCATCGGAATCAAAATTGCTTTATACAGGATTACTGCATTTTTATGATGAGATTATAAACTTAATCTAATGGATTATGCAGAAATATATATCCCTGCTGGAAATTTAATCTATGAATAGCCCTCAGTTTAAATGCATCATACGACATGTACGAATGCCATGACTGCAAAGACTGATAGAAACTTATAAAAAAAGGTCCATATCACTATTCTTAAAGGTAGAAATATTCTTGGAAATGCTTCATTCTATAATTCATTCCTTTGGATTTCTTATTTGTGGATGGTGCACACACCAACCTCACACTCAACACTTCTGAGCTGATAGATGTTTTTTCTGTCCGTTGTTTTATCAACAGGCCTCATGACAGTCATCTTTAATTAAATTTTTGGTTCTCATATCAGATCATGTTTATCCCTCTTAGTCACCGGCTCATTCACATCCCTGCTGTTGGCAATATTGTGCACTTGAAATATTTGGATATATGCAGCCGGAATATCATTACTGTTTATCTGTAGCTCAGCTTTAATTAATCAGAGGGATTACTGCTGCACATCTGTGTCTAGGTGGAGATTAAAGGATGAAACCTGTGTTATGATATTTTATGTTTATCTGTGATGTGAGGAAGCGTGTTTTTAAATGCCACACACACACACGCACACAGTGGCTGGGTGATGGGGGACCTGTACTGTGTGTAAACAAACTGAAGGACGCCACTGGCCACTGTTACGCAACAGCCCTGATGCTAAACCATCGTCATGACAACAGAATAAGCTGCTTCCTCTGTCTCTGTTATAATTCTCTGTCCTCACCTCTGTTCACCACATTGTCTCACCCCGCTCTTAGTTTCTGTTCATTATATATGAGCCCGGCTGAAAATAAAATATGCAAACCCACTCTTTTTTTTTCTTCTTATACTCCCCTCGGGTTTACTTTTTCTCACCTCATCTGTCCTCCCCCATGTCTCTTTCCCCTGAGCTCCCTTTCACCGCATCTCTCTTTCTCACGATCGCTCACATTTGCCTCCACCTGTCAATCAATCACAGCTAATTAAACAACAGCTTAATTTAAGGATTTATCTTTTCTCTCAGTCAATCCCTCTCTCGAACTCTGTGACCGACAATGTGATACACTTAATTAAAAGAAGATAAACTGCTTTTTTCCTCCTTTGCCACGTTTTGTCCCTCTCCCCCTGTCTCACACTACCACCCATCATTAGTTTTTGGGTCTTACAGCAGCTCAAGTCACACTTTGTTATGTTTTGCCACTTCTTCACCGTGAAACAGACTCATCATGTGACTCCTGACTAATACATGAGAGACGATTCCCTCCTCATGATGAATTCCTCCTCCTTCCACACTAAGACCTGCCAGTCACACATCTGAATAATGTCAGGCTTATTACCGTATAACGTAATGTGTCTAATCTCTCAGTCTTTTGTCCGTCTCCTTCATGCCAGCTTTACATTCAGCCACTATCCTCGTGATGTCTGCCAGAGAGGGTAACAGAGCTGTAATGAGCAGCGTGTACTGATTTTCTGCTTCTGTTTCCCTGCTCTCTCTGCTCGTCTGACTCCCTGCTTACTCTGCTTGATGTTTTTTCCCCAGCTTGCTCTTTTCAGTCTTGCACTTTACTATTTTTCACCTCTGCTCTTTCCTTATTTTTGCACAAAAGAAGTTATGCACCTGTAACAAAAAGGAAGACTGTATACTTGGGTATTGTAAGTAAGTTAAATTCTGCAATGAAAATAACCATAAATGGTTCATTTTACATGGACAAAAGAGGCTTATGTTTATTGTGCTTACAATTTGAGTCATAACATGAAACAAGAAGTAAGGGGCTAAAAAAGCTTCATATCTGTGTCTGAATATACCTGCAGGGAATAAATCAGGAATCAGGGATGCTTTAAACAAGTTTACGGAAATCTAAAAATAAGACCCACGGATCTAGGGCAGTTCCATATTACTTATTTATGTTTCAAACTTGGAGGCATTAAGTCAAAGGCTGGAGGTGCCTTTTACTACTTCAAAAGTTCAGCCCTTAAAAGGGCTCAGTGATACTGGATAAATATGAAATAATATTTTAACCTCTCCCTTATACTGAAACGTATATCTTGAAAATGAAATAAATAGCTTATTTCATCATTGACATGATAGTATTTGTTCCTAGTTGGGCCTCTGATTACTTTCAACATTTACTTTTATTTACAATTACTCTGATTTACTTTTACATCTAAACTCCCTCCTAGTTTTATCATCACTGCAACGTTACAGAGTCACAGTGATTTTTCTGTTGGTTGATTCTGCTGTAAGCAGCAAACTTTGACTTTTGGCTGCCTAGAGAAAGCAGATTTCACTCTTCAGCTCTTTGGAGTTGTGGTTGCTCATCAGGCTCTAGACATCAGCAATAGTAATATTTCCTTATGGTGACTGGAGGTCAGAATCTGGAGAGAACCGTCCTCAAATATAAACACAGTATGCAGAGTTTCAGTCATTTGGACAGAAATACCAAGAATTTGACCATAAGTAGGATTGTTTATCAACTTCTTCACCTACCTGCTTCTGTGGTCAGTGGATAAAAAAATCTACCACTCACATTTTTCATCAGACACTTCACTTTGACCAGCAACATAAATGACTACAGTCCTAAAGTGACTTGATATCTTATGATGTAAAAAGTTTAAACCACTTAAAGGTGTAGTCAGCGATGTGGGAGAAAACAAGTGGAGAGGTTGTTTATAAACAAATTTAGACCCGCCTCTCCCTTCATACCTCACCCCTGGCTCCACCCCTGAAAGCTGATGGACGTGCATCGTCATGGAAACGGCCAGAGAAACTGCGTAGCTGACCAGCGTAGCTAAGGTAACCCTGACTCGTCAGACAACTCGACTGACAATATTGATAACATCACAACAACAGTACATTTTGGCAGATTAGACAATAAGATGAATGCCTGACGGCTGTAACTGTTACCCCCAATTTCCACCGCACGCGAAAGCGCTGCGCCGCGCCGCGGAGCGGAGCGCCGCGATCTTGCTCCGAATCTCAAAACCCACTGGAAGCGGCGCGCCGCGGTGCGCCGCGGTGCGCCGCGGAGCTCAATCTGGAGGGGGAGGGCTGATGATCCCCCGAGAGCCACGGCTCTCATGAGAATAGCGATGTCACACGCTCATAAAACATGTTATAGACTGAGAAAAGCAATAAACAACACCTCACTTCACTTCTCTGAGGACCCTCTGCTGGTCCCAGTCACCCAGCTTCGTGAATTATTCAACTTCTGTCCGCCTATATCCATGTAGAAAGACTATGGTGTCATGCATGCAGTGTTATATATTTCTGTACCTCTACAATTCACTTTTCTTCGTCCATGGTGTCGTGTTGTCTCGGGGACCCTCATACAGACAGCTGGCCTGAAGCTCCTGCTTCCGGTTTCGACGTAATGACAGTTAATTGACGAAAATTACGTGCAAAAGTCTGTGCATTGTGTTTTATTTTGAAACTTCCGGTTTGACTTCCTGTCTGGGGCTTTCTTAATGACTCTGAATTTACGAGGTTTGGAAGCCGCAAAAATAGACCTGAAGCGTATCTCTCGCGCCTGGCGCGCCGGCGCTTCAGGATCGCTGGCGCTTTCGCGTGCAGTGGAAATTGCCTGATAGACTACAATGGGAGCGAAGTGCTCCGCAGGACGCTGCGCGGCGCGGCGCTTTCGCGTCCGGTGGAAATTGGGGGTTATGTGAAGCACCACAAAGCTAATGTTGCTTACCTATCCAGCAGACAGACGGCAACTTTCGCGTCCGGTTTCATGTCTTTCAATTGGCGGAGTTCCCTCCACCGTCGGAAAGCAACACCAATGTTGACCCGGGTCTTCGCTCTTTCATGGTCATAGCCCTTCTTTTTCACTTTTCACTCCTCTGACCTTTTTCTTTTGGGCTGTTTTTCAGCCGTTGCTACTGCACATATTGTATCTCTCTCTTACACTAACTGCGCACGCTACGCAACCTATGACTCCCCCTCCCCCCTCTGTCTGATCTGTGCATGAGTATGATTGCCCCCTGGATGTGGGGGGTGTACCCTGTTTTGGTGACTCAGCCCGAACCACAGTATTTACCTGCTGAAATTCAGAGCCAAGGCTGTGTATTGAAACTGGATTTTTTTTTTAACATGCTGTCAGTGGTGACATCTTGTGAATGGAGAGGAGAAATACGGTGAATTTGACAAATACTGCATTAGATTAGAAGATCGCTGACTACACCTTTAATAAAACAATGACATTCTCTTTTTATTGCTCATCTGTCACAAATTACTCTGTGACTTACGTATGCCCGACCTGGCATCAGCCACAGCACAAAACACGTGCAATTGGCAGATGGCTGGTGCTAAATTTCAAGCCTGACCAAAAATGAAATTCCATTAACATGAACAATATTTGACCTTATTTTCCAAAATAGTTTCATGGCTGGACCACAGAAAAGTGTCATGATCTGGCTCTCACATTAGTTAAGTTACCCATTTTTTTCTTGTTTTAATGTCTTGTCTCTATGCTTCCTGTTTTATTTTGAAAGTTCACCTGTCTTTCCTTCTTTCCGTAGGTTTTGCCTCCAGATTCGCATTGTCATGATCCCTTATTGTGCTTCCCCAGCTGTGTCTCATCATCTCCAATCATCTATTAATCCTTTTGTCTTTCCCTGACTTGTGACCAAATAGTTTGTACCATTAAAAGCTGCGTTCACACCAAACGCGACTCCTCGACCAAAATAGCATTGCCCACTGAAGTCGCAACGGGTGTCCCTAAATACCTCATTTTGGTCAGTCTCGCCATCGCTCAGTGACGTCACGTCCACTCGAGTTTCACCAGGATCGTATCATATATCATATACAGTAATAGGATGCATAAGCTAACATTATCCCAACTGTATCCTTTTCACTCAATTATCAAACACAAAATACTGTAGCTCATTACCCTGCAGTAGCATTATCTGAGGGTTTTCTGCGGTCAATCTAGGCAGCGCTAATGTCCTCACTTACTAATCTTTCCCACACATAAATTGTTACTCTGCAGTCCAAAAGAAAAACTGTCTGTCACTGGTACAGCCACACATGCTCACATCGATGATTGGCTGTTGCAGCGTAGCCACACACGACATCAACTGAAAGATCAACTTTTTTTTTACAAGTTTGGCAACGTGCGACAAGCGAAGTGATTGCCTTGAACGCAGCAGTAACATCAAGGGAAGGGTTAGTCCCGCCCCATCGGGGCTGTACACTGACTTTGCATGGAGAGTGATCGCCGAGGACACTCAAGTTGCTTTTGGTGTGTAGGTACCTTTAGAGTCACTTTCCAGCACTTCCTCATAGCCTAGTATTGTCTCATCCATTTTTTCTTTGGCGACGTCATTTTGCCCATCGCCTGTCTGTACCTTTGCCTGGAGTGTTAGCTTATTAATGTACCAAATATGGACTGCCAAACCAAGCCCCTTTGCCTTACTCTGTCAGTGCATATGCCTGGGGTTATTTGCCTGACTATGTATTGAACCTGAACTATAAATAAAAACTGTTTTTTGGATCACGGACTGTTGGCTGCAATTGAATTCTTTTGTGCAATGAGTGTTCTGAAACCATGACAAAATCAATCCTAATGATAACAACTTGGAACATTTACTGAATCATTTATTGCTACATAAGGCCTCTGGGGCTCTTGTTAACTTAACTAGTTATGAATGATTGAGTTCTATGATGAGAAAACAGGCATTTTGGTTGTTTAGGGTGAGCTGTGTCACTTATATAAAGCATGATAAGTACATAAATGGAAACTATAAAAGGCCTTGCTATTGAATTAGCCATATTTTGCCTTAACTCTGGCTAAAATGTTTGCTTCTTCCGATTACTTTAAAAGAATGTTCAAATCACTATTAAAAAGCACTGTAGTTTTCACATACCGAGTACCCCTGATCTAGCTGTATTTTCTCTCTCTCTCTCTATCCGAAATGCGCTGCTGGAGCTCCTGTCCCTCTAATGTGCCCTTCCCCATGAGGTCCAAGTATGCTCTGATTGGTCAACTGACCTATTATGTGGTAATTTGGCAGTTCAGTGCTGCCCAGCATGGCTCTGCATTTGTCTACTCTCTGTGCTGTGCACAAACTTTTGAAACCAGGGGAAAGTTTTAAAAACGCATTGCCATCTGGCCCCATGTAAATGGGACTCAGCATTTTAGGGTGAAATGCTGACGTCACCGCATGTACAGTACTCGTTCACATGAAGGTTGCGCGCGCATACCAGGAATAACAACAGCTTCAGCTGTCTATCAAGTAACGTGCTGTTTCTTATCCAGACAAAACTATCCAGTCAGATTTATTGTCCTGACAAGAAACTCCTGCGTCTTCATTTGTCCACTGGAAATCTTGTATGTGAAAAGTTTTTCGTCTTCATACCTGTGTTGTAGCAGTACTGTTTCTCTGTAAATCTACATCGCCATCTACTGGACTGGCATGCACGCTACAGCGTTTCCAGCTGGTCTGTCGTCACTATATTAACGCAGATTGCTTTTGAAACTGCAAAGGAAGAACCTCTACGTTTCAGGTGAGTGTCTCCGTGTAAACAGGTCTTTAAACTGCAGGTGAAACAATGGTAGGAAGTCAAACTGGTAGGTCTATTCAAGGGGGGGGGGGGGGGCATTTCTGGCAGCACCGGAGGGGGGGGAAGAGAAGAAATCCCAATGTAATGCACTTCTGTCTTGTGCAAAGTACTCTATCACATGTAGGAGACATGTAAAACACACTAAAGGGTTTATAAAACTCAAAATCCCAATATGGGCTGATGTACAGTAAGCATGTAATGTAGAATTTCCTTGAAATGTAAACATAAGATTTGCAGCTGAAAGTAATAAATAGAACTGATAGTGAATGCATTTAAACATGAGAAGTCAGAAGATCTGATATCCTGAAAAATACCCCCATAAATATCAAACTTCATAAATCTGCCCACAAAATTTAATATGAGAGAGAGAGCTTCATAACCTACTCCATCATCCCTGAAGTAAGAAATAAATTACTCCAAAGGATTCTGCAGTCAACAGGTTAAATCCCACACTGAGTTTTAAATCAATTGAATCACTAGACGCTCCTGATGAGAGACCACCAAAACACCAGCATCAGGAGCAGAAATCAAACTTAAACTCCTGAGGCGCTCACTGACAGCATCCACACTGTAGGTATTTAGAGTTTTTGTGGTTGCCGTGTTTTCTCATCTCTTCTTCTTTGTGGCATCAATTCTCATCAATATCTCCGTGAAAGCACCCTGCCGTTGTAGGTAAATGTCACATGCCTTACATAATCTTGGATGCACCAAACCTCATTAGGAAAGCAATGGTAACTATGGCGATGAGCATCTTGGTCGACCCCCAACGTAACTTATGCTAAAAAGGCCAAGGGGTTGCTATGACAACAGGGAAGAAAACAAGGGGAGAAAGTTAGAGCTGCACGTCCACAAACACCTCCAGGCATGCAAACAAAAACAACGCATTAATTTATGGGGGAAAAAATGACAATATACAGCTAATATTCAACTCCCAGTCTCTCTCTATTATCATCATGCCCGGCTGGAAGTCCAGCATGTGTCCTCTCACACTCACAGCCACAAAACGTGAGACTGTGCTGAAGTGACAGCCGGCTTGTTAGTGCGAGTTCACATGAATGCTGATAAGGGAAATAACTGAACGTTGTGTTCTGATGCTTCATCCTGTCAAAAGAGGTTTAATTCCCTGGTTATCTCTATTTTCCATGTCTGTCTTCACTCCACCATCTCTTGCCTCATCTTAATGTTGGACGTTTCACACTCAAAGCAACATGCGATTTACTCTTTGCTGTTACTATCTGGATGCATGATTCACCCAAGGAGGATGTATTTTTCCCTACGGCGTGTCTAAACCTAAACATCCAACAACCTCCTGCCAACTGTGCATGCTAATTATAAGACAAGAACAAGATGGGCCTCCTTTTGTCTTTGAATAATGGGCCCCAGTAGAGCGAGGAGCGAGGTATTACAAGTCGCAGCCAGGCAGATTATTGATTACTACACCTTTCCAATAAACCTAGGAGCATTCAGCTACAGAGAAAAAGGACAATCTGCAGGGGACAAAAGACAGACCCAGGATGAAGTCCAGCAGAGGCTCCTGTGACGATAACAGGATTTATGAAATTATGAGATGTTAACAGATTAAAATTAATGAATATTGAAAATGAATGGAAAGATGAAACTGACTTATTCAGTCTGAAATAATGGCCTGTATGAATAAATCTGAGAACTTATTAGAGACAAAATATAATTGTTTAGTTGAATTGTATTAAGAAATATCTGCACTTTGTCATTTAATTGTATTAAATAAATGGATGTAGGGCAGAAAAAAACCCATTATCAGTTTAATGGATAATGAGATCATGATAATATAACAATAACTCACTGATTTTAAATATCTGTGCAATAAATTAAACATAGAAGGGCAGATACCGCTGTGTAGCAAATTCTACAAATGATTTTGCATTGTCTTAAACAGTGAATATAATGAGGCATACAAAGAAAAACATAAAAAGCAATTTTATCTACTAAATCATGATTTCTATGTGAATTCAACACAGTCAGTGAATTTCAAATCAACATACTGTAAAATGAATGACAAAGACTTTTTGTCATGTCATATCTGTGCAGTGGTGGCTTTCGTTTTTTTCACGGTTTTCCTCAATTCAGACATTCATTTTAATTGCCTTAGCATGTGTTTTCAACAGATATTAACCCAAAACAATCAGCTTTCCATATATTTGTTGAACAAAATTCAATATCATCTGGATTTGGATGGAGTAAGAATGACACAAAACGTCCTTTACATAATGCCGTGGGTTTTTTTTTAAAGGACATAGCATAATGTAACCAGCCTTGATGCCTTATCAACAGCCTCTTTAATTTGATGCTGTAGGTGGGTTGAAAAAAAAAACTGCCAAAACAACATGCAAATTCGTCATTTTCAGATGCAGAGTATATTTCAAGTAAACAAGTCAATCCGATGAATCTGGGGTTCTTGATCAGGAATATTGATGGCAGAAAACTAATTAAGAGCAGGAGTTTCTCAAAGTTATGAGGATGAGATGTTTGATCAAAATCTACTATGAATGATAGGACATAATATTATTGTCATGGTGTAGTCAGATTTCTAAAATCTCAAAAGTGACCAACTTCATTACCTTTTTTGGATAACTGAGAACAAAGGGTGTTTTATTTTGAAAGGATTACCAGATCCTTGATAACTGTCTGTGTAGCTTGACTGCATAGAGTTAATAGATTTTAGGGATGTTCGTGGTTCATCCTTGTAGTGCGCTCTACACGTCAATCAAACCTTGTACTCACTGCATCTTTGCTCGAGCTCTAGACATGGATGTAAATACTGTGCATTTGACTCTGCACTACGTGTGTTAGCACAGGACACACAAGAATGTCCAGTTTCCTGATGTGGTGGGATTTAATCAGAAGCATGAACTTATACAATACCTATCAGTAGGCCTGGGCGATAAAACAATAACGATAATTATCGAAACATAATTTTTGTCAACAGAAATAACAAAAACGTTCGATAAAAGTCGATAGATTTAAACTGTAATTACACCACCCGAACATCAGAGAAAGGGGGGCGCTAATGCGACGTGAACTCTAGCTCCCGACCAACATTCAAGTGCAGAAGAAGGTGACGAGGACCAGAGCGGCTCACGCAGAGCATGAAAGCTAAAGGACAACAACACAGCCAAAATGAGCGATGATGAGACGGAGGATAACACCGAGCCTACGCACTCAAAGCATGCTGAAAGAATTGTAGACAAGAGAGGCCCCTCATCTTCAGTTGTTTGGAGGTATTTTGGCTACTTAGAGTCTGATAAAAAAAACAGAGCGGCGTGCACTGCAAATTTGCTGACATGTGCCAACCAAGCACCAAGCACAGCTACCTGCCAAGAAGCAGCGAAAGTCACTGGGCAGCTTTTTTAAGAAGCCACACCTCAGCAGCACAGGAATCACTGATTTGCAGTCAGTTGAGGCAGAGCTTGAGAGCTACCTAAAAGCTCCAGAAGCAGATGGGGAAACCGAACCCCTACAATGGTGGAGAATGTATGAAAAAAACTTTCCACGAGTGAGCCAGCTAGCAAGGCGCTACCTGTGTATCCCTGCAACCAGCTCCCCCTCTGAGAGGGTATTCAGTACAGGAGGGAACATCGTGACCTGTCACAGAGCAGCATTAAAGCCCGATACTGTGGACAGACTTATTTTTCTGGCCCGTAACCTTTAAAGCAATGGCTGTGTTGTTTGTTTATTTATTACATTTTTGAAACTGAACATTTTCCTTTGTCTATTTATTTTGTTGACATTGTCAGACACCTTAAGACTTTATGCACAAAAGGCTTTAACATGTTGCTGAGTGTTAAAAAAGTGTTATGTTTAATTTATATTTTTTTGTAATTTATATTTAGTTTATATTTAATTTTTTAGGATTGCATGTCTACCTCAGATTTTGTGCAATGTTCTGCATTTTGACTACCTCATGTGCAATGTTCTGCATTTTGTTAACTTTTAATTTTGTGCAATGTTCCTCATATTTGTGAAATGCTGTGCAGTAGTTTGTCATGTTCTGACATCAAAGATTGGTTAAAGTACAAAAGCAGCATCTGGTTTTATCAACTTTCACTCAGGGGCAAAAATCAGCCTTCAAATTAGAAAGAAAAAATGATTTGATAATTCGTGATAATTATCGATATCGACTGATAAGAAAATTTATATCGTGACAACATTTTTTGTCATATCGCCCACCTATCAGTAATCAATAGAACATTAGATCAGCTCAGACTGAAGACCAATGGACAAAACACCATCGGGTGCAAATAAATACTGTTTTTACAGCATTTTCCTCCACGTTAAGAAGTTTGACTAGTTACTGTGTTAACTGGTGGCTTTCAGCCAACTGTGTTCCTAAATGTCAGCTGATTAAAACAGAGAGAGTCCTCATAAAAGTCTCTTTTTTGGGGTTAAGAATAGGGATGTATATCGTTAGGATTTTATCGATACCGATACAGATACCGATACTCCTAATCGGTATCGATACTTATCGATACTCTTATCGATACTACAACATGTAATTTTGTGTAAAAAATAAAGACTTAACAAGATATTAAAAAGATTCAACCTTTTTTTATTACCACAAGGTCATAATAAAGCTTCAACAGAATAGAAGTAATGCATTACAAATGCTCCTCAGAGACAAAAAGAAAGCTAAGGAGATGGCCAAACCCCTTCATGCCACCCAACAGACTGCATGTACAGACAGACCCATATATCTTGTGGTGCTAAAATCAATACTGTAATGATGACTACTACGGCTCTCACTTTATTTCAATATTCGAATAACCGTTCGAATATGGGGATAAATATCCGTAACCGAATAGTAAATAAATATTCAAATGTAAAATATTGAATGTAGCACCACATCAGGGCGCCTGGAGCAGTGGACCGTTTCATCCAACAGAGGGCGCTGTGAGCGCAGCTTGACCGTCAGTCACATCCGCTGCTCTCTTGACCTCAGTAAACAAAGAGTTTACGCTCCGAGTGGACATTAATCATCTGAGGAGAGCTGTGCCGTCGGCTTTTCATCCAAATTATACAGCCGAGTGCAGCGGCGCTTCGTCAAGAGTTTAATCCCGTGTGACTGTGTTGTTTTCGACAGGGTTTTTACCAAAGGGGTGGATGATAGAGTCTCTGTCGGTGCTGCAGTTTTTTGTGTTAGCCGGGCTGCTAACTCTACTCGTGTTGCTATGGCAATCAAACAGCCCGCACTCCTTTAGCTTTATACTATGCATACGCTCCAAGTGTTTGGTGATGTTGTTAGTATTTCCCCCCTTGGACGCAACTTCTCTCTGACAAAGACTACATCGGGGCCGAGTTTTCATTAACTTTGCTAAAGTGTGCCCAAACCTTCAAGCACTTAGCCCTAACCGACATGCTTGAGCCGGATGGCGGTAGTGTCATAACTACGTGACAGTTGAAGAGACGTTTAAGTACCGACAACAGTGCCGTTTTTCCAGATTCTTAACGCTATTCGGGTACCGACCCAATTAGGGACCGGTACATGAAAGTACCAGTCCACGGTATACATCCCTAGTTAAGAAACAAGCCTATGTCTCTTTCTGAAACAGAATTATAGTGAGTTATACTATGCACATGTGATTGTATGTCGCCTGTCCCCTTTGATAGTCGGTCTGTGACTATATCGTGTGACATAAAATCAGGTCATAGTACAAAAAAAGCTTGATGACACTGATTTACAACACCAAAACAATGCCAAAAGAAACAGATTAGAAATATCTGTAAACTCTGCAACATTTTTACGAATAAGACCTGCAACAAACCTTCCTCCACAGTGACAACAGGAGAAGGTAATTGTCTCATCCCTCATGGTGTTTCATTGTTTCCAACCTGCTTCCTTTCAGCTTAGCGTACAATCAATGATACACAGATCTGTTTCCCACAGTACTGATGACACACAGACAACCAGCCACCCACACATCAGACCACACACACACACACACACACAAGGACAGACACATTATCAAAGTAGATTCAGCCTCTTAAACAGAGCAGACAGACAAACGGACAGACAAAGAGGAGGATATCTGCAACAAAAAAAGGCGAGAATAAACAAAAATACAGGAGGCTGACGTCAAAGTGTAACGTGATAAAAATAAAACATTCAAAGGGTCTGTGCTGAAAAGGGGACAATCTCTGCCTGAATAAAAACAAAACTCAGCTTACACTGCCACTGTCTGTCTGCTGTGTTGATTCATTTTGTTCTGAAGAACTTAACAGGATTGAAGATTCATGCATAGTCTGGTTACATCAGCACTATGCACTGTAATATTAACCAATATCCAAAAAACAAACAAAACAACTAACAGACATGAGAGAATGAGACATAAAGACAGACAAAGCAAACTGACTTAAGAGCTTGTTAGTGTGATATAAACGCTGACGCTGACAGGACCTAAAACAGCTCCACTTTTCTTTATTTCCTTGTTGTCCAGGGACGAGGGAAGGCTGGCAAAAATGATCCAAAACTCCTCCTTAGCATCGAGGGAGTGGGCTAATCTGATCTGGGGGAAACATTTAGCCTGAGTTATGGCTGCTCAGAGGAGCAGACTTTAAGTCAGCATTGCACTTCCTCTCCCTAAAACAGCCACTTAAATGTTTCATAATCAGTCATGTATAATAAATAAACACAGACACAGCCATTCTCCTCAGTGTCTGTTTTTTGTTTGTTATCTTACTTTCATGCACTATTAATCCAAGTAAACACGACATATGGAACAGAGAGTAAACTTGGTGAATAAATTAGATCAGTATATAACTTGCAGAAGCCCGATGATGACTTCAACAGCGCTGCTGATTTTCTCACAAGCCCACACAAAGTGATCAATACAACACACACAATGAGCACTGATCCCTGGCTAATTATTTCCTTGTCCATTAAGGTAATAACAACTTCTATTTTTAAAAAAAATGGATGTTAAAAACCTCAGAAAATAGCTCCACACTGGCCAAATCAATTCCTAAAATCAGCTACTAAGAAACAAAAATGCAACTTCAAAAATTAAATCACAAAACCCTTCTTTTCTTAAAATAGTCCCATTATCTCTGGATCAATCATAGAAAACACAGAGCCAGTCAATTCTATTGATGAGGATGACAGCAGAGCTCAATTAGCCAGGGCTTTTCACCAGCAGGAGTAAAAGTACGCCCATGATTGCATCACCTTAAGCCTGATTTTACTCCCATGGGAGAAGAATAACCCTGTGTATAAACAAGTTCCCTCACAACAGGAGTACTTATCGTAATCTGAAGAAGCCAAAGTCAAACAGCAGTGGAGGTTGGAGTATTTGGTTGCTTCTTTGTTTGACCTCAGAGTAAACACAACCTGTTTCTGTTTTAATAGCTGCTTGTTAGCTTCTTATGATGTGGTCAAATAAAACCACAGGTGGAGACATCTGGTCTGCTTAACAAAGCACCAGTGTTTAGAGACTTGGAGCTGTATTTGGTGTAATCCTATAAAGAAGCTTTCCTATTAACAAAACTCTTGATAATAAAATGGGAATATAGCTTTAAAGTGAGGTATCAAAAATACCAATGTTCAATAATGAAACAGGGTCCCTGCAATATAAATATTTATATAAAATGTGTATAGGAATGTGGCAGTTACCAATAAAACAGTTAACAGTGGTAAAATTTCTGACGGTTAGTATTATTGTTTCCTATTTTAATCACTGTTCAAACCGTGCCTGATTAGCTCATATTGTCAATAACTCGTGGTATATTACTCATTGCCTGGAAAAGCCAGAACTATGTGTCTGCTCCTACGCAAAGCAGCAGTAATCCCTCACATACAGGCGCCTACACATACACAGATTGCAATTTTTGGCCTCTGAAAGTGAAAGTATGGTGTTTTGTAGCCGCACGGACACTGTACCAAAGATTTTTTTCCAATTGAAATGGCCAAAGTCCAAAATCTGTTCGTATTCTGGATTTTACAAGGATGATGAGGGGAAACTAATTGGAGGCAGTCACCCTGTCTGCAGAAAAAAAGTCACTGGGAAGGGAAGAAGAACCACAAACACCCCCACAGCAGCATCAGAGGGGAGAGGCCTGGCTGGATTGCTGAGAAACACCTCAGTGAGTAAACAGAGACGTGTGGTTCAGGTTCGGGTTCTGACCACTGCAGAACACTCTTAAGGTGTTTTCACACCAACCATATTAAGGGTGTTTTCACATTAGGCCCACTAGTTTCAAACTGTACCGCGGTGCGGTTCGTCCCCCTCCCCCTCCGGCTTGCATTCACACTTGCAACATCAAACCGTGCCCAGGCCCACTTGTGTATTTACTCAGTTTGAAACAGCAGGGGGCGATATGCACATAAATGGTTACCAAACCTGCTATGGAGAACAAAGAAGAGGCAACAATGGTAACCACTTCCTACACTACTTCTATAGATATCAATGCACCAGACAACCAATGTTTACGTTTCGCTCTCTTCTACATTTTTCTTCAAAAATGTGTTTTTGTATCGTGTTTAAGACGGCATCAGTGACCTTCTGGACCCATGTAAATCATCGTAATCCTCAACCAGAATGAACAAATCGACAAATTGAGTAAGCAAAAGATTCAACCGCGGGATTAACAGGAAGTAATGCATCAAAAGTAGATCCGTTCGGACCACTTTGTTTCACACCAGTGAAACCGCACCAAATGTCGGAAGATGGAGCCGATCGGGACCACCCCTTCATGGAGGTCTCGGACCGGCTGATTTGGTGCGCACCAAAGTGTGGTGGTTGCATTCACATTGATACTAACGTACCAGACCCTGGGCCAAAACTTCTTTGGTGCGCACTAAATATGGTTGGTGTGAAAACACCCTTAGTGCTTAGACATTACCGTGTTTTATTTTCAAGTCTTATAGCTTGTCTTTTTACACCAGACGTTGAATAATAATTAAATCACATAAAATCCATGTCCCCTCACTGGGCACATTCACAGTACTGTAATAAATGGAAGAAGATATGCATTGACACTTGACTAAAACAGAGACAAGCTGTTTTTAAATTTTAGGGTTCAAAGTTTGTGGGATTTCACCTTTAGTTTTAAATCTTGCCAGTGGCCTGGTAGTGATGTCATCAATTCTGTTTGATTTTAAAGTGATCAATCCAGTTACTAATCAAAGTCTGCGGGTGGAGAGACACTGACAAAAGACAGATAAAGACAGAAAAAGAAGACAAGGGTGGAGATACACAGGACAATAGAGCAGCCCTTTTTCAATCAGCAGTTGAAAGTAGGTGTGTGTCTGCATGTGTTTTATGAAGCACTGAGCACAAAGGTCTAAGGTTCACTGATCAAAAGGTTACTGAGTATTCAACAGTGTGCACATACAGAGTCAAGGTATCAGATTTTCACAGTTTTCATGTTTTGAAGACGCGACAAGCTTCACTACTCTTCACACTGTGTTATATCTAACACACACAGTTACAGCATGTACTTCTAATCTTCTTAGCAATCACAAGGTTCGACCGTTTGAACAGAACAAAGTTCACTTGGACAACAAAAACAGAGGGGGTGTTACACCAACGACAAAGAGACTACAACAGAGTAGAGAGGACAGGGGGAATCACAACTTGTGCCCTGGACTGAACCCGTCATTTTTGTGTCCCTGTGGAACTATTTCTGGATTATCCCGCTGGGCTCTGATGCGACACACCAACAGAACGTAAAATTCAATGCTTTAAAGTTATGTGACAGGTATCGATAAAGCCTCCCCTTGACCTGCACTTAGATCTTGGCAGCTGAGAGAAACTTCACTTGAGTAGAGATAGCTGTCAGGATGGATTAGCTGGCGTGTTTGGCAGCACTCAGACAGTCACTTCAACCTGCAGTCTTTTAGTGGCACCTGAAAAACCGTGAGTAACACTTACAAATAAGTTTACCCTCTTGTTTTCTTTTGTTTTGCACTTTTATTAGAAGTTGCTGGTATTAAAAAGATCAGCAAACACAAAGAGAACAAATTATTATACTTAAGTAAATAAAAATGTACGATGTCAGGAGACAACGACAGGTTTATGAACCAGGCTGTTAGTTTGTGTGTTTCTGCTCCATATATGAGCATTTTAACCTCAGGGTGTTTGTATGTTTGGCAAACCAATTTCAAAACTTCTGATCTCAGAGTTACAAAACTAATGATCAGCTTTGATTCTGCTCTTTGTACTTTGTTAACTTCAGACTAATCCAGTAAACCTATTTTAAATTTGTGGTAACTTAGATTTAAAATCATGAGCCTGAACATACTTTTCTCAAAAATGGTACCTGCTCCCAGGTGTATTACAGAAGTCTTCACAACTTTCGATCTCATAATTAAATTAATTAAAAAGAAAAATCAGACTACAAAAAAAACATTTCAACATTAATCTTTCGTCCATTCATGTCTTAAGTCTTACTTAAATACATTTCATCAGTGAATTAATGGGTTTTTTTTAATGCATGTTCAGTTATTTAGCTTCAGAGCACTCCTGTTTGGAGTTTGCATTTCTCCCTGTGCGTGCATGGGTTCTCCAGGTACTCCAGCTTCCTCACACAGATCTAACACTTTGTTTTTGGGGTAAACTGTACAGTGTCCTTGGGTGTCATGAAAGGCGCATTGAAAATAAAATGTTTTATTGTTTTTATTATCACTTAATTGGTAGGGCTGGGTATTTCCAGCAACCCCACAATACGATACGTATCCCGATACTCAGGCCACGATACGATATGTATCCCGATACAAATGAATTGTGAACATTGACTTTGTTTGTAACAGAATTCCCAGCAAATTTTGTTTTTATTACAAGAAGAAAAAGAACAAGCATGAGCTTTAAAAAATTCTTTATCATAAGAACTTTCAGGTCCCCAAAGATTGTAGACCCGAGTTTAACCTCGGAACACATGTTTCATCATGTACTGTAGCTTGGCTTCTACTTTGAACTGTGCCATTGTTGATATACCCAAAGTGTATTTACAACAACTGTCCAAACACTGAGTACGTATCGATTCTGTAGAGTCCATATCGATACATGTATCCCCAAGAAGTGCATGACAATATTCTGCCGTATCGATATTTTGGGCACAGGCCTATTAATGATTTGACTTGCCCTGAGGTAAGGTGGGGGTGTGAATGGTTGTTTGCCTCTCTACGTGGCCCTGCAATCAACTGGTAACAAGATGGGGATGTACCCTGCTTCAATCCTACTGTTAGCTGGCATAGGCTCCAGCCCCCCACAACCTCAAAATGGATGAGAGGTGTAGATAATGGATGGATACTGGCAATAATGTGGCAAAACAACACATATCCTGATACAGGGCTGACACTAGAGTATATCACAAAACTGTTTTAATACTGGGTGAATGTTTAACAATTGACCGTAAAGTGGCAGTATAACATCAGCAGATACATGATGTTAGTGACAGAGTGAAGAGAGCAGACATAAACTAGTCATAAAGAAGCTGGTCAGCGAGCATGAACCCCAAACAAAGTGCTTCTTTTGAGATAATAAGAACATCACACTTCAAACACAGTAACATATCTTTTTCCTAATTGGTCTTTTTATGTAGTTTTCAGCACTTCCAACATTAGATGCTTGAAATTCAGTTTGTAATCACTGTTGTTCATAAAAAAAGCATAGTCCCATCACTATGGATAAACTTTGGTATAACTTTGGTTACGCAAATAAAAATTACTGTAACTGAGTTAAAAACTAAATGCTTGAATGCCAACTGCCAACTAGCAGTTTGATGCTGAGCAATGTACAAGAAATGTCCTTTCTATAAATTATTAACTAAAAATATCAATATTGCAGAAATATCAGCAGAGAACTGCACCACAAAACATGTTTTCTTACACCCTACCATTAATCCATTATAGCTATTGTTACTCTATTCTACCTTAAAATTCCTTTTTGTCTTAGAGATATTTTTTGTATTCATTTCTTCAGACGAATACCTTAATTTATGTCTAATTTCTGTGACACTCAAATAAAATTTGCTTCATTTCTTTGATATTGTTTTTCTTTTCAACATTATTCTTTGTTTACGTTTTTCTCTTATATTTTCCGTATTTTGCTGGTTTTAGTATTTATCTTCTTTTTACTGAGTTGATGTAAGTATGAAGCTGGTCTCTAAACTTTTTCAATATTTTTTTATCAAACACTTTTTTAATTTCATTTGTAAAGCACTTTGAGCTGCAGCTGAATAGACAAATAGATAATACTTTAATTAACCCTGAATTTCTCCCCTCTCTCTCTGCTTCCTGTTACTCAGCAGCATCATGGAGGTCCTGAGTGGTCCCTGGGCTGATCTGGTTTTGCTGCTTCGACAGACAGTCCTGGAGACGGACAGAGGGACAGACAGCTTTTTTCCTCTCTGGCTGTTCGGCCTGCTGATGTTCATGTCCGTCTGTTTGCTGCTGCTGCAGCTGATTGTCTACTTCAGCTGGAAACTCAGACAGGGTAGGCGAGCTATTAACTTTTCATGTGAGGCTCTGTCCAGACGTCTTTCTACTGTGTGTCATGTTTACTGTGCTGCTGTTAAGCTAAATGGATACTGTAGGGAGACGCTATAAATACATACACCCCTCACTACATTATACACCGGGGGAGGGATTTCACATCATGTCACACTCACTATAGCTGCCACCACTTACTATATGTATGTCAGTTATTGTGTAAAAACTCCCACAGCAGCAGTGCACTTATACACACACAGGCAGCCAGTAGAGTCGTGTTGAGTCTTATTCTCACATAGTCTTTAAAACAACACCTGACAGCTCCTGCCGCATCCAGGTAGAAAAATACCTACAGGCCCTGAAGCTAAGCTACACTTTAAATAATGGAAGACATCCAAAATAAGCTACAAGAACAACACAAAACTGAGAAGTAGGCAAAGTGAAGTAGGACACAACCAAACTTGAGTTATGAGTCAGCTATCACCAAGTTTTTTGAGCAAGATTTGTCGTTTTTGTTTTAATCTGAATGTTGGTGTTAAAGTTTTGTGTCTCTTGAATGTGGACCCCTCACTAACATGACTTTTTTTTAATCTGCTTGTGTCGTGTCCTTTGTGCTGTGCGTTGACATAAAAAAGACACACAAGCACACGGTCGGGCACACAGCAAAGTTCAAGGGTCCACTGTCACCAGCTGCTCCCTCTGGATGTGTTTCAAAAAGAGGAAAAGATTCACCTTACAAACAGCAGAAATCTGGATGCTGTCATCTGCACTGTTGTATATTGTGTGCAGCATTAATGCTAAGGTTGTCCAAAACACTGTCTTTGAAATGAAACGTGATGCCAGTGAATTTAAAGCTGCTAATGCCCCAGTCACACATTCCCGTTTCTCATGGCAATAGTGCACGATTGTCATAATCCTGATAAAACGTGCTTTGGTCGTGGTGCATGCGCTACTTGGTCTGGATCAGCATTGTATAGTCGTGGATGAACGGCGGGGAACGTGGAAGGGTCCCGACAGTGTTGAACTGTTCAAAACTGTCGTGGAGAATCGCCGCTCTCAGTATAGCGGAATGGTAGCCTAATGCAGTCCGAAGGTGAACGGTATTAGCGTGGCATGTACGGAGCTCAGTCGGACTGATCGTGGTTCAATCCTGAAAGCTTTATGAGGACGACTGACAAGGATGTATCCATTTGTGGCTGACTACGTCCCGTTCAAGACGGCACAAGCGACGGGCTCAGTCAGGGCTTACGTGACGCGAATTGAGCTTGAGCGGGGCTGACGTCGTGTCAGCGGGATGGATATTCATGGAATCCTCATCATATCGCTGTATTTACCTAATTGGAGCAGGACGAACGCCCCCGAAGTGCTGTAGAAGCGTTACTGACGGTGTATTTACGGGGTGTGTCCAGGGGTGAGAGTCAGTCATTTCAGCCCATATCATAGCGATCACGCCAGCCTCGTCAATCGTGTACAGTCGTGCACAATCGCCATGAGAAACGGGAATGTGTGACTTAGGCATAACATGCCAATGATATTATTCAAACCGAGCAGATACATAAAAAGAATAAACAGTGTTGGAAGCAGGGTGGCACAGCAGGTTAGTGCATGTGCCTCACAGCACATGCACTCAAGACGGTTGCTGGTTGGACGCCCTGTGTTGACCAGGGTCTCCTTGTGCCTGTCTACGTGGGTTTTCCTCACATTTTTCTCCTTTCACATTTCAAAACATGCTTGTTATGTAAATAAGTGACTGATGTATGAATGTAAGAGTGAAAAGTTGTCTGTCTCTCTTTGTGGCCCTATGATCAGATGGTGACCCCTTCAGAGTTAGATGATAAATTGCAAAATGTTCCTGTAAAAGGCTGAAGTGAGCCTGAAACTTTTTTTTCTTGCCACCAAATTGATCCTAGGGAGCGGATAGCTTACTTGAGTTCGTACTGTTATGCCTCCAAAAGGTAAACTACACTAATACTCTATTAGGAATAACATAGTTAAAAAATGTGTTTGTGATCCATTTTTACTTTTGCTCTGACTTTGTAGCAAATTTGTTTGAGCTGTGAAAATGTTGCCAATTATTGATGCAATTTTTCAGAACATCATTTCTTATCTGAGGTCTGTATGACAGAAAAATTTTATGTGCATTATGATAAATAACGTTCTGATGATAAGATATGATTTCTGATACAACTACTTTAAGTGAACCTTGCAGAGTTTAAGCTGCTAGCCATTTGCAAATGTCTTTATTTAAAATAACAAAAGCATCTTTTTATATTTTCTGACCAGATTTCTGCTTTCATCCCATTTTTTTATTGCCTTTCCTATTCTTGCTGATTTTATGTTTTTATGTTTAGTCCTAATGGTCTCTTTCTATGCTTCATGGTTCTTGTATTGTCTGGGTTCCTATAAAGTATGAAAAGGGCCTTCAGTCAGAAATCTGGAGTATTAACACAGTATCAACCGTCGCCCCTTTGTCTTTTCACCTCGTGTCGTTTTACCTTTGTGTCTTTCTGTTGGCCTTGATCTAAGTTGTGCTTTTTGATTTTACTTCATTGTGCTCATTGTTTGTTTGTGTTTTATTATTTTGTGCTGAATGCTTGTCAAAGCACTTTGTAAACTGTTTTTTTAAAAGTGCTATATAAATAAAATTATTATTATTATTATTTTCAAACCACTAAAGTTGCAACAATTACTCTAACAGCACATGACAGCCAACTTGAACAACTTCTAACTGCATCAAAATGGCAAGACTATATGACAAACACACATGCTAACTGAGAAAGCCTTTCTTTGTGGAATATATATTTGTCTTGCTCACTGTAAAAATATTAGGGCTGGGCCATATGACCGAAAAACAACCTTAATTATTACCACAAATATGATTTTATTTATTATTTTAAGTAATATTTTCCCTCTCAAGAAAAAAAAACATCCTCCAAGTGACTAAAATACTATATGATTAAAGTTTTGTCAATAAAGTTTTGTCTTTGTTATCAAAACATGTTCCAAAACTAAACAGACTTTCCCACTTACAGTTAAAATGCATGCTGCAACCTTGTCATAAAATGTTAAATATGTTGTCGAACTTAGGCAGGCTTGTCTACATGTACACTGAAGATTGAGCTATTATCACAGTATATTAATATTAAGCTCTTGGATCAAGATATAATCCCATTTAAAGAACAAATAAAAGCCTAAATATCTGCTTGTGCTAAAACCTGAAAAGGCCTACCATAATGAAAACTGTACATTCTCAGTATGTATATTTTTAAACATTGCAACAACTTGTGATTGGAGTAAAAGTAAGTCTTTAAGTCATCTGCAGAAGATAATTTGAATTAATTTATTTAAGCAATACATTGACAAGCCCTATAATTAATGAGGAAAGGTGTATTGTAAAACATTCCACTGTAATTACATTAAAACGGATTCATAGTGCAGCCCAACGTGCAATAGAAAATAGAGAATCAAACTTCATGAGGGGGTTGTGGTCTGTTTGTCTTCCTGCATGAGTGTAGGTGTGTGTCTGTGTTAGTCAGTGCTCTCTGTCATGTGCACTGATGTATTCTGAGGACTCTTGTAATCAGTCGTGTCTTACCTCCACCTGCAGCTCGCTGTCTGTCTGGCACTCACACAGCAGTGAAGCACCTCTCTGTTGAAGTGAAGGGCTTCATTGCTGAGGTCAAAAGTACTTTCCTCTGCCCTACGATTTAATCACCACAGGCTAATCATGAGCTGGTGGGTAGTTAGAGTGCGTGAGACCACTGAATTACATTTTCACGTGAACTTACTCAGAGATGCAGAAGTCCTTCCGGTTGTCTTTCCTGGGGGATTTTATGAGGAGACACACCAAACCACAGCTCCACCTCCACAGCTGGCTTTTCGCTTTTCAAAAATGCACCAATTTTATAAACAGAAAACAATAAATGTTAAGTTACATGTGTACGAACAAAACTGCGTGGTAGCCTACTAACAGACAATTACTTTGAATTATGTTTCGTTTTGCTGTCTGGCCTGTCCTTATGCTGCGTTCGAGGCAACCCGTAAGTCGTATATTTCCCACCTGTAACTCGTGAAAATGCACTGGAACAGCAGTCGAACTCGTAACTTACAACTCGCGAACTCGTACCAGATCGATGTACTCCGAGTTACGACTTGTGACGTCACATCACTGCCTAACCAATAAGGCAGCCTCTAAATAATGACAAACACTGTAAAGTAAACTGTTACATTATTCATTGTTTACCCGCTTTTGTTTCACTCAAATGAGTTAGTTGATAAAGAATTTATATTATGATGGCTACCATGTTGGTTAATTTACATACAAGAACTCCTGACGCTCAAACTGAAGTCGTATTTTGCCTGGAACGCTTTCAGGTCGAAACTCGGAGATTTTAACTGGGAAATATACGAGTTACGGATTGCCTCGAACGCAGCATTAGCTCACCACAAATGTTAGCAAAAAACGGACGAGCTTTTCACTTCGTACGTTCAGCTAATGCGCTTACTGCCAACTATCAACTATTCCTGCCTCAAAAACTTTTGTTTCTTTAAACAAAATCTTACAACACAAACACTATCGACTCTCTACGGCAACTGTTCTCATACCTGCTGCTGGGAAGCCACCAGACTACGTCCAGCTCATCTCTCTGCGCATGCGTGGACTGCGGGTTTTTGAAGTGAAGAAATGTGCTTTCGAATATATTCAAAAGATAGATAAAAACAGAAATAGAATAAAAAATATATAGTCGTTACATACAATATACTCGAAAAGGTGTGAGAGGAAGTAAAACTTAACAAGTCCCACCCCTTCTATATTGGCCAATTGAGAGGTCATACAACTGAGGTGAATTAAATATGAAAACTTCCATATTTTACAACTAGAAAAGCACTCGGAGAGCGCAGACCTCCGCCAGCACCGCAGTCCTCTCCCATATTTTGTTTTTTTACCATAAATATTAGTCCTACCTTTATTTCATGTAAATATTTAGATTAGACCATGAAAAAATACCATTAGCATTTGGTTTCATAATGATATCTATTTTGGTTCAGTAGTTCTTCACGAAAATCGCAATATTCGTCATGGTGGATCCAGACGGTGATCCGGATCAACACCAAAACTGAATGGTGTTCATCCAATTGAATGGCAGAGGTAAATATGGAACCATTTACATTTAGTATATGTAAATAAACGACTTGATTAAATACTTTATTTTGTAGATCACATAACACTTGCCAGAGCATTTCATCACAAAAAACCTGGAATAATAATCAAAATAAAAGAAAAAAATGGGAATCAGTTAATTATAATGATCAAACTATGTTGAGACAAAGAGACACAAAGCTATTTTGTTGATCGTCATTTTTCAAAGCTCACTGAAATTGACTTTTGTAAATCCTAATTTCCATCTAAAATCATGCACATTGCCCTGGCTGTAACCACCCAAAACCAAAAAAAAACTACCTTTTTTTTTTTCTCTCACAAAAGCCTGATATTCAAGAGGTCATGTCTTTGAATAATAATTAGTATTTAACATCTCTAATTAGGTCAGGTTAGTTAGGCAAGTGAAACAAATATATACTGTACTCACTGGGAGCAGAATATAATATGAGTGCATAAAATTTTTTCAGACATTGCTTGTAAAAAGCACGTTTTTGTGTTTAACAATATGAGTGCGACCGATATGTATGGAAGAGTATTAGGGCCACCCGTGGGAAAATAAAAATGAGAGTGGTTTTTTTCATCATGCACTTCGAGAATAAAGTCGAAATGTGGAGAATAAAGTCGGAATATAATGGCGAGAATAAAGTTGAAATAGGATGTCGAGAAAAAAGTCGAAATGTGGAGAATAAAGTTGGAATATAATGGCGAGAATAAAGTTGAAATAGGATGTCGAGAAAAAAGTCGAAATGTGGAGAATAAAGTCGGAATATAATGGCGAGAATAAAGTTGAAATAGGATGTCGAGAATAAAGTCGAAATGTCGAGAATAAAGTCGGAATATAATGCCGAGAATAAAGTTGAAATAGGATGTCGAGAATAAAGTCGAAATGACGAGAATAAAGTCGGAATATAATGGCGAGAATAAAATTGAAATAGGATGTCGAGAATAAAGTCGAAATGTCGAGAATAAAGTCGGAATATAATGTCGAGAATAAAGTCGAAATGTTGAGAATAAAGTCGGAATATAATGGCGAGAATAAAGTTGAAATAGGATGTCTAGAATAAAGTCGACCTTTTGAGACTAACAACCAGCGCACTGCTTCTACAAAATGCCGTCCAGTCAGTTAGATGAATTAGTGAAATTATACTTCGGACTCGGCTTTATTAACAAAGAAATACTTGTAATAAAGTGAGGGAACGGGATAAAGTGAGTCCCTGCATTGTATTTTATTTTGAAACTTCCGGATGCTCCACACTTTGACTTCCGGTCTGGTGCTTTCTGAACGACAGTGAATTTACGAGGCTTGGAAGCGGCCGCTCAGAAAATCTCCAGCGCCTTGGTACGCGCCGGTGCTTCAACAACGCAGCACGAAACGTACTGCAGAGCACTTTGCTCCCATCCTAGTCTATGAAGCAAATTTCACTCTGGCTACCGCTGTGGCTCACTATAATATGGCAGGGTAACGCTTTATTTATCCCGTTCCCTCACTTTATTATAGTGAGGTAACGCTTTAATAACGCGTGCCGACACTATAGAAGGCATTCCCTCGCATTAATAAAATATTCTGCACCCTGCCACCTCCGGGGCTCAAAAGTGGGCTAAAAGAGAAAGTATTTCTTTGTTATTAAAGCCAAGTCCGAAGTATAATTTCACTAATTCATCCAACTGACTGGACGGCATTTTGTAGAAGCAGTACGCTGGTTGTTAGTCTCAAAAGGTCGACTTTATTCTCGACATTTCGACTTTATTCTCGACTTCCTATTTCAACTTTATTCTCGCCATTATATTCCGACTTTATTCTCGACATTTCGACTTTATTCTCGACATTTCGACTTTTTTCTTGACATTTCGACTTTTTTCTCAAAGTGTATGATGAAAAAAAAAATTCTACCCCCTCTCATTTTTATTTTCTCTCGGGTAGCCCTAGTACTCTTCCGTAGATATGAGACCTTCCCTCAGGGTTTCACTGGTTTCTCTGTCTCCCACAGCAGACACAGAGCTCTCCAGGTACCCGCAGGACAGGAGCGCCATCTACAGGCAACTGCGGAGAGGTACACACCTGAGGAGGAGGAGGAGTGTTGGATAGCAGTCATACCTACCAGGACTCTGAAGAATGAACTGTAATCTTTGGATAAACAAGATAAAAAGAACTCCTGAGGACTTACTGAGGGGGACACACCTCACAAATGGAGGTGTCATGAAAACTCCTGCAGCCTGCAGATATCTTCAAAAAGGAGGGCAGTGCAGTCAGCATGGAGCTCAATCCTGTGTGAGACTCCCAGGGATGTCCAGAGGTGTTTCAGTTGGAAAGTGTGGAAACAACTAGCAATCATATGTCTCTATGTTTCTCATAATAATGTACATTTTGCTTTGGTTAAATCACCATCCTAATGTTTAATGTTTAATTTAATGTCACAGATATTCTTCTGCTACAAATGTATGCTGACTGATCCCAGTGGAAAGTTATTTTTTTTAAAAACACATCTACAGAAATATATCTGCCTCCCATATGAGCTGGATGAACAAATGAATAATAATGATTCACTGTCTGATTTGATTTATTCACTTTGCTAATTTTTATAAGCAGGTCAGTTTAAATTGAGCTTTCATTGGTAACTGTATTTGATGAAGTGCATTATCTCCTGTAGGCTGGGTAAATAAAATAATAATAAATGTTTGGATTCATGTCCTCTTTGGGCGTCAATGAAAAAACCTTAAGTGCTGTGCTATATACGTATATATTAAAGGTCCCATGTCCTGCAAAATCAGTTTTCTTTTTTATGTTGGGAGCTTGTTGACAAAACTAACATTACACCTTTTACTACACTCAGCTCACAGAGAAATGCATGATGTTTCTTTGATGAAAATTGTTTTTTAGCTCCCTGGGGCTTAAGATGTCATAAATATACAGCAAGGTGGGCAACTTTGATTACCAAGAGGGCAACATAATTCTTTCAGTGCCTTAGGGCCGCACTGTTAGATACTGTCAGGCACTCTAAATCAGGAAGATAATATATAAACCAAAAATAGCAAATATAAAGCTTTAAAAAGAATTATACGGACATATAGTTTAACGAAAACACAATTTAAAATTCATGATTTAATGAGCATGAAACAACAAAAGCCGGTTTAAGTTTATTTTTAATGCAATAAATGAATGGATATTTATAATTAGAGCACAAATGTATTATCTTAACCACTGTTTACAAACATGGATATGCTAATATTGCTAATATTATAATGCGCTATTAAATATATTTAGAGATACAATCATTGTAAAGTTTGTTCTTTAAGGACTTGTAAAAAACAAAGCATGTAACAACAATCTAAGGTCAGGAGAAATATTTACCACCTATTCTAATTTGTGCGTTATGTAGCACTGGTTACGCATGATGAATCGTATTTATGAGCTGTTATGCTTTTTTCATCTTTCCAATTTGTGAGGTGTAGAGCCAAGAGGCCTTTACCTTCTTTTCTTCAGCACATCAAACGCTGACTGTTTTGAAAGTCGCTCTGTGACTTATAACCCCACCTATCAGCCATCATTTGGGCAGCCAATCCCCACAGAGCTCATGACTATAGCCTCTTGACCTCTCAGATCTGAGGGTTCCCAAAGGGGAGGGGAAAAGAGCTGCATCTGAACCTCCAGAGAGATTAATTTTTCCATTAAACTTAAATTAAATCCTTTCCTGACAGACACTTAAGACATGATGTCATCGGTCAAACACACGAGGACATGGGCTTTTTATGAAGAGTTTAAATATGAATGAAAGCAGACAGAACCAACAGATGTCAGAGTATAACAATCCTTTATTTAAACAGTGTTACACAGGGGGAGGAGTGACTGCGTGTGGGGGGAGACACAAGACAATCAAGCTGCTAGATAGAAAAAACGTACAGTGATCATTGGTTGGCTAAGAAAGGAACCATGCGGCAGCTGTGGAGGATTTTCCAAATCGTTTCTCAATGAAGTTTTATGCAGCTTAAATACAAAATTGTGCTGGTATTGGCAAACCTGTACTGTGTCTGAGCTGTAACAAAGCCTGAGATGGTGCTGTCAAAGTGTTGTCCAATCATTGGTCGTCTGTTATGAAGTTATTGTACAAGTAGGATTGAATTTATTGGCAGTATTTGTTGCTCTTTTTGTAACTTTGTCATCAAAAATCCTAACATTTAACATCCCTGATAGTTTGAAAATCAGCTGGCTTTGAATCATAATAGGTTTGACTGAGTGACATTTCTTCAACTTTTTGTGTAGCTTGTTTATCGTGTTAAAATTACTTATTGAGAAGCATTCACGTTGACTTTTCTGTCAACATTTTGGAAAACCTAAACCTCACTGCCCCAAAGCTCCTGTGACGGGTTGTAACCAGCACCCATGACCCCCTGAAGAGGTTAAACGTGGGTCCTTCACGTACAAAAAGAAAAAGGAATCAGTGGTGGAAATGATCTGTAGTGGTGTTCCTCCAATGTCAAACCACGGTGACAGTATTACAAATATCCAAGAGAGCGCACAAGAAACCCCATCTTTTGACAACTAAACCAGCTTCACAGAGAAAAAGACACAAAATTATGAGAAAATCTACAAATATCGCTACAGATCTGACTTTTAAAGGAGCAAACGCTTCCAAAGCTGCCTAGAGACTGTATTTAAAATGTTTTTCCGCTGCTTCATTTCTTTGTAAGAGGGTCGGGATTTAAAGCATCCCCCTCATCTGGAATGTAATTTAACTGCATAGTCGAGGTCAGACCAGCGCTTCCCGAGGAAAGCCACGACTGTCAATGCCACTCTGTCACTTCTGTTAAAAAAAGGGGGACTGAGCTATCTGTTGACCCCAAATCAAATTGAAATCAGACTGGCATTTCAGACAAATCTAGGCAGTTACAGGTGGAATGTTTTTGTTATAGTCTGTGGTACTCTTTGCTTACAATCAGTTCAATGTCAGGAAAAAAACATTTCTGTTTCTTATAAATGCTTCAGACCAAGCTGTACTGATTAATCCATCCATATTTACACAGAGCTGCATTGAGTGATTTCTTTCAGCTTGACATTTGAAGTAAGAAAAACAAAGAACAAAACAAGCCAAGAATCCGAGTAGGTGTTTCAAGACTCCTTCAAACCTCTGACACATTTCCCTTTGAGCTGTTACAGTTCTGCTGTGACTGTTTCAGTGTATTTGTAGAGTACCGACTGTCCCATGGAAAAGACAACTGATTATTTTGAAATTAAAAAGAAGTAACTTTAAAACTCCTGTGACTAACTTTTTCAACTGTGTATCTTATCTAGAACATGGGAGGGGAGTGTTGAACCGAACAACAAAATAATCCTGTTTTGATTACTGCCGAGGTCAGACTACACCGTGTTTGCAGGATTTTGTCTAACCCAACGGTCTTAGGATTTTAGGATCTGTTGGCCATGAGAATTGGTCATCTCATCTCATGTCGCGTGTCTCAGTGGATGACAATGAAACTCTTGAATGTGTCACAGCATCCCAACAATAAGTCTAGCATGTTTTTACCACGTACAACTTGTTCAGTCACATGAGACATTAACCAATTGGAACTCGGGCTGGGCGATTTTACCTAATCTCAATAT
Source organism: Scarus forsteni (assembly GCA_036419115.1). Taxonomy (NCBI): domain Eukaryota; kingdom Metazoa; phylum Chordata; class Actinopteri; order Labriformes; family Labridae; genus Scarus; species Scarus forsteni. The sequence goes on along the minus strand of JAZDUH010000182.1, from coordinate 9,209,073 downwards.
CATGATTAACTGAAGCTCTTACCTAGATTCAATTAATGAACAATTAATTAATGCTATGCTGGAACAAATTAGTTATGATAGCGATGGTCATTGACACAGTTTTCCTCCAGTATTTACACTTAACTTATTTCTGCTCTATGTCCTCTGCAAAGAATCCAAAATGTGCCCAAACAGCAGGGACAGTATTTTTCTCGGCTACTAGGTCGTCTGATAGATTGGCGCCTGTTTCCTCCATGTTGGCAGTGCATTCTTTGTTCTTGGCGGAAGTGAACGTAGACTATGTGGAAGGGGGCGTGGTCATGTGACTTACGAAGGGAAAGTCATCAAAATAATTGTCATGAGTAAAATTACTTCGATTATAGGTCTAAATGTCTATTTCGATTATTTTTCGATTAATTACCCAACCCCTTGAGAGCATATGTGCGAAGATCAGGGATGTAAACAAATCAAAGATGAAATCAACAGACTGAAAAAGAGAACGATAACGCGAGTGAGTAAAACAGCATTAAGCTAACACATCAGAACTATTGGAAAGACTAACAAAAGTTTGATGAATAAAATTAGGTGTTGATTATCGGCTGCCCCTCCATCTTCCTGTTATCACCTCAGTTGCAGTCAGGAACACATGCTTGTCGGCCAAGTTATGGGACGATTTTCTAATGGAGCACAATGACATCAGAACAGACTAAAAGAAATAGTGTAGTCTGACCTCCGTGTATCTCTAGTTTTACATATTGGCATAAGAAGTATAAAAGGCTGCTTTAAGCATGCCGTATATTGTCTTGACTGACACCTACCCCATGGCAGATGTTAGTCATTTAAAATGGCATTGAAGGAATAATCCATCTTCATGCAGATTAACAGTTTTGATTTTCAGTTCATTAAGAGGCATCTCTATAGATGTCAGTCTGTTCCCAGCGTTTGAAAAACTCCTCACAGGAGCTTTAAAATGAACCCTGAATATTAACATGTTGACTTCAATAGACAGATTTAGTTTGTTTATGTTGTACAGGTTAATTTAATGTGAATATTGAGACATAAATTAACATGGAGCTCCTGTTATGTGCTATGATGACAAATAGTTATTTTCCAAGATCTTTTCTTATGGAGTACATGAATTGAAGTCTTACCAGTTTTAACCAGTGACGAAGAAGTAACTGTGATGTAAGGCTAAATAAATGAAATTGGAAAGTTGCAGGGGAAACATGCAACCGTTTCAAATACTACCAAGAGCACACTTGACAGTAATAAAAAAATGGTGGCCTGCATATCAATGTTTTTAAGTCTTTTAAAAATACAGAAATGTAGTGTTTATTATATTACAATTAAAATATACACTAATATCAATCGAATGAGGTCTATGTTCCTTAATATGCAGGATTGCCTTTAATGCTATTGAATATTTGGTTGAAACAGTTACAGCTCTGTCAGCGTTGGGCCAAAGTTCATCTACACATTCAGAATAATCTGTCATCTATACACTCTCAAACCAATCATCACAGTAGCCTTCTATCTAGACTCACTCTTGCAAGATAAAAATATGTGAAGACATGCTGAACTTGATCCCAGACTTTATTTTTAGCCAGGTTTCATTGGGATTTTCTAGTCTTGTATGAAAAAAGCTGGGAGTAAGTTAAGTGCTGCACTATGACAAAGAACAGGCTGAGATGCAGAGTTAGAAAGCTCCGGTTTCAAGTTGTTTTGGTACCTGTGCCTGTTTGAGCGCTTTCTGAAAAAGCAGATTGAGGATTTAAAAAATTCTTGAAATATAAAAAAACTGCTTTATTAACTCACTGCAGGATGCAAGTTAAATAAGAACATGCATCATTACTCAAATTTGTCCTTTCATTTTGAGATTGTAAGTTTTTACTGCACGCCACCTCCATCTCCCAGTTGAGCTTCAGTTTACTGCTCTTCTCTCCCAATGTGAAATCTGCTCCCTTGCCTCCCTGTGGCCCAATAGGAATGGCTAATGTCGTACAGTGGGCGGGCCCAGGGAGAGCGTTCCTCTAATAAAAAAGCTGCGTAACTGCTCCTGCCTAATAACCTTCATTTGAACTGTACACACGGATGACACACCAGCTTTAAGTCAGTTCATCTTCAGTTCAATTAAAATACAGTATCAAAACGCAAAGAAATCCCAGCTGCTTCAGTTCGCCTCTTCAGCTTCATTCAAGTCGAACCCACAAACCCAATTATAAAACCATTTTATTCAAATTTCCAATAAAAAAAAGGCTAAAATGACAGTCTTAAAGCGGGTAAAAAGTGAATTGAACTGAACATGGACTAACAAAGCGGTGAGTTAACAAGGGAATGTGGCTGAATAACTATACACAGAAAATCAACGACAGAATCATACAAATTCATCAAACTGGTTGATTGTGTCTTACTGCAATATTTCAAACCACAGCTCCCAGTATCCAGTTTGCTTTAACGATTAAACATGAGGACACAACATGACTGATGCTTTCGTTCATTTGACCGTGAATGTGTGATTTCTCAGCTTCACCTCTTGTTGTGATTTATAAAATAGCTTACTTATAAAACTTTCGGTTTGCAGAACGATAAATGACACGGGAGCTGTAATTTGTATGTTTGTTTCAGGAATGCACCAACACCATCTTCTCACCGCTGATACATATTCCAAGTATAAAACTTCAGTCAAACCTTCTTGACACTTTTTAAAGCCTTTTTTTTTTTTGTGAGGAACAGGCTGATTTTGCTTTAACTTCTAATCGAGCCACAATAATGAAGACACATTCTCAACTTTAGCCATGTATTGCATCAGAATTGATTATCAGTGCTTCCCTATGAGTTTGTTTTCTGACCAACAAAGCTATCTGCTCTTTCTTTGTACAACAAACAGTTAAGAAAAAAAAGCACTATTAAAAAATAAAAACAAGCTACAAATGTTAAACTAACAAAGTGGTTCTATTTGTCTCCCTCAGAAAGATCGAGGGTATCATGTTTTCTTTTTCTTGTATTTTGGAGTAAGGGGGTCTAGATGCACCAAAGACGTGTAAGAAAGACCGACTGGGAAGAGAATTTCAAATTGTTTACAACTGATCCTCTTGTTTGTCAGCTCTTCTTCGTTTCAGTCGGTCATGGTAGGTCGTTGCAGGGTGATGGAGGTCGTTTGACGTCGACAAAGAAAACAGTCACAATGGGCCCTTCAGCTCTGGGAAAAGGAGAGGAAGTGGCAATCAGCTGAGGCGGAGTGATGATGCTGGTTGGCACTGAGCAAAATATATAATCATTTAACTCCACAGACACACATACATTTTTAATCAGTCACTGCCACCCTTCTTTACTTCAATATTATTTCATTTCCTCATGTGTAATGATTGTTTCAGCAGCTGAGTTTTATCTCATTGAGTTTTTCTATCAGAGATTAAAATACCATACACACTTCCACAGGAGGTCCTTTATTATCTCCCATATAACTCCTGCTCATGAATAATAATAATAATAATGATGAGTTACTATTATTATTATTACCTGCGTTCTGTCAATCCTCCTCCTCAGCCAGCTCAGTTTCTTTATGAACCACCACTCTGGTAACAGACATGTCAGGATGTTGCTCTTTGGCCTCCTTAATGGCCTGGGCCAGTGCCTGCAGTACCGAGGGGCGACCACACAGTGGCAGCACCGAGCACGGCAGGCAGTGGGAGGGGAAAAGGAAGGGGGGGACGGATGGAGGAAGGAGGGGGAGTTAAACGAAAAATTAAATAAGAAGCAGAACGAAAAAGAGACAATAACGCTGGATTTAACTACAGCTTTGCCATTTTACTGGTTTGGGTTAGCTTTAAGTTTATTAAGTCCCTCCAGGATTTGACAGGTGCTTATTTGGTCTGTTGTAGCCTCAAACACCTGGTTTTACAACTGCCTCAAAATTCATAATGAAAGTGAGGATGGTTAGAAGTTTCAGTTTTCATTTGTAAGTAATTTTTCTTACTAGAAATAGGCATAGTTTATATTTTTAGCCTCAAAAAAGGATCAAGAAAATTCAAACAAAGTGTTAAGGGTTGATTTGCTTAAATCAGGATGTGATGAAACTGCAACATCCTAAATTATAATGATTAAGTGTCAGTGTCAAACTATATTTTTATAAGTGACTCATTCAATCTCAAACTAAAAATGTTTACTTGTATTAAAAAAGGAAAATATGCTTTTTATGTGCTTGTTAGAGAATGAAAATTAATTTAAAAAAATTAAACATGCCTTTCTTGTTGAATACTATGGAAACTCAACTCTCATTAAAATTCAACTTCATGTCATCAGTTTGTTTAATTACTCTGTACAGTAAAACCAAATCAAACCAAGTTCACTGGTCCGAAATTGCTTTTTTTTTCATTTTTTTGCTGTAACTGGGGCATCCTGAAGGGACTGTCTATCAGTACAAACTACTCAAAGTAAAATGGCAGAGGGTAGTCACATTAAGTGGTAAAAGACTTATTCAATTTAAGTCTTATACCCAGCTTAATGAGACTGTCAATTAAAATCCAGCAGATCAAATCAGACAGGCAACTTAAATAAAACAGTGAAGCAGGCATCATGCAGAAAAGTACCGACCTGATCAAATATCTTTTTTTCCATTGTCAAAAACTGTATTTATATTTAAATGTTTTTAAGGCAACACAGGCTCTTTCCAACACATATTTCTCTGCACATTATCATGCTGCAGATATGTTGCATGTACTGAAGCCATTTTGGCAAAAAGCCCTTTCAAATATCAGTGCTGACTATTCCATCAGGTCTCAAACAAATTTAACTGCTTTATTGCATAACAACTAATGACTTAAAAATACTGTTGTAAGAAAGTCTGGATGGACACTACAACAATAGTACCCCACTATGGGGCTACTCTCCCAACCTTAGTGTAGTCCTTAAGGGTTAGGAGTTGCAAAACAGAACAATAAAAAACAAGTTATTTTTAATTCCCCAAAAAAATCAGGGAACCAGAGAGCCTATCAGGCCTTGTGGGAAATCTGAGATAATAGGAAAACCTGAGGACACATTTTCTAATTGACATAATCCAAAAAGATACTTAACAACAGGAAAGAGACAAAATGAAAAAATGAAACTAACCAAAAATAGCAACAAATGATCAGGCATAGCATGTAGAAAAAAATATTTAGACACTTTTTCCAGGATGCATGAATTAATGAATGATGGGGCTAATGATGCACAGGCTTTACTAACCAGCGGTTAATAAACCATAGTGTGCATTCAGACTGTGAGCAACATGATGGACATGTCACCAGAAGTCTATTTGTTGTTGCTTTTATAAATTTCAGCAACTGGGAGCTACAGTCAGCTCAATCTTAAGATTTAAACATTGATTGCAACTAAAACTGATCCCTGAAAGCCTTTTACAATGTTAGGATATGAAGCAGGTATGAGCTATGTGACGAAACCTTGACTGACCTGGTCGTGGTCGATGTCACAGTCACCTGTGATAACGATGCGTTTCTCAATCCTTGTCTCTGATAAGCCGCCCTTTAGTGTCTGCAACAAAATGCACAATAAGGACATCTTGGTATTTGTAATGGGTCAACTATTGGTTAATATGGATTTCAACAGTCAGGTTTGTCCAAATACTGAGGCCAATCAGACCCACTTTAAAAGCAAATATCCATGGTGGGCAAAACTTTAAATAGCAACACACACCTATTAAAAGCCCTACACCATTTATTTAGCCAGACAATTTGACAAATAAAGTCAAAGTTAAGTAGGTGACCCAGTTTTATCTGAAGTTAAGGTTTTGGGGGAGAAAATAGCAACATGCAGAATAATCTAAAGGACATAAAACATAAAGATGGACTTTAACAACTGGCTAAAAAGACCAGTGTTAATAGCTGGCAGCCCTCATTTTCAACATAAACCAATAAAGTCCAGCTTTTTCAGCGCTCAGAGCCAGTATATAAATGTCAGTAGTTTTTTCTATTCCCCTCACAGCACTCTTCACTGGACAAAGTTCAATTATTTTGGAGCTCCTCAATAGTCGACTTTACAGTGCTTTTCCATGCTGTGATATACAAGCCTCTTATTGTTCAGCCCTCACAGTGAATGCTCTCTCTATTCTCTCTCTTGAGGTGGGATTACAGACAAAATAGAGGCAAGAGGGGAGCAGATGGAGCCTGCGAGGGAGTGCAGCACTTTGTGTGTATGTGTGTGTGTGTCTGCCTTTGTATTTAGAACTCAGACTGTGCCTTAGACTCTGTAGCACTTCCCTGAAGTCACTTTCAACTGACCAATAATGTGAGCTTGCTGATACAAAGTGAATGCCTCGAGGCATAATGATTAGGAATGGGACGTTACACTTAAACTCACGATACGCTGCACCTCAATATGCCCGGGTCACGATACGATAGGTCACGATACAATAACAAAAAAGTAAAAAAGAAATAATATTACTGGGTAATTACAACTTTTGTTTTGTTTGAGTTGCACAAAGGAAAACACAAGGCCTAACAGGCCAAACACAAACAATAACACTCTCTCTATCCCTAGAGAGGTTAGAGAGAGTGTATGCTAACGAGCGGTAGGCTCATTTTCTCCGTCTTCGTCTTTTTTAATGAGAAAGCCAAAATACTGCCAGACAGATGACTTGTATCCAGGCGGAGCGTCCTCAATTTCGACCTCATTCGACTCCATCATTCGGCTTTTTGGAGGCAAGGTAGTTGGTGCTAATGTTTGTTGTTGTCACTTTTGGTCGCATGCGCTGTTATCGGACGTGACGTCTTTATTTCGCCATCCATTTTTTTCAAACTCCATGCATTTTGTCAGGTACTGTATCGTGATATATTGCCAAACGATATTTCATCCCATCCTTAATAATGATGGTTTGTTTTAGCACTTCTGTGTAAATGCATTCCCCTTTGGGCCAATCAGAATCAAGAAAGGGCAGGACCTCTGACATCATCATTTTTTGTAGAAAAGGCCATGGATATTTAAAAAAAAAAAGTCATCATGGAGAGAAGCGCTGTTACACCAAGTTATGCTTATAAAATTAAAAGCCTGTCTTGCATGTACGCATGTTCTTAAAAATGGCAGGGAAACTTAACTGGCCGTAGTGAACAAACACCTTGGGCTGTTAATTGAAGTTTTATGGTACACGTAGAGCATTTCTCTGTGTGCAACTGTGTGTCTTACCTTTGTAATGTGTGTGGTTGTAGTTGTACACAGAGATTCAGAAGTGATTGTCTGAGCTGTCATCAACACTCCAGGCTCACCGTCACCATTACCATCCAGCTAACAAAGGACACAAAAAAAAAATCCATACAGTTACTATATGTTGCCACACAAAGACACCCTTTGGATTTTGATCTTTGAAAGACTATTGGTGTCTTTTAAAAGTATGACTTCCCTGAGGGGAGAAGAAATCAATCATGTTGGCATGCACTTGTAAAAAGATACTTCCAAACAATGCACTAACGTTGAAAAGCCTGGGAATAACGGTAAAGACTAAAGGGATGTTAACAGCAGGAAGGGAGGAAATAAAACCCCTGGTTTTCTTAAGTGTGCACCTGTGCGGCCTCGTATGTGATGGTCTTGGTTTCCGTATGCACGATAGGAACTTCTTTTGTAGCTATCTCAGTTTTCTGGGCTGCAAACGTGTCTGATATAGTCACCATTTCTGTCTTTACCACAGGCGGCTGGAAGGTGGAGGAGAGAGAAGTGGAAGTGGGGGACAAAGAGAGGTGAGGGGGGAGGGGGGAGGAGGAAGAGAAGTGGAAGGAGAGGATGGAGAGGAGTGAGGGGAGAGAAGAAAGGGTTAATATGTTAAACCTAGAAGTTAGTCGAACAATTAAAAAGATTTATCTACACTAATTGTAGTCATTAGCTTTGGAGTCAGTGTATTAGAGGATTATATGATAACCTTTAAAAAACAATATCAATGTGCTTGTATTTAACACAAATAAATCCACATTATAATGAAAATAACGACTAAGTGTTGAGCCTGTTCAACAAACAGCATGTATGAACACAACATATGTATGAGCAGATGAAGTGAAACTCATGCAGCCAATGAAAAGCTCCCAAACTCATGCATGAAAACACCACAAAATGCAGAATATGCCAACTTCTAAGTTCAGCAAAGTACCAGGCACAATTACAACATCTTTAGCATCGACGTAAAACTCGACGGAAGACACACCACAAACATGCATAAAACATGAGCTCATGCAACACTCAAAATGTCCGGCAAACAGAATGGCACTGATGTGTAAATGGCATGCAAAGATGACATTCGGATGAGCGGATGGCATTTCCAAAATGATTGGCAGTGATCATTTCTACAAGGCTGTTTCTAGGGCAACCATGACAAGCCAGTCAAGCTTTTAAATTGAAGAGAAACATCAGTGCCAACCACATGGAGGACACACGAACATGCAAATATGACCACAACGGAGATGAAGTGCTGCATGCGGAGCGAGATAGGCATGATGTAATCCCCAGTTAAGCCCCATTTACTTCACAACACTGCAACACAACAGAGTGGGGACAACACAAACACTACGTAGGTGGTACAATGAAGTTCAAACCCGAACTCTTAAAGAGTAGGAAGGTTGTGTAAAATGTAAATATAAAGAATTTGCAAATCCTTCTTAATAAGTTATCCATTACAGCACATAGAAGTGATAGAAATGCTCAAAATAATTGACTTTTATGATCATTTGAATTGATGCCTGTAACACATTACAGCAGTAAGAGTGTGGCAAAACATTTTCTATTGACAAAACTCTGGGGCATGAATCTAGGGACTGGACACTATTTATTTGGGTTCTGAACATGAAACCTCCGAAACTTGCTTGATGTTTGAGTCCATCACCAGAGCATGATTTCTGCTCTCGTATTTTATAATGTGCTTTACATTATTAATGGTCGATTCATTTTGCCCATGCAGTCTTCCATTAACCATGAATGACCGAGCCTTTCAGGAGTGCCTCATGGTGCCATCACCTGCTACCAGCAAATGTATTCACCTGTGGAAAGTTCAAGGTGTTTTGAGCATTCCACAACTTTCCCATGTTTGGAAACATGTTGCAGACAACAAATTCAGAATGTAAGTATATTCCCAAAAGAACATTAAAGTCAATCTGTCTAAAATAAAACATTTCATCTTTGTGCTGTACATGGATTAATACAGTTTAACGAGGATTTGCAAATTACTCTTTTGTTTATATTTACACAGTGCCATGCCCTTTTTGGAGCTGGAGTCTGTATATGAGTGCAATAAAAGAATAAATAAACTGATTCAAATGAATGATATGAGGGATGGTAACTTGACACCAAACACTGGTGATTTCAGAGACTTTAGACTGTACTTTTAACACGTTTTTATGCTGGAACTTGAGCGTGAGGATGTACATGGGGCTTAAATATTCACACAAGCACAAAAGGAAGGAAACGACCACTGAGGTAAGCAGGAAGGAAGAAAAAATGTGGGTGTTTCTACGGTTGGCAGGAGGGATCCAAGCTCCGCAGTTGGCCCAGAGAAGACTTTACCTCAGAGCAACAAATAACCTGCGGCCGAGCCTCTGCTTCAGCTAGAGAGGCTTCTCCGTTCACTTTCGGCTGTTCTTCTTCTTCTGCCATGACTACAGGAGCGACTGTCTCGCTAACCGTCTCCTCGGGCAGGGCAATACCATTGGGAGCTTCTTCAGGTGTCATCATTGGGTCGTCAGTGCTGGTCTCAGTCTCCTTCTCGCTCTCTTTCTCCTCCTTCTTCTTCTCTTCTTCTTCTTTCTTGGACTCCTCTACCTCTTTAGTGGTTTCCTCTTCAGGTTTGCTAACCCCTGCAGACAGAGAGGGAGCATCTGGAACCGGCTTGTCGTCCTCTTTCTTCTCCTGCTCCTCTTCCTCCTCCTCCTCTTCCAGGATCCGCGAATTAGAGAAAGACACAGACACATTCGGATGGTACTCGGCTTCGTCTTCGCTCTCGCTCTCGGAGGAAACGCTCTCCTGCTTCACCGCCACTGCTGTAGCTTCCTCCGCAATAACCGCCGCTGCCTCCTCCTCAGACTTCACCTCCTCCTCTTTTACCGCAGGGGGGCTGACTGTAACAGTAACAAGTCCTGGTTTGGGGGCTTTGGTAACTTCCTGGACGACAACGGTTTCTTCAATTTCAACTTCGGTTGTCTATACACATGCACATACACACACGCACCATGTACACGGGAGTGCACAAACACACACAATGAGGTGCACGCACATACACAACAAACAGCATGGGGGACAGAAAAAAACATAACATGATCATTGAACTTAAAGAAAAAAATTCAACATCCATGAGTCAAAATTAAGTCACATGAGGAAAAAAATCAGGTTAAAAAGAAGATGAAGGTGTCGAACTGTGGACACAAGATGTAAAAGTGAGACGAACGATGAAGAAAACAGATGAACAGAGTGAAAATATCGAGCTGCAGGAATGAAGGAAATGAAGGATGAAAAGAGCCATGAATGAAAGTCTGGATGTGTTTATAGAGGAGTGTTAGGACCACCTTTGCAGGTTCTTTGGTTTCAGAGATCGTGTTATCAGTGGCACCTGCTTCTGTTGGGGGCACACTCACCTGCGTGAAAGACAGTTAACCATGACAGTCATCAATCACACACTGTTAGTGACATCATCACTGTTAGACACTATAGATTCCTTTAAACATTACAAGGGGGAGACAGGTGGACATTTGTGGTGCTACTTCTTGCTGGTTTCCACTAAGGACATTTTCTTCATGCATAAACTTTTCATTTAAGGACAAGAAGTTAAAGACTTACAGGAAAGACAGAAAATTAAGTAACCATCCACAGAAGATGGATTATGGAGAATATCCCACTAGTGGAAACTAGAGCTTGTCTTTGCTTGAAATAAAGGAAAAAAGGAAAGAAGATATTGAAGAAGCAGTTTGTATTTGGAATAGGGATGGTAATCTGAATCCAATTCCGACTGAAAATCAATGAATCCCTCAAAGTACTGATAATTAGTATTTTTGCTCAACAATTCCTTCGTCATTTCCTTCCACTTTGTCCTGAATGCCTCGAAAATGAAGGATGTCAGACTCATCTCAGAGGCAGTCAACAGAAATTCTAACAAATACGCTATATATGCAATCATGGCTCAGGGCAGAAGTGTTTGAAATTATAACTGAATTTTGACAAAAGACGCTCACTGCAGTGAGTGGAAATAGGAAAACTGCAGACATTCATCTATGCAGCATGGCTTTGACTTTCTGAGTGTCATGTGTTTGACATAATTGCTGCTGAAAACCTGCGGCGGTTGATTTTTGCTTAACCAGAAACTCCAAAGGAATTGATAAGGGAACTGTTAAAGAACCGGATCATTAAGCAGAATTGATAATGACAGTGGCATCAATAAAATCTAAAATAAAATAATAAAAGAATATTCTTTTAGGTGACACAACCATCTTTGAAGGATTGGTGTCATATTATTTAAAAAATTAACATTAACATATTTTTCGAGATAAAATAACATGAGGAAATATCAGACAAAAGGACAGTGCCGTCATAAAACATTAATTAAAGGCCCTGGCTCTAAAGGCTTTTATTTTACATTTTTAAAGACTTTTATTCTATTAAATGACGTGCAGTTTCGTGTTAAAGTAAAATTCCCTTTTTTTTACTTAATACAACATTTATACCTACTTCATAAATACCTCTATATTGATTTTTATTTGGACAAACTGTTTTCTGGGTTATAACAAGATGTGTGAAGAAATCAAACACATAGAACTTTATTTTCATTTACGCTTGCGTTTCATATTACAGTTGCTTAATGATGACCTCCATTTGGCTCTCACGTTGCTGTTGGGTTATGCCGACGGCTCCCAACACTTTTATACAGCTGAAATTTGTTGGATTTTGAGGAGAAACAAGTCCCTTACTTCTAATGGCATCCATCAAACAACATTAAAATGGCTTCCATACAAAGAATAGCGTCTAAATGTTACTATCTGAATTAGAAGCAACATATCAAGTTTTTCTTTATCCAAAGTTGATCTTAGCATTAGCTGTAGCTCTTAATAAAAATTTACAAATGAAAACAAGCAATCTATTTAAGATGCAATGACCATATAAAACACAGTAATTAATAAAAACATCTAGATTTAAATCAGGAAAATAAACTAAAATGCTTCTATTGGTTGTTTTTTTACGAAACTGCTGCTCCAATATCAGCCCCTTTTTAGAGTTATTTCCCCCAAAGGAGCTTAAAGATCAGACGGTTACTTTGGCATTCAACCCACACATATAATCAGCATCACAAACTAACAGATGTCATCATAACATCCACGGTTAGTTCTTTCTTGATTAGATTTCTCATGCCCATCATTCAGGATGAATGGTCCCTGTTAGGAAATAAAGGATTATTTGACCATTCATCCAGCATCCACAGCAGGCATAACAGGGAGCTTGCATGTCTTAAGTGAAGGTTTGGCAAGTATCTTTAACCGTCTTAGACATCAAGGGAAGTCAGTTCATGCCAAAAATTGCCCCAACTTTCTTTTAGTCCATCAATCACTGCAGAAAAGTAATAGTGTATGGACCAAATCGAGAGTAAAAAGACTCTTTAAAGGCAGCAGCACCTCAGGAGCTGAGAGTGGAGCAGTTGAGGGAATAAGACTCTCGTGTTTTGTTGTAGTTTTGGAGACAGCAGAGGAAGTAGTAGGAGTGGATGAGAATGTGGTTATGACAGCATCTAGTGTCGGCGCAGGAATGCTGCAGGCAGACGCAGCAGCCGAACAAAAGCCGGTGCCGGAGTGTCTGCTGAAAAGTACAGAGGCTATTTCTTCTTCCAGGCTCTACAGCAACACAAACACACACACACACACACACAATGCAGAGACAGACAGAGGAATTTCAGAAAGGACAGAGAATTCCGAGAAGCTAAAAGAAACAGAAAAGTTAGTCTAAACCAGCAGAATATTACTTTATCGCCAGAATAGAGTCCTTCTACTGCAAAAGCAAGTCAAAGACGTGAACTGTGAGGTGGGTCCGGCTGGAAAGGGACAGAGAGGAGCAGAAAACATTCTTTCTGCCCCTTAAATGACTGAGGTGCAAACAATAGGTCATGCAATCCACACCGTCACAAGAGCAACAAAACGCCCATTTTAGACAAAATAAGAGGAGAAGACTAAACACACACACATGTAATAACACCAGAACCACATTGTTTGGTCTTTGCAGCAAAATTGCAAGAAAGCTGTTCAGAAGCACTGCAATCATCTGCAAAGACGTCTTCTCCTTCAACAATTTTGTTCCAGAAACTCCCTGTTATTCACGCTTTGTTTCTCAAGTTTGGGACACAGAAACATCCATCAGACGTACCACTTGTTGCTGTTGAATACGTATCGATGTAGCAGGGGAGGAGGTGAGGCGTTTCTCCCACTGGTTGGGCTGAGGAGGAGAGGGAGGTGGCGCCTCCATAAAGGAGCGTTTTAGCTGGCTAATGCTAGCTTGGTGTTTCAGGACCTCCTCTTGGGTCTTATCATGGTCCTAATGAGGGGAAGGGGGAGGAGGGGAAGGATGGGGAGGAGGGAGGTAAATGGGAAGTGTAAAAAGGATGATGGGAGGTAGAAATGAAGAATACGGGTAAAAATGGGGGATGTGGGGCAGCGATGGGAGGAAAAGGAGTTCAAGAGGAGACGATGAGAGGGAGGGAAAATGAGGAAAATCAGGTATGAACAAAAAAGGAAAAAATGAGAGAAATAAAAGGGGATAATGAAGGAAAGGAGGGATGTATATAGGAAAAAGATAAGGAAGGAGGAGAGGAGGAGGGTGGGGAGAATGGGAAAATTTGGTTCAATAGGGCACAGGAACATTAGTCTGTCAACCAGGAGGAAGACAAGATGGATGCCCCTTCTCACTAAAGCCTTTTATTTAAGATTAAGATATATCTCTATGTTTGTGTGTCTATGTGTTTGAAAACAGAGTAAAGTCTTTATAGGGGGGTTAGCTGGAGGCAAAACAGTCCACCAGACATGTTAGCCGGTTATTTTTGGCTTATTTTGAAAAACGGCATACAATTATATTTCTCTTATTTCTTCTGAGGCCCTGTTTATTCAACACATTACCATGATTTTAATGCACATCCAGAGACCAGTTGCAATCAGAAGTGTGTAGTAAAAGGGAGTGAATTGGGAAAAATAGCCTTGAGCTATGAGGAAAGCAGCACTCTTTAACAACATTTCTTCCTCATATTTGATAAAGCATACTTTAAAATGCAACAGTGATACTTGATATGATAGTTAACCCTGTGGAGGTCTCAATAAATAAAAATGAGGATAATTACTTAGTGTTTGAATACAAAAACTGAAGTAAATGGTGTGTATTGACAGGGCTTGAGACTAAGCGTGTTACTTGCTAAAGTTGAAACAGATAAAAAGAGGCAAACCTGTCCTATTAAAAGCTTTGCACCATACCTATTTACCCATTTTATTCTGGCACCATTTACATTTAGACTTCTGTGCTTCCTGCTAGCCTGTGATGGTAAAGTCATATTTTCCTGCAGATATATTTTGTCTTGCCTCCAACTGATGCAGTGGACATTCCTTGACATTTAGGTAGTACAGGGTCTTATGGCAGGCTACAGTGAAATGGGGCCTCTCCATCTTGTTGGGAAGTTCCTTTCTTTATAAATCTTGCCAGGAAAAGCAAAACATGGAGCTGATAGTGATGACCACACACAGCTTCTTCTTTTTCCATCTATATTATTTTAGTTCAACTGCCTTTCTCTTCCATAAACAGAAATGCACCACTATCAGCCCCATGTTGCATTGACATATGTTCTTGTAGTTGTTTTAGTATGTTATGAAACCACGCATCACTCACGGTTGTAAGCCAACCACCAGAAAACAGAGGAATGCATCTCTTTGGGGTTAAGGAGGCAGGGTTAGTCTGGTTAGAGGCAGCTGTCCGCCAGTAATAAAAAAAAAATCAACTTTCAATCAAGGATTTGGAATACAAGTACATGTAAAAGTCCACAAACAGCTTTTATCATGCTTAAGACATGCTCATAACACATCAGCATTAAGCCCTCTCTCAAAGCAGCCAGTGTGAACAACCAGTTTGGGAAATTTTCTGTAAAGTACACTTTGAGTTCTGTTTTTATTTCAGTTACTTACATATCAAATGCATGTTATGTGTTGCAAAAAAAGAAAAATGTCTACGCACTTTGGCACTGTGAGAAAGCAAATCACCACTTGACTTCTCTGTTTGATACCACAATTAAAGACTCCAAATAAACAACACAAGCTGAAAAGCTGTGAACACTTTTTAAAGCCAATTGCTACAGCAGAAAAAAACATCTGGAATACTTACACAAACTTACCAATGACAATAAATGTAATATTCTGATCGCATGAGGTTACTGATTAGTGAAGCTTTAAATTACAACTATATTCTTTAGGATTTAAAGAATGCATAAATAGTGATTCCCAACTGAAATCTTCAAAATGGCTGCCGTGAGAGTCAAATAAAACAGGCACTGAAAAGTCTTAACAAAAAAAAAAAAAACATTTTCAATCAAACTGGAAACAGAAGCATGAAACGGATGTTGACTTCAAATCCAAACATCCACAAACAGAGTCACACGCGGGCATGCACACAGAGCCTGAGAGTGCGAGAGGGCAGCAGTCTTGTACAGTTCAGAGGAAGTTGTAGTTCTGATGGCGTCAGAGTACACAGAAAACATGTAGTTCTTTTTGTGTCGGCCATCAGGCGAACGCCAGTACCAACCTCCAACATTAAATTACTGTGCCTCACATAAATATTGTCCCCATGCACTCTCATTGGACTCTGGAAGGCAGACATACAGTAAAACAAATAAAAAGGAGAACACTTGATTAAAAATGTAAAACTTAAGTAAATAAACAAAGCAAAATAAAACAAAAGTGTTAACTTGACTTAACAGCAAATGAAATAAAATGAATCTTCTTGAGTATTTGGTGAACTGGTAAAACTAACCTTAAAAAATAAACTAATTAAATCAGGAACATCTTTAAAAATGGGAAATGTAGTAACACAGCCAAAAAGGTCAAAAACTGATGATAACTTTAAGATGGGTAGAAGTATAAATAGTACCTTTTCCCCAATGAATTTGATGGCCTTAGCAGTGCTCATATCCATTTTAACATTTCATTTAATTCCAGAGTTTAACAAAAAAAAAAAAACAAAGCCACATGTCATGCAACACAAAACAACAAACCCAAATGTGCTTTTAGTGAATCCCAATGATACTCATAAACCACTGAAATGAATTAGACACCAGAGTGAAACTGTGAAACCATAAACCACACGAGTAGCAGAGCAACTGAAAGTGCTGATTTTGAGCAAAAGTGAGTGAAACAGGATCAGTTTCAGAACTCGAGTCCAAATTGAGAACAAAAGTTGCAAATGTAGACTAACAGCTACTTCAATTTTAAATTGACTGTTTTCATTTTTTTAATTCAGACAGAGTTTTTGGGACCTTACAAATTCAAAAACTGACTCTGTATTATCATGCTTTGGCCACTTCACCACCAAAGAACAGACCACACCACCAATCCAACCCGAACAAATAGACTGACAGACCAAATACACCCACAAATGATCAATGACAGTGTGAACCTGAGAGGGAGCAGGCTCACTGGCTTCTGGGGACTGCTAAAGGGGGTAAAGTTGAGGAAAAAGTGAGGACAGGTTAGGTTTCCTGCTAACGCTCTCAAATTAACCATCAAAAATATCCCAAATTTGAGGAATTTGCAAAGCATGCTGGGTAAACACAGGCCCTACAGACCTGGGTGGGCGCTGCATCTGCATCACCGGGGCTTAAGTCGACCTCCTTGACCTTCTGTGCCGTAGCAAAGGAACAGCAGTCGTGATAAAATGAGGAGGTTGAGGGCATGAAGAAAGAAAAATGTGAAATGGATGATGGGAAAAGTTTGTTTCTTCTCCAAGTGTCAGGGAGAAGAACTGATGGTCGTGTGACCTCTGCACTTAAAGCCACAGGAGCAGAGACATGAAAGAAGTCTGACACAGTTGAAAATGGGAAACAGGTGGTGCTACTGGCTGCTCTTGACAGGCGTTTAGGAAAGATTCACAACCTGTGTTCAAGTTAATCACAATCATATGATACAGTTAAGGTTCTTCTTTATGTACAACCTTCATTTTTCCAAAAGCTGCCACACTGCTGAAATTAATGTGCTCAAAATGGGTTTAAAACCACACCAGATTAACTGCATTGACAACAAGCTGAGTTCTACAGCTACTACAGATCTCATTAAGGTTTAAATTACACAAATCCAACTTCATTTTCGATAAACTTTCAGCGAGTCAGACTGCCAAATAAATCCTTTCCAACCTGTTTTTCCATATACATCCTTCCTGTCTGATATCATGACTTAAGACAATGGCAAACAGCCAATGCCAGATTATCTACAGCTTAATTTGAGTGACACACAGCACAATTAAAGCAGGTACATTATTGAGGGGGATCCTGACTATAAGACTTTTTATATGTGTAACACTGTTTAACATTTATTAACATTGAAGCACAAACCAAAGGAGAGGGAGTTACCATTTCTTTTATAATATCAAACTATATCTACAGTTAAAGCTCATCATCTAAAACTAATCAGTCACAGATGTGATTTCTCTACTCTAAAAGGCATGACGCAGCAACTGAGTGCTGGTTTATTATTGCATTAAAAGCAACAAGTGCTGATGTACCTCGCATATTTCAATCCTCTATATTAGGTCCCTTTATTTAGCGTGTTAAACACAGACAGAGGGATGCCGTTTTAAGTGACATCCACTCACTTCAAAGACTTTAAAGCTCCTGTGAGAAACTGTGGGTGTATTTTACTGCAAAGGAGGACAAGTTTTCTCTACCTGATCATGTCCTGAACATTTGTAATGGGACATTTCCTCCCCAAATAACATTTTTGTTTTTAATAACTTTAACGTAAGCAGTGGCAGCTAGTGCATAAAGAGCTCCTGATTTTAAATTTCACATGCACATTTGCCCCTCTTCGATAAAAGAAATGGAAACATTCAGAGGAAGATCAGAGTCCTTTGCCTTCCCAAAAGGCATGACAGAGTGTTTACATGTGCGCAGGCAGAAAAACCTCAAATGCTTTGACAAGCTTAAAATAACTTTACATGTATTCTTTTATGGAGTTTTCTCACAAAGCCCTTAAAGTAGCCAAAAGTAGTTTTGAAATAACAGCCAGAGTCAACTTTACATCTAAAATTTCAGAGCTGTCACTGTTAAAATGAATAGCTTTAAGACTTTAATTCCTGCTTTCAGATTAAACACTTAAATGGTCCATCCACCAGAACCTGAAACCCCTCTGGAAAATCACAAACCAACTGCCACTGTACACAAAAAAAGTCTATTTTTTTCTTTTTACGGCTATTGTTCATCACCATTCCAACATTTAACCATCAGCATTATGATAGGCATAAAAATATAACCAAGCAGAAATAATCAACCCTCTCTTTAATGGTCTCGTCTAAGTTTGAAGTCTATAAAGACTAGGGCTGGGACGATACACTTTACTCCTGTTTCGATTTTTTTTAAACAATTTTTTAGGTGCTTATACGATATAAATTGTGATTTTACGAAATTGCTGATTTTTGCAATCTTTAATTAGCTTGTTTAACACTGTTGAAAAGATGAACAATGATGATGCCTACAGTATATATCAGGAAAAATACACATCAGATGCGAGTCAGTTTTTAGGATTTATTAAGCAATATATTTAAACCAGCTGTTTATATTCTCTCTTCAAAAGCCTGGATTGCATTTAAAGTGGCTTTTTAACAAAGACTAAAATGAAGCATTTAAATTTGGAACAAAACAATTTTTGAACAAAAAAATCTATTTAAAAATCCTCATACAAAAAAATCGAGATACTTCTGTGAATCAATTTTTCCCCCCACCCCTAATAAAGATGCCTAAATATCAGGGCTTTCTGCAAACACCAGCTGCCAGCCAAACATCCAACAACTCACTCAGGCACAGACAGCAACTTTTTCCCTGATTTGGGCATTAAATGGGTAAATGTGTACGGATATTTTGGAAAATTATTTAATGCTTTTTTCAAATGCAGCTTAGTCTGGAAAAACAATAATTATTATTTCTACAGCATGACATTTTTCCCCATTAAAGTTCTTGGCTTGCTCTGGTGTTGTTAATTTACGGTTTGGATACAGATGTTTACAGGGAAATATCGTCTCTATTTAAATATAATATACATGTAAGATATAAAAAATAAATACATAAAAAACAAGTCAGCAGCAATGAAATCCGAAAATACATTTACTAAGGGGAATTGATGACCTTAACCTGTTTAATGTCATGATCAAAAGACTGGTTACTTTTTCAACTGGCTGTGTCCATAATTAGATATTTAGTGTCATTTAATATCTGTGTGATCACTATCTAAAACTCTCACAGGAGCTTTAAAAGCTTTTATAGTGTGCTCTAAAAATCACTAAATGTTAGTGTTTAGACACTTTTTCCATCCTTTATAGTCCTTGTACAGTTTTAATAAATCTTCTAATATACCTCTGTGTCTAAATTA
Source organism: Scarus forsteni (assembly GCA_036419115.1). Classification (NCBI taxonomy): domain Eukaryota; kingdom Metazoa; phylum Chordata; class Actinopteri; order Labriformes; family Labridae; genus Scarus; species Scarus forsteni. The sequence goes on along the minus strand of JAZDUH010000182.1, from coordinate 9,189,490 downwards.
TCTATTATATTTGTTTCTTTTATAATCTTCGATCTTAAACTCTCTTTATTTGCTTTGTTTTCTTCTCCGTTCTTTCACATACAATGCAGTGGGATAGGAGAGGCACAGAAGGATGGAGGGGGTAGGCATAGGGGGTGGCCAGCTTGTACGTTAAAAAACAAAGGAGGACAAAAGGAGGGAGTTGTGGGATTGTGTATATTGTGTATTTTATGCAGCAGGATCGCACATCTCCTGTGTCCAAGACGTGCTTGTTGTGTGCCTGCTGCGCGGAGGCGTGAGAGGAGATGCCTGCTTGTTGAAACCGGAGCTGCTGTACTGAGCCTCGCACGGCTCGCTTGAAGTTTCAGAGACGAAAATCGGCAAAACCGCCTTCCTCTGACTTGATACCATGTTCTCCAGGTAACAGAGGGTCAGACCGAGGGGCGTGGCTAAGATCAGCGCCAAGATCAACGACTGGCTCGCTGTTAGCATGACGACCAAGAGGAAGGTGACCAGCAGGAAAGGCAGGAAGAACGGGGATGGATTGAGGAGGTAGCGATGCAAGGATGGGGTTAGATTAGAAAAGGAGGAGGGGATAGATGAGGAGGATGGAACAGAGAGGAAATGAGAAGGCAAAGACGTGAGGGAAGAGAGGATTTGAGGGCATGTAAGCAAGGAAATGGAGGGCAGATGAAGTCGTGTTGGGCGCCACAGAACAGCTGGAACCAAAGTCATGCTTGAAGCAGGCAGGTAACTTGTAATGAACTCCAGAAAAAGGCTCAATTTTGACCCAAGAATATTCAGGACTTGACGCCATTTCAATGTTGTTAAAGTGGAAATAATAAATTTGGGCAAAGTGACTGTCAGCATCTTCAATTTACAAGCTGATTTTGACAAGAGTTTGGAAACAGGGGAAATAAAACATCCCCATCTCTTCATAAATCCTGAAATCAGCTTGATGGGCAGATTCCTCTTTTCATTCATCTCAAAAATGGGAAGAAAACTAAGGATAAATGAAACGTATTTAACCACACCCCTCAGAGAGAACCAGGGCCACCATTTAGATAATCCAATTGCTGCTCTGGTTTCAGCAAGGCAGCCCTCTTCAACACCTGAAATGTCTGAATTTGATGTCTGTGAGGTTGTGATGGAAGGGTTTTCAGGGTCAGGAGACAGCTGATCAGAGGAGGTGTTTGAGGGGAGGGTCCAAGGAGTGTCGTCAAGATGGTCGTCATCTTCGGAAATGTCGGAGAGGCCGTGGTCAAGCTCAGAGATTGAATCGAGGGAGGGAGGGATGGAGGAGAGTGAGGATGATGAGGAAAAGGAGAGAGGGAACATGAAGATGGACTGTTGAGGGGAGGAGGGAAAACACAAACAGAAAAGAGGAAATGGAAAGAAAGGCCCGACAACACAGCGGGGGACAGATTTAGCGGAGAAAAGGAACAATCACAAAGTGACAAAGCAAACAATGACAGAAAAAAGACGCAATGTGCATTAGAAATATCATTTCATTGTTGTTGTTATGAAATGATGATCGAAGTGGAAGCATGCATATAGTGGAGTGATCAAAAAAGCCAGTGAAGGGAAAAAGAGAGAGGAAGAGAGACACAACATTAGTCAGTGAACATCACACCAACAACTGGTTAGAAAGTGAACACAGCAGGGTTCGAGCTCAGTGCACAGAACAGTTTTAGCACTGAACGCAGGCTTAGAAACAGAGGTCTTTAACACAGTGCTGGGGCGAGTGAGGGTTTAAGGGATAAAGAAGGAAAGTGAGGAGTGTGAGGAAAAGCTGGACACATGCATAACATCCTGAAATACACTATCCACTGTCCCACTCAGGATCAGCGCTATAGTATGAGGACAATTATTTGTTTGTTTTCATTTTGCCTTACAGATTTAGAATATGAATCCACTAAAACTATAAATTATTTCCTTATTTCCTTGACTTTCTACAATAAAAGACATCTGTTATCTGGTTACTCAGACAATCAAACATATTACTAGCAGAGTTGGAGAGTTTCCTTCATAAAGAATGTAAAAGCTGAAGCCTCTATCCTTATACACTGGTGTTACAGAGCGAAAACATTGAAAAGGGACTTTCAGCTGTTTTTGTTTCTTTGCCTTTCCTTTTATCATATAATAGCACAATATGTCATTGGATAACATAAAAAAGAAACATTTGAAAGAAAACTTCCTTAAACTATGTCCAACCTACGCAAATGTAGACCTTTTACAAGTTAAAACATCGGGTTACTCAAGAGCAACTCAGTTTGAACATTGTCAAAAACGCACATAAAATGACAGCATTCATCAGTAAAGGTGTTTTAAAAATGTCATAATTATTGCAGGAGGGAAAAAAAGACAATTCAAGTTTGTTTTATATCTTTCAGCCTTGGTTGGAAAGCAGAAACACTCATGTATTGAGAGTTAAATAAACAGTTTTTCTACCATGTTGCAGCAACTTGTGGCTTCTGCCCACCAGTTTACTTAAGCCCTTCAGTTTTAGAATTGGTTTCTTAAAGTCACTTTAACCAGCACTGTTGTGATCTCTCCTAGTTAAAGCCTTTTTCCAATACCCATCTGCTGCAGATCTTGGGAGCATTAAAGACCCTGATCACAGAAAAAGAATTGATAACCATTAAGGCATGATGACAGTCATTTTCACTCTACATTACAACACAAGCGGTGCGGTAAAATAATGTGAATAATGGAGCTCTGCAGTGCGACAACCATTTTTGTCTTCCTCTTGACTCAGTACCTACTCATTTTGGATGTGTTTTCTACATTTTAAGGCATACAGCTTGGTTTCAAGAATCTGCTGACCATAACTGCTATCCATATTTACTTAAGACGATGAGCCTCTTTCATTCTAAAAAACTGTTTTCAGAAAATAAATTCCTCCCAACAAAAGGTTATTTAGAAAAAAATAAATGTGGTCTTGGTTGTTGATGTTGGGGATAATCAGTTTTGTCTCTTGTCTTTCATTTTGGTTCTGTTGACAGCCCTATTTGATAGTTTATGAAGAAGCAGCCACACTGTCAAAGTTTGTCCTAACATTTGTAGAGACAACATAGAACAACTATAATCTCTGATATGTATCTTCTTTCAGAAGTCTATGTAAACCCTTTGAAAGGGCTTAATATTATATCACTACTACAAACTTTGCCAACTAAAACTTCTGAACAAGCAACGGCAAGCTTAAACTGTCAAAAATCATTTTTCCATCCCCCATCGATACAATATTCCACTTTTGGAACCACAAACACAGAATCAACCCTCTGTGCTATTAAAATTAAAAATGATCATCATGACAACAACCACGAGATTGTATTCTTTCATAACTGGTATGTAACTTTTTCTGTCCTATTGTTTCCCTTCAGTTTTTGCTCTACTATAAACCCACAAAAGATATCTGACTGGACAGAAACACAACACAAACACACCTTATTGTCAGAGTGGAGCTCCAGGTGGGGATCGCGTCCATTCTCAGCTGTGTCCCTGCCTGTGTCTGTTATGCTGATCACAGGTGCTGAAAGAGAAGAGGAAATAAAAACAAAAATGTGAACACATAGAAATGTTACACTTTGCTGTACTGATTCTATGTGCTTGGTCAGAGATCTTTGTTTTCAGACCCATAAACTGTGGGACTCCCTGGCTTTTCAAGACCCATCTCTTCATCAGGTCATTCATTTACAGTAGTGGTGCATTCTCTTTTAACATAAGCCAAATTTTAGTACACTCAAAATACACATCAAGAGGAAGTAACATGACCATTCAAAGATTTTTTATCAAGTTTAACCATTTCACATGTGCATTTACAACACTGGCATCCATTCTCAGCAAACTGAAACCTAAATGAGCGACAGTTTTGTCATCTAAAAACATTAACTGTTGAACAAATGAAACATGAAACAACACATTTGTTCCATCGCAATGGTCAACGGATGGACCCCACTGGAACCCTTCACAGTGGTCGAGCTTCATCACAATAGCAATTCTAGACATAAAAATAGACAGGTTTTTATTCCTTCACATTTTTTTTAACTCTACCTGTTGCTGTTAAAGCTATGGTCTACGATTTGGAAGCTTTGTACATATTAATAACACCGTTTATAAGGCTGTTATGGTCCTATGGTCCTATCTACACAGTATAAAGACCAAAAAGAACGAAAAAAATCCATTCAGTATATCCGCTGAAAAGCTGCATACTAGCTGACCAATCAATCCTAAGAACCTGCAACTATTAATTGGTCCGTGAGTTAGTCCATGAGTCCATCCAATCCTCGTCTCCCTCACTACGCAGCATCTTGCCCATGGTCCCGCCTCCTCCCCTCTACCTCCGGTGAGCAGCTAGCAGCGTTAGCTACTGAACTATCATGGAGCCGGAAAAGCCTAGCGCCGAACCCGGGAATCCGCCTCCCTCTCCCGCGGGCCCAATGGAGCTCTGCCCGCGGGTTGAGGCCTGTTAGCGGGCTAACGGCTAAGGAATAGCCTCAGCCGGCCGTCAGACCTTCAGCATCGGCCGTTTCGCCCCTGGTTGATCAGGTAATGGCTTTGTTTACTACAGTGTGAGATGTCTGCTGAATTACTCTGGTTAGTTTGTGCCTGTACGGGCTAATAACTTGTAGGGGAGCGGGTTAGCCTGTTAGCCGCTAATTGTTAGCACTGTAAGCTGAGCTGGGGAGGACAGGCTGAGAAAGATTAATCCTCCCCCACACTCGGCTCCGCTCTGGCGGCACCAAACCCGCATTGCCGCCGGTCCAGTTGAAATGGCTACTGCTGTGTGTTATAAGGGAGATGTCTGTCGTGTTTGATACTTTCAGTTGAGCTGAGCTGTTTTTGATTGAGTTTGCTGCTGATATATTGTGCTAGTCGCTCGTAGCTCTGCCGGAGGGGGCTTATATGAGGCGACACAAGCTGGGGGCGGGATCTTGGAACACGGAGGGGAGAGGTGAGGGAAGGGGGGACAGGCTGCGGTTTCAAATCGTAGACACCAGCTTTAATATTTAATCACATTTCCCATGATGGAACCTCTGTGAAGCATCTTTAAGGTCCCATATTTACCTACTTTAGACAAGTTTACTCTGGTCCCAGATGTTTGCAAAACATAACTTTAAAATTTCTTGCCTAATAACCTACTTTATTGGATTTTAAAGTCTATGAAGCCCTTCATTTGAGCCCTGCACAGAAGTGGCTGTCATAACCTCATGAGCTATATCTAACCACACCTCTCTCTAAGAGATGGATGTGGCTTCAGCTTTCTGGTGCTATGCTCTTATGTTTACTGTGGTTGCACGGACATCGACATATACCTTCTATTTTCCACAGCCTTTGAACCGAACAAACACCCATCTATTAGAGGTAATTTTCCCCCTTATAACACCAGCTGTATATGTTGCATGAGTTGCATATATTTATCCAAAGTGGTTAGGGATGTATGACATTATCAGAGCAAAACAGGTACGAAATGGGCGTGATAATCCAATCATCTCCATTGGCAAATGTGAAAAGTTTTGCCAGTATTTACAGCAGATATGTTTGCCATACAAATTCACCACATACATCTCAGATATCGACAGAAAAATGGGCAGAATGAAAATATTACCATCATGGTTTACCTTATCACCACTGAATGTCCACTTCTGAATATTAATAGTGTTTTTAACTGATGAATAAAATGTTTTTCTTGCTTCACAAAAAAACTGCCACCATGACAGGAGGACATCAACTTCAGTGAAGTGGAGGCTCTATTCTCGACAAAAAGTACTGGCAATAATTAGGGATGCAAATGATTTTTCATCCCTAATAGAGGCATTCGGTTACTTATTTAACTTTTCCCACAAATGTCATTTCATATTGTCTTGCAGTAAAATTATTTCTCCACCAGGGGGCACTGAAAGGCAGTGTATCAATTACTAAAGGCAGCATGAGTTCAGTTCTCAGCTTCAGATCGAAAAGCTTGAAAAATGACTTAATGGACTAATACATGATTTTAACTCTAAAAGATTACCAAAATCTAACAAGCTCTGTATTATTAGCTTGAAAGTTGTAAATTAAAAGTGACTACCCCCCTCGATTCTGTGTTTTAATACCTCTAATTTAACACAGACTACTACTCCTAGCCATCAACACAATATTTTCTTAACTGACAGGCTTCTTTCATGCCTAGACCACCACATTTTGTCCCTCTCTTTCTCTCACTCTGACAGGAAACACGTGCTGCTGCCATTTCCTGTATCTGCTAAGAGGCGAGCATCAAAACACACAGACATCCATGACCCCTGCTCCATCTGTCTATCATTTCTCCCATTCCTTTCAAAAAACAATTTTGTTTTCAGGGCAAAAAGGGAAGCTGGAAAATCATCAGTGTGTTACCTCCATCCAGACTGCGGCTGATGCGTTTGGATGAGGTGCGTTCAAAGGAGGGTGCGGGTCGGTCTATGAGGGAGCTGGCCATGCGAGTCTGGGCCTGAGTTCGCCCGCTGTAACGGAACTTTGAGCCCAGAGTCAGGAAGCGGGCCTTGGTGGGAGGTTCTGGGGAGTTTAACCTGGAGAGAGAGGGCAGAGGGACAAAATATGAGGGATTTGCTCTGTAATAAAATGCAACAGTCACTACTGTACAAGCAGGAGAGGCACCTTCTCCCTTCTCTCCTGGACAGGATATTGAAGCTTATTCCTTTCTTCTCTTACACAAACACACTGAAACAGCACACTCCTGGGGACTAGCACCTGCTTCTTCTATGAGTGTGTGTATGTGTGTGTTGGTATATGTGTGTATATATATTGCCTCAGGTACCAGACTGGTTAAACAACCACACAATGTTCTCTCATGTTCAGGAAAAAGAGCCAGACTTCTCCGCACATAACTCAACAAGATGTTACAGTTCTTCTTCTGCCGGACTGGAAATCTCAGAAATCCATGAGCATTTGTTAAATTTGTAGAGTGCATTTACTTGTGTGTTACTGTACCTGAAGAAGCTGTGATTCTCCACGCAGACTTTCCACAGCCTTTTGGCAGATCGATGGTTCTGGAGTTTGAAGCCCACTGTGCTCTCAAACTGCTCCGTCTGCCAGAAAAACACGAGACAGCAGAAGTATATATTAAACACAAAGATACTCAAACAAGCAAAACATTTATTTTAGGAAATATATATATATTTCCCTAAAATATCTTATATGAATAGGCCTGTCACAATAATCAATAAATCAACTGACCGCACGATAAATAAAAACGTCCCCGGTAAGTTTGCCAGTTTCGATAAGTTGACACGTGCATGCATGTTTGTTTTCCTCCTCTCTTTCTACCAAACAGGTGGAATGAGAAGATGGGTCACTCTGTGCAACTTTCTCAACACCTGGGTGCGTTGGTTCGATAGTGGATTCAGCGGAGTAATAGCAGAGTAGGCATTTGTCATTCACTCAATCTTTGTTGGGGTGGCGGGGCTGCTCGCACATATACACAAACACACAGAGCTTAAGTGAGCATCCCGATGAGTAACAAAATGACTGATGGCATGAAACTGATGGTTCCTAAGCTGAATGCCACAGTACAAGTGTGGGAATATTTTGGTTTTAAACAGAATAAACAAGGTGTGTGCCTATGAACACCGACAAGCCGATATGTCAATCACAAAGAAAGGGAGGTGCAGCGGAGCCTTCAACCTGACAGTCAGCGCCTACTGTGGTGTTTGGTCGGCAAAGTAAATATAAATAAAACAGCGCAAAAAGGTGCGCGCTCACAGACAGTGTCGTTCGCTACAATGCAAAAGAATTGCAGCCCTTCAATACAGTTGAGAAGCCAAAAATGTTACAAATGTTTGACTGAGAGAACGTACATGTCACAAAGAATTCAGGAACTGTATAAACTCCATTTTATTTATTGTTTTTATTGTTGTGTGTGTTTTTATTTGAGTTTTTTTTCTTTATAGAGACAGGGCCTAATTTTTATTTTTGTTGATTGGTATAATGATTTTTATTTACACGCAATTTTTCCCAAATCAAGTCCATTTAATTTTCACTGGGCTTTTTTTGTTAAATTTATTATATTGTTCATTCCATTTATTTTATTTAAAAGCTCTTGACCTTCCAATAACAATTAAATACTCTTAAGAAATTAAAGTTTATTGCTTTTGATATGGTATATTCACTTTATTATGACATAAATTATAATTCCATTAATGAAAAAATTATGTTTCAAAACCATATTGACAATAATATCGTTTATCGGCCATAATTTTTTGAACAATTCTCATCCAGCAAAATTAGTTATTGTGACAGGCATATATATATATATATATATATATATATATATATATATATATATATATATATATATATATATATATATATATATATATATATATGTGTGTGTATAAATTTGCATTCAATTGGTTCCTAAATCATGAAACAGGTAAGAAAAACATTGAAATTGTAAATATGCTGTTAAAGTTTTGACTTGATCTGCAAAATTAAACATATGATGGACATAGAAAGAAAACAAAAATGTACAAGTCATCACACCACACAGCAATTAAATACAAAATAGAAATGTTTCACTGACTCATCTCCATTCCCTCACCCGTCCATTCAGTGAAATCTAATAATAATACAAAACCCTTCTGAATACACATCAGCTTGCCTGTTAGTATGTTGTATGTGCTTGTTGACATACCTCTCCCGGTCTGATCTTGATGTAGAAGTTGTTCCTTTTGTATGAAATTTTGAGTATTTTAGGCCAGGCAAAGCGATTTATCCTCAGTCGGTCTTTGTAAACCAGGAGTCCGTTGGCACACACACCTAGCATGATGTCCACGCCCTCAGAATCCTGAAAGTCACATCCACAAGTTAACAAAATACAAACAACACAACATACAATTCTTTGAGAAATGTCCACGTTTCCTGTACGTTGAAATTGGATCATACTGTACATTCATTGATTTCTAAAGTAGCCAGCTAAAGGTCAACAGAAACTCAATTAGCATGCACACACACTGTAACAACATGGTTAGCCGACAGACTTACTCACTAACAAAGCTTTTAAGTCCAAGGCCATCTGGTTAATGGGGAGGGGGGTTATTGATTACATCGGTCAATTAACAGGAAAAATCTGTTGGCCTAATGGAGGAGGCGATATATTGATACTGGACAGTTGTACTGGGACACACTTGTACACATCACATGGTGTTGCCGTGTTATCAGCTGCTCATCGACCCCTGAGCGCCCAGAAAAGATACATTTAGCACTCCACCACCAGTGATGGAAAAACTGTTTTCCATTAGCTTTTGTTGTTTCTGTAAGCAGGTAATCCTTCAGTGGATGACTACCAGCCTGGAGGTTGTCTTCATTTAGAGAGTGACGCAAATAGAAAGTGAATAAAAGCTGGCAGCTCACTGTGGTGTAATAAAGCTATTCATAATGGCCACCTGTCATCTAAACTGACATTACTTCTGTCAACAAAGGCATTTTTATATCATCATCTATCATAAACCCGCATAAACAGAGCTGTGTTTGTGCCCTCACTCTCCATAAAACTATTAATTCCATTCTTCTTCTTGTACGGAGCTTGGTAAATGGGTCATTTCTGCTTATTGATGACTTTTCAGGATGCTGAGTTTGAAGAGAAACAAGTGAAACTTTGCTCAGTAAAAAGAGAAAAAGCTTCTCCTGTGTTATGCTGATGAAACTTACAGGTTGGAAGAAATGAGGGGAAAAATTCTCCAAACCCAGTCAGCCAATACTGTGTCAGACATTGACGTAATGTGGGGAAGTTTTTCACAGATGAACAAAACTCTGACATGATAAAAAAGGTGTGGTTCTCACACAGAAAAATGGCATAAAACCTCTTAAAAGTTCAAACTGAAAATTTTCCCCTGCCCTTACTTTGCTTCTTAAAACTATCTGATCAAACCATGTTACTGCCTTTGTGCTGGAAAAAAATGGAGGGTTATTTTTGTACCGTAAAAACAAATCACCGGGCAGAGATTGACTTCAGGGGCACACAAACAACCAAAAAAATATTAATAAAAGTGATTTCCATTCAATATCACTATAATTATTAAGATTTTGACTTGATCTGTAAAAGCACAAAGCTGATTACTCTTTTTTTTTAAATTATAAAGCAAAGTTTTTTTCACAGACAAAAACAAAAGTGTGACAGTAAAAGTTAAAAAAAGAACAGATTAAGACAAATTTGTGCTTCTTTATCTTAAATGTAATATTTTAAACTTAAATAAATCCCAAAAACTTTTTAGTGAAAAGTAATATTCCATGGACAGAGGGACATTGGTAGTAAGGGTTGATCTGATTTTACTTGAATTATAACTTCACATTTTGTTTTGTCCATTTCACTTCTACTTGTTGCTCCCTTTTGTTTCATGTGTGCTTTGTTCCGTAAAAAGATCACTCTTGGGCCTTGGGGATCATAAAAGTTGCAGTTCAAACTAATGGCCCAGGACAGAAATAGATCCTCTCCTTCCAATTCCCACAACTTTGGAATGCTGTAAAAATGATTTCCAACATTTTCAAACAGCACTCTTATTTTAGCTGGTTCTCTCTCTTTGCTGCAATCAAGTGGAGAATGCCCTTAAAGGGGACTCTACTCTCTCTCCTTCAAAGATCTGTGCATGTTTGCTCAAACCTTATCTCTCTCCGTCTGTCTTTGTCTGCTGAATATCCTCAACACAGCATCCTCTCTTTCTATTTTCAGACTGTTCCCTCTCTCCCTCTCTTTTTCCTTCTCTTCCTCCTCCACTTGCATTCTCTCTCTCTCAAGCGTATTTCCCCCCATTTTCTTCTGTTTTTGCCCAGAGACACACAAATGTACTCAGAGACAAACATGGAAACAGGCACGCACTCGGCTGATGACCTGCTATCCCAGTGAGAGAGCCTCGCTGTTCCCATGGCAATGGCCTCCCAGAGTGTTTGTACAGCTGACACACACTCGCACACACGCAAACACACACACACAGATAAACATGCAGAAACATCGAGACACTCTCCCCAGATCAAAGAAGCTGTGCTGAACCCCAGATGCAGACAACAAAGGATTTGCTCGTACCTTAGCATGGTGAAGGTCCACTCCGTACATGGACAGCTTCTTGGCGTTTTCTAGGAACTGGGTGTCGGCCTGTGCCGGAGTCATCCCCCTAAAAAACAAGCCAAAGGTAAACAACCACAATCACACTGGAATCTATCTAATCATACCATACAATATGGTATAATACACAACTATACAGTACCACATCATAAGGTACAGTGCACATCTTCATGAGTTTGACCTGCTTCTGCCTCAGTTCTTCATTGATGTTAATACAACAGCCTCACCCAGGTGCTTCAGATTTGTCAGCTGCAATCCACAATGAGAACCTCTCATTCCACTACACCCCTTAGCTGCTCTTTTGGATTGAGATCTGGCCACTCTGAAGGCCACTAGAGAGCAATGAAATGATTTGGCACATCATCCAGCTTAAAGTGACCATCAGAAGATGTAATTAAAAATGGAATGGATTTGACCCCCTCACTGTCTGTCTGTTCAACCTTGGCTTCAAAATTACTTTGACAAAACTTACTTATATCCCTTCCCACTGGCCAAAAAAACCTGTTTAAACCTGGTAATAATCAGAAAAGGCTCCAATCAGCATCTAGACCCGTGTCGACTGACCCTGCAAGCAACACAGGTTTTTACCAGCTCGCTGCTGATCACCACACTGGCAACATCACACCGGGGGAACCAACTAAGGCTTTGTTTACATGGAGACTCAGTGACTTAAAACGCAAAGATTTTTCCTTTGTGTATTCAAAGTCAATCCATGTTCAGACGGAGATGCTGAAAATAATGAAAACGCTGTAGCTTGCATGCCAGTTCAGTAGATGGCGGTGTAGGTTTGCAGAAAGGCAGCGCTGTTAAATTTCACGTATGAAGAAGAAAAACTTTTCACAAGCAACAATAGCCCGTGGGCACACAAAGACGCAGGAAATCTATCAGACAACAAATCTGACTAGATAGTTTTGTCTGGATAACTAACCAAGCATGGTAAACGGCACACACGGTAGTCGGTAGACGGTCAAAGTGTTGTTGTTCCTTTTATGCGCGCAGCCTTCTTGTGAAAGAACACTGCGCATGTGATGACGTTAGTGTTTCACCCTGAAATGCTCTGATCTTGGTTTACACAGTGCTTTATGGAGCAGCGTCTTTAAAACTCTCCACTCTGGACCCTGGTTTCAAAAGTTTCTGGATTTGGTCACTCCACATAGAGTTCCCATGTAAACACAAGGCCAAAACACAATGGAAACTTTTTGAATTTGACCGTTTTAGGCCTTGTGTAAATGGACCCTAATTTACGGCATAATAGCGTGTTGTCTCTTCGTCTGTAATGTCTGTGACTCTTTGTCATCTCAGCAATAAATTCCATCCACCTTTGTGACATCTGCACTCTCATGTTGTTTAGTCTGGGCTGAGTTTGTAGATTTTAAAGAGGAGCAAACTCCAAAGTACAGAAAACAGTTAACCACTATGTCCATGGCTTCCATGCTCCTTTTCATTGTTGACATTGTTTTGTCTCGCTGATGATGTCATCAACAGCTTGACGCACCAGAGAAAAAAGAAGCAGCCACGCAGCTCATCTGCTGGTGATTACACCCTGGTCTGCTGGCAGTGTGAAAGGAGTAACTTACCGACTGTTTGTGGGTTAACCTGCATTGAAAAAACTGTTTCCCGGCTAATTTTAGTGGGAGAGCGGTATTAGAGGATTTCAGTGCCCGTATCCATGGAGCAAAAGAGTTTGTCATCGAGACGTGTTCTATGGCAATAAAGGACCGTCAGAAGTGCTTGAATATTTTTTTTTTATTAATTTTTTTAATTTGTGTAGCTAGGGGCCTGGATGAGTTTTTTTTCTTGTTTGTTAGCCATTTTTGTTATTTGAAAACAAGTAAAATTCATGATGTTTATTTATGTGCAAGGGGCTCAGGACAATTAGTGTTTGCCTGATAATTCATGTACTGCCACTTAAAGAGATCCAGCTGTGGACTTATGCACATGTGCTTTGGTATACAGACATTTTATAGTCACTTGATACACTGTTTTTCCTCATTATCATGCTCACTTTAAACGACGGATCTTCTTAACCATGTCTGCATGCCTAACTGCTGCCATGTGATTTGCAAACACTGCATATGCAATTCTGTTTCCTGCCATTCCAATGAAAAAACTGTAAATGTAAGCAGAAGGAAAACCATATATAAGTACAAAACGTGACGCTTAAATCCCAGAATGCTGCTTTTCCTGTCTTTATGTGAACATTGTTAATTGACTTTGAAAATCGTCACCCTACCAAGAAGTTTCCAAAACACATGTGAGTTTTCAGTGATTAAGAAACATTTGTGAGTGAACAGAGTTTCAACCCACTCATAGAAAGATATATTTTCAAAAATATCCACCTGCATGAGTACATGACTTTAGATATTGCTGCTTGAGTAAGATTCTGTTATCCCATTAAACTCGGGTAAATAAATCTACAGCTTTAAATTGCAAGACACTTGTAGCCTGACCTGTGAGATTTGTGGAGTTCAAGGATCTTCTCCTCCATCTCTTTGTTCTGATTGGGTGCAAAGGTCCGCTGGCTGATGTATTCCAGCGGTCGGGGCTGATCAGGTTCGTAGTCACCAAATTCTGCCTGTTGAGCAGAAAAACAGGAAATTTGTAAGAAACAAAATCACGAGAGTGACATAAAAACATTGGAAAATGAACACTGGTAATCTACAGAAAAGGCCTCTTTGGAACAAGGTCTCTACCTGCAGTGTGTAAGAACCCAGCAGGGCGTGGGTAACAAATGAGCAGGGCAGCCGACCTGTGGCAACATCCTCACGCAGCTGCAGACACAACAGGTACCTACGGGAGAGAGAAACAGATGGAGAAAAGTGGATTTAGAGGAAAATCTCACCATAAAAAACCTTATTCTAATCCCTTCTTTGAACTGAAGCTGCTTCTTTGTTCATGATAACAATAGAACGATTCCAGCAGCCGAATTACTTCTCATCCTGTGAGGCCCTGGCCTGGGGTCTACTGGTGGGGATTAAATATCCTTCTTGTTGTTTAATTTTCTAACTCTGCATCAGTTTGTTTAGATGCCCTTAAGTCTCATCCTTGCCATGACAAGACTTTATGCATTACATTTGCAGTTGGTAAACGGTCCGCAGACTGTGAGGATTTGGGACAGTGTTTAATCTGCAGTTCAACCTTCATGCAAGATTTCATGATGTGAATGAAGCTTCTGTGTGGATGATGAACTCAGACACCTCAGGGTGCTGGTGCTTGCATCATTCAGCCTCTAAAAAATGTCATTCAGAGTTACATCAGTGAGACCAGCACTTGCTGGCATGGATGCTTAAACTCCAGTCATCCAGTTACAGGGCTTCTCTTCATTGAGCCAGTAGAATGTTGAGTTTAAGCTTGTTAAAATGAGATACAGCAGATTGAAAAAAAGTGATTAAAGCTCTAATATTCCAGAAAATAAACAAAGTCTAAACCCACCTGAAAAAGCAGACACAGGAAAGATTCAAAATTCTGTTTCCAATCATTAAATTAAAAGGTTAAGTATGAAGTGAAATCAAAAGTCACTTTATAAATCAGCCCAAGTTAGATGTTGGCAGCCGTATTTCCTTTGTTATTGGGTTCCTGTCCTCAAATGGCCTTTTGCTGCTACCATCAGAGAGGCTATACGCTCCATTAGACTTACACTTTGACTTAAACGCTCTGGTGTGTGTGCCTGCATATGATCAAATGAATTAACTATGAGCACAATGCAGGATTCAGACAGTTTGTTTTTAGCATCAAGTTTGAGCCTTTATAACAAAAGAAATTCCTTAATAACCATAAAAATATAAAGAAAAGCTGGAGTATTACTGAAACTTATTTTTTTAATGATGAAAACACAGTCACTCATTCATTGAACAAGCTGCACCTTTGTACAAGCATTCATCAAACCGAGAGTACATGAACTGTTTTCGGGCTGTACCGATGTGCCATTTTGGCCAAAATTATTACAACAAACACTCACATGTTTATCATACTTGACAAACTTACGGACTTTTGATAATCCTTGGAGGCCACAATTGTTGTAAAAACTGAAACTTGAGTAACTGACGCTTAGTCTGGCTTTGGCCTTAACAGGAAGCCACACCCTTGTTTGTAACTGTTACTGGGTGAGACTAAATCTGTTGTTGCAAGCTTCTCTCCCGATTGAATCAACTGAAAATAACTAGCTATTTGACCAATTTTATTGGAATTTAATTTGTCTTTTTAATATAGCCTTGTTAAAATAATACACTCAAGTTACAGTGAGGTTTTAGAAATAAACCCTTAAAAATGTTATCGTTATTCAAGTATCTAAAATATTACTGGTGGTGTCTAACATGAACTGTCTATCAACAAACTGCCTAAATGACTAATTTGAAGGGACAAATGTAATGTAATAATTTTACCAAAACATGATGAAAAGACTCTGCTTTAGCAAAATTTATCTTACTTAACTAACCTGGTAACATTTGCAATGAGAAGAGGCTCTGTGATTCTGATTGGTTGGTCAGTGGGCCAATCAGACAGCCAACAAATGACCCAGTTCTACTAATGACTGCAATAAACAAATATTAAATAGATCATGACATGTCTATGTCCAAAGAGCACCAAAAAAGTACTTGCATTAGTACATTTCTGAGCCATTCTGCTGTTTTTTTCCAGTTTGCACTGAATTGTCGTTCACACCATGTCTAACCCAAACACAGGATTAAATCCAGCACATAGAACCTTCACTAAAACAATACACCTGAGAGAAGCCTTCTTGAGCTTCATCAGACCCCATGAGTATGAAATACAGCATTAATATAATGATCAGGTATAATTCACAGAGGGCAATGAACACATGCAGCGCCATAAAACATTGCCCAAGGTGACCGAGTGAGCAAAATGAGGGACATCTTTATAAACTCGCTCTCCAGGCTCACTTTAATAATGCCAACTTTGACTGCTAATTCATTATCTATTTTTTCCCCTTTTTATCACTATTCTCGGTCCTGTCCATAAACTGTTTAAAGTTTTTAATTTATTTCTTTATTTTCTCTTATATCCCTTAATTATTTTTATTCTCTTATCTTTGTTTGTTTCCACAGATCTAATGTGGTCATCTCCAAAAATATTTCAGCATGCTGTGCTGAGCTTGTTTTTCTGTAATTCTGACACTTTATTCATTTCATGCTTAGAATGACATCGAACAATTGCCTGCTTCACTAGGTGATCCTCAGTGTTAAGCATTTATTTGTGTTTCACCTTAGACCTCTTCTATTTGGTTGGATTGTCGATGATTTGGTTATTTAACCTGGATTGTTGCCTTTGCTAATAAGTGTTTTAAATGTGTTACATGAATAAGCCATTAATATAACTTACAAAAACACTGAAAAAAAAATCAGACTTTCACTATGTGTTCTTTTGATTATTCCTGGAAGCACACGTTACCTGGTGATGTCCTCTGTAAGCAGCGAGGGGTCAGGAGGGTAGAACTTGACGTTGAATGCAAACTGCCAGTTGTTACCTGGAAAGAGGAACATGCATGATACCATTACACACAGTGAGGGTGGTAAGCACCTGAGTATCTAAAACCAGAACTGACTTACAGCTACAATAATGAGGGTTGCTCTTATTTGATGCCATTTCATCCTTCTGCCATCCCACCCATCTGTCTAATGCAGAACAGCTTTTTAGTGATGCTAAGCCGGGTGCATCATGCTCACATCCACACAGAAAAATCATCCCATCACGATTACATAACCTCATTCTAGCCTTACCAAATACCAAACCATAATCTCTATCAACATCACCATCTTTAAAACTGCTCATTTCATGTCAGCTCTATCTCGCTTCAATTTCTACTCTCACCCCCTGAGGAGAATGCTGTGTTTCACGACTACCACCCTCTTAACCTTCACCTTTCCTTGAGCTCTTCGCGCCATCCAAACAACATGAACGCACGGACACGCACGTGCACGCACACTCGACATAAGACGTGGATCATATCTTCTGGAAAATTCCATCTAGGAAGAGCTGACATCACATAGAGACCATTTCCTCCTCCAAGGTCACACGCGTCGATATGTATGCACACGAACGCACACACGTGCAGAAACTGAGCCGCCGCAGCTGCATCCCAGAGGAGCAGCACAAAAGGTGGACAATGACACAATGAAACACTCGCTGCAACCGTGAGAGGAAAAGATGCACCACATGAGGCGTCATATAACAGAGCTGGAAAACCCTGAGTGCTTATAATCCTGTTTCCTCCCCTATGTGTGAGTATAGATGTGTGTTAGTGAGTCTGGGGGTGAGATTGAGTTTGTATGTTTTGTCGGCAGCACTAAGTGCTTTGGGAGTCTCTCGTGATCATTTCAACCTTCCAGACGACCACGTGCCGCCTGTAAATCCGCCCCATGATACACAGGACATACACTCATGGATAAGCGTAAACACCTTCCCCTCCCTACATAAACCGGGGTTTATTCCTTTAAGTTATAGCTCTATATAGCATTTAAAAAATGTTTAGTTAACGGATGATTTGCTGGAATGTAGGATCATAAATCATACGACATACAAGCCTTGTGATGGTGTTATTTAAACACAGGCAGCAGCTGTTTGCTCTCATCCTGTCTGCACATGTCCGGTTACAGTTCACTTACATTATCAGCCCAGAGAGACACACAGAACCATAAAGGTTTGTGTGCTTATGAGAAGAACATGTGTGCTGCGGTAAAACATTAACTGAAGCCACACGCAGAGGCCTCTTGACTGGACTTACAGCAGACTCCTCAGCCTCTCTGCTTTGTTTTTGTTTTTTACTTTTCTGCTTTGTTTTCCAAAACATCTTTCAAGCCTTCATAGCTGTTGACTGAAGAGCTTTTTTGAGCTTAATATGCGCTTCTATGTGTTTAACATGTCTTCTCTATGTGATAAGAACTTCTACAAGCAAGACAAATAGTCTAGTTTGGAAGCCTTCTTCTATTCATATTCATGGTGCCTGTAGCTCCCCGGCCCTCCAGAATACACCCACCAGTGTGACATCCTACCATTGTTTCATCATCAGTTTCAGCCTGTTGGCTCACAGAAGAAAGCCCAGTGAAGAACAGAAACATCATAATGACTAGAGAGTTGTTGACAGCATGGAGTCAAGCAGCGCTGAACTGACCAGTTGCCACAGAGTTGAACATCAACCAATCAGAGTGGACTGGACCCAAGTGTGAAAGGAGGCCTTTAAGAGCCGAAGCTCTAACAGAGCATCTCAGACAGTGAGAGAACAAAGTACTATCAGGCACTCAGTATATGGAAACTAGATGGTCTCTGACTATTAGAGATTGTGAAAATAAGCTAGCAGTCATCAAAAAGGGACCCTATGAAAGGCAAAATATGATCTGTTTAACTACTGACAGCTAATTTTATGAGTTATGTGTTTAATTTCCTCAGTTTATCTGCACAGGCAAACAAAAAGTCAAGCTATTTAAAGTTGACTTTTTTTCTTCCTCTTCTTTTTGCTCTTTTTTAAAGTATTGTCCTGTTACCTGTCCATCTGTTTACTTCCTCACAAGGTCTAGTTTCTTATTCTTACAAAGCAGATTATGGTAAAAGTCTATTAGGAAAAGATTTACTTTAATCTTACAGTTTTTGCATCCCGGGCTTAAACCAAGAGCCCAAGGCATAGAGTGGTGCAAGTTAAAGCAGAAATAATTAGGGACTTTATGTCTGAAATAAGGGCTGTGGCAAACCAGATTATAAGATATTAGGCTCTCTTTTCCTTCAATGTAAACTACATCTGGCATTACCACACATGTAAATTTATGTGGCATTATTATGGCATCTGTTCAACTCAAATCTTGCAGATAGGCTGTTCATACGAAACTGACATGGCAACCTCACAACAGCAAAAAAAGAAAAGGAGGCAACAGAGTTGACCGCCACTGTGTTTTTTTTTTTGTTTTGTTTTGTTTTTGTTTTGTCATGGTGAGAGGATTTTGTTCAAAACACAGTTGCAAGCATCAAAACAACAGGCTATTTAAAACAAAGGAAAACTTGGGAAGTCACACAGCATCCCAGTGCAGACAACAAGAGGTATTTCATCTCTGAGTCAAATATCCCCGGCCACTCGGATCATTCAGAGGTCAGCTGTGTCTCCCTGTCACATTTTAGTATTGACTCAGTTCACCTGGGACCCAGCTGGAAGTGATGCGAAAACTGTGACAGGCACCTGGAAGCTAGAAATAGTGTAGTTGGTTCTTAGCCTGTCTTTTTGTCTCTGGCTTTTTTCACACTGCATTTACATAAAAGCACTGCAAAAATGCTCCTTCATCATAACACCACAAGATATATAAGATCATTTAACTCCACGGAGGTGATATTTAGTCAACTTAAAGAGGAAGAAATAAGAAGACAAAAGGACGCACCAAATTTCAGTATGCAACATTCTTCTAGTAATGTTACAATTAGTAAAAAATAGAAAAACTACAAACCAGGTACAATCCACAATGGGAAGGAACACAGATAGAGGAGGTCCAAGAGAAACTAAATGTTGAATGAGAAACATAAAACGCAGATTAAGGCTATAGATATATCGTTGATTGATCTATATCGAGATATGAACATTCAAGATGAAAAGCAACGATATAATCGATATAAATTTCCCCCTCGCTCGCCCTGCATGAACAGCTCTGGAAGTCACAACTAATTTCATTTTTACGATTGCCACTGAATGCACCGCTTGGTTTTCACCAAACCCGAATATTGTATCGATATTGAGTTATCTAGCATGAATATCGAGATATGAAATTTTATCCATACTTTTCAACCCTAAAGCAGACGTATCAAGCTTCATTGTAGGAAGTCCCTTCAAGGTATGAGGCCTTAGCAAAACTTAATCATACCCACACTGAGGCCGCCACTGTACCAGTATTTTAAACATCAATATCATTTAAAAAAAAAAATCAGATGGTACCTGTGCCACAGGAACAAAGTAATAGCCCTCTGTAGCTCAGAGTGGGCAGTAAGTTGATGTAATAATTAAAAGTTGCAGGCTAACTGCAGTTTGGCGTTGTTTAGGGACCAGGCTTGATGCCTTTATGCAGTTCAGACAGTGTGCTGATGGTCTCACTCCACTTCCTGTTACTTGAAGAAATACATTTTTTAAAAAGCTAAAAAACTGATTAGTTCATTTATGTTAAATTGTACTGTTTTAAAACACGTGGTATCAATAGTATCAAGATAGGAAAAAAATGTAAATCACATTCTGACCTATTTTACAAAAAGCATAATTCCATGGCATCCCAGGACTGCATTATTTTGAATGATGTATCCTCTTATTTTTAGGGTTTTTTTATACTAACCCCATCGTGTAGCCTTATATTGCAGGGTCACAGGGTGGTCGAGCAACTACTTTTACCATCTTTACAATTTCTTAAGTATTTTTAGACTCAGTTGAAAAAGAAAAGCTAAAATGTGTGTTGTGATGTTGTGTTGTGACGGCTGAGTGTGAAGTGATGGTGGTGCTCTGCAGTCCTCATGTCCAGCCTGTCATTTGTGCCCTGATCTGTCTGCACAAACACACAAACAGCAGAAGTAGCACTCTAACTCGACTCAGTCTCACTCAATAAAAAGCCACACACACACAAAAACGTAAACATCCTAACACATGTGGCCAACAGCGCACCGTTCATGCATGAACCACTGACACACATAGAGACACAACCACAAAACACAGGCATGCATGTTCACCACACATACACACACTGAGCCACACACAGTCAGTACACACCCGAAAGCCTCGCTATCTCGCATATGCTAATTCTAAAAAAAAAACATTTTATGAGCTGAAATGATACGCTCTAACTCTGACGCTCTCTTTAAAGCACAACTAAAGCTTCACATTATGTGTTCAAGTCTGTTTTTGACACAGATTGTAAAAAGGGAGGTGAGGAGTAAAGCTTTTCGAAGAAAAAGTTTGCTGATTTGGGTAAAGTCAAATGAAAAAGTGTAACTAGAGTTCTGGGTGTGGCTTCTCCCAGTGTCTCAAACAATATACTGTCAACATGGCCACACGCAAAGGATACATAAAAAGACCTGACAACCAAAATCATGATCAATTAAACATTGTTACAGTCAGAGTTATGCACTTATAAACTGAACACTTTGCTTGGCTGCTCCACACACTTGATATTTGTCTATAAACAACAGGTGAGATGCCTTCTCTTAATGTGAATTTTGGTATTTATGACAGCAGATAAAGAAAATGCTAAATAATGAAGTACAGTGATCACACTGTGGTAACCTCTCTCATGCTGCTGGCTCTGTCAGATGGCTGCCGTGTGGTTTCAAATGTCTCTTTGGCTTTGTTGGACTCAACTGTGAAGCTGTTTTCTTCCCTTTAATACATGGATACTTGAGCTCCTTTATTAATTCAATATTCATGTTTTATTCATTACATTTTGGCTGAGAAACTAGGGCCCCTGCATTGCGTGACACATCTTTTTTAGGGCATGTTGACAGAGAAGAGAAGAGGAGAGAAGGGGCAGACTTATGGCAGATTTAAAAAAAATAAACTCACTGCGGATCTGTCTCTTGATTTCCTTGGTGGGATCCAACCAGCACTGGAGTGAGAAACAGCAGGAACAACATTAACCTTGGTGATGAAACGGTGTCACAAGACGCTACACAAACATTTCAGTGTGCGGAAATGTGTACATTGCCGACCTAATAGACTTACAGTGCGTCATGTGTGTTCGGACACATACCTTCTGTTCATGGTTGTCCACGTATGTCAGGCCAAAGTAATCTTTTTCCAAGAGGTTGAGATGCTCACACACCTTGAAGAACAGAAAGTGGCCCTTTGCACGTTTCTGTGAAGAGAAATTTGAACACAAATATTTAAAATGTGACATTTTGAAAGCATGCAAAACATTTAAAAGCTCCTGATGTGTTGCCAGAGAATGTCATATCTTGCATTTTCAGACAGCAATTCAAATTCTGCCCTTCAGTGACTTCAGTTTTTTTGTAATTCAACTCCATCTGTTCCATTATTCTCTCTTGTTTCTCCCTCACTCAGTCTGTCTCTAGGCAAAACATTCCTCCAAGCCTTAGCCATGAAAGCCTCCACTCTCAACTATGACAATGACATTTAGCACACTTTTATGCATGCTCCAAAGCCGCGCACGCATACAAACACTCAACAGTGCCCTTTGACGGGACAGAGGGTCAGACAGAGAGAAGGAGGAAACCGAGTCAAAGTATGCAAAAGAATGAAATAAAGTGATAGTAGTCATTTTTGTTTGGTTAGTCAGCGCATTCTCAGCTTGCAGACACACACACACACCCACAAACTGAGCATCACTTAGAGCAGACAGAATCACAGACAGGGCAGGGAGCGTGGTGAAAGTGGAAGGAGGAAAAAAAAGAGGATGAAAGAACGCATTTTTCATCTGCTCCTGCGACAGCTGAAAGCATCCGTGGTATTTTCCTATACTTGGTAGGAAGACATGCTCCAAACTCACGCATGCACAGTGCAGAGGCATTGTGAGCGCTCTGAAGAATGTGACCTTTCATGATTTCTGCCTCCAAGCAAGGCACTACCTAAAAAGCATTGTGTGATAGCTGCAGGGTCCTTAGTTTCATCCTCAGATGTATGGATGTGTGTCATACAGGCAACATACAGAGAAGCCTTTTTACGAGTATTCCATATTTCATCTTGCATTGCATCATTCATCCATCGATCATCTATACTGCTTATCCCTTCAGGGCCTCAGAGGAGGGACTGGAGTCTATCCCAGCTGACATTGGGTGACAGGCGAGGTACACCCTGAACTGGTCACCAGTCATTCACAGGGCCGCATACAATTGCATGAAAAAGTTTCTGAACCCTTTGGGATAACTTGGATTTCTGCTTAAATTGCTCTGTAATATGTTCTGATCCTCATCTAAGTTACATCACGAGACAAAAACAGTCTGCTTAAATTAATACCGCACAAAAAATGATAAGTTTTCATGTTTTTATTTGACACGATGTAGACAGTCACAGTGCAGGGTGGAAAAAGTAAGTGAACCTTTGGATTTAATAACTGGTTGACCCTCCTTTCGCAGCAATAACCTCAACCAAATGTTTCCTGTAGTTGTAGATCAGACCTGCAAAACGGTCAAGAGGAATTTTGGACCATTCTTCTGTATGAAACTGTTTCAGTTCAGCAATATTCCTGGGATGTCTGGTGTGAATGGCTCTTTTGAGGTCATACCACAGCATCTCAATTAGGTTGAGGTCAGGACTCTGACTAGGCCACTCTAGAAGCCATATTTTCTTCTGTTAAAGCCATTCTATTGTTGATTTACTTCTATGCTTTGGGTCATTGTCCTGTTGCATCACACACCCTCTGTTGAGCTTCAGTTGGTGGACAGATGGTCTTAAGTTTTCCTGCAAAATGTCTTGCTAAACTTGGGAATTCATTTTTCAGTTGATGACAGCAATCCGTCCAGGCCCTGAGACAGCAAAGCAGCCCCAAACCATAATGCTCCCTCCACCATATTTCAGTTGGGATGAGGTTTTGATGTTGGTGTGCTTTGCCTTTTTTTCTCCACACATAGCATTGTGTGTTCCTTCCAAACAACTCCATTTTAATTTCATCTGTCCTCAGAATATTTTGCCAGTAGTGCTGTGGAGCATGTGCTCTTTTGCGAATTTCAAACATGCAGCAATGTTTTTATGGACCTTCCTCTGTGGTGTCCTCCCATGAAATCCATTCTTGTGTAATGTTTTACATATTGTAGATTTGTCAACAACAGTGTTACCATGAGCCAGGGATTTCTGTAAGTCTTCAGCTGACACTGTAGGATTCTTCTTCACCCTATTGAGCATTCTGTGCTGTGCTCTCACAGTGATCTTTACAGGACAACCACAACTGTGCTGAACTTTCTCCATTTGTAGACAGTCTGTCTTACCGTGGACACATGGACAAGTCAACAATTCTATGTGTTTTTTATAGGGCAGGGCAGCTTTAACCAACACATCCTATCTAATCACAATGATTGGACCCCAGGTTGGCTGACTCCTGGCTCCAATTAAACTGTGTTTGTCTAGTGATGAGACTTAGATGAAAATCAGAACATATTTTATGACCAATTTAAGCAGAAATCCAAGTAATCCCAAAGGATTCACATACTTTATCATGCAACTGTAGAAGGATAGACAACCATACCACCTATGTTTGAATTTTTTAAGGGGGCATCATAGAACATTTTAATGGCTTCATTTCATCGACCATGTGTCTCTCAATGCAATTTGTCTGGACTTTCCTTTAACTGCTACTTTGTTATCAAGTTTATCTTTGGAATGCCAAGCTCCCATCAGCGCAACAAATTTAACTCAATGTGGACGAACTACGATATCTGAGACCTTGAAAGTAAGTCAACAGTGGAGTGAAATAAGAAGACAAGGAAGTAGTAAAGAAAAATAAGAACAAAAAAGCAAAATTGCAATAAATACATGAATCAAGCACTTTGACTTTCCAGCTCAATCTTTTGTAACAAATTGAGGGAACTGGATTATGCGTTTTATTTCATTCTTGTGTCCTGATGTCACCATTATTCAAGGTCACATATTAAAATTCAAAAAAAGAAAATGTCTGGCACAGTGCATTTCCACAACAGCACGAAATTATCAAAAAATGAAGAATTAGCTGTTCTGTAAACTCAACTTTCTTTATTGAGCCGCAGAAGTTTTAGAGAGAGCCTGAGCAGTGTGAGGTTCACACACATGCAGTTAAGACATGTACACAAACAGTGCCACACTCAAATGTTGCTTTTGTAATCAAAACATTTGTTGCTCTTTCAAGAAACTATAACCGCCAGCACCACAGTCCTCACCCATACTGTGATTTTCACCATAAACATTAGTCCTACCTTTGTATCATCAAAATATTTGAATTCCTTGACCATGAAAACATACCATTAGCATTTGGATTCATAATGATATCTATTTTAGTTCAGTAGTTATTCACAAAAACCACATTTTTTGTCATGGCAGTTTTCTTCTGGATCTAGCTCTAAAGTTTTTGAAGATACAACATATCCGATTGAACATTCCAGATTCCACAGTATCTTGGCTAAATTTTGGCATTTGTTCCAAGTCTATTTTTTTTTTTTGTTCCCTTGCAGTTACGAAAATTCAAACGAAATCCAAGTATTCCTTGTTCTGGATCAGAGAATCTGGAATTTTGCCGAAATCCGGATCAGTCTTCGTTATCTTTTAGAACCTGTTGGAAACTTGTCCTGTATTTTTTTCCAAACGCCCTGGCTATTTTTGGTGGAGTAATATGCACAAATGCCTAAAATGGTCCTATCTCACAATGTAGAGAAATCTTCAAAAAAAGCTCCTGGATCCAGATCGTGATCCGTATCACTCCCAAAATCTCATTAAAATCATTTGTTCCTTGTTCCAATTCGGACATTTCCTGAAAATGTCATGGAAATCCGTCCATAACTTTTTGAGTTATGTTGTTAACGGAGAAACAAACAAGCAAACAAAAAAACAAACAGACGCTGGCAACAAAATAACCTCCTGGAGGAGGTAGAGCTGGGCAATTAATCGGAAAATAATAAAAATCAACATGCTGACCCTCTAATCAAAGTAATTTTACTCATGTTGATTATTTTAATTATTTTCCCTGTGTAAGTCACGTGACCACAATCCTTCCATACAATATGAGTTCACCTTCGCCAAGAGCGAAGGAAGCGCTACCAACATGGAAGAGACAAGTGCCAATCTATTAGAGAAGCTTGTAGCCAAGAAAAATACCATATCACTTGTTTGGGCTCATTTTGGGTTCCGTGCAGAGGACACAGAGCAAAAAGAAGGTAAGTGTAAATGCTGCAGGAAGACCGTTTCGATGAATGGTGGTAAAAACACTAGTTTGTTCCAGCATAGTATAAAATAATTGTTCATTAATCATAATCAACGTAGGAGCTTCAATTAACTGTGATACTGAGATTAGGTAATATCGCCCAGCCTCAGGCGGGGGTAATGATGAAATGTCAGAGGTGTATATATCCTGCCTTAAAACAGAACTATGAATAACCTCACACACTTCCTAGGAGCCTCAAAAGATCCCATTAGAGCTAGAAAGAGCAAGTTTCCATCTTTTCCAACAATGTAAACTTAAGGCCATAAACACACCCCTCCTTTAAAGCCAAGCTACAGGGCCTTGCGTCTGTAAATACTACTTGACTCATGTCTGACTGTGAGCTAATGAACAGCTATGAAATGCCACTTAAAGCGTGTGACACTGAAATCCTGCTGAAACCTATACTAATGAAATCCTTAGAAACAGCATTAAGACCATGTGATGCTAAGACTCTCCTTTGAAAGCAGCAGTCAGACGGTGTCTGGGCCATATTTCATTCAAAATGATGGCTAATAAAATATGCATTAAACTTATTACACTGTAATAAACCTGATGCTCAGTGGTTCATAAATGGAGCAGAAGGATGATGGAAAGACGGACTTATAGAGTCAGAGTAGAGGCTGGTGTGTGTGTTTGAGGTATTGTGTGTGTGTGTGTGTGTGTGTGTGTGTGTGTGTTGGAGGCCTGCTGGGCAAAACAGAAAATTTAATCTCTGGAATGCATTGTGCATCTCTCCCTCTCACGACCTAACTATGCCAGAGTGTAGAGGGAGGGATGGATGGATATGTGTGAGTGTGTGTGAATGTGTGTGTGTACTGCAGGACAATAGCAGTTAGTTGCAGTATCGGCATTTTCATTTTGGAGACAAAGCATTTACTGTTCAAACAGGCGCAGACACTCACTGGCGCTGTTGGGTGTTTGAAGCGCTGCAGATAAGAGAGTAAAATAATCGTCATGAAGGTTCAAAATTTCCTTTAAAACCCTCGGACAGTCTGTGAAAATATGAAGTTATCTATAAAGATACCAGATGTTGTATGATAGATTCAGTTTTAGTGTGAGATAAATGATTCCAATACCTGTTTCTACAAGCAACAAAAATCAAGTTCTAGGTGTCCAATTCTGAGTAACCTTATGTGTTTGAGTGTCTTATAAACAAACTCTTGCAAACTGTGTGATTGCATAAACTTATATCGGAAGCATATCCGTGCCAAAACAATGACAAAGCAATTGTGCAATAAAGGCAGTGCGCAACCTTTCTATCTGTCTTGCAATAGCAGCTTTGAGCTAAAAATACAGCTGAGTATGTTAAGGTTTTGAAAGTTTTAGCTCCTGCCTTACAAAATAATACTTTGGTTGGGAAACTAAGCACATGCACATCTCCTGCCTTTGTGTTTCTCAATCATTTTTATCACTATTTTATGTAGGTAATATGTTTTTAGTCACGGCAGCACGTTGGAACAGCAGGTACACATGTCTCACAGGAATAATGTTGCTGGTTTGAAGTCAATATCAGTCAGAGCCTCTCTTTGTGGAGTCTGCATGTTCTCCCCGAGCACGCAAGGGTTCTTTCCAGGGACTCGGCTTCCTTCCATAGACCACAAAATACATACTTGTTAATATTAGGCCCCAACTCCACCACTACCCCTAAAGGGACATGGGGTACAGATCATGGATGGATTGATGTTTGTATTTACAATCTGCACAAATCAGAAATGTGGACTTGTTCTTCTAAAGGGTTTATGACAATAGAAATGTCCAATGCCTCACATTCACAGATAAAAAGGCTAATTCTCTGGGGGTGCTGGTTTGGCAGAGAGGTAACATCCATGCATGTACCTTTTATGAAAGTGGGTTTGATTCCTAACTTAGGCCAATTTGGGTTCGGGTTAGGGTTAGGGTCACAAATCTTCCCCTATCCTCTCCCCCTTTCTAAGTCAATCCACTGTCTCTCCACTGCCAGCCAAGGCCAAAAATGCCCCCAAAAATCATTGAAAAATATATTTTTGTATGATCATCAAAATATTTTATTTATTACTGCACCCAGCCTTCTAAAATTATCTTCAAGATACATCAACCTGCTGAAAGCAAGTCTGCATATTTGTGTCTCATCTGTTGTGATCACAAAACAGGGAGTAAAGCATCTACAATAAATGTGCATTCTAATTTGAGCATAAGCATAAATCGCTCTGCTGATGAATACTATCAAAAGAGCACAAAAAAGACAAAACAAAAATCCACAAAAGATGATGGGGCATACCCTAGAGACTGGAGACAGCAGGATGTATCAAGAGCATTCATGGAAGATCAAGTCAGCATTAAACAGTTGTTCTGTTGTTTCAATCACATTAACTGCTATGAGACATCAAAATTTGAGGAGCTGCTAAAGCCATACCCTTTGAGAATTTTAGAGCCCACCCTTGTCACACGTTATAGGTTTTGTACACACCTTTCACAACTTGACATCAAGACCATCTCTGCCCACTCTGCACTAAAGCTGAAGTTCCATTGATAAAAGCCCGGGGAGAAAATGCCTCAAACAGCACCCTTAAAATGTCAAAATACTGTGTTTTAACAATTTGTGGTCAGTTGGAGCTCATGAGTATAACTACTAAAACATCCTGTTCTGAGCTGGGAACGAAAAGAGGGGTTATCAGCCAAAATCCAATATCAGAATCTATTTTTAGGCAAGAAACTTCAGAATATGTTTTGAAGACCAATACTAGCTTAGTAAAACAGTAAAAATTTGTTATAGAAGGGGTCTTGGAAATGTAACGTCAAAATGGAAGATTTCCTGTTGGTTTTATAGTTAGTTTATATTATAATTTCAAAGTCCTTAGATGGATTTACCGCTGGAGCTTATTCTGAACTCTTTTAGGAAGAGCCAATAACTGAGGAATGCTGTCAAAAAGCTACAACACACAAAAACATAAATCTAAAGAAGAGGAAGGGCAAGATAACCCCAACCCTAACCCAGCACCTTTACCAGCAAATAGAGTATTTCTGTAGCAACTACTGCTATTGATCATTACAATAAAGGAGGTACTTTGTGAGAAAAGAGGAGTTTTGAATGAAGCACATGTTTCTGGTGCAGTGGATTGTATTCTTGGCAGATTTCTCCTGCATGTTCTGAGCAAGTGTGGGATGACAGACTGGACATTAAATTTCAAATGCTTGAGATTTGCATGACACTTGATAATGTAGAAACAGCACAATGTAAAAGTAAGAAGATAATTAGCTGCATCTCAGTACTGAAGACTCTTTCACTATCTGAATCGCTTCGTAAAAACACTTTCTAAGGCCAGTATGAAAACACATGATGTGAGTATCTAAACTGAGTGTGTGTAGGGGGTCAGAGCCACATGCTTGTTAGTGAGTAACAGATGTAGGAATCTAATCTGGTGGGACCCCCCTTAATCTGCCAGGTTTCACGTACTGTGGTCACCAGAGAAACCCTCGTAGCATGCTCTGCTTTGCTATGCATTTATCCCCTAGACCACTCCCGAAACTATGTGAGCAGCCACAGCTTCTGCTATAACTGCGCTTTAAGTCAGAAAGTTAATACACCCCCTCCTCTACTACACACAGACACACTAACACACACACATCAGATCTGATCCTATTAGAGATTACATCACTGACACAATGGCACTCACGTGTGGTCTATTTCACTAGCAAAGAACACAAGATGGACAATGTGGATTTGTAGCCCCTATATCTTTTTGTTAAGAAAACAACTCGTTTTAAGCTGTTAGGAGGGATTGTTCTACTTGTTACGTAAGAGGCTAAAATCATTATTTAAGTCTCTTTGTGATGCTAAAGCACTTAGTCTGTCGGTTGTGTCTTTAAAGTTGTGCATATGCAATAATTATAAACACTGCTTAGTGAGCTGGTATGGAAAAGGTCTCATTAAACTTCTGTGCAAATGGCTAACTTAAAAGATCTTATTATTAATCAAAAATCAGACTGCAGTCTGTATGAAGATGTGACCAATAAAATGCAGAAACTTGCACTTTAATGTGTTTGAAAACACAGCCACAGAGATCAGGCAGTGCCACTGTTTGGGGACGTTTTGAGTCATTATCATGCTTTCAAAGAAAACTTTGCTGTCTGTTCAGTAAGTTTGTTTGTTTGGTGCTGGTTTGATGGAGAAAATCCCCATTACAAGACAAGTGCTCAGCTGAGGTGGGGGCACCACTTGAAGGTTTTAAAATCACAAATATCAAAATTTCCTATCCTGAGAGTCTTATGGCCCTTTCCATTAGCCCTACTCTACTCTACGAGACTCTATCCGGCTCTACTCTACTTGCCTTGTGCTGTTTTTCCATTAGCCCCAGTTGCCTGCCTAACTGGGTGTAGTGTCACTGTAAACAGCTGAGCGGCACTGCGGTGATGTCATTTTGAGCGCGACACAACAATCTGTGGCTTTTTGTCACAAACTGAGTAAAAAAGGAAAGCAGAGGAAGGCTGCAGGTGGCAAGAAGAAATACCCCTGGAGAAGCACAGGAGAGTTTTGGAAGCTATACAACAGAATGAAGCAAAAGAGCAATCGAGCTACAAAGGAAAGATGTATGAGGGTAAGCTAACATTGTCTGACAAATCAGTAGCCGGCAGTCAGTGACGTTATCTTTCAGTCTTGACTCAGCTTGCTTTGAACCAGAGCGGAGTAGGTACTAAAGTAGCTTGTTTTAGGAGGTACCAGGCTAGTGGAAACACGCTGCAAATCGAGTAGGGCCAAGTAGAGTAGGGCCAAGGCGTGCTAGTGGAAAAGGGCCATTACTGAAGGTGAATGGCCCTTCGATATATCGAACATGATTTACCATTATTTAAAAACTCACCACGTCTTATTAAAGCAGGGATTATTTGTTACAGCCCATTCCCAAGTGACTCCGTCCCCTCCTGGAAGGGTATAGTCCTACTTTTTGTGATATTCATGTTGTAAATGTTGACAAAGGCTGTCAAAAAAAACAATACTGCTGTGTTGAAAAAAAGGGGAAAAAAATGAAATGAAACAATACTATGCCAAAAAACTTTGTGTTTGTTAATACTAAAAATGCTGAAATTTAAAAAAAACAATGGCTTTTCAGCCTAGTCTAGATCAAACAAACAGCAGCGGTAAACAGATTCTCCATCTGCTTCTGTGAGCTGCAGTGACCCTGTCACATGACTGGGTTCATAGGGCAACATGCAGACCTGAGCAGAGCTACAGAACATGTTCTTTTCCAGCATGCACGTTAATATTATGATTGCTTTCGTTTGGCATTTATTTCATTTCCTAAGTGTTAAAAGTTTGGGCGAGACAGTGTGTGGAATAACGCAGGGTAAAGGAGCCCCAGGCCACAAACATGCCATGTCAGCCACTTCAAGGACTGCAGCCTGTACTGTAAACGGATGTTAAAATGAGCCTTGAGGCTACACACTGGTACTACTTCATGACATCTGAGGGGAGCCCATTTACAAGACCCTTCAGGGCCCCAGCAAATCTGGATAGGCCTGCATGTAAGCAGCAGATATGTGTTAGGAACAGATGGTGCAGAAATGGCATGTTGTGGGCTTTGCTGAAAGTAAGGAATGTTGTCATGTAGGAGGAGCTTGAACTTTCTTTTCTGTAAGAGACCCCTAAAACCCACCATTTTTATTACTGGTGGGATTTGTATCACAGATTTTCCAATAATTATTTGAATTGTGATGTGGAAGGCTAGTTTTATGAAACACGTTGTTTGTTGTAATTGCAAAATTACAGACAAAAATAAAATAAAAATATTGTTTGCTTTATTGTATAATAAATGTTTTATGGAGCAGCATTTGGAGCTTTCAAAAGTATATGTGACTTAACCTGGATGAAGATTTCTTTAATAAAGAGTGAGGTCAAACTCCCTTTAGGTTTGTTGTTTTTAGCTCTAAGAAGAAAGCATCTCCTTGAGTTTCCTGTTGATGTTCTGCTAAGGTGGCAGTCACATGCTTCATAACAGTCCTTCAAACTTTAGCCCTGCTACCACAAGAGGCTAAAGCAGCAGCACTGCCCATTCAGGGAGGCTTCATACACTGTGTTTGAGTATTGCCACCCAAGAACAAGTGAAACAGGAACAAAGAACTTTCCATAAAAAAGACAAGAGTTTGCTGAGTTTTACAACAGATAGCTATTGATCAACTTTGACCAGCCAATATGAATAAAGGATCCAAAACACAGCTCAAAGTCAAACATCAGTGAAAAGAAGGAGGTGATGGCAGAGGAGGTGCAGCCCAACAGAACATACAGCATGTTTTTTCACTTCGATGTGAGTGCTCAAGACCAGCATCTACTAAAAATCTACTTTGAGTTTGCAACATAATGTAAAGCATTCAAATCAGCACATTCTTACCTCCACTTCACAGGAGAAGTCAGTTCCATCCAGGAGGTTCACGTGACACACCACCAGCTTCATCTTGTTCTTCCTCACCAAGCGAAGAGGAGACTGGAAAATGGAGGTCTGGCCTTCCTCTCCTCCTCCTCCTCCTCCCTCCTCCTCCCCGTTCACCTGTCCTTCCTGCTCCTTCTTCTGCTCCTCCGCTCCTTCCTCCTCTGCTGCCTCCTTGGTCTCCTCTGGACTTTTCTCAGAACTCTCTTCCACCTTTTCTTCCTTGGCAGGCTGATGGGAGTTTAGTGGGGGGAAAAATGTGGTAACAATTAAGATTTTTAAAAATAACTGTCATAAGAATGTTCTCTTAAATTTCCTCAGAAAGAAAAACATCAAGACTCTGACTTCATGTGCAAACAGAGAGAGAGGGTGATCTGTTTTCTCTCCGTCTCTGATTATTTCTCCTCCCTCTGCTCTGAGAGGCTGCGGGCGTTTCTTTGGACTGATCACTGAAATGTTGATGTCACTGGGTGGGACTGGGCGGCTTGATGTGATCACTGGACAGAACAGGCTGACTGTGTGCATGGACATGTGTGAGAGGGAGAAGGCATTGTCTCTTTTTATATCTCTTGGCAAGGGAGAAAAATTTGTTTAGGCAAAGTACTTGTCTCTACCTTGCACTTGGGGGACGGGTTTGATGGTTGTTTCACCTCTGCGATAACACTAACTCTTTTTTTAACAGGGTGGAAGACTCGTGCCAACATGACATTCAAATCAACATGAACAAGGGTCTCAGTTCAAAAAGTAGCATTTCCAGCAGTTAGCTATTCATCTTTTATTGCTAAAAACAAGAAAGACGGGGGCATTCTGCAAAGCAATTAGGATGTAACTTACAATGAATGTGTGTAAATAAAAATTTTGAACTCATGGCAGACAGATTATGATACAGTGGGAATGACAAAAGCTGAGCTTTTATGCTTATCAATAACTGACAGCTTTTGCTTAATCATGTTCTGTTTTTAAAAAAGAACTTGCATAAAAGACACATTCCAAAAATCCCATTTTATGACTAATTTCTTTATTTCAAAAGGCTACACTGAGAGATGCATGAAAAGCAGTGGAGACCTTAGTCTGCAGACGTGTGCATGACTCAGTGCACTCGCTACCAGGCCACAAGGACACTGTGTTATTCAGCTAGATGGCTTAGTAATAATAATGGGGTATGACATGTTAAGGGTATTTTTTTGTTTGTTTGTTTTTTGTCTCTTTGAAGCTCACTACACAGAATTAACAACTTAATGTTCTGGCTTTACTTGTTGATATTTTAGCCTCAGATTTGCCTATATTTGATGGATTATCATGTTATTTCAGATTGACTATGTGTATGCTTTAACAGGAATATTTTCTCTTAAATTGTCAATCATTTATTGTTCATGTTTTTGTTCTGATTCTGCTCCATGTCACTGAAAATAAAGACTCACCCTCAATAACTACAAAGTCTGAATAATGAAAAAATGTTGGGAGTTTAGTTTTTATGTAAGCATAGCCAGTCATTTATTGTCATTAAACCTCATTTGACTTTATTTAACAGCAACATGTGCCTCTAGGAGTTAAGATTAGTTTTTTTTGGGTGATTTGAGTATGACCAATGGTTGACAATAAACTACTCTCAAGACTTTCTTTCCTGTCCAGGTCGTACCTTGAAGACTGAACATGTGACCACATCAAAAGCTGAACATGACTCAGCTGTCCAGATATGCCTGCAAACTCAACAGGTCATTTTATAATTCATTACAGCCTCATTCAACGATCATTCATCTATTTGTGTTGAGCACCAGTAAGTGGTAAATACAACACTACACAGAAGCTTAACTCTGGGATATTTCAGATGTATGAACCCAAATAAGACCCATTTTTATGTAAACTGTAGGGGTGAGAGAAAAAAAATCGATTCACAAAGTATCAGCATTTTTGTTTGACGACCTTTAAATTGATTTTTTGGTTCAAAAATCTTTTTTTTTTCCAATTTTAAATGCTTGACTCACATGTGATGTGTATTTTCCTGATATAGTCTGTAGGCAACATCATTGTTCATCTTTTTCACTGGTGTTAAAGAAGCTAAATAAAGATTGCAAAAATCGGCAATAACGTAGAATCGCAATTTAAATCTAACTGGCACCTAAAAAATCGTAAAAAATTGAATCTGGAGAAAAGCGCATCGTCCCAGTCCTAGTAAACTGTGTTCAATAGTAGGTCTAGAGTTTGCCAAAAAAAATAGGGAGATATTTCTATGAAGCACAATTCAAGCTTTGCTGAGTCTATCCTCAAAAACAAAAGGTCCAGTTCAATCATTAACCCTTAATTGTCTGATGGTGGTTGGCACAATCATTTCCAAGACAAACATGGAAGTCAGGAAATCTAAACACTGATTGGATTTCATGACATAGCATCAGGTTTATTTAAAGCTCTGATTTAAACTAATAAGACAAACCAACAGTAAGCAGGGACGGAAGACAATGTCACAGAGGTGGGCTGAGTTCAATTTGCTTTTTTCTTAATTGACTGTTATTGTATTACCAGGATTCCAGGTCACAGATTAAACATTTCATTTAATTAGGATTTTCTAATTCATCTGTCATCACAAGAATTGCAAAATCCTGCTGTCACAACTTCCAGCGCTGTGACTCTGAGACAAAGACAAAACCCTGTCCTAGAGAAGAATTACCTTAGCACCAAAGCCTTGTGAAATTATGGCAGCACTTTAACACAAGTGTACTTCTTAAAGACACCAGACCATTATTACAATCAAATGTCCACTCTTCTGAGCTCTTTTACAGGTTATGCTTTATGTGAGTCTGATAATGGTGTGTCATTATTTTTTTCCTATTTTTACAAATTTCATTGAAGAAATAGTGATCAACAAATGGGTGGTCTTTTGTTAATACTTGCACGTTTCCTTTAGCCATCATGTGGACTCTCACTTGTGTTAAGAGAACAAATAAGATACCACTTGGATACTTTATCCTCTTGTGTGTAGACAGGGTGTGGAGAGACTTTCGACGACGTATGACAGTTACCTCGGTGTCTGCGCTGGCGTTGGAGTGAGATTCAGCTTCTTTTTCCTTCACTTGTTCTGACTTTGCTGCCTCCTTTTCTTCCACTTCCTCTGCGTGACCGTTCACTTCTGGGGCAGGACCCTCCTCTCCCTGTGTCCCCTTTTTGTCTGCTTCTTCTGTGGGTAGGGCCTCCTTTGTCGGGGAGGTCTAGACATGTGTTAAAGAGAAAAAGACGGTTAAAACTCAACCCAAATCTATGACATCGGCAGTGTGTTTTACAATTTTTACCTGGCTCTGAGACTTCTGCTTCTTAAGCCATGTTGGCAGGTATCGAGAAATTCCTTTTCCCTCCTTGCCTTCTTTTGTCTTCTCCTTTTCCTTCTCCTTTTCCTCCTCTTTTTCCTTTTCTTCTCCTGCCTCGTTCACAACCTCCTTACTGTCGTCCTTTGCTGTCTCCGATTGGTCAGGCTGTTCGGCTGACTCCTCTGCTTTCTCCTTCACCCCCGTCTCAGAGCCTGCTTCTGTCGTCATCGTGACCAGTCAACCTGAAAACCAAAGACAGGGGCAATGTAAGATGCAATTTGGTTCTAAAATGGCACAACAATAATGCACTGTACCATGAAAACTGGAGAATGAGACACAGTTTTAACACTTTCATCATGTAACAGGTTAGCTGCCTCCTATGTGTTGATTATCAAGCTCAGGGGCAGACACTGTTTTACATATAACTGGAACAAACATACATGACAACATGAAAAGTGTTATTTTTAAGGGCACCTTTCATGACACTCAAGGTTACCTTACAGAAAACATGAATAAAAGTGGATTAAAACAGGCGTAAAAACAAACAACACAATACAACAGACAGTGCAAAAGATCAGAAGGGGTAGGACAGCTTGAATAGATGAGTTTTGAGTTTGGGTAAGGACTCAGTGTTGCAGGGGGGAGTGAGTTCCATAACTGGGGAGCAGAGCGGCTGAATGCTCGGCCCCCCACAGCTTTTCTTTCCCATTAAGAATTCATCATGCAGTTAAAGAGAATGGTGGTAAAGCTGTTCAGTGGAGTGTGCTGTGTGACCTTCAGGCCGAGGGTCTGAACTCCACAATCAGCAATTTCCCTTCATCTCCAGCGTCGCTTTACAGTAAAAGTGGGTTAATGGGACTTTTTCTGGACTCATATCCAAAGAACACGCTTGAAATATACGTTAACATGATTGACGTATATCATGTTACTATGATTCATTTCCCTTGACAGAAAAGTGAAAAGAAGAAAAAGTTAGCACAAATGCTACCGAAAGCTATGGAATATGGTGACTTGAGTGGATGGGAGACACACAGTTTAACACACAGTAACACACTTAACACAGAGCATTTCCTCAAATTATTGCTATATTGAGGGAAGTGCTTTGTTATGTTGTTTAAAATCCCTGGAATGGAAAAAATTTACTCCTATTACTGTAGAAGCTGTCATCTTTTAGTGAAGTCTGACATGACTCCCTACCGAACTTTGTGTACCAATACGTCACACATGACGCAATGATTTGGTAGAACACAGCAAGGCCTTAAAGATCCATAAAACTTTAATGGATGGTAGTATCATTACTGGCATTCAACAAATCACTAAAAAACATTTATGCACCTTTTAGGAACTTA